>CM037879.1:271186675-271869033 GCA_021292165.1 Shinisaurus crocodilurus | reverse complement strand
GCGATCGAGCTCTTTTTGCTGAAAAAAGCACCAGTCTCCTAGATACTGAGAGCCAGTGTGGCGTAGTGGTTAGAGTGTTGGACTGGGGCTCTGGAGATCCAGGTTCTAGTCCCCGCTTGGCCATGAAACTCACTGGGTGACTTTGGGCCAGTCACTAACTCTCAGCCTAACCTACCTCACAGGGTTGTTGTGAGGATAAAATGGAGAGGAGGATTATGTAAGCCGCCTTGGGTTCCTTGCAGGAAAAAAAGGTGGGGTATAAATATAATAAATAAAATAAACTGAGTTGATGCATAGCAGTGGCAGAACTCTCTTGACATGGGCAGGAGGCAGGCAGGGGGCATAACAGCAGGGCACAGGGGTAAGAGTGATTGAAGCTCTTTTAGATTTAAAAGTAACTGGAAAGGTTAGGCTACTGTAATGTGTTGTACATGGGACTGCCTTTAAAAATGGTGTGGACGCTTCCATTGGTGCAAACTGTGGCCACCTGGGTCCTGATGGGTGCAAGGTAATCAGAACATGTGATGCTGATATTGTACCACTTACACTTGTAACCAGTGTGTTACCAGGCCCAACTTAAAGGGCTGGTATTGACTTTTAAAACGCTAAATGGTTTGGGGCTGGATTACTTGAAGGACCTCCTCCAGCCATATCCGTCTGCCCACATGTTGAGATTTATTTGAGGCCCAGTTTCTATGAATACCTGTGAAAGCCGTTAGGCTAGTGGGCACAAGTGAAAAGGCTTTTTCAGCAATGGCCTTACATTTTTGGAACTCTGTTCCAACTGGGATTCCACAGGCTCCATCTTTACAGGCCTTTCAGTGCGCACTGAAAACTTATCGCTGCTGTAGTCTTTTCATAATGTTAAGAATTTTACTTGGGCTGTTATTGTTGGATTGGTGTATTTTTTTTATCTCTGGTTACTAGGTGGAGTGCTATGTTCTTGTTACCACTGTCTCCTGCTGTTCAATTTTATTGTTACTGGGAGTTTCTTTACTGTGATGATTTTATATTGTAATAAATTGTTTAATGTATATATTTTTGCAAGCAGGCTTGTAATAAAGTTTTCTAATTTGGGATACAAATGTATTAAACAAATAGAAATAATAAACTGTGTGCATGCCATATCTAGATCACATGTAATGATCACATACGCACATATATCACTATTGGACAAATGCCAGGAAGCCAAACCAGTTGCTGCTCACCAGTAAGATGGCATACAAGTATTTGTGCACAATCTGCATGCAGTTTCCTACATGAAAATGCTAGGAAAGGTATGATAGTTGAGATGGTCCCTAGGGTTTCCCAAAAACAAGAGGATTAAGCACAGAGCCTGAAAGGAATTTTACCCTAATTATTTTAATCTCCTTTTAGACTTGGTCTTTAATTATGTTGGCCCATGAACTTTAGAGTCAAGCTGTACAAACAAGGTACTTTTAAAAGTCTCCATTACTCTTTTCCTAGGCTATTTTGATACTGGTTTGAGCTAGATGCAGGCTGCCACAAAGCATTAAAGGAATTTTTTTAAAGAACCCATGATCCCAATGGAAAACAAAGTTGACCCCTCCCCGCAAACCCCGAGGCAATACTATGCAAGGCAATTAATTTACTCTATGCATCTTGTAAAATACAAACTCTTGTTATTAATTACCCAGTCCATGAGGTTTGCACAATTAACCCCCTCCTTCCTCTTCTACAGCTTGCCCTATTAAACTCAGTGTTTAAATACCAAATTTTAAAAATTGATAGCTTTGCTGGCAGTGAAGCAATGTGGCGCAGATGGAAGGCATTTCCAGTTCAGTGTAGGGACAGACAAATCTCAAGGATCTCTTAATTAAACACTTTGGAAACCATAAACACATGGTTATATCACTTCTACACTTTACAGCAGATAGCTTCAGTCATGTGTTATTTGGATACACAGAATGCAAGAATAAAAATAAAAATGTATGTGTTACCACTTTGCTGCTTTGTCAGTCCACACTAAATAACCAGGTTCACCCCTTATTTTGATTCTTAGAACTGAATGTAGCTGTTACAGCTTTGATGTACAGTACAGTAATACCTTGGATTGAGAGCATAATTTGTTCCGGAACCGTGCTTGTAATCCAAAACACTCTTGTATCAAAGCGAGTCTCTGGCGGGTGTGAGCGGGGCCGATTTCAGCCCGCTATGCCCGCTTGAGGCGAGCGGTTACATTCCTACCTTGTCTTGCAAGACCTTGCTCATTTATCAAGTCAATTTTTTATTTTTTTTTTGCTTGTCTTGCAAAGCAAAACGCTTTCAGACCAAGTTACTTGCAATCCAAGGTATTACTGTACATGCAATAATAGGGCTCATTCACATACATTTTTCAAAGTGATGACCTATCACTTGGCTTACAACTGAATGTGTGTACAGCCTTCCTTGAAAGTACAACTTGAAAGTACAATCCGTGGTGGCTGTTTGCATCGCGTGGAAAATGCATGAGTGAATGTATCATTTTAACAGGCAAATTATGAAATGTATTAGCTTAGTTTTCATTCCTAGACAATTAGTAGCATTAATAAAGACAAATGTGTATACTAATAGTCAAGATACCATCCAAGGGCCAAATTAGACAATGGGGCTGTTCGCACGTAATGTTAATTAACCATGATTTGCTGTGACATGTGCCAGGCACATTCGATAGCATTTTTGAATATTCAACCCCTGATCAGGCCTGCTACGTGATGTCCAAATCTGGACACTATAGGTCAATCATACATTGAACAACCCACAGTTAACCTAATTACTAATTGTAGGGTAACTGTGGATTGTTTAACCCACAATTAATCTATAGTGCCCAGGTTCGGATGTCATGAAAGCAACCCCAGATAGACCCAATCGCAGGTTGAATATTCAAAATGGCTGCAGCACACGTCACAGCAAACTGTGGGTTAATTAACCCATGATTTGCCACCACTACATGCACTGGGTCAATATGTAAAATGTATGAATACATTTAACATGTCTGTTCAAAAAAATAGCTGCAAGGAGTCCAATCAAGATCCTACCTACAACACACGGGCAGGGGAGATTTAACTCTTCCCACAGTCCAAACTATCAAAAGCTGCTAATGGCACCAATGGCAGCTTTGCGCCAAGGGGAACAGCAGCCAATTTGTTGAGAATGCAGTATGGAGGGAAAGAATTAACTCCGTTCCCAGCAATCCTTATCCCCCCCGCCCCCATAAAATAAAAGACATGTGAAAATGCACTCACACATTTAACATATTGTCTAGTTTGGCCCCAAGTTATATGCATGCAAGGATCCAGCATTTTAATAACCAAGTGAAATAGCATTACAGTACAAGATGGTCTCTGTATAAAGTACAGATTCTGTGTAATTCCATCAAGGGCTAAACAACCTAGACAGAAACACTTTTGAGCATATTTATATAATCCAAAACCTTCATGGATCTCTCCAGAGACTAGACTTGAACCATTACAACATGAACTGTTCTCACATACTGTGCTACACAAAATCCTCCACCAGCAAGTTATCAGTTTTTCTTCCATTCAGTCCTTCACTCCAGTGCTGGAAGTCAGGACTCGATCTGAAAACCATTATCAGTCACATACAGAATCAATTACTTTAATCATCTAGGCCCTTTTACATTGTGGTCTTTTTCACTAAAACCAAGCACAAATATTAGAGACTTAATTATAAATAATAATATTTATCATCATCATCATCATCATCATCATCATCAATAATAATAATAATAATAATAATAATAATAATAATAATAATAATGTTTAAATTCACTCATACATTTGATTATGGAAATGGTATTTGTAGACCAAGTTAACACATAACGACCAACCATAGTTTAATTAACCCATGGTTGGTTGGGGCCTCTGCCCACTCCTCACTTCCACTTTGCATCTGGTTTAGCAATCAACCCAGGAACACCTTGTTCCTGGGTTGTTCGTCATGTCATTCGAACCTGGCACTCTGGGATGTTGAGGGAGAAACAACCCAGAGTTTTACCCAACAATAACCATGGGGCATTCCTGGCTTGTTTGCTATACCGGATGCAAAGCGGTGAGCATGCAGGAGGCAGTACACTTGCTTACGCGCAGTCTCATCAACCCACAGGTTGTTGTAACATATGAACAGGGTCACCCTAGCAGTTATATTGAATTGATACACCACACTGATAACAGATGTTCCTTTCAGCCCTGCAGAACTTTATTCATCTGTAGCAGCCTTGATCTGGAGAATGCTGCCCCTTTGTCTAGCAATACTACACTCTTCATTGCTGTTCTTGTCCCCTGCCCCCACAAAGCCTTCCTCCATGATGCAATGTCATTTATGTCCATTTCTGTATTTAGGGGGAAAGGCTGAGATTCTAAACAGAGTTAGATGGAAGTAAGTCCCACTGACAGGGGTAAACATCCATACCATCATAGTAAAAATCTATTATCTAGCAATTAATGGGATTAATGAATGAATCCTTGAACTTAAAAGGTCAAGCATTTTAAGACAGATTTATGTTATTTCAACATATTCATATATTTGGTTGTCCATAAATACTATGCAGATAATAGTGCTTAATACAATGGTCTAAAACCTTGGAATCTCCAGTTATCTAAATCCACTGTATTTTCCACACATAGTCCGCGTTACCCTATTATATGTGTAAACGGCATTCCTATCGTATCTGGAAATTCAAGGCAGTGTCTCAGACAGACAAATATGGCTGAATTGTACTGAAAAGCCATACAATAACAAAAGCCACTTGGTGGCAAATGCAGTAAAATCTGGATCAGAAGAGTCATGGGACAAAAATAGTTCCTCATAACAGATTCTGCCATCATGGTTTAAATGGAAGAAAATAAAATGCAGAAAACTCAAGGACAGCCTGTCCTTTAACAAGTACCAAACTCCAAAACAGTATGTCTTCATTCATGGTTAAGTACTTAAGTGTACCCTGGGACATTAGCAATAAACTCGGATCTTTTGTACACATTTGTATGGAAATACAGGAGGCCAGCATACCTGAGGTTTTAGCCCCAGGAGTTCTGCATACTTATGGAGTAGTTTGGAAGTTGCCTTACTCACTGTATTCATTGATTTTTATTTTTATTAACTATTGCTGGTACAGTTACAAGTCTCATTTCTGGATTTTCAGTTTTTTGCAGTTCATCTTGCCTCTGCATGAGTCTTTGAATGTTGAGGTAGAACCATGGAATCTTAGAAAGACACTAATAACTATCCTGACTTCTGCAACTGAATTGCTAGTAACTTTTGTTTTGCTTTGTATTCTTAGAATGTTTAGCACATACCAATGAAGCACATTTTTCTTAAAATAGTTCCTGCTGAACTTTTATACCGGTTTACCAGCTCAGCTGTGGACCTGATAAAAGCTTTTTTCCAATTTCAGTATCAAATTGTAGAAACCCCATTTCCTATTCATTAATTTTAAAGGCATAAGTGAAATGATATGGATTATACTCTCTTGTGTTCTTTCTTGGCCCATCATGTTGTGGGTTATTGGCATGTGAAATGTCCATTCCAATTCAAAGCAAATTTGGCTCACATAAAAGGCTTCACTTTCCTCTTTCCTACTTGCCTCAGCATACCAGATCACCAAGCAAGTTTTTTTCCTGTTCAGTAGTGCCAAATCTACTCTATTTCCAGTCTGAATTAATATCAAACTAAAGAGTCCAACGTTTCCACTTATCCCACCACCACCTTGGTGAGCATTTCATTGCCCTCTGATAAAGGTAACAAAAGGAGCCCCAGCCTTCCACTCTAGCGAGGAGCTGGGGAGAGGGTGGAGATCTAAGCACCTAGGCTATCTGCTATCCAAACAAGCCCCACCGCTTGTTCCAAACCTTTGGAGTTGGACAGAGATTGTCCCTGACCTCCCAGCAGAGGTGCAGCACAAGGTCACAGACTAAAGCTGCAATCCTATATACACTTACCTGTGAGTAAGTCCCACTGAACACAGTGGGATTTATTTCCAAAATAAACATTCTGGTCCCCGCTCGGCCATGAAACTCACTGGGTGACTTTGGGCCAGTCACTGACTCTCAGCCTACCCTATCTCACAGGGTTGTTGTGAGAATAAAATGGAGAGGAGGAGGAGGATTATGTAAGCTACCTTGGGTTCCTTGCAGGAAAAAAGGCGGGGTACAAGTATAATAAACAAATAAATAAATGATAGATAGATAGGGTCCTGGTGACCACAAAGTTTGACTTGGCTACCAAGGCCAGCCACAATTCCTGGACCTTTGGTTAAGCTGAGTGTAGCCAAACACGTACCCTGGATTTTAGGAAAGCCAATTTTAACAAACTCAGGACAATGATTAGTAAGATCCCATGGCAAGTGACTCTCACGAGAAAGGGAGCCCAGGAGGGGTGGGAGTTTTTAAAAAAGGAAATTTTAAAGGCACAATTGCAAACAATTCCCAAAAGGAAAAAAGGCAGAGGGCAACAGAAGAAGCCAATGTGGCTTCACAATAAACTCAAAGATGACCTGAAAACAAAAAAGGACACGTATAGGAAGTGGAAGGAAGGACAGGCTACAAGTGAAGAGTACAGGCAGGTAGCACAGAACTGCAGGAATAGTGTCAGGAAGGCTAAAGCTGAGAATGAGCTAAGGTTAGCGAGGAATGCTAAAAGCAACAAAAAAGCTTTCTTCAGATTCATGCACAGTAAAAGACAGAAGAAAGAACTGGTGGTTCAACTACACAATGAGGATGGCAAATTGATAACAGAAGACAAAGAAAAGGCAGAAGTGTTCAATTCCTACTTCAGCTCGGTCTTCTCCCAAAAGAGGGTCTATGACCCCCCTGGCAAACCTGAAGTGCAGACTGAAGGGGCAGGATTGCAGCTTGAGATTGATAGGCAAATGGTCAAGGAGCACCTGATTACTCTGAACGAGTTTAAATCTCCAGGGCCTGATGAGCTGCATCCTAGAGTAATAAAGGAACTGGCAGAAGAACTCTCAGAACCACTGTCTATTATCTTTGAGAAATCATGGAGGACAGGTGAAGTGCCAGACGACTGGAGGAGGGCAAATGTTGTTCCCATCTTCAAAAAGGGCAAGAAGGAGGAACCTGGGAACTATAGGCCAGTCAGTCTGACATCAATCCCCGGGAAGATTTTGGAGCAGATTATAAAGAAGTCAGTCTGCAAGCACCTTGAAAACAATGCAGTGATTACTAGAAGCCAGCATGGATTTGTCAAGAACAAATCCTGTCAGACTAATCTGATCTCATTTTTTGATCGGGTAACCTCCCTTGTGGACTGTGGGAATGCTGTGGACATTATATATCTGGACTTCAGCAAAGCTTTCGACAAAGTGCCTCATGATATCCTGATTAGTAAGCTAGCTAAGAGTGGGCTAGATGGAACAACTATCAGGTGGATCCACAATTGGCTACAGAATCGGACTCAAAGAGTGCTTATCAATGGTTCCTTCTCAAACTGGGGAGAGGTAACGAGCGGGGTACCACAGGGCTCGGTCCTGGGCCCGGTGCTCTTCAACATTTTTATTAATGACTTGGATCAGGAGGTACAGGGAATGCTTATCAAATTTGCAGATGACACAAAGTTGGGTGGAACAGCTAATACTCTGGAAGACAGAAACAAAATTCAAAGTGACCTCGATAGGCTGGAGCGCTGGGCCGAAAACAACAGAATGAAATTTAATAGGGATAAATGCCAAGTGCTGCACCTAGGGAGAGGAAACCAAATGTACAGTTACAGAATGGGGGACACTTGGCTCAACAATACTACAAGTGAGAAGGATCTTGGAATTGTGGTAGATCACAAACTGAATATGAGCCAGCAATGCAATGTGGCTGCAAAGAAGGCAAATGCAATTTTGGGCTGTATTAATAGAAGTATAGCTTCCAAATCGCGGGAAGTGATAATTCCCCTTTACTCGGCACTGGTTAGGCCTCATCTTGAGTACTGCGTCCAGTTCTGGGCACCTCACTTTAAGAAGGACATAGACAAACTGGAGAGGGTTCAGAGGAGGGCAACAAGGATGATAAAGGGACTGGAAACAAGGCCCTATGAGGAGAGACTGAAAGAACTGGGCATGTTTAGCCTTCAGAAGAGGAGACTGAGGGGAGATATGATCGCACTCTTCCAGTATTTGAAGGGATGTCACACAGAGGAGGGCAAGGATCTCTTCTCGATCATCCCAGTTTGCAGGACACGGAATAATGGGCTCAAGTTACAGGAACCTAGATTCCACCTAAACATCAGGAAAAATTTCCTGACTGTCAGAGCAATAAGACAATGGAATCAACTACCTAGGGAGGTTGTGGGCTCTCCCACTCTGGAGGCATTCAAGGTGCAGCTGGACAGACATCTGTCAGAGATGCTTTGACCTAGATTCCTGCATTGAGCAGGGGGTTGGACTCGATGGCCTTGTAGGCCCCTTCCAACTCTACTTTTCTATGATTCTATGATAACCTGCTTTTCTAGCTAATTAAGGAGGGCAATGCAAGAGGCTAAAGGCCCATCAAGTAGGAGGGTATCTGGACAACAGAACAAAAGAAGGGCCAACATGCACAAGACACAGATTTCCAGAGTTAAAAGTTCAGTACCATAGTACATCAGATAAAAGAGAGGAACATAAACAGAGACTTTAATATTAGTTAATTGTTTTACATTTGGTTTCTGATTTTAATGGTTATGTGTTTATAGTGTCATCAATGTGCATGGCACTTTACAGAGTAACAAAAAGATTGGTGCCTGCCTCCCAAGGAGCTTACAATCTTGGCTTGACGAGGAAAAACTGGGAAAATGCAT
The DNA here is from genome assembly GCA_021292165.1 of Shinisaurus crocodilurus. Taxonomy (NCBI): domain Eukaryota; kingdom Metazoa; phylum Chordata; class Lepidosauria; order Squamata; family Shinisauridae; genus Shinisaurus; species Shinisaurus crocodilurus. The sequence continues at coordinate 271,860,231 of CM037879.1, read as the reverse complement.
TCAATTCAGTTGAACACTTAGGCTTAATTTCCATGCAGGATAAGGAGTAAAGCATTGTGCCTATGGCTTGACAGAAAAGGTGAGTTTTTGATAAGGGGTTTGAAGAGCCAACATGACCTAGGTGTTCTGGGAGGGAATTCCAGGCAAGAGGGCAACAAGGGAGTTAGGTCAGAGTATTTAAAGAAGCAGGCAACATTCAGACAGCTGGAGTTGTAAGAGTGAATGTCACATGCAGAGACATTTCAGAATACAAGCACTGAGTAATAAGGGAGTAAAACAGTGGAGGATTTTGAAAGGTTTTGTGCTGCATCCAGGAACAGAAAGCCAGCTTAGGGATTTTAGGGATGCATAGTGAGAGCAACAAGATAATTGAATGATTTTTGCAGTAGACATCTGGATAGACATGAGAGGGCTGAGGTATGATAGCAGAAGGCCAGAGGAGAGGTGGCTGCAGTCACAAGACTGAGCATGACCGAGAGTTTTCACTAAGGGATAGAATGCTAGAGCCCTATTTTAATAATTGTATAGGGAAAAGCAATGGCAACAGGTTGAATACAGAATAAAGGAGAGAGAGGAATCAAGAAAAGCTAAAACTTTGTGCCTGATCTAACATGATGGTAACCTTGTCAATGGATACAGAAACATTACAAGGAAAGAAGAGGTTTGGTAAAGAGAGCGGGAAGCAAAATAAGAGTTTCCTCCTATGGCAGTGATGGCGAACCTACGGCCCGGGTGCCACAGCTGGCACGCAGGGACCTCTCTGCGGGCACTCGAGCCATCGGTCACCAGATTGCGACAAGACTGTCCCCTTCTGCAAAACACTAATGATCTTGTTCTTTCTCACAGTGTGGAACAGAATGATTTTGTTCTAGAATTCCTGTTACAGAATTCTTTTCTACATTGTTATCACATTTAAAAGATTTTGAAGAATGATGCACAGAGCATGGCTTGGATGTAAAGCCCTAACAGTTGACCTGAGTGCTGCAAGTGTTGCTCTCAAACTAACAGAGTATGAGCCAAGGTTTGACAAATTATCAGCATGCATGCAATAGCAAAAATCACATTAATTGTGCAAAAACATGCCCAATGCAAACTTTTACCTAATGCAGTGTTTGCAGTCCAAGACATAAAGTGTTTAAAATGTGTTAAGCACGTTTAGTTTTCTTGTTTATCTTGCTCATCCTAGTACAGGTTGACTTTTACTTTTACTAATCCGACACCTGTAGAAGCAGGGAAAGGACCAGGGGTAAAGCTTGCCCCATACAATTTCAGTCTGGCATATAATCATATTACAAGTTGAGAATCCCTTATCCAAAAATACATGTGCCTAATTATTTTAAAAGTTTGTGTAAATTCCCTTCAGGCTATGTGTACAATGTAGTCCTATAATAATTTTTTGAGTTGATTTTTTTTTCAACAAAAAACTGTTTGTATCATTGAAAGCTCTGTTATTGTGTTTTTCTTTTCAGACAAAAGATGTTAATTAATTCGGACACCTGTTTGAGTTGTTTTTCTAAAACTAAAACCTCGGTATTCAGGTTTAATTGCAGTGTTGGCACTTTGAAATAAATAAGTTGGTTTTGTGTTGCAGTTTGGGCACTCGGGCTCAAAAAGGTTCGCCATCACTGTCCTATGGAAACACTGAAAGGGTGATTAGGTAGGAAGAGAACTAACTAAACACAAAAATCATGGATACCTGGGACAAAAAGAGTGATCAGCTGTATCAAAGGCAGCAGAAAGGTCAAAGAGGATGAGAACCAAGCAGAGACCCTTGGATCTGGCAGGAGGAGACTGGTGATTTTGGTGAGGATATTTTGACAAGAGGGCAAAAGACAGATTGAGGGCATCAAAAGTAGATATGGAAGAAAGTAACACACTCCAGGAGTTTGGATGCAAAGAGCAGGAAATGAAATTGGGACAGTAGTTGAGAGCAGCAGGATAGATCAAGCAACAGTATTTTGAAAGGGAGGGATTGGAAGGAGCCAGAGAAGGGTGATGGGTTGATTTTGTAGTGGAGAGAAGGTATAATGGTGGTGGAATAGGGCAGCCACAACCTTGAAGGAGATAAATTCAAGAGGGCACATGGAGGAGTTAGACCAGGGGTCCTCAAACTTTTTAAACAGGGGGCCAGTTCGTTGTCCCTCAGACTGTTGGGGGGCTGGACTATAGTTTGAAAAAAATATGAATGAATGGATCAAGTAAAAAAAAAAGGACCCGGGTCCTTTTTTTTTTTACTTGATTAAATGGAAAGTGGGTGACTTTGGGCCAGTCACTGACTCTCAGTTTAACCTACCTCATAGGGTTATTGTGAGGATAAAATGGAGAGGAGGAAGATTATGTAAGCCACCTTGGGTTCCTTGCAGGAAAAAAGGTGGGGCATAAATATAATAAATAAATAAACCAACCAAATTGGCATACTCATAGAAGCTAGAAATTCTGATTATATAATAAAAAAGACGCATCACACTTCTCCCTGATTTTGTGAGGTATACTGCCTCAGCAGATGGAGGCCCCATTCCTAACTCTCAAAGCCAGGAGCCGCCTCACTGAAACACAGCAAAAGTTCTCACAGGACAGCGTCCTGCTTCCAAGGAGACAAGTTTTGTGCCGCACAGAAACTGGCATTCACCCAGCTCTGCTGAGATTTGCTTTTTTCCTCTTCAGGATTCTTGACACTACTTTTTAGTTCTCTTTTATTTCCCCCCCCCCCTTCCCAATTCCTATGTTTATTATCAGTCTTCCCCACCTTCTCCAAAGGACTCCTCTCCAGCTGCCTCTCTCTGAAGGCCTGCATCACAGGGGTGGCCCAAGATCTTTGGCTGCCTTTAGCAACATTTCCCACAAGTGCCTCTTCACTTTAAACCCCTAGTTTAAACATACCAAGGTGTAGACTGGGATGGGGGTGCAGTTGGTGCAAATAGGAGGAAGTGGAGAAAAATGCGGTAGGGGAAGACTTGGAACCTGAGAAGGTACATCTTTAACTGAAGGGGGAACAAAGAGAGATATTAGGGTGGTATTAGGACCTAATACCACCCTAATAATATCTCTCTTTGTTCCCCCTTCAGTTATAGATGTTTAGGATGATGAGGTCTCACTCTCGCTTCACCCACCACACACACACACACACACCTTTCCCCTCCCCATGGTGGGCTTGGGGCTGGGTCTCTGCCGTGGGCTCCAGGCATCCAAGCGCCCGGTTGCCCGCCCGGCCCCAGGGCGACGGCGACAGAAGCAGCAGCAACGTGGTGGGGGAGGAAGGGATGGAGGAGGAGGAGGAGGGGGGGAGCTCCTCCTCCTCCTCCTCCTCCTCCTCCTCCTCCTCCTCCTCCTCCTCCTCCTCCTCCCCGTGTCACGCGGGGCTCGGCGAGAGCTGGGAAAGGCGGGTGGGAAAAAGAGCAGTAGCAACACAACAGTCAGCAAGCAGCCGTCTCCTGCGGGGGAGGGGGAGCGACTGAGCCGGCGGCGGAGCACAGCTGCCTGCCCTCAAGCCCTGCGTCTCCTGCAGGCTGACGCTGGCCACAGGACTGCCACCTGCCCTGCAGGGCTCCAGGCGTGCGTGCGTGCGGCTCGTGCCCCGCCGCCGGCTCAGCCACCCCTCCTCCCCTTACCCCGCAAGAAGGAGCCTCTAGATCGGCCGCCGGGCCAGATGAAAAGACACGGTGGGCCGGATGTGTCCCACGGGCTGTAGTTTGAAGCCCCTGAGTTAGACAAACACAACTCATCAAGAGAGATGGAAAAGAAGAGGATGGTCGAGGGTCAAGTACAGATAGCAGGAAGAGGAAGTTAAGCACAGTGAAGGAGATCAGAGCAGACAGTTTCAATGTTTGGAGGAACATTCTTTTTTGGTGGAAAGGCATTATATAAATTAAATAAATGCTACCACTGCATGAGGCAAAGTCTTGAGTGGAGGGCAAGGAGATAGGAGGAAGTAGGGCAGGCCTCAGTAGGTCATCATGGGTAGAAAAAGAGGTACTAAGGACTCCTAGAATTGACGTAAATCTCACACTCAGGATGGATTAGGCCAAGAAGTTCAAATATAAATACATCAGATGGCACAGCTTTTTATAATCCCCTTATAGGCTGCGTGCAGATGTTTACTTAAACACCACAGTGGTTGCTTGGCAATGCTTGCATACTAATATCTGCACTCTCCAAGAAGCCAACAATGGTAGCAAGCAAGACACGAGAAATTGCAATTGCTAAGTTCTCTCTCTCTCTCTCTCTCTCTCTCTCTCTCTCTCTCACACACACACACACACACACAGCAGGGAGAGCATTCTTAATTACAAAAGAAGCAGGGAGAGCGTTCTTAAACTACTCCAAGAAGCAGGTGAACACAGGCTGGATCTTGAACAGTATCCACCAGATATTTAACTGCTAAGACACATTTCACTCTAGAACTTAGAAAAATTTACTGTTCATGTGTAAGGCTAAAAATTAGCCACACTCAGACGAGTCCACACACTGTGATTCTGCATGAGTCACTGTTCTGAGCGTGTCTCCTGACAGGGAAAGCAAGCTCAAAACAGTAACTCATGTAGATACACAACAAAATTACTGTGGCAAGTAGGTAATTCTATTGCATCTCTATTGGAAGTAGCTGAATGATCAATTTGCACTCAGTACAGAGACATTCCAGTTTCACCTGCCCTCAGCAGAGGCTGACTGGAAGGAGGCAAGGCCAGAGCAGTGAACCATACAGAGATTGTGCAACAAACTGTGTATTTTAGGCTCATAAGTATTTCTTGCGACATATTAGCAATTTTGCTGCACATTACTGTACCCTGTTGACACACAGTTTGGAGAACCGTAACTCAAGGATAGGACATATGCCTTGCATGCAAGAGGTCTCAAGTTCAATCCTTGGCATCTTCAAAGACTCCTACCTGAAACCCTGGAGAGCTGCTACCTGTCAGAGTTGACAGTACTGTGCTAGATGGACCAATGTTCTGACCTGATATAAGGCAGCTTCCGACGCTCCTAGTTTGACTACTAGAGCAATAATTCCCAAACTAGTCACTCATCAAGCAAGAGGGAGGGCAAATAATGTCAATACATTTGTTACTCTGCTGCATTTCCAGATCCAATGATCCATTCACTAAGTAATTATGTAAAATATTCCCTCTAGACACGTATGGAAAATATCCTTTACAGCACAGTAAGGCAAAGGTATTTTATGCCGTTGCTTACAACAACTTGTATAAACAGGCATTTGAAAATCTGGCTAAGCAATGAATATTGAGAATTCTTTCATTCTGTAATGTATTTGTTAGATCAAGAGCTAATATTTCAAGCCTATCTTTTCTAATCAAAGCACCCACTGACAAGGCCAAAAGATTTCCACTAATATCAGGTTTTATTTTGGTAGAATGCAGTTATGCAACCTTACTTAAAGGTAAACAGGGTGCCAGTAAACAATGGGATTAAATATCTGGTTTCTAAATGAGTTGTGTTTGGATGGTGGCTTTTCGTTTAAGCAGCGTTCAGCCTTTAGCCCCTCAAGGAGAGCTGAGAAAGGAAGCTTCCACATGTTCCCCAAAAGTGACTGCTTTCCTTCTATTCCTTCTTGCACTGTACAAAGCTATCCATCCTGTATCACTGAAGGAGGCACTCCTTTCTTATCTGCAGTAGAAGCTCTACCAATCGGTAGAGTTTTAGGAGACTTACGCTGGTCACTCGACGGTAGATCTGCGCAGCATTTTGACACTCAGAATAAGGATATTCAGACGTAGCCATCTCAAGCATACACATCCCAAAAGCATATACATCAACGGATTCATCGTATTTCTCCTCATACATCTCGGGTGCCATGAACTCTGGGGTACCTTAAATTAAAAGAACGATTCAGACTCTAAATGTCTCAAAGCGAGCAGAGGCTGCTGGCGTTACTCACCGCAGAAGGGAGCAGACGAGTAAACCTGTGAGAAAAGAAGAAGTGGAGGCAAAAAGAAGAGGGAGGACACCCTCAGTCATTCTTTTTCATCAACGTATCCCATGGGTCTTCCGTTGCAAGGCCTTTGCAAGAAGTGAGGAACTGACAATTAAAAGTTTAAATGTTCACTGTTTATGTATATTGTAATGGAACAAAATTGGAAGCTTTAGTTGTAATAAATGAACTAGGTAGTTGAACCCCAGGTTGAAGATAAATGGAGAAAAATTAAGTAAGAGACTAGCCAGGCTGTAAACCAAATGCATGTTAGCCACACTTACCTTCCCTCCCTGTGAAAAAGGAGGTAAGATGCTTGTTTCAGCATACCTGTCTGCCCTCTGCTGTAAAGAATTAGTACTGGTAAGAGTCCACAGCTAGCCTCTGACCTGTAACACTCCATTTACTTCTGAATAATGTCACTTTAAACAAAGCCTTGCAATGAAAAACCCTGTGTCTATGAATAAAGGCTTCTTTAAAATTATTTTTTAAATTTTTCTGCAAAGGCCACTCACCAGAGCCCTTTTTACATACTTACCATTTCACCTGCAGTACATTTTATAGGCCTACTGCAGATACAGGAAATAGTGAGGGACATCCTACAGGCAAAAATACTCAGAAATATAGAGAGATTGAGTTACAGGCACAGAGCGCGAGATTCAACAAATCCTGAATTTAAAACAATTTGTAGGAGATGCATTAACTCTAAAGTATCAAGTGAATGTACCCTTCCATCTGATGGGAAGCTGCACTATATGATCAGAGATACTTAGAGCAGAAATTGCATATTTACAATAAGCAGGTAATTATTTCCTGCAGGCAAACCAGATTTTATGCAACTATACAGATCACTTTTTAAATCCTTTTCCACCCTTCCATGATTCAAGAGTGTCCATGCCTTATTTGAAAATGAACATAATAATGCAATTCTTTTAAAAAAAAAAATCAGAATATGGCAGTTTTCCAACTGAAAGTTTAACACAATATATAGGTAGGAGACTACAATGTTCAGGAAGCTGGTCATTTCCCATTGAATATTCTTCCTTTTCCACAAACATGTAATGTCTCTAGACTGCCTGGAAAGCAGGAAGTGTTTCACTGTGACAAAGGCCAACATATTTGCAAATGTGAATCTGTACCCCTAAAATCAGGTATTAAAACGCCTGAAAATAGACTTTCAAAAAAGGCTATTGATTGCATTCTTAACCACACTGATAGGTGCAGACTAATAAGGACCACCTTCTCCCTTGTTAACCTGCATCCTTCATACACAGAATAGCAGAACATAGCTGTTAAAACCAATTCTCTGGTAATAGTCCAAGACCAGCTGACAAAGTTAAGTATGATACTTAAATGCAGCAGCCAAAAAACTGGAGGTTTAAGGCAAAATTTTGTAGTTGTTAAAGAATTTTTTTCAAACTTCTGAGCTTCCCCTTAATCCCAGCTTATAATAGTTATTTCATTGGATGTAAGTACTTCGGTTTTATCAAGTGTTCTGCTAGTTGTCACAGTCCATATGCCTAGGATTCTTCTAGAGATGATATCGAAATACCAGGAACCCATATTTTACAAGGTCTATGATTCTAGAGTTTTCCAGGCTGAAGAATAAAAACAGGTGAAGAATAAAAACAGCTCAGAAGCAAGCTTATTTTGCTCTGTGAGAGTAAAAGCTACTGCTAGGATACCCAAACTTTCAAATAAAAGCTGCCACAACAGAACTGGAGCTTACCTATCACACTCTTGGCAAAGGAGGCTCGCTTCAAGGTTGCCAGACCCAAGTCTCCTATCTTGACAGATCCTGTGGGGCCAGTGATAAAGATGTTGTCACACTTCAAGTCACGGTGGATAATAGGAGGAGTGCGTGTGTGCAAGAACTGCAAACCCTTCAGTATTTGCCGGCACCAGCTTCGGAGTACTTTAATTTTCATCACTTTAAATCTTTTTAAGTATCTAGGAAAAAACAGATAGAATAAAAATAAGCAACAACCTACAAACTCCTCATTCATGGGTTGTTAGCATGAAGTCCAAACCCAGACAAAGTTAACGCATGGTTTGTTCTTAGGTTAACTTTGAGTCAAACTCTACACCTGCACCTAAAGGACATTGGACAAAGAGAACTATTGTAGTACTGAAGAACTGTCTTCCTTTATTCAGGTAGAAGAAGCCATATCGTAGTTCAATTTTTGTGAAGGAAGAGAGATCAGGGAAGATTAAGTCTGCAGCACTTATATTAACTATTAGGCTTGTGGGCTAGAATGGAATTGTCACTGTTAATAATGACCTGATTTGCATGTAACAGCAGTATCTGGAGATAAAACGTGAGTTAATTAATTAACCCACAATTTTCGAGGATGAGCTTCACATGCAAGCTGTTTCCAGTCTGCAGCAACCACCTACAAACTCCCCATTCGTAGGTTGTTAGCATGACGTCCGAACCCAGACAAAGTTAACGCATGGTTTGTTCTTAGGTTAACTTTGGGTCATTTAACCCGTGAATAACCCAAAGTGTCTGAGTGTATTTTCTCCTCCAGCTTTCAACAACAACAACTACTATCATTATTATTAGTAGTAGTAGTCTACCGACCACACACACACACACACACACATATATATATAACAGACAAAATATACCAGCTCTCAGTTGTACACTCAGAATAAAAACATACAGTAAAACAGAATCAGGCAAGCATAGAAGGCCTAGTCAGAATAGCAACATTCAAGAATTTTGCAACTTCCTTAGTGATTAAACTATTTGAGCCATCAAGCAGAATGGTCAAAAGAGACTCTAAAGATTGTCCAGGGAAAGTTTGTGTGACTGGATGTATAAGAGTCTCTAAAAAGAACAAGGACAACAGATTCCACCTCCTCATTGTTGCAGGGGCAGCATCTATTTTTCACTGGGATTTTACTGTATCTACCATCCAAAAGTTTGGAGGGTAAATAGAATGCTCTAAGGAGAATGCTCTCCTGTATTTAGGGATAGATAACTACTCTAAATAAGGCATCCCATTTTTAGGATAAAGGCCCGACAAGCCCAGCGACAGAGGGGAACATGTGCCCTGGGCCACTGCATGGAGCTCTTGAAAATCAATGTCAGTTAGTCTCCGCTTGACTAGAAATTTGGCTTTCTCCAGGGACAAGGATAGCAAATAGGAAGGAGACTGCCCAATTGAGGCAACCTTTTGCCCCACTGCTTTATTCCAAGCAGACACATAGGAATCTAACATCACCTGGGAAACAAAAGAAGTAGGCTTAGCAAGGAAGCCAGAAGTGAATAGAATGTATCCAAGCCAGACAATTAAGAGAATTAAGGCCAGCTTCAAGATAAAGGGCAGCACCAACTACACACTTGGGCACGCCAAATATAGATCTTGAAAAACACGGATGGCAGCTGGAATAAATTTCCCACCTCTAGTGAAAAAGAAACGCAATATGGCACTCAGATTTTGTTCGGCTTTGGCCTTAGAAAGCCTCACCTGGACTCTCCAGTTAGCAGCCTCATGAAACCAAATACCAAGATATTTATAGGAGTCAACTTGATCAAGCCTACTATTATCCATAACCCAAGAATGTCTAACCTTCTTCCTTGCAAATACCATAACTTTAGATTTGGAGTAATTGATTGTTAAAGGATTTTAATTACAGAACTCAGCAAATCCAGATAGTAATCGCTTAAGACCTAAGCGTGTCTGTGAAATTAGAACGGCATCACCTGCATAGAGAAGGATAAATAATCTTGTGGAGCAAATCTTAGGGGGATGGGAGGCTAGCGACCCTAGATGAGAGGGGAGATCAGCCAAATACAGATTAAATAGAGTGGGGGCAAGAACGCAACCTTGCCTGACACCACGAGATGAAAAAATCTCCTTAGAGAAATGGCCATAGTTACTGCAACACACCTGGGCAGATGTGTTTTGATGCAGAGTATGGATTAGAAACAGTAACTTCCTGTCAATAGAGAGCTGTTCCAGTTTGCTCCAAAGGAGATCACAGGAAATAGTATCGAAAGCAGACTTTAGATCAATAAAAGCTGTAAATAATTTGCCTCCTTTTAAATCTGAGTATTTATGTATTAGATGAGACAGAACCAAACAGTGATCAGAAGCTTTCAACTTGTAGCAGCTCTAATGTTGTATACGCTAAAGAATGCCCTTGCAAAAAAACTTTATGTTGGCAAAAGTAAAAGGGCCCTTACAGAAATGTATAAGTGAACACCTGTGTAACACTAGGAATAACAGAATAAATGCTCCTTTAGTGGTCATTTTCAGGAATATGCACACACAACTAAAGATCTTGCCTTGTGGTTATTGAAAAGCTGCACATGCCTAAGACAGGTTTTTCCTCCAGAGAGAGATGTCCAACTCAAAAGCTTGTCACCTCTTGGGCTAAATAAAGGTTTACTTTTATTTATTATTAAATTTATATCCTGCCTTTTTTTCCTCTAAGGAACCAAGGTGGCTTACATGATCCTCCCCCTCTCCATTTTATCCTCATAACAACCCTGTGAGGTAGGTTAGGCTGAGAGCCTGTGACTGACCCAAAGTCACCCAGTGAGCTTCATAGCAGAACTGGGACTAGAAACCGGATCTCCCAAGTCCCAGTCCAACACTCTAACCACTATACCACACTGACTCTCCAGTGATTTACTTACCCCTGTTGTAAACAAGTGCTTGGAAAATACAGATATAATATGGAACAGGTCCACGGAATTCAAGTGTGCGATGTGTTATCTTTAATATGCATGAGCAAGTTGTTAGTCATGAGAAAACATTTGATCTTATACTCATAAGTAAAGTGTTACTAGTGAATTCACTCCCTAACATCATACAGCTTTCCATCTCTCATTAACATACATTGTTTAAGTGTCTCCTCTCCTGAAGCTCATTTGCAGCAATATAAGGAACACTCTTTCATGTAGATGACTTGATGGTGTATGAAGGATATCTGCTACCACCTATGTAAGCTGGCTCAGCTTGTTTGCAGCATTTGCATTTTATAAGCTATTCATTTTGAACATTTAGGTTTATACTAGTAGTTTAAAGTGGTTTGGTGTTCTGACTTTTTGTAATAATGTCTGCCATTTTAGAAAATGATGTTCTTACCTAGGCTAGTAACAGTAGTTTACAATGTCATTTACGTTGTCCCTTCCTCTCATCCTTACGTTTGTACTTGTACTATTTTTTTAAAGTGATGTTTTTATTCTCTTTAAATAGCATTTACAATGTTTTATTCATTGAAACTTATACACAAAGTTATTTACTGAGGTCATTGTATAATTATTACTTTCTCTAGATTGCCCGACAGGGAGCTTTTGTCTCTAAAGCTCAAATAAAGAGGTTTCCCTTTGGCACCTTTGAGAACATGTTCTGCTTTTGCATTTCATTCAGCTTGGGTGCCTCCCTTCTGGTTTTTGTTTGTCAACTTTTCAAGCCAACCTGTATATTGTTTAAGAGCTAATACTGATTCTCTCTTCTGTAAGCAACTAAAATTATTTTTTAAGGCAGCCGTTTGGTTTTCTATACATTCTAACAATATACTGCGCCATCATTATAATATAGCAGACTATTTTAAAATATTTTACTTCTTTTTTTTCCTTTTAAGCAATTAGCTTTATATAAATAATGTTGCTTAAACTTATCTATTAAGTTTCCTGTGAATGCTCTGTTTACAAAAGACTTCAGAAGTGATGCCAGCTTAGAATAATGTTTGGAAAAAGTCAGCAGTCCTGGCAGGTTAGCAGCTATTTAAGAGAAGAGAACTGGCACAGACAAGCACCTTTTAAGAGCCAAGAATGTAAGCAAAGATGCCAACGCTGAGACAAACTACCTCTCTAGGTGACTTGTAGAATGGGCATGGAAAACGACTTAGTGATACATATATCAGCAGCAAATATTCAAGTAGTATTTCAGCTGAGAAAGCAAATAATGGCAAACGCCAGAAGCTCCTGTCCCCCATCTTTCCCATTCATGCTTGCTTTCGATATCCTCTCTCTCACAATTCTTATTCCAATGAGCTCCAATTTCTCTCTGAAACTATCTCTCAACTGCTTTTTACAGGGCAGTTTTCACAGCAGGATTAATGTTTGTAATGTAATTTCAAAGTCCCTCCTTTGAACTGCAGAAATTGTAGTGATGGGGATTAGTGTCAATCATCCTAAACTGGCAGCTGTCCAAATGGTTCTATCAAGACCTGCTCTTACAATAAAGTGGATAAGAAAAGACCAGAACATGCATAGAACTGCTGTGGAATAATCATGATACCAATTATTTTAGGATCATATATACCGTATTTTTCGCTCCATAAGACGCACTCCCCCCCCCCAAAAAAAACTAGGTGGAAATGTCTGTGCGTCCTATGGAGCGAATATAGTAAAAATAAAAAAAATATTATTATTATTTTTTTTTACTTTCCTCTGCTGGTCCGGAAGAGCGGAGGACTCCTGGGCAGGGCGGGGGAAGCCCCTGCCTCTCAGCTGATTCCCCACGGAACAGCTGATTTTTTTTAAAAAAAAATTATTATTATTATTTATTTATTTATTTATTTTACTTTCCTCTGCTGGTCCGGAAGAGCGGAGGACTCCTGGGCGGGGCAGGGGAAGCCCCCGCCTCTCAGCTGATTCCCCGCGGAACAGCTGATTTAAAAAAACCCTGTTTTTTAATTATTATTATTATTATTATTATTATTATTATTATTTTTACTTTCCTCTGCTGGTCCGGAAGAGCAGAGGACTCCTGGGCAGGGCAGGGAATCCCCGCCTCTCAGCTGATTCCCCGTGGAACAGCTGATTTAAAAAAAAAATATTTTTTTTTGGTACCATACGGTAAGTGCGTCTTATGGTCCGGTGCGTCTTATGGCACGAAAACTGCGGTACTAGTCACAAAATCCCAAACACCTGTCATGGGTCACCACCCAAATGGGGAGCAGCTTTTGAACTTTACATGGAAAACCTGTAAAGCAAGCAAGCTTGTCAATACTGGGTGTGTGGGTGTGTGGGTGTGTGCTATAGGATACATCCTAAGGCTGAAGTAGCTTTATCAAGAAGTTAAATTATTTTCTCTGGAAGCTAACTGGGATATTATTAGAGTCAATCACAGGATAATGAGTTTGTCTAGAGCAGGGCTCTCCAACCTTGGGGCCCCAGATGTTGCTGGCCTACAGCTCCCAGCATATCCAGCCAGCATGGCTAATGGCAAGGGATTCTGGGAGCTGCAGTCCAGCAACATACCCAAGGTTGGAGAGCCCTGGTCTAGAGACACAAAATTGTCATTTTTTCCTCCAGATTTCCTCCAAGCAGGAGCCAAATGTCCAAAGGCCTCAGGAAGTATCAACAGCACACACAGGCTTGAGATAAAGACAAAGGTAATCCAATACAGAATGCACCAACTAAAAAGATGCCTCAACCATTCTTGTTAGTACAAATATTGCCATCTTCATGCATTCCAAAAACAAGATCTTCAGGAACTTTTATTTTGTTTGTCTAACTGTCAAGTAAAGGCAAGTTTAAACCTTAATCAAGGCTCCTGGCTGAGCTCCTCCAATTAATGTTTTAGTAGCTAAGTGGTTGCTACAGTGACTTCACAGTTGCCATTCACTACCCAACAAAAACTTCTTTTCATTCACAGTTGACGTTCTGCTGTTTCTTCCCACCCCATTAAACTAGGACAGTGTTCTGAACACTAACACAAAAGCAGCATGTACCAGTTAGAGCCGATTTTACTAATTAACAGGTAAGGCAGTATCCAACAGGTAATGTAGTTGGACCAATGGTAAATGAGCTTTCGGGTCACTGAAAGCTATTGAGGAAAATGCAATGGTAGCTGTAATTCAATTGTGTAGAGATGAAACATGGCTATAAATACAATATTTGAGTCACTTGATAATATCCTAATAATATCCTAATTACTTCCATGGCAGGGGAAGTAAGAGCAGAAGGTTTATTCATAGATTATAGAGTTGGAAGGGGCCTACAAGGCCATCAAGTCCAACCCCCTGCTCAATGCAGAAAACTAGAGGAGGGGTCTCCCATCCAAGTAATAACCAGGCCTGACCCTGCTTAGCTTTCCACACTCAGACAAGCTGAGCCAGCGGCTTAGTTAAGTGCAGTGGCGACAAGGATAGCAGGGAGGCAGGGACAGTCTGGCCACTGTGATCCACACTTTGGTAACCTTGAGATTGAATTATTATAATGTACTCTATGTGGGGCTGGCTTTAGGGCCAGTTCAGAAGCTGCAGCTAGTGCAGAAGGAAGCAGTTAGTACCAACTGGGGTGCCTTACTGTGCAATATTATGCCTGTGTGAAAGGATCTACACTGGCTGCCAGTCTGCTATCAAGCAAGGTTTAAGGTGTTGGTATTAGTATACAAAGCCCTATAGAACTCAGGACTAGATTACCTCAAGCAATGTCTCCCCCTTTTCCAACCTCCGAGATCACTACAATCTTCAGGGGAGGCATTGTTGTCCATGCCACAGTGGTGACATGGAGATGAGCCTTTTCTGTGGTGGTGCCTGCCCTGTGAAATTATCCCCCCTCTAAGGAATGTCAGGCCTGAACGCTGGCATGTTTTAGTTATTTTTTGAAAACTTATCTGTTTACTTTGGCTTTCCCCCAGCCATGAGCTACAGTCATGTGAAAAAGAAAGTACACCCGTCTCGAGTTCCATGGTTCCACATATCAGGACAGAAGAAAAATAATCGGGCCCATAGCAGGTCTCAAAATTAGGTAAAGACAACCTCAGATGAACAACACATGACCGAGTACACCAGGGGTCCTCAAACTTTTTAAACAGGGGGCCAGTTCATGGTCCCTCAGACTGTTGGGGGGCCGGACTATAGTTTGAAAAAAATATGAACGAATGGATCAAGTAAAAAAAAACAGGACCCGGGTCCTTTTTTTTTACTTGATAAAATGGAAAGTTATTATAAATTAATAATAAATTAATTAAACATTAATTTGCTGTCTAAAATTGAAATACATTAAATTTTAAAAAGGTATAGAAAGGCTTGATTTGCACACTGCACATATCTTATTTGTAGTGCAAAAAAATTATTTTTAGTATGAGTGATGAGCAGTATTTACCAGCCACAGAGCTGGTGGTCCACATCCTGCAACTTTGTTCCACATAAATGTGCATAAGATTGCAGCCTTACAGCCTCATCTTATGCATGTCTACTTGGAAGTAAGTTTCACTGAATTCAAGGAGACTTTCTCCCCAGGTAAGTTTACAAAGGATCACAGCCCTAAAAGTACAAACCCATTCCCTGGGGTAGGTCAGGAAGACCTGGTACCCAGAGAACACAGTGAGAGCCAGTGTGGCATAGTGGTTAGTTAGAGTGTTTGACTGGGACTTGGGAGATCCGGGTTCTAGTCCCTATTCAGCCATGAAGCTCACTGGCTGACTTTGGGCCAGTCACTGACTCTCAGTCACTCACAGGGTTATTGTGAGGTTATTTATTTATTTATTTATTTTATTATATTTATACCCCACCTTTTTTTCCTGCATGGAACCCAAGGCGGCTTACATAATCCTCATCCTCCTCTCCATTTTATCCTCACAACAACCCTGTGAGGTAGGTTAGGCTGAGAGTCAGTGACTGGCCCAAAGTCACCCAGTGAGTCTCATGACGAGTGGGGACTAGAACCCAGATCTCCCAAGTCCCAGTCCAACACTCTCACCACTACGCTACACTGGCTCTCACAACAACACACCAGGTATCAAAGTCAGCTGGGCTCCAATGTGTGTGTGTGTGGGGGGGAAGCACAGAGTTACAATGGGAAGTGTGTGTGCTTTTTCAAACAGGCAAGTAGCACCCTATTTCTTCAGGAATGTGTGAAATATAGTTCTAGCAAGAATCCCCAACATTTCCATGAGCACAATCCACCAGGGAACAGCTCCTACCCCCCTGCCCTGTTGAACTGCACGGAGGCTGAGCAAGAGCCATGGGGGCAGAAAAATCAGTATTCGGTATATACCTAATTGTGCTCTTGTAATACCTATGCATGCACAAATGGAGAGGAGGAAGATTATGTGTAAGCCACCTACATAATGGTGGGGGAGACGCGGTGGGGGAGACGTGGCTGAGCCAGTGGTGGCGGGGCGCGCGTTAGCGCGCGGCCAGCGTCTCCTCCGGTGGGAGGAGCGGGACGAAGTCTCCTCCGGCAGCTGCAGCAGGACAAAGCCTGTGCAGGGCTCCCTGGCGGGCCACCCCCTGCCATGCGTCGCCGCCGCCCGCCCGCCCACACCTTCCAGGCACCTGTCTGCGTGGACCAGGTGGCTGCTCTACACAGTTCTTGTAGAACAGGGGTCCTCAAACTTTTTAAACGGGGGGCCGGTTCATTGTCCCTCAGACTGTTGGGGGGGGCAGACTCACTGGGACTCACCGGCTGCCACCGCCCCCAGGGCCCTGCCACGGCTCCACAATCCATTTTGCAAATCTTTGCCTGGAGACAGGTAGCCCTTTTGATTTGCCGCCATAGCAGACGAACAGTCGCGTCGTCCGTCTAAAAGAAGCAGTTCAGTCCTTGTAAAAGGCCAATGCACGATGAACATCTAAGGCGTGCAGCCTCCTTTCCAGATCGGTAGTTGGATTCGGAAAGTAAGCTGTCCTGGCTAGTATGGAATTCGGACACTATTTTTGGCATGAAAGATAGGTCTGGACGGACAATCACCTTGTCTTCATGAAAGACCATATAAGGCGAGTCTTCTCTCAGTGCACAGAGTTCACTGGACCTCCTTGCCGACGTTATGGTGACCAGGAAAGCTGTTTTCCACGTTAGCAACCGGTGGTCTATGGTGGCGAGTGGCTCAAACGGTTTTTGTTGGGAGTGTACGCAACACTAGTGGTAGGTCCCAACCTGGTGTTAAGTTTTTTACTGGAGGAATAATGTTCCGTAGGCCTTTCAGGAATTGCTTCACTAGAGGGTGAGTGAAGACTGTTCCTGTGATAGAGCAGGGTCTATTGGCCGAAATAGCTGCCAAGTACACCTTTATGGACGATAATTTCAAGCCTCTCAGCAATAGAGCGTGTAAGTATTTCAGGATAGTTTGTGTTGCGCAAGTCTTTGGATCTTGTCCACACGCAATGACAAATTTTGAGAAGTCCAGCCATTTTCTGGTATAAGATGCTCTAGTTGATGGTTTGCGGGCAGCTTTTAGGATGTCTTGTATTGCTAGAGGTAAGTCTTGCACTAGGAGTGTCGTATCCTCCATGCCATGAGCGCCAGACTCTTCAGGCCCGGGTGCCGGATGTCGCCCTGGGCCTGTGTTAGTAAGGTAGGCGTGATCGGTAGTGCCCGGTATTCTCTCCTCTGGAGAGGTGCAGGAGTTGAGGGAACCACGATTGCCTGGGCCACCACGGCGCTATCAGGATGCAGTCCGTCCCGTCGCTCCATATCTTTGAGACGACCCATCTTAACAGAGGAAGGGGTGGGAAGAAGTAAAACAGATGCCCCGACCACTGCATCATAAAGGTGTCTGTAATGGAGTCTGGATCTGAAGCTGCCCTGCTGCAGAACTGGCGGCATGCGGTGTTCTCTGATGTGGCAAATAGGTCTACCTGTGGATGACCTATTTGAGATTGATTGAGAAGATCCAATGGCGTATGTCCGGATCCAGCTGCCACTCGTGGGATTGCAAGGAGACTCTGCTCAGAGCATCTGCTAAGGTGTTGTCCTTGCCTGCGATGTGAATCGCCATGAGAGAGATGGATCTTTGAATTGTCCAGTGGAAAATTCTGGGGGTCAGCCTCATCAACCGCGTTCCTCCTTGTTTGTTGAGGTAGGCAACGACGGTCATATTGTCTGTGACCACTTGGATGTGCTGGTTGCACAGATGTGACTCCAGCGCTTTCATGACGTTCCATACAGCAAGTAATTCTAGCATGTTGATATGCATCTTGCGTTGAATTGAATTCCAGGTCCCCTGAGTCGTATGGCCTGCACAGTGCGCTCCCCACCCCAAGAGGGAGGCATCTGTTGTCAGTATCTTCGTTGGTGTTAGTGGATGAAAGGGGACTCCTTTGATCAGATTTCTCTTGTCCATCCACCTCAGCAGAGTTGCCTTGACTGTCCTCGGAATGGAAAGGCGAGTGGAAGGAGACTGTCTTTGTGGATCGAAGGAGCGGATGAACCAATTCTGGAGGGTTCTCATATGCAGGCGGGCGTAATTCACGACCTGTACTGTAGAGGCCATGTGGCCGAGAAGACGTTGGATTTTCTTTGCTGACGGTGAACAAGCCCGATATAGACTTTTCGAAATGGTAAGTATCTTGTCCACTCTGTCTTGTGGTAGATATGCCCGGCTTTGAACTGAGTTGAGGACGGCTCCTATGAATTGGATCTCCTTGACCGGAGTGAGGACAGATTTATTTGCGTTGAGACACAAGCCTAGCTCCTCGAGTAGGTCTAACGTCACGCGGAGAGTTGACTCGAGGCGAGGTCTTGAGGAATCCACCACTAGCCAATCGTTGAGGTAGGGGAACATCCGGATTCCCCTGGCCTGCAGATTTGCGCAGACTACTGCCATGCATTTGGTGAATACTCTTGGTGCAGTGGATAGGCCGAACGGAAGAACCACGAACTGATATGCGTCGTCTCCCATCTTGAATCGTAGGTATTTCCGACTGTCTCTGTGAAAATATGCGTCTTGCAGGTCTATCAACGCAAACCAATCCGTCTTACAAGTAGTGGAAATATTGACTGAGTGGTGACCATTCTGAACTTCTTTGTTGTTATGAAGAAGTTGACAAGTCGGAGGTCCAAGATCGGTCAAAGTCCTCCTCCCTTTTTCAACTCTGTGAAGTACCGAGAATAGAGCCCCTCCTGGAGGTGATGTGGGTGGACAGGCTGGATGGCGCCCTTCTGCAACAGAGTGTTCACCTCCTCCAGCAATGGTGGAGTGGGCTGTGTGGTACTGATGCCGAGAAAAGGAGGGAGGACGTCGAATTCGATCCGGTACCCGTGCTGGATGATGTTCAGGACCCAGCAGTCTGTCGTGATGGAGCGCCACGATGGAAGGTAGGTGGCTAACCTGTCTGTGAAGATGGTTGTCGAGTCCGATGGAACTGTCAAGTCCAGTGGTTTTGTCAAAATCTGTGGTTTTGTCTCGTCCAGTGTTTGTGTCACGCCCGGTAGGTATGTCTTGATCTGTGCTAGAGAGTCAAAGACGCCGCTTGCCAAAGGAGTTACCCTTCCTTGCGCCTTGATATTTGGACTGGAAGGGTCTCTTTGGTCCAGTGGGCTGGCGGTCTTGTGTTCGCGAGTCCTGGCCCTTCTGTTGGAAACGTCAAAATGGGGCTGTAGTGGGTTGTGGAACCTCCTCCGGTCTGGTTTCTTTAACTACCGTAGGAGAGGGTTTTTTCGATGCCGTGGCACGTGGGATTGAGGGGCCGGCTGCCAAAAGAGTTTGCTGCCACAGAGAAGTTTTCAGTTTCAGCACTCGCTGTTTTCTTGTTACTTTGGTAAATTTCTTACAGTAGCTGCAAGTTTCTACGATATGCTCCTGTCCTAAGCATAGGAGGCATAATGTGTGCCCATCTGCTGGGGGTAGTTTTGCCCCACAGCTTGCACATTTACGGAACGGGGCCTTAAGGGCCATAGTTCCTAGAGAAAGTTAGAAGGAAGGCAAACGAAGAGATTTTTATTTTATTTGTTTAGTTTTTTTTACAGAAAGGAACGAAAATGAGGGAGAAGCGAAGGATAGTTGAAGAAGAATTATTATTTAGAAATCTACTCAGCCATTAGGAAAGTTGTTTTGGAGGACCTTTCGAAGTCTACCAGTTGCAATAGCGGTCGAAAAGGAAGTGAGGGAATGGGCGGGAGCCGCGCTAAGGATCAGGCGCGGTGGGGGAGGGGTTCCCACCCATTTCACCTCAGCTAAAGAATCTTCCAAAGCTAGCTCAGCGCAGGTGCAGAGCCCATATGTGTGATGCACAGAGACCACGAAGAAGAACTAAGATCTATTATTTCCCTGATGGTGCAGCAGCACAGTATAAAAACGGTAAAAACTTCAACAACTTAAGCAAGCATAAGTCAGATTTCGGTATCAATGAAGAATGGCACTTCTTTGCCACATCGCATGGAAAAGGGCCTTGGTGTGGGTGGCACTGTGAAAAGGTTAGCTGCTCGAGCAAGTTTGCAGCATCCACATAAAAAACAAATCATGACCCCTCGTCAGCTCTTTGATTGGGCAAAGGAGAACATCACACAGGTTGCATTTCAATACACCACAAGTAAAGATTATGAACTGGAAGAAAAGCTTCTGAAATGTCGCTTCGAGAATTCAAGACGATTCCTGGGATACAGAAAATTCATGCTGTAATTCCATTAACAAAACACACTGTTGCTACTAAAAGATATTCATTTCAATGCGAATCCAGAAAAGAGACAGTGACTATTAAAGAAGGAGAACTGGAATTGCAAGAAATATGAGGATTTGTTACATGGGTTTATATCTCACAATGGTGGTTAGGTTGTGTTTTACAAACAGATGATCAGAGAGCAGAAGTGTTAGTGAGCTTTCTTCATCCAGCTGGACCAGAAAAATCATTACGTATCCAGATAAACAAGATGTCCTATGGATACCATCTTCAGATGTTTTGACAAAAGTTGATCCTTGTTGCCCAACAAGGCGCTTCTATACACTACCAGACAAAGAGTGTCAAGCAGCAACTTCAAGACTAGAAACTACTGTTATGAAAAGGTCCTTAATTTAGGACTTGTTAACAAAATGTTAGCAAGTAATATTTGAACTGCATAAAATCTGATCAGCATATATAAAAGTAAAATGGAAAATCTCATCTATGCACAATAATGGTTTTTCAAGCCCACATCTAAGTAAATCAAAATAACTATGCTAGTAAGAGTCCCATTTTGAAATCAAGTACATGTTTCCAGGGATGTTAAACATTATTTAAAACAAAATAATGACCTTGTCATTATTCAAGGTCAAACTTCTGTATATTTATTTGAAAAAAATAAAATGAACATGTTTTCCCCAAGCATACTGGTGAGTACCATTTTTAAAGTACATATTTTAAACCTCATTCTTCTGAAAACAATAGGCCCTGCAACTTATTTTTTAATAAGCAGAACAAGTTCACCAAATCTTAAGCAATTTGCTTTCAGTTGGAAATATTCTTTGATTGATTTCATACCAGAATGACCACCCAGAGGAAATATCATTATTCTACACAAAATTTCAGAAGTATGCTATTGCGAAGAAGAATACCTAATTTAGAACTGCACAATTATGACAGGGTAGCTTGTACTTGTGCACAATGTTTTATTCAAAACCTAAGTGATAATGCATATTTTCTTAAGATACATACAGTGAGATAGCAATTCATATGAACTATGACGCATACACACAGAGCGTCCCAAAAGATGTAACTCGTTTTCTGTTAAGAACCCCATTTTGAAAATTGGTACATGTATTAAGCACTCAGATGAAATACTAAAACAAAAATCATGGAGAATTTTTTTTTAGTTTTTGCAGAATTCAAGGTCAGATTTTACTATTTGACCTTGAATATATATTTATTCCAAAAAACCACTTATGTTACATATCAAATGAAAGAGCATTTCAAAGGCTTTCCAACAACACCATGATTAACTTTCTAGGTTCTGTAGAACTGGAATTACTGTAATTTTAATATTGTCCGACATACAAAAATTAACATTTTTCTTCATATTTTTGATTGTCCTAACTCCAAAAGCTTTTGTCCCAGAAGTCTAATTTTTGCAGCAGCTTATTTTCTCAGCAGACCCAATAAGTTCACCAAACAGGCGGGGTATAAATATAATAAATAAATTTTAAAAAGAGTGGCCATCAGCTGGGGGTAATTTGATCGCACAATGGACGCACTTTTGAAAAGCTGCCTTAAACAAAATTTCCTCAGAAAGAGGAGAGAGAGTGTGTGTGTGTGTGTGTGTGTATATAATTTTATCTTATTTTATTATTTTTATTTTTATTTTAATTTTTGTTTGTTTGTTTTCCGATGAAAGGAGGAAGAGAAAAAAGGTTTATGAGGGAAAAGTTTTAGAAAAAGACAATTTTAAAGTACCCAGCCGAGTTGTAGTTTTTTAGAAGAACCTCCAGAGATGACTAGCCACAATGGCGGTCGAAGAGGAACTGAGGGAATGGGCGGGAGCCGCACTAAGGAGCATGCACGAGGGGAAGGGGCTCCCGCCCAGTCTACCTCAGCTTTAGAATTTTCCGGAACAGTCTCAGCGCAGGCGCAGAGCCCATATGCCCATATGTGTGATGCACAGAGACCACGAAGAAGAATCTTATTTCTTAGTCACTCCTGCATCTGCTGAATGCTGGCTAGTGCATCTTTTTAAAGTGGTGAAGAACCTTTTGCATATAGGCTCAGTGAGTCCGCTGATAGAACACACAAAAGCCCACCGTGACCAATCTGCATTTTATTTTGCAGATAAAATTGTTTGCATTCATACTGACTTGGATACCATAATTTTGACAGAGCCTTTGGATCAGCTATGACTTGTCAGGTTATTTTACACAAACAATTCTGGTTATGCAACCTAAGTTATGTGTGGACATGCTGCTTGGAGGATTGAGGCCTACCACTTGCTCTCTAGATCCTTGTCCTCCCTAGTTATAAAAGCTGCCAGGACTAGGCTTACCACCAGGACCTCAGAAGTAGTATATGCTTTTTTGAAGGGAAAGGAACTCCCTACTGCCCTTAAAAGGCCAGTGATGAGACCCCTGTTAAAAATATATATATATGGATAACTATCACCTGGTGCTAAAGGCTCCATTCTTGACTAAGATACTGGAGAGGGTAGTGGCATCTCCACTCCAGATAATTTGGGATGATACCATTTATCTGGATCCTTTCCAATCTGGCTTTTGGACTGGATATAGGATGGAAACAGCCTTGGTTGCCTTAGTGCCAGAGGATGGAGTGCCTCCCTGTTATTTTCTCCAGTCCTCTCGGTAGCTTTCAATAACAATGATCATGGTACCCTTCTGGTTCATCTGGCCAGACTAGGGGTGGAAAGCACAGTGGATCCACTCCATTTTGGCATGGTGAGATCTGTTGGTGGTATTGGGAGACTTGTGTTTCACCTCATGACCTTTGGCCGTTAGGGTGCCACAAGTATCTATCTTGTCCCCTATACTTTTTAACATCTACATGAAACTACTAGGGAAGTCATTCGGAGGTTGGGGCGAAAGTGTCAACAGTATGCAGAGGACTCACAGCTCTACCTCTCGTCTCCATCTAGCAATCCCAGGGGACTCCTTAACAGGTGTCTAGAAGCAGTTTTGGGATGGATAAGGGAGAACAAGCTGAAATTTAATCCAGACAAGATGGAGGGAATGTGGGTAGGGGCTTTCCAGGAGCACAATTTTGCATTAAAACAAGGTGTGTGCTCCCCCATACCTTGTTTTAAAGGGAAAATGTGACTTATTTAGCAGCGGTAGCAATCTCAGCCTCTGATAAATTCCAGTGGTTGGAAATTGGCCGCTGAATGCTTGGAACTTGCCCACCTCTGGTTTAAAGAAACCCTGGGCTGTCATTACTTGCGAACTGGGCCATTATGTCTAACAATACCATAGCATAGCCTTCTTTAAATATTTTCCTAAGGATTTTTTTTTTTAAAAAAGAAAAAAGCTTTTCCCTTACATAATAACTTAGTACATGCCTGTACAACTTGTGATCCATCTATCTTGCTGCTTGCTTGGAGCTGCAAACAAACGAAGGTTTAAGCACCTGGCAGACCATGCTACACAGCTGGTGAGATGACTGCAGCTCGGTGAATTACAAGTTGTACAGGCCTGACACAGTATGATACAGTTCAAAAAAGGATCATGGTTACAGAACAGATGTTGGGTTGGGAAGTTCCCTGCAAACTATCTGAGATTCACATGAGAAAGAAAGGCATTTTGTTACTCTTTAACTATGCCCATTTTGGGGTATAAGAAGACCTCATAAGGAACTAAAGTTGATCAATTTTCACTAATAATACATAATAAATAATAAATTCATTCAACACAACTAGGGAATTTTAGTTCTGAACAGTTAAGTTGTTTTTGAAATAGAATTCCTTAATTGTGACCAGATTTTTGCATGGAAGTGCATAGTGTGGAAGAGAAGCTGTCAGGCTCTGAACTTTGTAAAGTAGTGGAATCAATAAGTAATGGAAAAGGGTTCTCTACAACCATTTTCCATTACTTATTGATTCCACTAATTTAACAGAGTTCAGAGCCTGACAGCTACTCTTCCACACTACGCACTTTCATGCAAAAATCTGGTTACAATTAAGGAATTCTATTTCAAAAACAGCTTAACTATTCAGAAGCAGAACTAAAATCCCCTGGCTGTACTGAATGAATTTATTCAATATATAATTCCATCCTGACTAAAAAAAAAAAGGAAGAAGTTGCCAATACTTTACTGACCACTAGAGGACTCCCTTGCTGCTTATTTTGCCTGGAATTCCAGGCATCTGCTATATTGGAGACATGAAATAGCTTGCCAAACTCAGACCTCAAAGGCTCTTACATTCCTTCCTCACAGTACAGTACTGACAATGGTTCCAGAAGTTTCATAATTTAGAAGCCAGAAGGGAACATTGTGGTCATAATGCTGGATCTCCTTCTCAGAAACAGTCAACAAAGGACACATCATAGGACATGCAAAGTATTTGCCTAAGCTGGGTTAACAATGTGCTTTTCATTCATTTTCGATTTTCATCTCCAGTTATCATTAATGTAAAGCACTAGCAAGCCTATACTCACGTTTTCAGAGTGCCAGATGTCATAAGCTCTGTGACCAGAACAATACACTTCTTCCCCTTGACTGTAGATTCCCAGGAATCGTAGAACCTAACAATGTTAGGATGCTGAAGCCCTTTCAGCATTTCAGCCTCCTCCTTAAACCGTTGCCGTTCTGACTTGGACAGCTTCCGATCCTAAAAACAAGGGCAAAAAATCATATATCAAGAACTATAGGAAGAAAAATAAAGTAAAATCAAACTTAATTATACTGGGAAGGCCACAATTCTGAAATGCTTAATTCTTGGGGCAGGGATAGATGTTACAAGAGACACAAGGCTGCTGCTCAAGAGTCTTCCAAACCCCAATGTCAATGTGTGACAAAACATCACACTTTGCAATTACCTACACCCCACTGTTGACAGCTAATGGTGTCTAGTTGTATTATGCTAGATCAGGGCTCTCCAACCTTGGGTCCCCAGATGTTGCTGGCCTACAGCAACCTGCATACCCAGCCAGCATGGCTAATGGCAAGGGATTCTGGGAGCTGTAGTCCAGCAACATCTGGGGACCCAAGGTTGGAGAGCCCTGCTGCTAGATAGATATTACCAGTAAGGAGAAGAAAGATGCACCAAGTGGCAGGAGCTCCATGCCTGCTATAACATCTAGTTCTCCCATTAGGAATCAAGTGTGCATGCCACACCATTTATCCAGAACTTCTTGTGACTTGGTTCCTCTGCTTTAAAAGTCTACCTGGATAATTTACTTCTGAATTTATTACAAACCTCTCATCAGACTTCAGCTGCAATCTTATGCACACAGTGCCATTTAACTAAGTGGGCTCATCCTCAAGTAAACATGCATAGAATCAAGCTGCATTTCTAGACATTGTTCAAGATACTTGCTGAGTTTATTAAAGGATGGAAGATAAATTTGTTAGGTTTGTATTTTAATGCGTACTTATCTAATTTTGAACTTTCGAACTTAACATGTGAACCGAAATTTAGTAATCCTTCGAAATTCACACTTCTCTGAATTCTGTGAATTAGTTAACCAGTCAGAACATGCACACAAAAATGTGCATATGTTAATGAAAATAAATGCATCTTAGGGGAAACTGCTTGCAAAAATACTATATTAGGCAAAAACGCATGAAAATGAGTGTATCTGGAAAAATGTGCACAACAATGCCTATGAATTTATGTGCGAATATTTTTTTAATTTTCAAACTGATACAGAAACAGGACAAACCAAACATAAGATTGGAAAAATGAGAAACTGAGAGAAACCAAAACTGACAGATCCATCCATCCTAGGCTTAATCTCCTCATGCTTTGCCAACTAATTCACTATCAGTATTTGAACCAACCATTTTCCCTTTAAGACATTAATTTAAAATTCTTAAAAGTTTAGCATATGCTTCACGACTGTTCATAGTCTTATACAGGAAAAAGTTGAAAATTTCTATCAAATTTCCATGTACCCAAAATAAAGGGTATAGGACTGAAATCTGCACTTTGTTTAAATGCCACATTACGGCTAAATAAATTAAAGTAATTGTGCAATCTTGTACCTGTCTACCCAGAAGTCCCA
Source organism: Shinisaurus crocodilurus (assembly GCA_021292165.1). NCBI lineage: Eukaryota > Metazoa > Chordata > Lepidosauria > Squamata > Shinisauridae > Shinisaurus > Shinisaurus crocodilurus. The sequence continues at coordinate 271,833,975 of CM037879.1, read as the reverse complement.
CTGATTTCAGTGGAGCTTACTCTTAGCCTATAATATCAAGATTAGCCTCTACCTGGAATCTGTGAGATAACGAAGATTAGACAAGGAAGACAGTGGCTGGAGTTACTAATTAGCTCAGCTACTGGGTAATATATATATACACAGTACCTTTACAAATGTTGAATTGGAAGGAGGGGTTGGTCTTAAGAATGAGAGGAGAGGAAAGAAACCCCAAGATTACTTCACATATGATGATTTCCCTAGCGAATTACTTCAGTGTATTTTTTCCTACCTGTGCACACAGTATTAACAAATGTGTGGGTTCTTAATATGCAGTGGTGTGCCAGAAATGTCATGTGTGAAACAGCCGTGTGAACAGTCTATATTACGGAACTGAAATACTGAAAGCAGGCTGCCACACGATGAGCTGGCCAATGAATAGTTGCTGAATGTTCCAAAATTCAAGCAGTCCATCATCCCATTAAATAGCATTCCTAGATGTTTAGGAGCTATTACTCAATAGAAGGCAATATGGGCGAATTGGCTAATGCCTTGTAAATGCCAACCTATTGGCTATTCTCACCTGCCTCTACCTGTCACACCACCCATCTCTCTCTCTCCTTCCCTCCCTCTTATCCTTCACAAGAAGACCTTGTAATCCCCCCCCCCCTACAACCACTTAGTAACCAACACTCTCTCCACTCCTCTGTTGCCACCAACCCCCTTAGGGTAACTTATTCAATCCACTCACTTTGATTTTTAAAAATGAAACAAGTTTTATTGATTACAATTTAGGGCAGGGAAATAGATTAGGTAATAGATCCTAAACGTTGTAACCCCCCCTCTCTCCAGACTCCCCCTACCCGAACCGAACAGCACTCCCCTTATATACACTCCCAGTCTCCTCATTCTACTCCTTCATCCAATCAGCAGACATCTCAACATTCCACACTCCTCTCACACTCCCTCCTCCCCTCTCATACTTACTGCTAGGGCTTCGCCCATGGGTAAGGACATGACAACTATCTTCTACTTCAACATCTAAATAACGGCATAGTCAGGGCTTGGAGAGGCCTACATTCTCTGCTTCTAATGAGCTACCAGCATCATGTGGGGGAGAATATACATTCTCCTAGATTAGCATAGACGTAACCCCCAAACATTTTGAAATTTAACGTATCATGGTGATAAATCGTTTGGCAACAGTTTTAAATTGAGCCTAAATTCAAGTGGCCTGTTGCAACCCACCATAACTGGTTGGTCCTGGTAAAGCTTTCCAGTGTTAGCTAGAGGTGAGCACCTTGTGGCCCTCCAGATGTTTTGGCCTACAACTCCCATCAGCCAATGGTGAGGGATGATGGGAGCTGTAGGCCAAAACATCTGAAGGATCACAAGTTCCCCACCCATGGTGTTAGCCATCAAGAATTCAATCAATGATGTTCTCTTGTGCATCGAACAACTGCACCAAGGAGAGAAGGTCCCGATCTTGCAAGCCTCTGCAAGATAGAATATAATCAACCTAGTTATAAAAGGCTTTGGTGGCTTCCTCTTTAACATTGCTATAGAACACAGAGTCTGGACTCAGTCCGTTCATATAATATCTAATATATAAATGTGAAAGTTTGTTTGTGTGTTTGTCCATCTGTTTGTTTGTTTGTGTGTTCCGCATAGGCTCCTACACGGTTTGATAGATCCCCACCAAACTTGGCACACATACTCTTCATCACCCAAGGAAGAATACTGGCGGGGTTAGAACCCAAAAAAACCATCACTGTGCCTGTATGGCTCACTCTCAGATAGCTAATGGGCAAATGACCTAGGAGTGGTTATGTAAATCGCCCCTACATCATTTAGAATGTTCATGTGAACTTCCACAAGGGCCTATCAGGAGCGGTTATGCAAATCACTCCTACATCATTTAGAATGTTCATGGGAATTGCCACAGGGGCCTATCAGGAGCGGTTATGCAAATTGCCCCTATGTCATTTAGAATGTTCATATGAACTACTGCAGGGGCCCTATTGTGCAGTTACAGGCAGCAAAAGAAGGTCGGACCGGGTGCACGTGAGGTGGCTCAGCCCCAGAAGACGCCGCAGCCCAGCTGATCCACCAAACTTGGCACACATACTCCTCATCACCCAAGGAAGAATACTGGTGGGGTTAGAACCCAGAAAAACCATCACTGTGTATGTATGACCCACTCTCAGATAGCTAATGGGCAAAATGACATAGGAGTGGTTATGCAAATCGCCCCTACATCATTTAGAATGTACATATGAATTGCTGCAGGGGCCTACACAGGGGGAGCAGGGATTTCATTGTGTAGTCCCAGGGGAGCTGGGATTTCATTGCTGTGTAGTCCTAGGGGAGCTGGGATTTCATTGTTGTGTAGTCCCGGGGGGAGCTGGGATTTCAGAAAAACAAAACATCGTGTTGTGTCGGCTTTCGAAGAAAACATTTAAAAAAAAAAAAGATTGAAAGGTGTTGTGAATTTTTCGTTTCACCTTTCCTATGGAGCCTTTCCAAAAAGCGGTCAACTACCTTAAGGAATTTCGAACAAATAGTACCTATAAGAAAATGACGAGGCGGGCAAAGCCAGGTAAATAAGTAGTACAGTAATACCTTTGATTGCAAGTAACTTGGTTTGAGAGCATTTTGCAAGACAAGCAAATTTTTAAATATTTATTTATTTATTTTTTACTTGATATACAAGCGACGTCTTGCAATACAAGTACTTTAGTACAGCTTAAATTAAAAATCTGTGTACAAATTTGGGGGGGGGATTTCGTTTTGATATAAGAGTGTTTTGGATTACAAGCACGTTTCTGGAACGAATTATGCTCTCAATCCAAGGCATGACTGTATCTTATATTACGCAGTCATCAGTAAGAAAGAAAAGCCAAATCTAAGTATCACAAGTGATGCTACAAACAGGAACAGTTTCTAAGGCAGTGTAATCTGTAAACAGCCCAAAGTGGGTAGCTCCGAAGCAAAAAGAATCTCCAAAAAGGGTGCCAGAGATGCTGCAAAACCTTTCCAGTTCTAACTAAGTATTACCACCCCAAAATCTGAAAGACATGAACACTTACAGAAGAGGTGCAGAACCTCTTTCAATCCAAGGGCCAGATTCCATTTTGGAGAAGCATTTGGGGGCTACATTCCAGTGGTGGGTGGGGTAAAAGGCTATGCCCAAAATTGTATTTAAAAAGACAGCATGTTTTAGTTTAAAACTCTTACTGCCAGTAACTAAGCCTTAGGAGAGGCATTTCAACCTTTTAGAATGGGGAAAAAGACCTTCACAAAAGTCGGGAAACCACAAAAAAAAATCAGTGGTCGGTGGGAAGGATGGGGCCATCTGGGGAACCACTGCTGGATCTGGACCATAGGAGGGCTGCATTTTGACACCAGGCCTGAAGTTCTACACCACTGATTTACAGCGTGGGACTGGATCCTGTTCCTTTGAGTGATAGTGAGCAATTCCCCCTAATGTCAGGTTTTATCATATCCCTACTACAGGACTAGCCTCTTTTTGTTATTGCTTGACCATTCCCATTGCCCTCCAGCAATAATCCGCCTTATTGTTAACAGTTAATGTGCTTTCCTATTACTACTCAGCCATGCTAATCTCTAAACCCTTTGTATTCATTGGCAAAACTTTTACCTTTTCAAAAAATCCCAAATATGTTTCAAAAACTAAGTACATAGACTACTTCCATGTGAAATACTTAATAAGCATAAGGCTATATTTGCACCAACTTTGTTTTTTAAGGCTTTCAGGGCCTGGAAATGCCATTATAAACAAGGTATTATTCATGAAGCCTTGTTCTACAAATTTAGAAAACCCAAGTAACCTAATCTGAGAAATTAAAATACAGAAGACCTTCCAGAAATCTAAATTTCACCACCACAACTCCTGTGGAAGTATTTTAGCAGAATACTTGTCCTATAGCCATTCTTCCCTCAAATTCCATGTTACAAATATATGCATGATGGAAGAATTAATGCCACTTTTGTTGCTCTAGAAACAGGTTCAATTGTGCTCTTAGAAGAAAACAATGTTAGACATACATTTTGGACCTTCTGCAACAGTTCTCTCAGCTTGCAAAGAATCAACCACCTTTATATATGTAGGCCCTGTAACATTTCCACTACTCTTCAGAGTTCTTCTTACAATGAACAAGAGTTCAGACAGGAAATCTAGTACTAAGTTGTGAGAAAGCAAACGTGAAGGTGTTAGTGTAGAACAATTCACAGGAGTCTCCACTTAGGGAGTGAAGGACCTTCTGTCTGAGGAAGAAGGAGAAACTCTGGACTAGTGTGAGGGACAGTTAAGTTCCCTAGTCTGATACTGTAACTTTCAAGTAACCAAGCCAAATTGATACAGAGAGCACTGTATAACATCTGCCTGCCTTTAACCTGAATCTAAGCAAAGAACAAGTTTGAATGTAACTGTTATCTGTGCCTGAGTTGAATATCAGTTTAGAGACTTTGTTAGAACAATAAATCAACCTTTTTATTCAAAGTTCTAATTCTCCAGAGTCTGACTGGTGACAGGAAAGTAAGAAGTGAATTAACGGGGGGTACCCTGCTTCAAACTGCTCTTAAGACAAACAAACGTGGGTGATCAGCTACATATAAGACCTAAGACACATAATCGGCTAACGCAACTTTAAAAGAAGCTTAAAGTCTGAAGTGACCAATACAAGGTGGCACTTGGTGAGAGCGAAGTACACATCGAGGGTGTGGGCTGTGGAGTGAGGGGTCCCATCCGCTACAGTGGTGTTAACGGTGGGATTCGAAATAACCCACAAAATAGTATACCCACTAAGTTAATAACCAAAAACAAACAAGTATTTGTAAAGTTTAAAAAGAAATAAAACAAATTTCCTGTCAGAAAATGCCTAATCCTAGAAGGACAGCAGAAGCACAGGGAGATGCTCAGGGAACATCCCTTGAGGGAGTTTCTGAGGAAACTCCTAACCAAGAGTTAGAGATAATGAAAATCAAGCTTGAGATGGCTAGAATTGAAGCAGAAAAAGCTAAGATTCAGGCAGAAAACGAGAAAGCTAAGATTCAGGCGGAACAAGAAAAAGTTAAGGTTCAGTTTCAGGAGGAACAAGAGCTAGCTAAGATTCAGGCAGAAAATGAGATGGCCAGAATTCAATCTGATGAGAGAAGGGATCGAGAGAGAATTCAAACAGAGAAAGAACAACAATTAGCTAAGATGGAACATGAGAGAGACATGATTCAATTAAGGTCACAATATCCAGAACCAATTAGACCAAGAGAAAATACCTCAGGAGATCAGAAGAGATTCCCTTGTTACCAAAGGGGTGATGATGTAGAAGCGTTCCTATTTAGCTTTGAAAGAACATGTAAAGATCTAAATATTCCTGATGAGGAAAAGATGATGTATTTACGCCCACAAATCTGTGAAGCCCTCAGTGAGGTTTATTCTGAGATGCGTGAGGAAGACAAGTAAGTTAAAATTTACACACTAAAAAAATAATGATAACTACTGAGAAGATAGTAAAAACAGGCCAGTTACATATTTTTCTTACTGGAAGCCTTTAACTTTTGAATTCAAACACAGAACTTTTGACTTTAAGCTGCTTTCCCTGTTTTCAGCAGGGTGTGTCAGACGCTAACTTCATTCCAAAGCCTTTTTCGAAGAAAGTGAAATAATGAACTTGAGCTGACAATATATTTAACACATACAGTTCCCTATTGGTGAGTGCGAAAATCAATTTAAAGGCAGTCCATAACTGGAAAGACACCTTCAACGATGCCCAACTGCTTATTAATCCCACTTTATTTGCCCCACAATATGAAAGATAATGCCTGTTTTTCTGTGTAGTGACTATAACATGGCATTCAATAGTTAAGAGCTCAAAAAAGCACATGGGGGGCGGTGGGGATTGTCACCTGTAGGCTTAGTTTTATTAACTGTTTGCATCGTCATTTTAAACTGTCCTTTTAAATTTGGTTTTTAATCCTTTTAACTATACTGTATGTTTTTATTGTTGGTTTTTATGTGTTTTATTGTCTAAATTGTAGTGATCTGCCCAGAGAGCTTTGGCTGTGGGGTGGTATAGAAATGAAAATAATAATAACAATAACAATAACAATAACGACGACGACCGGTTGCATACCTGTAGCTGTAGTTCTTCGAGTGGTCATCTGTGCAGTCACACATATGGGCTCTGCGTCTGCGCTGAGGCCGTTCCGGAAAATTCTAAAGCTGAGGTAGACTGGGCGGGAGCCCCTCCCCCTCGAGCATGCTCCTTAGCGCAGCTCCTGCCCATTCCCTCAGTTCCTCCGAGACCGCCTATTGCAGCCCCATAAACCGAGAGATAATCACTGTTGGTATTGACATTCCCTTTTATAGTAATACCAAAAAACCATTATCATTTAGAAATGACATGAATTGGACCAATACACCCAGTCTCCACTGGCAGGCCCATCGAAATCGATAATGATGCCAAGCGGGGATGGATGGGTGGGTTGTGTGACTGCACAGATGACCACTCGAAGAACTACAGTTACAGGTAAGCAACCTGTCCTTCTTCTTCGTGGTCTCTGTGCATCACATATATGGGCAGAGTAACAAGCTGATCCACCTGGTGGTGGGATGGCGGCATGGGTCACTGCAATACCGATGAGAGGGCCACCCTTCCAAAGGTGTTCACTGCCCGAGCTCAAATATCAAGTCTTCAATGCTTGATGAATGTCGATGGAGCGGCCCAGGTTGCTGCTCTATAGAGCTTTGGCCTTTCCCAAACGCCATGGATATTGATTGTGCTCGGGTAGAAAGTGCCCTTACTGGGCCTGGCAACTGCTTGCGTGAAAGCTGGTATGCCAATGTAATAACTTCTACAATCTATTTGGCAAATTTCTGTCTCGAAACAGAAAGACCTGGGGATTTGCCACCATAACATACAAATAGTTGATTTGTTTGTCTAAAAGAAGCTGTTCGCTCTTTATAAAATGCTAGGGCATGTCGGACATCCAGCGTATGCATTTTCTGCTCTATGTCAGAAGACGGGTTTTGGAAAAATGCTGGCAACACTATGTCCTGCCCTGTATGAAAAATCTGAAACCACTTTTGGTAGGAAATTGAGATCTGGATGGATGACTACTATGTCCTTATGAAACACCATATAAGGTGTCTACTGTGAGTGCACAGAGTTCGCCAAATCTTCTTGTCTTTCATGTGAGAAACCTATGATCAATAGTCACTAGTGGTTCAAAAGGTTTCTGAGTCAGTGCGAGCAGCACCAGAGGCAGATTCCAGACTGGCACCAAATTCCTGATTGGAGGAATGATGTTCTTCAAGCCTTTAAAAAAAAAAAAGGTTTCACCAACAGATGTGTGAAGATTGACCCCAAGGTAACATAAGGCTTAATGGCTGAAATTGCTGCCAAGTATACCCTTGTGGAGGATAATTTTAAACCTCGCACCATCAGAGCGTGCAAATATTCTAGTACAGTTTGTACTTGCAGGATTTAAGATTTTGTTTACATTTCCTAGCATAAGATGCTCTCGTGTACGGCTTGCAGGCAGCTTGCAGGACAGTTTGTAATGGTGACGGTAAGTCTTGGGCTAGCATAATCGAATCTGCCATGCCATTAACGCTAGGCTACTCAAATCTGGGTGCTGGATGTTGCCTTGAGCTTGAGTTAGCAGTGTTGGCAGTATCGGGAGCGACTGGTATTCTCCTTCGGAAAGGTGCAGGAGTTGGGGGAACCATGGTTGCCGTGGCCACCACCGTGTTACAAGAATGCAATCTGCTCTGTCCCTTCAGATTATTGAGATGACTCACGTCAACAGAGGAAGAGGTGGAAACATGTAATACAGATGACCTGCCCATTTCATCATGAAGGCATCTGTGATGAGGTTGGGATCTGATGTTGCCCTGCTGCAAAAAAGATGGTAGGCCATGTTTTTGGAAGTGACGAAGAGGTCTACTTCCGGTTGACCCCAGATTGAGAAAATCCAACTGCGAATCTCTGCATCCAGTTGCCACTCGTGTGACTGCATGGAGACTCTGCTTAGAGTATCTGCTAGCGTGTTGTTGTTGTTTTTCTTTCTGCGATGCGAAGCACCATGAGAGACATGGGTCTTGGAATTGTCCAGTTGAAAATTCTGAGGGTCAGCCTTGTGAGTCGCATCAACCTCGTTCCACCCTCTTTGTTGAGGTAGGCTACAATGGTCATGTTTTCTGAGACAACTTGGATGTGTTGGCTGCGAAGAAGAGACTCTAGTGCCTTCATGGCATTCCACTCCACCATCAACTCCAACGTACTGATGTGCATCTTGCACTCAACAGAGTTCCATGTGCCCTGAGCTACGTGGCCTGCACAATGCGCTCCGTATTCCAGGAGGGAGGCGTCTGTTGTCAGAATCCTCGGAGTTAGTGGATGAAAAGGCACTCCTTTGATGAGAATGCGCTTGCTCATCCGCCACCACAAAGATGTTTCGGTGTTCCGTGGAATGGTGAGGCGAGTGGAAGGTGCCTGTCTTTGCAGGTCAAAGGAGCGGATAAGCCATATTTGAAGAGTTCTCATGTGAAGGTGGGCATAATACATTACTTGCACAGTTGATGCCATATGGCCGAGAAGACGTTGGATCAACCTTACTGAGGACAAAGGAGCTCAGTACAGGCGTTCCGAGATGGTAAGTATTGTCTCTACTCTGTCTTGAGGTAGAAATGCCCAGCCATCCTTTGGATTGAGAACTGCTCCTATGAAATTCAGTTCCTTTGCAGGATCGAGGACTGACTTTTTGATGTTTAGACATAAGCCAAGATCATCGAGCATGGACAAGGTTGTCCGAAGTGCAGACTGAAGACGTAGTCTGCATGTGACTATCATGTGAACATGCATCTTGTCCTCCCATTTAAAAAGAGGTTGAAAAGGAGCTGTGGAAGATGTGAACCTAGTCCACTGTCACGGCTTGTACTGCCTATGCCTTGGCAGTGTACTGAAACTCATCTTCTGGACATTGACCCCATTGACTGCATCCAAAGAATTATCCGTATTCTCATGGAATAGGCCTTCCTCATCAAACAGAAGGTCTTCTATGTGAGCTTTAACACTTGATGTTAGCGTGGTGAAGCAAAGCCATACATGACGTCCAAGTGAGACGGTACTAATCAGAGACCTGGCATGGCAATCAGTTTGGTGTCTGGCGTTATTCATCTGCAGGGTTGCCATACTGATTACCTCCGCTTGTAGTACCCTTGCCAAGTCTCTTTTCCTCTGGGAGGTAATCACAGATATTCCCTAACTTTCCAGTTAGGGATAACTGATACCTCACCATAATTGCCTGGTAGTTGCTACCGTTAGTAGAATGGATGCTGCTGTACACTGGGTCTGCTATCTCAGGTGTCTCGACATTAGTTTCTATGCCTAAGGCTGCCATCAACTTCATCACATGGTCTGCAAATGTACCTAGGTCTTCAGTTGGTAAAGTGGACAGTTTATATTCCACTGCAAATCAGGAGAAGAGCCTAGTAATTTGTACACTGCAGAATCTGAGTCAGAATAAGGCATGTCTGAAGAGGACTGATGGTCTGACAGAAGTTGGAGTGAGGCAGATTGTCGTTCAACCAAAGGTTGCATTGCAGGCAACTTTTCTCTGGTGACAACTGCAGCATGATGTCAAGGTCGATGCTTGACGTCGAGTGGCAACTGTCGACGTCAAACTCGAGATTCCCCATCAAGTGGAATGTAGTGTCTAGGCGATTCACGTCAATCTGGTTCCTTTGATGTCGAGAGCACTATTTCGACGTCGAGCATGTCCTCTTGATGTCAAGAGTGAAGTCGCCGACAATCTGGTCTACTCAATGTCGAGATCAATGTTCGATGTCGACAGGTTCTCGTTGATGTCGAGATTGATGTTCGATGTCGACAGGTTCTCATCAATGTCAAGAGCGATGTTCGATGTCGACAGAGGCCGCTCGATGTCGAGAGCAATGTTTGATGTCGACGGGTTCTCTTTGATGTCGAGAGTGATGCTCGATGTCGACGGAGCCCACTTGATGTCAAGAGCGATGTTCGATGTCGACAGAGCCCCGCTCGATGTCAAGAGTGATGCTCGATGTTGACAGAGCCCACTTGATGTCAAGAGCGATGTTCGATGTCGACAGAGCCCGCTCGATGTCAGAGCGATGTCGACAGACTGTCCTCGATGTCGAGAGCAACGTTTGATGTCGACAGAGCCCGCTCGATGTCAAGAGCGATGTCGACAGGCTCTCCTCGATGTCGAGAGCAACGTTCGATGTCGACAGAGCCCTCTTGATGTCGAGAGCAATGTTTGATGTCGACAGGCTCTCCTCGATGTCGAGAGCAATGTTCGATGTCAACAGAGCCCGCTCGATGTCAAGAGCGATGTCGACAGATTCTCCTCGATGTCGAGAGCCTTGTTCGATGCCGACAGAGCCCTCTCCATGTCGAGAGCAATGTCGACAGGTTCTCCTCGATGTCGAGAGCAATGTTCGATGCCGACAGAGCCCTCTCCATGTTGAGAGCGATGTCGACAGGTTCTCCTCGATGTCGAGAGCAATGTTCGATGTCGACAGAGCCCTCTCCATGTCGAGAGCGATGTTTGATGTCGACAGAGCCTGCTCGATGTCGAGCAAGATGTTTGATGTCGACAGAGCCCTCTTGATGTCGACAGGTTCTCCTCAATGTCGAGAGCAATGCTCGATGTTGACAGAGCCCTCTCGATGTCGAGAGTGGTGTTCGATGTCGACAGAGACCACTCGATGTCGAGATCGGTGTTCGATGCCGAGCGGCTGGAGGAAGAACGTTTTCTCCATGGATGGAGTATACGTCTCCTCTAATGTTGGAGCTGCAGTAAGCTCCGTAGCCACGAGTACAGGTGAATCCATAATTTCTCCATCGGAGAGTGAGGCTACTTGCACTCCTGACACTGAGGCACGCTTTGTAGGCGTGGATGTAGCCGGCTCGTCTCTTCTCGGTGTCGAAGACTCGATCTGTGTCGGGATCGAGACCAGGCGTCTGACCTTGGCGGTCGACGTCAAAGCCGTGAAACTCACAGCCAATGGGGCTGGAGTGACAGGCTTAGAGAGAGACTTTCAGTCCTTAGATTTTTTTCTTGGACACAGTCTCTTTCTTTTGCTCTTCCTTAGAGCATTTGTGGGCTTTTTTGTCCTTTCTCTTAAGTGGGGATTCCACATTCTGAGTTGCCGCCACTGTAGTATGAGATGTCGCTGATCCTGGCTTGAATGCCGTGGCCTTGAATGCCGTATAGAGGGACCAACCACGGATAAAGTTTGCTGCCAGAGAGCCATTTTGAGCTTTAAAGCTCGGTGTTTTCACATCGGCCTAGTGAATGCCTTACAGTGGTGGCATATTTCTACTACATACCCCCACTCTCAAACATAACAGGCACAAAGAGTGGCCACCAGCCGGGGGTAATTTAATCCCACAATAGAGGCACTTTTGAAAAGCTGCCTTAAACGAAATTTCCTCAGAAGAGGAGAAGAATTACATTATTTATTTATTTATTTATTGGGGTTTTCTGATGAGAGAAGGAAGAGAAAAAAGGTTTATGAGGAAAATTTTTGGAAAAGACAATTTTAAAGTACTCAGCTGAGTTGTAGTTTTTTAGAAGAACCTCCGGAGACTACTAGCCGCAATGGCGGTCGAAGAGGAACTGAGGGAATGGGCGGGAGCCGCGCTAAGGCGCACGCGTGAGGGGGAGGGGCTCCCGCCCAGTCTACCTCAGCGTTAGAATTTTCCGGAACAGCCTCAGCGCAGGCGCAGAGCCCATATGTGTGATGCACAGAGACCACGAATAATAATAATAATAACAACAACAACAACGAACTAAAATTAATACACAGCCTTTACTTTTAATAGCTAATTGTTAACTTTTTTTCAGAAATGAAATCCCAAAGGATCATCTCCCCTTCAGCAGCATTGTCTCCTGAGCAAGTGGAAGCAGATGCATGAAGCCTATTCTGTTAGTTCCTTCATTCTTTTCCACCCACATTAAATTGTTTTGACATTGTTCCAAAAGAAATGCAGCACTACTCAGCATGTGATCTGCACTAGGGCACTTAATGTGGCCAGCAAATAAAAGAATCCATCAAAACAGGGCTAGGCTTTCTTGGCAATCCAGATTTGACAGGTATTCAACAGTGGAGACAGCATTCAGTATTGGAGATGCTCCACAATTTGTAACAGTAAACCCATTAAAATGAAGTTCACTTGTATCACAGTACTAATTATACTGACAGTGAGAGACCTGCGTCCAAGTAAATATGTTTAGAGTTTTACTTTCGTGACAACTATCTTACTTTTTGCATCAAGCAGGCACACTGAAGAACGTTCATATATCTAATAGGCCTTTATGGTAGCTAAGACTTCCTTCAAAAACTTCTCCCAGTTGGCTACTAGATAAGAAGGATTTTCACTGGTAACATCAATTTTATTCAATTCCAAATAAACAGATACCTCATCCTTTATTGGGAGACAAATAGCAGCCCATTTTCCTAGCATTCATTTTGAACGTTTTGTTTTTTAGTCACAAAACAAACATTCATTTTTTTATACCTTGCTACTATTTATTCTTTAAATATCCCACCTTCTTTTACTATAAAAAGTGGTGTGCGGGATTAAAAGCCTCTGTAATCTAGGGGCCCCTTTGCCCGTACACTAGTCTCTGCTGACAACATTCCTAGGGAGCATAAAAGCAGCAGGCATATACAATCCTCCCCCCTACCCCCATGGTTTTTCAAGAACATTGAAAAAAATTAAAAGTTTTCCTACCAAGCTTGTGGGGGTCCCCCAAGATGGAGGAACCCACTATGACCATTTCTTTCTAGGCCTAGTTTGACAGCCTGTATGCCCCTTTTATTAACAGGGTTATTTGGGTCTGGCATTAGGGGTCAGCATTATCAGGCACCTGCCAAAACCCATGTCCCAGAATTGGGCCTCCAGCTCCTCAATCGCTGCTGACTGATATTCCACCATTTCCCTCTCAGAGGGAGAGAGAACAAGCTGTGATGGGAGAAAATAAGGAAGACCACAGCAGCCATTGCCTGCTCACTCATTTTCCCTCTCCCTCTGGGCAGCAGTGCCGATTGAACCACTTTGAAAGCACAGGCAGAAGAGGGCAAGACCACGAGATGTGGGATGTCTTACCCAAACACATACGGTACATCCCAACCAGGAGCCGGTTGTTTCCCTAGGCCTTCCAAGCAGCTTAGTATAAAGCTAAAATGTAAGTCCTCAAACACACTTCATTTAAAAATGAAAATTATACTTATGCCAAAATTAACACAGCAGTTTGTTCCAGAGATAAATTCCTGGAACTCAGATAATCTGAACAAGTATGTTTTTACTAATCACCTGGAAATTTTCAGTAGAGCAGGCCCAGTGAATCTCCTTTGGGAGATTCAGATGCAGCTCCAGAAAAAGCCCAGTTTCTAATAACTTCATCACAGATGGCAGTGACAACCCAGAGCAAATCTCTCTAGCTGATCTTAATTCACAAGGGTAAATTGAGCTGCCTTTGAGAACTTATAAATTTTAAATGTACAAGACTTTAAAAGCACACACATGCATAATACAATACAGAGTCTCAGATTACAATTTTGTAAAATGAGTACACTGATATTTTCTATACGACAGACACATTCAAGAATCTCGGGAATTCAAGAACAATTGAAGTTTTCAGAATTTGGTTTTGTTTACATGTAAGAAAGTATAGATATAAAAAGAATGGCAAACATTCTAACAAGTGCTTAAATCTACGAAGTGTGATATAGTCAATAACTGACATCTACACAAAAGACACACACTAACCTGCTTTTTTAAAATGATAATTGTATAATCAAAACAGCTGCTTCCCATACTACTGAAAAATAGCTAACACATTCACTGAAGGTTTCATGCCACAAGCAAATAGGCAAACAATCTGATGTTTATAACACTTGTGTGCAATGTTCATAAACGCAGGGGACTGGTAGGAACAAAACTGTTGCCTAGGAGAAATTTCTAGCTTCTATGAACCTGACAACAGCACAATATTTTTTTTAAGCTATTAATGAACTGAACAGAGTTCAAAAGGGGTCAGTGCCATATATTATCCTTTTTCACTCAGAAAAATGAGATGTATTGAAACTTTCAATATAAAAGATAAACACATGGCATTTAGCACCATTTTTGGTATAAAATATTCTTTTTAGAAAAATCTATTTCAGAAATGCAAGTGAAACATATTGTGCAGGGTAAATATAGGTCTTATCTGAATGACTGATAAGGTTACTGTTCAATGTTTAATTTTGTGTTCATATTCCATTTCCCCTTTACAAGGCTAATTGAAGGAAGCTGCCCTAGGAAAATATCATCTTCAAATAGAGCATTGAGTAATATTTTTAACTACCACCAGTTTGCCTGCTCAGTTTTTCTATCCTATGACTAACATGAATATAAGTACAGTCATGTCTTGGATTGAGAGCATAATTCGTTCCGGAAATGTGCTTGTAATCCAAAACACTCTTATATCAAAACGAAATCCCCCCAAAAAAATTTGTACAGAGATTTTTAATTTAAGCCGTACTACAGTACTTGTATTGCAAGACATCACTTGTATATCAAGTGAAAAAAAATTAAATAAATATTTAAACATTTGCTTGTCTTGAAAAACGCTCTCAAACCAAGTTACTTGCAATCCAAGGTATTACTGTAATATACTACTAACAACAGTTTCACAGATGCAGTTTGTCTTGCATGTAAACTTTGATTACATACAAACAAGTGAAAGCCTAAGAATATAAGAAAAGCCATGCTGGATCAGACCGAAGGCCTATCTAGTCCAGCATTCTGTTAACACAGTGGCCAATCAGCTGTTTGGGTGAAGCCCACAAGTAGGATATGAGTATGTTTGAAGACCTCAAATGTATATTTAGAACCAGTGGAGATCCAAGCTTGAGGGGTTCTCTTGGAGTCATCTTTGTCACTGGAGGCTCAGGTGGCCTCAGTGGCATGGAGTGCCTTTGACCAGCTTCAGTGGGTAGCCCAGCTATGCCCCTATCTGGACAGGGATAACCTGGCCTCAATAGTCTCATGTTCTGGTAACCTCCAAGTTAGATTACTGCAGTGCACTCTATAATGAGGCTGCCCTTGAAGACTGTTTGGAAGCTGCAGCTTGTGCAAAATTGTGTGGACCAGAAGGACCATATAACACCAATTCTGGTCTGCTTGTACTGGCTGCCTGTATGTTTCCTAGCCCCTATTCAAGGTGCTGGTTTTGACCCATAAAGCTTTACACAGCTCGGGACCGATATACCTGTCGAAGTACCTTTCCAGTATGAACCTACCCGTACACTACGATTGTCATATTCAAATAATTCTGACAACAGTCCAATGCATATATAGCAGACATTAATTTTCAAAGCAGAAGTAATTTACTACATAAGATGCAAAGCTGGTACATAGAAAACACCTCAGATTGCTACAGAATGCGCACTAGGCACTTTACAGTCTTGTAAGCCTATATCAATAATGACTGCTTTCCTTTAAAGATGAATTGAGGGAGGTGGGAATCTAACTTTTATGAACATATTAACATGTCAGATTAGATAGCGTATTAAAGCGACAATCCATAAGGCTAAGCTACTAAGTGCAAGAGAATGGCCAAGTCTTCACTGGGATCTGTCATCTAGCTTCTGTATCTCATGAGATCACGGGGTGGTTTCATAATCCTATTGCAATTTTTCCTAACCAGCACTTAGGTCTAAAGCCAACAACTCTTTTGTATACCAAAGCTTAAGAAAAAAACTATATGACATCTCATGAAGAAATTTACAGAGCTGGTGTAGCACAGTGGCTGGATACCCCCCTCCCCATCCCCACAAAAGCCAAGTGTCAGCTCAGCAAAAACTAACTGGGTAGTTTTAGATAAGCTGCTACATCCCAAACAGCACACATACACCCCGCCTTACATGTAACAAGCAAGAAGCCCTGTTTTGAATCTTTCTGTGGTTAATGTAATTCAGTTTACAGATGCACAGAGTATGCCTTCTCAGCTGTGGCAACACTACTGGAATTCCTTTCCTAGGGAGGCCAGCTAAACCCCGTTTCTCTCAAGATTCAGGAAGCAACCAAAAACGTTCTTTTGTCAAGCCACCTTTCAATGTTACAGCATGATTACACATGTCTGAAAGAGGCAATTGGTATACTTTAGATTTTGATTGTGGTTTTTACCATTTTAGTTGGTCGCAGTATTTGTATTCCTGCTTTTAGATCTGTTAAGTTGCTGTGAGGGCTTTCAAATGTAGAAACAGGTATACATTTTCACCTTCTTTCCAAATTTGAAAAAATATTAATCTGCCCTACAGGCTGGCTGTAAGGACTACCGAATTAACGCATTTGTAAGGCTGTATCAAAAAAGGGACATTTGGACTTAAATCGCTGCTTTCTCCCATCGCCCTAGTAAGTGCTAGTTACATTGAGCAAACATTGATTTTAGGCTAGCACAACATCATTAGGGCTAGTGCTGGGGCACAACTGGAAACTACCCCATGAAAAGATGAGAAAGAACTCAAGAGAACATAACTAAAACATATGACAGAGGTTGGTTATTCTACAAGTATGTTGCAACTGGTTGGAACAAGAGAATGACCAGGAAAAGTCAGTACTGAAAGGATGGGCAAGGTGACCTAATCGCACGAGACAGCAAGACACCTATGAATGCTATTAACACTGTGACTTACAGACAGAAAAGTCTGTTTCTCATTATTTGTATTTTAAGGCACACATTGTCCTTGGTTTTGTGCCACTACATTTTTCAATAGCTTGAATGGGAACAGTTTGGAGGCTGTTTCCTCAGGATTCAAAACTTCAACTCTGTAGGTTGTCATGGTCCAAGAGCCCTATATAATTGAGTCACTACACCTCATTGCCTTCCTACTTTAGAACAGTATATTCTGCCCCAACTCAAGCATTTAAATATTTTTTCCAGTTAACATAATCTAACAGAAACCAGTTACAAAGTTCAAGTTTACACTTGACACTTTGTGAGGAAATAAGGAAAGTGGTATGCAAACACTAGCAGCGTTTCCCTTTTTAAAAAAAAAAATTACACGGTTGCCATTTCCCTGACTTTCCCTGACCAACTTTTGTCAATTGCCCGGACCACCATTCAAAAATAACTCCAAGTAAAGGAATTCATAGGTTACATTGCATTAAATAACGGGGGGGGGGGGTTAAATAGTTGAAAACTACACAAGTACTACACAAGTATTTTTTTTTATTTTTTTTGTTAAGATAGGAGCTTCAATATGTACTTGTGTTGTGCGAACCCGGGACTGGTTTGTCCGGGTGGCTTATTTTGGAGTTATAACTCACCCTGACAAGCCATGGCTTATAGTAGGATCTGTCTGACCCACAATGGGCTGTCATGTTGTCCGAGCCCGGATGAAACGATCCATCGCGGGTCAACTACAAGCGAGCCGCTTGGCAAGAGTAACCAAAACCCTTTCCTGCTCTTGCCAAGTGGCTAGCAGGTGACCACCATTGCCAGTCACCGCAAAAGTGCCTGAACAGCACTTTGGGGTGGCTGGCAAAGGCTTCTCCCACTCCCCACTGCTCCTGCGACCCATTTCAGGATCACCGCAGCTTGACCTTTTAAAAAACATTTTCTTTGGGGGGAGATCGTGAAAGCCAGCTGTCAAGCAGGCTTTCGTGATCCCCATGGGGACATCCACGAGGTGCCCCTCCAAGGATTGCCCATGGTACCTTGGAGGGGCTGTCTGTGATTGCCCCTTAAAAAAAAAATTGTACCAATAATGTGCGCAAATAATTGCACTATTTTTTAAAACCCATTTTTTTAAACCCACCCTGCCCAATTTGAACATATCAGGCGGGGCAGGTTAGCACGAGGGGCTCCCTGGGCTAGGCACCCACCCTGTACAGCGCCTACCCCAGGCTGAAGGTAAGTATTTCCCCCCTTCGCTAGGAGCTGATAGGTTTGACAGGTCCAGACCTGTCAGCTCCTTGCAAAGTCATGGGAGATCACGGTTCGCAGAAAAGAGCTCTTTCCCCGCTTTTTGCAGTGCAATCCCCTTGTTTTTCAGGGAAGATCAGGTGTCCCTAGTGGCCCCCCAGTTTTGCAAGTGTCCCCCCACTGCTAGCATCAGGGAAAATTTCAAAACCAGAGGGGATTCCCACTGACAAGAAGGAGGGCTCGGTTTGACATGTGTCAAAATAAGACCAAACTCACATACTCTCGGCACTGAAAATCCCCCCAAGTTTTGCTGCTCCACAAGGTGCTAGCAACTCAGGGTCAATGGCAAAACCGAGGAGACACTTGGGACCTGTGAACATCCCAAACTCCCCCAGGGATCCTGCTGGAAAAGGGGGGGCAATTGAGGGACTGGCCCCCAAAACACCCTTTTTTGCATGATCCTGTTTTTGGGGGGGGCATGTGCCCCTGGGTTATCCACACTTGGAAAAGTGAGAGCAGCCTATGGGCACATGAGCCCCCCCCCAAAAAAACCCAAAGATTCTGCTGCTAAGGGTCCTTCCTACACCCCCACCCCTTTTGTCTTCAGCAATTGCAAAGTGGGTTTTGCAAAGTGCTACAATGTTCATTTTTGGCAGGTACACTTGCTGGGAGACAAACTGTGGCAGGATTGGACTTTACAGCTGGCTAGAAGAAATGATGGCTTGTTACTAAGTCCAGCCAGCCACAATTTGCTGGCCCGTCAAAACAGTCACATCTTCAAATCAACTGAATCTGATTCCAGATTGTTTGAACGCACAAATTACCCAGTTGCAAGAAGCCAGTCAGCTTCTCCATAAAATAATGCTATCACATACAGGTTCATTTTATTCTGTTTTACTGTTAACAACCAATAAGCATTTTCAAAATCTTATAATCAGATTATGGAATATGTGCGTACATTACACTCGTATTCTGCCGCTTGTCTGCTCTACTGCCTCAAGTGCAGACTGTCTTCTTGCAGCTGCATCTCAAAATAGCCATTACATGAGTATAACTTAATCACAATTTTCCTGACTTTCGAACAATTTCCCTGACTTCCCCTGACTTTCCAGAAAGTGGCAACCCTGATTATGCTTTCTGAACTTTGTCAAGTTTGAAGAGCAATTTGCAAGTTCTCTGGTGCCATCTTCCAGAACAAGAACCGTGCAGAAACATTCAGGTGCACAAAATATTTGTGGGCCACCATCCTCCCACCACAATGCCCGCCTTGCAGATTGCAGTCTAGATGACACAGCTAAACTCTGTATATTGCACAGTAAAGAATAAAGAAATAAATGGTAGCTTATGCTTGCAATATCAATTGATTCCTGGAATTCCCAAGAATCAAGAAAAATTCTTGCCATGTGTTTACTGTTCTGGAATGAACATACCAACCTACCCAGTCACTGAGGTCATCAGATGGCATGCTCCTGGTGGTTCCTCATGGACTTTTGGCCTGATTGGAGTCCACCAGGAGAAGAGCCTTCAGTGTGGTGGCTCCATTTCTGTGGAATTCCCTGCCTCTGGAAGTCAGGCAGGCTCTGACTGCTTTCAGCGCCTGCTGAAGACCTCCTTGTCTGGGAAACCTTCTCTGCTCTCCAACCACCACTGTAATTGTTACTTTGTTTTCAATGTGGTGTGAGGTTTTTTTGTTTCTTTTATCTGTTTTTGTCTTTTTACTGTTCACCGCTCCGGAATCTACTTAGATATGGAGCGATATACAAATACTGTAAATCATCATCATCATCATCATCATCATCATCATCATCATCATCATCATCATCATCGGGCACGTATGTAACTTGCCGGATATGAAACAGTAAAGTCTGTCTTTAATCATTTGAGTTCTCATTCTGTTCACTACTCCCCAGTAAGGTAAGTATTTAAGGATAACTGAATCCTATTTTTTCTTCTAGCAAGTGTATTAAGAACCTGCAAAGCATTACCTGAGTGAAGAATCCTACTAAAGACAGATACACTCTTACAGCCCTTAAATTGGGGGGGGGGGGGATTTAAGATTTCGGCCTCTGCATTTATTATGAAGCAGGGTGAAGAACCATATGCCTTTTAAAAGAAAAGTGATATGGGCAGGTCAAACTGCTACCATGCGAATCCCTACAACACTGCCTGTATGACCAAGCCCTCTAACTTCCTGCAGAAAGCAATAAAAATGTTACATAACACTGGAATGCTAGACTTAACATGTAGATTGTGACAAATATCTTATGTGACCTTAGGCAAATTAATCTAACCTCCATGGTTTAATATCCCATAAATAAACATTTACTGTATATACTCAAATGTAAGTCTAGTTTTTCAGCACATTTTTTGTGCTGAAAAATGCCCCCTCAACTTATACGTGGGTCAGCGCCCCCCCAGGACCCCCGCCGCCACCGCAAGGCACCGCCAGGCACCCCCCTCCACCCCCAGGACCCCTGCTGCCACCCCAGACACCCTACCCCCACCCCCGTACCTTCACCCGCCGCCGCCGAAGCCCCTCCCCCGCCGAAGCCGTGCCACAGCCCCCCCAGACACCCC
Source organism: Shinisaurus crocodilurus (assembly GCA_021292165.1). NCBI lineage: Eukaryota > Metazoa > Chordata > Lepidosauria > Squamata > Shinisauridae > Shinisaurus > Shinisaurus crocodilurus. The sequence continues at coordinate 271,813,437 of CM037879.1, read as the reverse complement.
CATGCGACCCCCAAACACCCCCACGCCACCCCAGACACCCCCCCACGCCACCCTACCTGCACCCGCCACCGAAGCCCCGTTGCCACCGAAAAGCCTCCCTGCCGCCGAAGCCTCGCTCCCGCTGAAGCCCCTCCCCCGCCTGAAGCCGCGCCGCGCCGCAGCTTCCCCAGACACCCCCACGCCACCCCCAAACACCCCCACGCCACCCCCAAACACCCCCACGCCAAACACCGTACCTGCTCCCGCCGCCGAAGCCCCGCTGCTGCCAAGTTCCGCCGCCAACTTCCGCCGCCGAAGCCCCGGCGTGGCTTCGGCGGCAGCGGGTGCAGGTACAGGGGTGGGGGGGTGGGGATGTCTGGTGTGGTGTGGGGGTGTTTGGGGGTGGCATGAGGGTGTCTAGGGGGCTGCAGCGCGGCGCGGCTTCGGCGGGGGAGGGGCTGCGGCGGCGGCGGGTGCAGGTACGGGGGTGTGGGTGGGGTGTCTGGGGTGTGTGAGAGCTGGACTGACCCGGGTTCAAAAGCTTCCCTAGCCAGTGACCCTCAGTCCCAGTCACGCAGGCGGAAGGAGGAGATAACAGCAGTTAATAAAGATTAAAGAGTTTATTTGTAAGACCCAATTACATGGGATTAAGGCAAGCAATGCATCTCCTACTCACGACATCATTGCAGATACAAATCCAATACCCCAGTGGTAAGGCTAGATGAAGTGAAGTCCAGAACAAGTCGACATGTCGAGTCGAGACGAGAGAAGAGAGAAGAAGGAGAGGGAGTGAAGCTATCAGCAAGTGTGTTAGCTTTATACCACCTATAAATAGGATATTACTCACCCCAGTTGTATAACCTATTCATCAACATGTTTACTGCTAAACCTGTCCAAGGTTGCTGAGTCATATCATCTTGAGACTATGTCTCGTGACTAGAGACCTTGTGTACTTGAACTCAAGAGACACCCACCAGGTCAGGTGATAATCTCGATGTCAGGTGGTAATCTCGTTCTGCCTATGAAAAACCCAACATCCCCCTGCTTTTGCATTTGCGCAGAACGTGGTTATTTACCTCATACAACAGCAACAGCTTTGTTGACTTCTGATGCTGTTCTTTCATCTATGAACTTTGATAAAAAAACTTTTGCAGGAATGATTTTACCTGCCAGAAATTTGAACCACCATCAAATCACTTCTGATGTATCCCTTTTCATGACACAGTTTTATTAGCAAACCCAAAACGTTGTGTATTGCTATCTGCCTGCAGCATAGCAATCCTGCCTTGGTTTCCTGAAAAAACTGTAATAGGTTTTTCACATCAATCCCAGCATCATTTAAACATTTTTAACAATTTAAACTATTTAAACAAATGCATTCAGTTCAGCTTCAGTTGAACCCTAACTTTTAGATGATTGTTTCTAACAAAATCAATCAAACAAAGTATGGTTATAAAAATAACAAACTTCAGGTGTGTTCTTGTTATTCTTACTATCACAACCACAACTGGCATTTCTGTGAATCTGTAAGCCACCTGTGCTCTGACTTGTAAAGTAGTCTGAAGTGTGATGTTCCCTCCAGATAACACTCAACCCCTTTTCAGAGCTCTCCAAGCATGTCCTGTTGGTCTAACAGTCTGCCCATTACACTGACAGCAATACCTGGCCTTGTTGCTTGTACAGTAAAGCTCAACAGCCCAATGCTTCTGTGTAGCATTCAAACTGCTTTTCCATCAGCATGTGCTTGAAAATCCTCAGTTATTTGGAGTCTCTCACTGAGTTAACTATCTCCAAAATTCTCAATCACATCCATGATATTTCTCTGGTTTGTTGCAGTAAGTTACTGCCCTCTTGGTTCTCTTTTCCCTCAACCTCTATTTACAAATAAACAGTTGATCCACCACCAAGCAGTTTCATTTCAATGAAATTCCAAACCCTGGATCAATTATATCATATTGCTTTTATCTGTCCAGAAAAAACAATAGATCATCCAACTAAACAAAGTACATACAGTCTATGTCCTTGTTTCTCCTGTTTAACAAACAAACATTGATCTGCCTCTCTGTGCAAATCTCAATTCAGCAATGTTTGAGTTCAAAACAGAATTCCAGCCTCCAGCTGATTCTAACTTTTCCTAAAAAAAATCTCAGACAGTTTTCCAAAGACTTCCTCTCATTTAAAATGCTTATGTTCCAATATTTCCAATTGTGAAATATTCATACATCTTCTCCACATTCTTAAACATCAGTCTAACTGTTTCCAAAGCAAATTGTTGTTGCACTCACTCATGATTTTCAAGCTCCTTTTAACTTGAGCAAAAATCACAAGCAACCAATCTTGCTATTTGTCATATACTTAACCTTTGCCAATCTGGTTAGTTTTCACTTAAAAAATCTATCTGGTAACAATGAGTTCCATGGACTGCTGTTTGTTTCACCAGCTTCCATGTTTTATTCTTTATCCAAAGAATTCAACTCAGCTTGCATAGCTTGAAGCTATGGTTTAGCTTCCTTAACAGACAATTTTTCACCTCTTTGAAATTTTTAAGCTTTTCCCTGCAAATTCATCCTGATATCTCACAGGTTGTTTGACTCACCTGTTCCTTACCTCATCAGTTATCAGGTTCTTGTTCCAATGAAATTGCACCAATGATGAACAATCATTTGTTTAGTCTCCACTAAACCAAATGTGTATCAGAGCTTGTCAAATTTACCTGACTGTCTTTCGGCAAATGCTTTTCTATTCTGAGTCTGAACTTGATGCATCTCCTGCATTAACAGAATTAATTTTGAAAAATGATCTCACCTTTTCATTCAGCATTATACTAAACACTTTTAGATAATCTCACTATCCAAGTGTTATTCATGTGAAACACAATATTCTCATTTCTAGAAAAATCTCATGTAAGCTCCCTTACAGATTTCTTCTAACTTTGAGGTGTATGTACCTACATATCAGATCCAAGATCCTGAAATATTTCTCCAGAAGATTCCTTCTTCTACACTACTTTCCATAAGGTGTACAGTTCAATACAGAACTAAAACTTCTATCATGTACATAATCAAAACATTTAAGAGCTTCTACCCAAACCTCATTATCCAAATTAGTATCACCTCTTCTGAGTGTTTGTTTACTCTTCCACACAATCCATGTGTTCAATACCACATCCTGTTAGAAATGCATCTAAATATGCACTGAATTGAACTTCCCCATATCTCAAAAGAAATAGGTAACATGGGTAATATGCTTGTTCTCACCCAAGCACAAAACACCTTGACTTTGTTCAAAACTTCAGCTTTCTATCTAACATGTACACAACCTGTACTTCGTGTATTGATCAATTAACATCATGAAATAACGTGCCTTTCCTCTAAAAACCATCAGAGTACCCACAAGATCACCAAGAACAAATTGAAATGAACTGGTTTTTCAGCTTGCCTTCCAGTTTACCTGTTGAAGCTAGCATCCCTTGTTTATGTGCACAAAATTCCTTTCATGTGAAAATTACAATTTCCAAATGCTTTCCCCACCACAGTTTGCATTTTCTTTCACAGGCCTGTGAATCTAAATGATCAAACATCATGTGATATGCATGCATGTACATGTCATACATATAAGCATTTAACCTTTTATAGTTGCATCAGTACAACTCTCCATTTCTTTATTACATCATTACAGTATGAAAGAAATAATCCATCTCTTAGCTTTGCCATATAAACATACCTACTAATTCAGTAGTTTACATTTTGCTACAGAAAAATCCACAATATACTCAAGTCATATATACATTCAGTACATTTCCTGACATTTCAGAGCATATATTACACTTTCTTGAATCCAAGTTATCCAAACTTTCAAGAAATACATTTTCAAAAACATGACTGTTAAACCCTGACCATTTCATAGTCCTCTTTCTGTTTATTTATGTCCAACACAGAAAGCTTCGTTTAAACAATCCACTGTTTTCTGCTCACAACAAAATAATGTCCATTTTGTTATGTCCTGGGTTAAAACACAAAGTTTTTCCCATCAGCAGCACCCCTGCTGATTTCAAGCTCCTTTCTTCTGTGATCCCACATGAAGAAAATGAAGAACAGCTTCCCATTTTAAGCACAGCTTTCTCTGTCAAAACTGCCACGCTGTTTTTCCGCTGCTGTTTTAAAACCACGCCTCCGCTGGTTTGATACAGCCTCCCGTGTAGTATCAGGTTTCCCAAGATACGTTCCTGTCACACGTGACTTTGCTGCGACATGACGCTCCAGACGCTTTACCCACGTCAGACGTAATCCACGCATTTGTAATCCAAGCCACTTGTTGATACAATGCAAAAGATAGCTGATTCGCTGCTGAGTGAAGCAAACTGTAAATGAAATATGATCCTCTTGCCTGTAGCCTTGACTCAAATGAGTAGACACAGAGCCTCCTGGAGATATTTCCTTGCCCGATACAGCTCCTTGACAATCACTCCAGCAAGCTGTGGAAAACGAAATCCTTGTGTCCAGCGTTGTTCACTTTTCAGCCTAGTAGCTGCCCGAACCGGCACCTCCGTTCCAGCTTCTTTTCACAGTCTGTAGCCTTGGATTTGCCAAGCCTGGCACCTCCGTTCCAGCTGCTTCCAAAACGAAAAATCCTTCGTCTCTTTGTCCTGCATTCTTCAGTTGTGCTGCATTCCAAGCCGCTGTTATCAGCTCTAGCAACATTGCCTTCCCCGGTTTATTTACAAACCGTTCTTACAAATAGTAAACATATCTCTTAACCCTATAACTGCCGAATTTCTCCGAACTGCGTCTCTGGGCTTATCTGCCCATCTGAGATAACCATCAGATCGTTATCTGGGCCCATAACCAGATGTGAGAGCTGGACTGACCCGGGTTCAAAAGCTTCCCTAGCCAGTGACCCTCAGTCCCAGTCACGCAGGCGGAAGGAGGAGATAACAGCAGTTAATAAAGATTAAAGAGTTTATTTGTAAGACCCAATTACATGGGATTAAGGCAAGCAATGCATCTCCTACTCACGACATCATTGCAGATACAAATCCAATACCCCAGTGGTAAGGCTAGATGAAGTGAAGTCCAGAACAAGTCGACATGTCGAGTCGAGATGAGAGAAGAAGAGAGAAGAAGGAGAGGGAGTGAAGCTATCAGCAAGTGTGTTAGCTTTATACCACCTATAAATAGGATATTACTCACCCCAGTTGTATAACCTATTCATCAACATGTTTACTGCTAAACCTGTCCAAGGTTGCTGAGTCATATCATCTTGAGACTATGTCTCGTGACTAGAGACCTTGTGTACTTGAACTCAAGAGACACCCACCAGGTCAGGTGATAATCTCGATGTCAGGTGGTAATCTCGTTCTGCCTATGCAAAACCCAACAGCGTGGGGGTGTTTGGGGGTGGCATGGGGGTGTCTGGGGGGGCTGCGGCGCGGCGCGGCTTCGGCGGGGGAGGGGCTGCGGCGGCGGCGGGTGCAGGTACGGGGGTGTGGGTGGGGTGTCTGGGGTGGCGTGGGGGTGTTTGGGGGTGGCGTGGGGGTGTCTGGGGGTGGCGGCGGGGGTCCTGGGGGGGCTTTGGCAGTGGCGGGGCTTCGGCAGCAGTGGGTGCAGGTACGGGGGTGGGGGGTGTCTGGGGGTGGCGGCGGGAGTCTCCCCTCGTACATTTCCCACCCTAGACTTATACTGGGGGCAATAAGTTTTCCCAGTTTTGGGGGGTGAAATTAGGGGCCTCGACTTATGTTAGGGCCGACTTATAGTTGACTTATATACGGGTATTTGCAGAATTTGGAGCCTAGGTAGCTTTTTACCACTTATTTACCATCTTGGATCACAATGTGCAAACACAAATTTGTTATCATTCAGCACAAAAAAGCCTGACATTTGGCAATCCAAATAAGGTGACAGTCATCTAGATTAGAAGTGCAGCAGATGTAGAAGCAGTTGATTCATCACTGAATTACTTAACGATAACTTCCTTCACTAATCCAAGATAGGAACAACATTCTTAATGCTTGTTAGAGTGCAAAGGGTTGCCAAAAAAATTCAACAGCAGCAACTCACAACACTTCCCTCTAATTTTAGCTAATAGATCAGTAAGCTGCCACCATGAAACTCACTGGGTGACTTTGGGCCAGTCACTGACTCTCAGCCTAACCTACCTCACAGGGTTGTTGTGAGGATAAAATTGAGAGGATTATGTAAGCTGCCTTGGGTTCCTTGCAGGAAAAAAGGCGGGGTATAAATATAATAAATAAATAAATAGATAGATAGATAGATATACTCCAGCATTGCCATACAACTGGGGGCGGAAACCTGCAGCTACAGGGCACATGTGACCCTCTGCCTAATTTTATGTGGGGTGGCAGGGAGAGAATGTACTATGATACAATGCTACAAATGCTGCCCACTATCATCTCTGGCTCCACCCACTATCGTTTGAAGCTCCAGCTGACTTTGCTACGGGTCAATGGCTATTCATAGGAAAAGGGTTCCCCATCTTTGTTGTATGTAATTTCAAGGCACCTTGCCAAAAACAACAAAAACAGATGACAATATGCTTCAAACGGTTTGGATTGGTATACATGATCATATTTTGACAGCAGTTATAACCCCATTAATGCATAAGGACAGGTTGTTTACCTGTAACTGTAGTTCTTCGAGTGGTCATCTGTGCAGTCACACACATGGGCTCTGCGCCTGCGCTGAACCCCTCCCCCACCGCGCCTGCTCCTTAGCGCGGCTCCCGCCCATTCCCTCAGTTCCTAGGAGACCGCGTATTGCAACCCCATGAACCAAGAGACACATTGCAGTGTTACCAGTATTTGTACTTGAACTATAACACCCAAAAAGCCATTTCATCGAAAGAGATGAGTTGAAGCAGTGCACCCAATCTCCACTGGCAGGTCCATCAAAATCGATAATGACGCCGAGCGGGGATGGATGGATGGGTGGGTTGTGTGACTGCACAGATGACCACTCGAAGAACTACAGTTACAGGTAAGCAACCTGTCCTTCTTCGTCATCGTCTCTGTGCATCACACATATGGGCAGAGTAACAAGCTGACTTACCGGCGGTGGGACGGCGGCACACGTCACTGCAACACTGATGAGGGGACCACCCTGCCAAAGGCATTCTTTTCCCGAGCTCAGAGATCAAGTATATAGTGCTTGACGAACGTCAATGGCGCGGACCAGGTGGCTGCTCTACACAGTTCTTGCAGAGGAATGCCCTTCCCAAACGCCACGGACGTTGATTGTGCTCGGGTTGAATGCGCCTTTACCGTACCAGGTAGTTGTTTGTATGTTAACTGGTACGCAAGTTTGATTGTTTCCACGATCTCTTTGGCAAATCTTTGCCTGGAGACAGGTAGGCCTTTTGATTTGCTGCCATAGCAGACGAACAGCTGTGTCGATCGCCTGAACAAGGCTATTCGGTCCTTGTAAAAGGCCAATGCACGACTAACATCCAATGCGTGCATCCTTTTTTCTAGATCGGTAGTTGGATTCAGGAAGAAGGCCGGCAGCACTATGTCCTGGCTAGTATGGAACTCGGACACTACCCTTTGGTATGAAAGAAAGGTCTGGACGGGCAATCACTTTTTCTTTATGGAAGACCAGGTAAGGTGAGTCTTCCCTTAACGCGCAGATTTCACTGGACCTCCTTGCCGACGTTATGGCAACCAGGAAAGCTGTTTTCCACGTTAGTAACCGGTGGTCTATGGTGGCGAGCGGCTCAAACGGTTTTTGCTGGAGTGCGCGTAACACTAGTGGAAGGTCCCAACCTGGTATTAAGTTTTTAATTGGAGGGATGATGTTCCGTAGGCCTTTCAGGAATTGTTTCACCAGAGGGTGAGTGAAGACCGTTCCTGTAATGGAGTAGGGTCTATTGGCCGAAATTGCTGCCAAGTACACCTTTATGGACGATAGTTTTAGACCTCTTATCATTAGAGCGTGCAAGTAATTTAGGACAGTTTGAATTGTGCAAGTCTTTGGGTCTTGCCCACATGCATTGACAAATTTGGAGAAGTCCAGCCATTTTCTGGTATAAGATGCTCTAGTTGATGGCTGGCGGGCAGCTTTCAGAATGTCTTGTATTGCTAGGGGTAAGTCCTGCACTAGGAGTGCTGTATCCTCCATGCCATGAGCGCCAAACCTTTTCAGGTCCGGGTGCCGGATCTCGCCCTGGGCCTGTGTTAGCAAACTTGGTGTGATGGGAAGCGACCGGTATTCCCCTCTGGAGAGGTGCAGCAGGTGAGGGAACCAACTGCATATCAGTATGCAGTCCATCTGGTCGTTCCATATTTTTGAGACGACCCGTATCAACAGAGGAAGGGGTGGGAAGATGTAAAATAGATGCCCCGACCACTGCATCATAAACGCGTCTGTAATGGATCCTGGATCTGAAGCTGCCCTGCTGCAGAACTGGTGGCATGCGGAGTTCTCTGAAGTGGCAAAGAGGTCTACCTGAGGGTGACCCCAGATTGAGAAGACCCAATGGCGAATGTCTGGATCCAGCTGCCACTCGTGGGATTGCAAGGAGAATCTGCTCAGAGCATCTGCCAAGGTGTTGTCTTTGCCTGCGATGTGAATCGCCACGAGAGAGATGGATTTTGAAATCGCCCATTGGAAAATCCTGAGGCTCAGCCTCGTCAACCGCATCGACCGTGTTCCTCCTTGTTTGTTGAGGTAGGCAATGACGGCTGTGTTGTCTGTGACCACTTGGATGTGTTGGTTGCACAGATGCAACTCCAGCGCTTTCATGACGTTCCATACAGCAAGTAATTCTAGCATGTTGATATGCATCTTGCGTTGAATTGAATTCCAGGTCCCCTGAGTCGTATGGCCTTCACAGTGCGCTCCCCACCCCAAGAGGGAGGCATCTGTTGTCAGTATCTTCGTTGGTGTTAGTGGATGAAAGGGGACTCCTTTGGCTAGGTTTCTCCTGTCCATCCACCATAGCAGAGTTGCCTTGACTGTCCTCGGAATGGAAAGGCGAGTGGAAGGAGACTGTCTTTGTGGATCGAAGGAGCGGATGAACCAATTCTGGAGGGTTCTCATATGCAGGCGGGCGTAGTCCACGACCTGTACTGTAGAGGCCATGTGGCCGAGAAGACGTTGGATTGTCTTCGCTGATGGCGAACGAGTCCGATATAGACTTTTTGAATTGGTCAGTATCTTGTCCACTCTGTCTTGTGGCAGATACGCCCGGCCTTGCACTGAGTTGAGGACGGCTCCTATGAATGGGATCTCCTTAACTGGAGAGAGGACCGATTTCTTGGTGTTGAGACACAAACCCAACTCCTCGAGTAGTTCCAACGTTGTTTGGAGAGCTAACTCGAGGCGAAGTCTCGAGGAATCCACCACCAGCCAGTCATCGAGGTAGGGGAAGATCCGGATTCCCCTGGCCCGCAGACTTGCGCAGACTACTGCCATGCACTTGGTGAATACCCTTGGTGCAGTGGAGAGGCCAAAGGGGAAGACTACGAATTGATATGCATCGTCCCCCATCTTGAATCGCAGGTACTTCAGACTGTCTTGGTGAATGGCGATGTGAAAATACGCATCTTGCAGGTCTATCGACGCAAACCAATCCGTCTTGCGAAGTAATGGCAGTATCGTCTGGATGGTAACCATTCTGAACTTCTTCGTTGTTATGAAGAAGTTGACAAGTCGGAGGTCCAAGATCGGTCGGAGTCCTCCTCCCTTTTTCGATACTGTGAAGTACCGAGAATAGAGCCCCTCCTGGAGGTGATGCGGGTGGACAGGCTGGATGGCGCCCTTCTGCAACAGAGTGTCCACCTCCCCCAGCAATGGTGGAGTGGGCTGAGTGGTACTGATGCCGAGGAAAGGAGGGAGGGTGTCGAATTCGATCTGGTACCCGTGCTGGATGATGTTCAGGACCCAGCGGTCCGTCGTGATGGAGTGCCACGATGGAAGGTTGGTGGCTAACCTGTATGTAAAAAAGGTTGTCGAGTCTGATGTGAATGTCAAGTCCAGTGGTTGTGTCAAAGTCAGTGGTGTCATGTGCGGTTTGTTTGTCTTGCTGCGGGTTGTTCTCTTCTTCTTCTCTTTGAATATATATTTTATTTTTATATAAGACAAACATAATATCAAACATATAACTGCGGGTTGTTGATGAGTCAAAGACGCCGCTTGCCAAAAGAGTTACCTTTCCTTAGGCCTTGATATTTGGACTGGAAGGGTCTCTTCGCCCCGGTAGGCTGGCGGTCCTGTGCTCGTGAGTCCTGACCTTTTTGTTGAAAATGAGGTCGGAACGGAGTCACGGCAGATTGGAATTTAGACCATTGCCTCGGTCTATATTTCTGTCTTGGTAGAGCAGTAACTCCCTTTTTTTTGGCGTTTACCTTGGCTTTTTGAGCTGCATCGAGGGAGTCGTCAGTTTTTATATTGAAGAGGCCCTCACCATCGAACAGCAAATTTTCAATGCGGGCCCTCGCATCATTATTTAGCAGAGTTGATCGAAGCCACGCATGTCTGCGGAGGGCGACCGAACTGATGAGGGAGCGGGCATGGCAATCCGTTTGATGTCTTGCATTGTTCATCTGGAGGGTTGCCATGCTTTGAGCTTCCGCTCGTAGTACACGTGCCAAGTCCCTCTTATCATCTGGCAGCTCTTCACACAGGTTACCTAATTTTTCGGTTGAGAAGTGTTGGTATCTGGCCATTATTGCTTGGTAATTTGATACCCGTAGACCTAAGGCACTTGATGAATACACTCGTCTGGCGCAGGTATCTAACTTTTTTCCTTCTTGGTTCACCAGAGTGGTGTGTTGTTTACTTGTGGACTGAGCTGACTCAACAATGATTGAATTTGGCGAGGGGTGTGTAAATAGGAATTTTGCATCCTCGTGTCTTACTCGGTAAAGTGACTCTAACCGTTTTCCTGTTGGTGGGATGGCAGTTGGAGTATTCCACATGTTCTTTACTATTTTAAGTAGAGTAGGCAGGCATGGGACTAGTGCTGGTGATGTTTGAGTCGCTTGCATGAGATTATAAACTGGGCCGTCGTCATCAGGCGAATCAATTACTGTCTCTATACCTAAGGATGCTGTCATCCTCAGTACATGGTCAGCAGATGTTCCTAAGTCTTCAGTAGGTGACACTGCTGCCTTTGACTCCACCTGGAGGTCAGGTGAAGATTCAGGTAGTCCGGAGAGCATAGAGTCTGTATCCGAGTATGGAAGGTCGGAAGATGACTCGCGTGTTGAGCGCTTTGCAAGTGCGGCCGGTTTCTCTTGGTGCTTAGTTTTGGTTAATGCCTTCCTTGGAGAGCTGTGGGATGTGACAGCGTGCAGTTGGGTTTCAATGGATCTTTGTCTCACCCGACTAGTATCTCCTTCGTCAAGAGGGCTTCGGTGTCGAGGAATACTGGTAGTTTTCTTCGTGCTTTGCTTAGATCGGTGCTCTACCCTGATTGGGCTTCTGCTTCGATACCGGCCTTGATGTTGATGTTCGATCTCGATTGGACTTTTGCATCGAGATCGGCCTCGGCATCGACGGCAGTAGTCGTATATTGCTGGACTTCGATGCCGACGATAATCACGTTGCGATGAATCTCGGTGTCGACGTTCGCTGTCGATAGATGGACTGCGGCGTCGACGGCTGCCGCTTTCAATCGATGGACTTCGACGCCGAGCACTCTCGATGTCGAGTTGGTGGCGTACGATGTCGATTGGCGAGTCTCGACATCGATGGCGCTCATCATCGAGCTCTTGACTTCGGTGTTGAGAATCTCGGTGTCGACGGCATTCAGTGTCGAGTTCTCGACTGCGGCGTTGAGAGCAGGTTGTGTCCATAGATTTACGTCGTCGTGGACTGTCGACATCGGCCGAGCTTGCGTCTCTATGGAGACGGCCGGTTTCCCACTTCTGGCGTCGAGGAGTTTCCTCCGAACTAGAAGAGGTTTCTTGAGGTTTTTAAGAGGCCCTGCTTTTTGAAGGGCTTGGGGTTTTTAGGGGTTGATTTTAGGGGTGGGTCTCCCGCCTGATCGACAGAAGCGAGGGGGCATGTGCCTCTCCCAGGGAGATGATGGAGGGAGTTCTGGGGGGCAAAATATACCACTGTTGAGCGGCAGGCGCTGGCAGAATGCTAGGGGCAGGCCACGCCAACTACGGGGGACAAGGGATCGATGCTTGATACCTATCCCTTGTTCCGGGCCTGCCCAGAGCCAAGGGATAACTGGGGGATGTGTGGCTCCTCCCCATACCTTGTGTTTGCTGTTGTGCAATGCCAGGTCCGTTACCCAGAAAACATCTCTCATCCATGACTTGATCCTGGATGAGGGTGCGGACCTGGCATGTATTACGGAAACCTGGCTGGACGAGGCCGCTGCTCCAACTCTGGCGGCCTTGTGTCTGGCTGGTTTCCCATATGCCCAGCAGCCAAGGGTTGGGGGACGGGGAGGGGGAGTGGCTGTTATCTATCGGGAGTCCTTGGTCCTTACCAAACTCCCTCTCCGGGAGACCAAGTTTATTGAGTGCATGTACTGGAGGTTGGGTCCCAAGGGCAGTCTGGGGATTCTGCTCGTGTACCGTCCACCCTGCTGCACGACAGACTCCCTGGCCGAGGTGCTGGAGGTGGTCTCTGATGTGCGTGTGTTGTCCCCCAGGCTACTGGTGCTGAGGGACTTCAATGTGCATTTGGGGGCTGCCCTCACAGGGGCACCTCGGGACTTCATGGAGACCATGGCTTCCTGGGAGCTGCACCCTGTATTAACTGGACCTACCCATGTAGCCGGTCATGTACTGGACTTGGTTTTTGTTTCTGGAGAGGGGGGAAATGATCTGGAAATCGGGGGTATATCCGCCACCCCCTTGTCATGGTCAGATCACTATCTGGTGGGGTTGGATTTCTCGATGCCACAACCCCTCTGCAGGGGTGAGGGACCTATTAGGATGGTCCGCCCCAGGCGTCTTATGGATCCGGATGGATTCCTGAACGCGCTTGGGGAATTGGAGCACACAAACGGTAGCTCGGTCGAGACCCTGGTGGACGACTGGAATGCTGCAATCACCAGGGCATTAGACCGAGTTGCCCCGAAGCGCCCTCTTCGCCTAAACAGAGCTCGCGCGGCGCCATGGTTCACTCCGTCGCTGCGAGCTCTGAAACAAGAGGTGAGAAGGCTAGAGCGCCGATGGCGTAATTCCCGCTCTGAAGACAATCGAACACAGGTTAGAGCTGCATCTTCAGCCTACCGGGTGGCGGTGAAGGCAGCAAAAAAGAATTTCTATGCTGCCTCCATTGCGTCTGCGGAGTGCTGCCCCAGGAGGCTGTTCTAAGTGGTCCGGAGTCTGGTCGGTCCAGTCACTCCGGACCCATTGGAACAGTCTAAAGCCTCCTGTGAGGCTTTAGCGAAGCACTTCGCAGATAAAATCGATCGGATTAGGAGTGGGATATCGTGCATCGTGGACACAGGGAGTGAGCGGGAGGAGGCCAATGGCAGACCGGTTTTGTGGGATCGGTTTCGGCTTCTTCCTTCTGCTGAAGTGGACAACGTGCTTTCATCTGTGAGGCCGACCACCTGCTTGCTTGATCCTTGCCCATCCTGGCTCATAATGAGCTGCAGGGAGAGACTGGGTGAGGGGATCAAGGCGGTGGTGAATGCCTCCCTCGAGGAGGCAGTGATGCCATCAGTCCTCAAGGAGGCAGTAATAAGACCGCTTCTAAAGAAGCCCTCCTTGGATCCCCAGGATTTAAACAACTTTCGCCCAGTCTCCAATTTACCATTTCTGGGCAAGGTGATCAAGCGGGTGGTGGGTGCTCAGTTGAAGGCACACTTGGATGAAGCCGATTATTTAGATCCGTGCCAGTCGGGCTTCAGGTCTGGACATGGGACGGAGACGGCCTTGGTCGCCTTGGTGGATGATATGAGGAGGGCTTTGGATAGGGGCGAATGCTCCTTTCTAGTCCTCCTCGATCTCTCAGCGGCTTTTGATACCGTTGACCACGGTATCCTCCTGGACCGCCTGGAGGGGTTGGGCTTGGGAGGCACTGTATTGCAGTGGTTCCGGTCCTTCCTCTCTGGAAGGTACCAGAGGGTAGTTCTCGGGGAGGAGGCTTCGGACCCTCGGCTGCTCACTTGTGGAGTGCCGCAGGGTTCCATCCTCTCCCCGATGTTATTCAACATCTACCTCAAGCCGCTGGGAGCTATCATCAGGAGGTTTGGGGTGCGGTGTCATCAATATGCGGATGACACGCAGCTCTACCTCTGTTTCAAGTCCTCACCGAGGTTGGCTGTTGAGACTCTGTCCAAGTGCCTGGAGGCAGTGGCTGGCTGGATGGGAAGGAACATGCTGAAGCTGAACCCCGACAAGACCAAGGTACTGCTAGTGGGGGACAAGGGGAGGTTAGGGGATGTTGACCTGGTGCTGAATGGGGTACATCTACCCCTGAAGGACCAGGTCCGCAGCTTGGGGGTCATTCTAGACTCCCAGCTATCCATGGAGGCTCAGGTGGCAGCTGTGAGCCGGGCAGCGCTGTATCAACTCCATCTGATACGGCAGCTGCGCCCCTACCTTCCTAATCACCTGCTCCCATCAGTAGTTCATGCCTTGGTCTCCTCTCGCCTAGATTACTGTAATGCGCTCTACATGGGGTTACCCTTGAAGACGGTTCGGAAGCTACAGCTGGTATAGAACGCGGCGGCTCGCCTGGTTAAAGGCAGCCGCCGGCGGGATCACATCACGCCAGTGCTGAAGGATTTGCACTGGCTACCAGTTGCTTGCCGAGCCGAATTCAAGGTGTTGGTTTTGACCTTTAAAACCCTATACGGCTCCGGTCCAGTCTATCTCAAGGAGCGTCTTCAGCAACACCAAGTGGGCCGCTCAACAAGATCTGCCACGGATGGCCTTCTCCTTGTCCCTTCAGCCAGAGCAGCTAGACTGGTGGGGACGAGGAAGAGGGCCTTTTCTGTGGCGGCCCCCGTACTGTGGAACTCTCTCCCGAGTGACCTCCACCATGCCCCCTCTCTGATGAGCTTCCGTCGCTCATTAAAAACCTGGTTGTTCAGGCGGGAATATGGGGTGGGTTAAGATTTTAAAATTTTTATATTGTTTAAATGTATTTTATTGCTTTTATTCTGTGCACATCGCCCAGGGTGGCCGGTTGCCGGCCAGATGGGCGATAAATAAATATTAATAATAAATAAATAATTGATGCCGTTTTCTGGACCTGCATTCCCTTCGGTATCATGGTGATTGATACCGAGTGGTTCGGTCACGTTGCCCTCTGTGGGCAGAGTCCTCTCGAGATCGGAGTGAACGTCTATTGGATGATTCCGAAATAGAGCGACTGTGGCGGCGGCTTGGAGATCTAGAGATAATCGGAGATCTATCGCCGCACTTCGAGCCGCTTTTCCTGGAAGCTGGTGTTGAATGCAAGGAAAGCACAGCTTTGTCAGGGGAATCCAAGATTTCTCCCTCGGAGATTGAAGCCACAAGCCCTGTTGTTGATGCCACTCCCACGATTCTCGGTGTCGACGGATCTTTAGGCGTCGACATCGAGCGCTTTGCGAGGCTGGGGATCCCAAAGACTCGGTATGCTTTGACGCTTCGGTTGGTGTGGTGGGCTTAACTGGAGGTTTAGGCTTGGATTTCTTTTTAGTCTTTGCCTCTTTCAAATCTCTGTGTTTATGAGCCTTTTTCTTTTTAGGCAAAGGCTCATCCATTGAAGTCTCCTTCACTAATGTGCGTGCAGGAGATGATTTTTTAGTTGTAGCGGCGCGCGGGATCGAGGCACCGGCTGCCGAGAGGGTTTGTTGCCACAGAGCGGTTTTTAATTTCAACGCTCGTTGCTTCCTGGTCACCTTAGTGAAGTTTTTGCAGTGGTGGCAGGTTTCAACTATGTGCTCTTGTCCCAAGCACAAAAGGCATAAAGAGTGCCCATCCATTGGCGGCAATTTAGCGCCGCAGCGTACGCATTTACTGAATGGGGCCTTCAAGGCCATGACTCCTAGAGAGGAAGAGGTGAGGGAAAATGTTTATTTTTTGTTTTGTTTTGTTTTTTTTCGATAGTAAGTAGAGGAGAGAAGAAGGGGAGTGAAAGATAGTTTAAAGATCAAAATTTAAGTGATGTACTCAGCCGTTTTGAGATGAGGAGAACCTTTCGAAGACTGCTAGTCGCAATAGCGGTCGAAAAGGAACTGAGGGAATGGGTGGGAGCTGCGCTAAGGAGCAGGTGCGGTGGGGGAGGGGTTCCCGCCCATTTCGCCTCAGCTAAAGAATCTTCCGAAGCTAGCTCAGCGCAGGCGCAGCGCCCATATGTGTGATGCACAGAGACCACGAAGAAGAACCAGTACTAACTTCTGCAAGGGGTGTTTGTATGAACAAGCTCTGTACCAGTAGTAGCACCAGCTGTAACTATTATTAATACACCACAACTCCCATCTTTGAAGATGTATTCGCATACCGCTAAGTACACTGAACCATGCACAACCAATCATTAATGGTATTAACTCCTACAGAGAGGAAGTTGGCGGCAGCGGGGCTTCGGCAGCGGTGAGGCTTCTTCGGCGGCGGGAGCAGGTACGGTGACGGGGGGTGGCAGGGGGGTCTGGGGGTGGCAGCAGGGGTCCTGGGGGGGCTTCGGCGGCGGGGAGGCTTTTTCGGCGGCGGGGAGGCTTTTTCGGCAGCGGGAGCAGGTACGGTGACGGGGGGTGGCGGAGGGGGTCTGGGGGTGGCGGCAGGGGTCCTGGGGGGGCTTCGGCGAGGCTTTTTCGGCGGCGGCGAGGCTTTTTCGGCGGCGGGGAGGCTTTTTCGGCGGCGGGAGCAGGTACGGTGACGGGGGTGGCGGAGGGGGTCTGGGGGTGGCAGCAGGGGTCCTGGGGGGGCTTCGGCGGCGGCGAGGCTTTTTCTTCGGCGGCGAGGCTTTTTCGGCGGCAGGGAGGCTTTTTCGGCGGCGGGAGCAGGTACGGTGACGGGGTGGTGGTGGAGGGGGTCTGGGGGTGGCGGCAGGGGTCCTGGGGGGGGCTTCGGCGGCAGTGAGGCTTTTTCGGCGGCAGGGAGGCTTTTTCGGCGGCGGGAGCAGGTACGGTGACGGGGGGTGGCGGAGGGGGTCGGGGTGGCGGCAGGGGTCCTGGGGGGGCTTAGGCGGCGGCGAGGCTTTTTCGGCGTCGGGGAGGCTTTTTCGGCGGCAGGGAGGCTTTTTCGGCGGCGGGAGCAGGTACGGTGGCGGGGGTGGCGGGGGGGTCTGGGGGTGGCGGCAGGGGTCCTGGGGGGGCTTCGGCGGCAGCGGGGCTTCGGCGGCGGCGGCGGCGCTGACTCGAGTATAAGCCATGGGGGGCATTTTTCAGCACAAAAAATGGGCTGAAAAACTCGGCTTATACTCGAGTATATACGGTATGCTTAAGACTAGTGCTGTCATGACTTGCTGTTCCTTAAAATTGCAAATTAAAAATAATTCTGTCATGGCCAGCCTTGTCCTAAGCACTTGCCTCTCAGCATCATTATTCTCCGTCATCTGTAAAATATGAGCATTAACTGGTTGCATTTGACCAGGTCTTTGTGCAGCTCTGCTGGCCAGTTTTAGACTTCTGTGTTAGAATGCCTCATCTATATTTATTCCAATGTAGATCCCTACTTGTATATCAAGTATACCCCAATGTATGGCTCTTGGGGGGGGGGGGGCTGAGCTACCATTTTGCATCATGCGCCACCCCTTGAGCCACTGTTTTGCACCTAGCTCCAGTTGGTGGATCTTGGGACACCCTGCAAAAATTAAGTAGATCCCACAAATATAAAGAAAGAAAAAAAGAAAGAAAAAGCTATAAGAACCTTTTAACTAAGAACTGGTGCCTGAGTTTTGCATTCTTCCTCCTCCCTCCCAATCCCTTTTCCTTTAGTGTCATGTCTTTTAGATTGTAAGCCTGAGGGCAGGGACTGTCTTATTATTAATCTTTGTAAGCCACTGTGAGCCTTTTCTGGCTGAAGAGCGGGGTATAAATGCAATAGATGATGATGATGATGATGATGATGATGATGATGATGATGATGATGATGATAAAGTCTGCTCACCCCTAGCCTAATGCCCTGCAAAGCTACAGTTCTAATTCTGCCTAGTTTCAAATTTAATAATGGAAAGCTGATTTTTTCCCCACAACTAATTTTCAAGTTCAGAAAGTGCTTGTGGTTTATTTTACTTACCGTACAACAATTATTCCCAAAGGATAAGCTGCCAGGTTTGTAGCTGTGAGAAAATCGGGGTCTCCAGCTTGGAACTTCGAGATCATGGAATATATCTAATACCCAACTATAATCCAGCCTTAAATTAAGCACTCACCAGAAAGGAATAAGGGATAAGGAATAAGGGATAAGAAAGGGATAAGGAATTGTATGAGGCGCATGAGCAGGCTGGCACACCATCCCTGCTCTGCACCCAGCAAAGAAATCAAGCAGGCAGCCACAGGAAGGAGCCCCCTTCCTCTTTGCCTAGCATAAACATTCAGGAGGATGCTGCAGAAGGAATGGAGTTCTCCATCCCAAATCTGCCAGCCTCCAGCAGACCAGCAAACATTTTGCAAACTTGTAACTTTTGAAGGCTTATTTACAAGGCTGGTATAATCCTCTATAAACCCTGAATAACTTCCAATCACCCCTTCAATCCCACACCTGTCTGTATTGTTATTGTTTTATTCTCCCCACTGACGCTGGCTCCTCACTGCAGCAGCCAGCTGCTGCGCTACCACACTGGGACCAGGAACTCCTGGTCCAGTACAACTGCATCATTTTTAGAACTGCACGTGCAGTCCACCCAGTGGGGCACTCTCCCCTGGATCAGGGAAAACATTAAATAAAATTAATGTTGTGTGTTTGTTTGCTTGCTATTTCTCCATTTGCTTTGAGGAGCCAGCCCAGCACAATCCTGGTATTTAAACTTGTTTACCGGGGGGGGGGGGGGTATATAATTCATTTTTGAGTCTAGCTTGTAATTGTTTTGTGAGACTAGAAAATATCACAAACCAGCTTTTAATGGTTTTGTGAGACTGAAATTTTTTTTTTAATGGCTTATAGTTCATGTGTAAGACTGGAAAAATCACAAACTAGGCTATAGTTCATGTGTGAGTCTGGAAAACTTACAAACTGGCTTATAATGTATTTGCACAATGTTATGTCTTTAAAAAAAAACCTGTGCTGGATGGCCAACTACTGTATCTTTAAAAGCTCCTCAACACAACATTGGCCCTGCCTCCAGTGACCTCTTGGCTCTGCCTCTGCTGACTTGCTCTTCACCCTACTAGTCAGAATATCCACAAGCTGCCACTGAACAAAATATAATGGAGTGCCTCTCTATTTCTTCCATTACAATCTCAAAGATCCACAGAGTGCACCCTTTTAATAGTATTATCTATGCATCAGGTTCAGACAGCAAGGATATGAAGAGACTATGCTAGCAGTGGCTGCCCCCATTATGGAACTCTTCCTTACTCCAGACTTTCCAAAGTCCAAGCCTGAGCACTGTATGAAATGTAAAACCAGTTTGGGCTGGCCTTTGGAGCTTAAGGTCAAGCAGTTTGGGTCAGGAAAAAGTGGACAGGTTTCAGTGAAAGTTTTGATTTGATGAAATGTTCTGTTTTGAACACCCATTACCTGACTGTAGGCCATCCAACTTTTTTAAAGTGTTGCCACTGGATTTTAAAAATCCTAATAAAATATTCTGAACACCATTAAAACAGACAGTGGAATAATGGTATAAATTCAACAGTGCATTCCAAAAATTCTTAGTTCTAACTGAATTCTACATTTTTGCCACTCTGTTGTTCAAATCTAGGAATATTACAGAAATGCTATCTGCCTGCATTTATGAATGAAAACACATTCATGTTTGGTAGGACAACTTGAGCAAATACAGATCAGTTGTTCATAATCCAACAGTTACATGGACCCTGAAGAGAGATACCAATTTATAGGAATTGTCTTTTCTGTGACCTGTAGGTTGCTCATCCTGCGTTTAGCATAAGACGACGACCCCGTTCATCAGGGTAAAGGGGGTGGAGCCCTGTTTCCTTTACCACCTGTGTCCCACCAGCTTGGTAATTCTAGACTCTGAGCATAATGGTCTAGTGAGAGCCCCTTTTAGATGGCCATGTGTATTACTTCAGTTACTAAGCACACAACTAGCCTTTCTCTTCGCCCCCAACCACAACTTCATGCTTGATAACTGCTTCTATATTCCTGATATGTTAGAATCATAACAAAACTGTTCACCAGCCCTGGCATATAAAAAAAAGAATTAAAATATTTGGCGCATGTGCAGTTTTGCATTTTAAACTCACTTAAATCTTAGCACCATCATAACTTTCCCTGGTGTGTAATGGGGTTTTGCAGCTGCTTTGTTGACTTTTACACTGTGGTGTGGGCTCTGCCTGTTGTGATCCCTGGCTCCACCTACCTATGGCTTAGCAGGCTGTTAACTGCCCTACCTTTTGCCCCACCAGCCTCAGTGAGCCATTTCTGGTTCAGTGAGAGGATGACAAACACTTTCCCTTGCATCTTAGAGTCAGTGGAATAGACTTCTGCTCTCTGGTGCATAAAAAAAATCCCTCTTGCTTGCATCCCACTTTCTTATAGGGAAAATATAGGTTGGGTTCTGCCCTAACTTTTTCTGTAAGCCAAGATGAGGAGAGCTACAGTATTTTTCCATGTATAAGACTATACTTTTTCCTAAAATCGCTAGATTAAAAATTGAGGGTCGTCTTATACATGGGAGTAAGCCAAGGAGAGAACCGTGCGGTTGCAAAACTGCCCAGTGGGGGGCGTCTTATACATGGGGGCGTCTTATAGACGGAAAAATACGGTAGTTTTCAGCTTCAAGTAACATGACGACATCACACAGATCCTTCAGAACAGCTTTAGTTTCTACAACAAAAACGGTAATTTGTTGTAATGGCTGAAACAGCTAGGGGTCTCTTTCTCTGCCCCACTCGCCAAAAAAGCCCATCATAGTACATATACAGGCTTGTATTACTGCAACCAGCTGCCAAACATCCTGTAGACTGCTATCTTCATAACCACATTTTCCAATTTCTTCGGGGGGGGGGGGGACATTACACCCAGGGATAATAAGTAACACAGCTACACTGAATTTCAAGTGTTCAAAATGCTCCATGTACATACATGATCTCTGTGAAGAAACTAGCCTTTGGGGGTTCCTGCATGCACACACGCACGCACGCACGCGCGCACACACACACACACGCCTCCTCATGTGTAAACCAAGTAAGGCCAGTTGGGGGGGCTGGGAGGAGGCGAAAGGTACATAAAGCATAGGATGGGGCATGGCGCCTGAGAGTCCGGTCTAGGGCTTTCATATGCAAATGTAGTTCAGGCCCAGTAAGCCATGAGTCACGACTCATGAGTCTCCCTCCCCCTGCCTGGCCAGGTGAAGTTCAATCTAATTGGCTGAAGACAGGAAAGCTACAGAAAGGGGGAGGGGGGAAGAGCTATTTCCCAACGTGTAGTCTGTGTGTCTTTGTCTTGTCTTTGGGCCCGCATGGTTGCTGTATAGAGCAATGGCGGGCCAAGCAGAGGTCCCAAGCCTTCAGGGGGGCCATCAGGAACCGACCCCAGGTAGCTTCTGGTGAAATTAGCTGATTGAGGGCTCTAGTAAAGGCAAGCCTTGTTGGAGTCTACCCATCTCGGACCTGCGGGTAGATGTGGTAATCTCCATCGGGCAGCGAGGCTGTGCTGGATCTAACCCTGGAAGAGGACTGAACCTCAGGTAATTAGTTGAGTGCCTGAGAGATATTAAGGAATCAGGTTTTGTTATTTTGTAGCTCTATTTCTGTGTGCCAAAGTGTCTCTCTCTTTATTTTGGGTGCTTCTCTCATTTCCCTAATCTTGTTGTAAAATGCTACCAGAATAAACCTTCTCTTGGTTTTACCCCACATGGGTTTTGTAGTTGCTCTGTGGCTTCAGTATCTAAATCCAGGTTACAGAATTAAAGGCGAGTCCCTGAACAGAGATTCAAGTAGGGTTGCAAGGAGCTGAGGCAAGGAGCTGAGATCTCTGGGGGTCTTGGTTCCTTTGGGGTAGGAAAGGGTGGGGGTGTGGTGGGCCAGCCAGCCCCCCCTTCCTCCACAATCTCAATAATCCTGACAACAATTCTTTGAGGTAAATAACTATTATCCCCATGTTATAGACAAAGGTCTGAACCTGGAAGAATAGTGACTTCCTAAAGCCACTTGCTGCATTCATGACTGAGGAGAAATTTATACCAGGGCTCTCCCAGCAGTCAGCTCATACTCTAAACTCCTATACATTGGCTCTAGCAAATGTAAAATATTGCAATCTGCCAGGACTCCAAGGATACTTAATTTTCTTTAACCTGTTTTATAGCATTATCCCTTGGGCTCAAAGTAGCAACCATTTTAAGATATAAAAATGGCAGCATACAGGGTGATAAAATATGTTAGCTTGTCTGGTATGCATTCTGAGGGAGGGAAAGCATGTCACCTGGACCCAAGATGTATACATTTTACCTTTGATCCCAAACTCTGTCACTTGACTATATCATTCCGTTTGAATTCATAGAACTTACTTTCTTAGTACATGAAACATGATTAATAAGTGTGGAGGATGGGGGGGCTGGCTGACCCACCACACCCCCACCCTTTCCTACCCCAAAGGACCCAAGACTTCCAGAGATCTCAAGGTACCAGATTGCCAGCTTCAGCTGTCTGCAATCCTACTTGAATATCTGTTCAGGGACTTGCCTTTAATTTCGTAACCTGGATTTAGTTGCTGGAACCACAGAGCAATCCACAAACACCATGTGGGGTAAAAAACCAAAGGAGGTTTATTCTGGTAGCATTTTACAACAAAAGGTGGGAAATGAGAGAAGCACAGAATAGAGAGACACTTTGGTACAAAGTAAAGCTGCAAAATAACAAAACCTACTTTTTTATATCTCCCAGGCACACAACTCTGTTACCTGGGGGTCAGTTCTCTTCTAGGGTTAGATCCAGCACAGCCTTGCTGCCCGGGAGGACTACTTCACCTACCCGAAGGTCCGAGATGGGTAGCTCTCCACAAGACTTGCCGTTCCCAGAGCCCTCATTCAGCTAATTTCACCAGGAGCTACCTGGGGTCGGATCCTGAGGCCACCTGAAGGCTTGGGCCCCTCCTTGGCTTACCGCCATTGCTCCAACAGCCGGCAGCCATGCGATGACCAAAGACAAAGACAAAAACCCACACGTTGGGAAATATACCTTTCTCCCCCCTCCCCTCCTCTCTGTAGCTCTGTTGCCTTTTAGCCAATCATGATGCACTTCACCTGGCCAGGCAGGGGGAGGGGAACTCATGACTCTTGACTTACTGGGCCTGAACTACATTTGCATTTGAAAGCCGGGTCTCCGGCTTTCAGGACTTCCAGGCGCCATCGCCTCCTCCCAACCTTACTTGGTTTACACATGAGGAGGCGTGTGCGTGTGTGTGTGTGTGTGTGTGTGTGTGCGTGTGCAGGAACCCTCAAAGGCTCTTTTCTCCACAATAAGAATATTCTGTTCTTCTGTGCATGGGGGAGGTTAGCTAGGGAGTTGAGCAATACTGCATAGACACATACTACCTATTTCCACATTGCTAAGATGTTTCGAAATGAAGTTCCCCCTTCTAACAAGTTTCAGCTACAATACTACCATACTTCAATAAATTACAAAAGGTTTTTAAAATTATTGCTCAGGACTCCTTAATATGCAACTACCGAGCAGCAAGATTAGAGAGACTGAAAGAACTGCATTAATGATAGCCTGTACTAGCACAACACAATAGGGAGAATGCAGAAATCCAGCACTTTCATTGGCTGTTGATTCTACATCACTCAAAACAGTGTCTGCACCAAAATATTCTTGATAAGCATTTCTTCCCAACACCTTTACCCTTTTTCTACCCACTGCTATTTTTATTTGGGACAAATTCAACATAGCTAGGAAGGTAGGGAGCCAATGAACCTTGTTTTATACTTCACAGAATTTCAGCATGCACTACATTAATGCAAGAAGGCTACATAAGTCATCTATCCCCTTCTTTCTCCAGGGTTAAAAGTAAAAAAGGCTCCTCATACACATAATTCATACTAATACAGAACTAGAGATGTAAAATTGCCAGACGTTTTGAAGCAGTAGAAAAACTGCTTTGGGTTTTTTGCAGGAAAAAATCAAAGCGAGGGGATTAAAATATATGCAATACTTACTTTCTAATGAAACCTGAACTTATTTTACTGCTTTACATAAAAGGCATCATTTATAAGTTGTTGGCATATAAAATTGTAGTTGGCATATTTGTGAAATTTAACAAGGAATTTTATTTATTTAAAATATTTTCAGACTGACTTCTGGGCTATAAATCCTCCCAAGGTTGCTTACATAACAATCCTATGCATGTTTACTCAAAAGTAAGACCCACTCTGTTTTTTTGAAGCTTACTTCCAGGTAACGTGCATAGAATTGCAGCCTCAAAAGTATAAATGCATCACAGTGCATTCCTATATGTATGTGAATGAATGAATGGGCATTGATATATATGTATACTCAGAAGTAAGCCCAACTGAGTTGTTGTTGTTGTTGTTGTTATTACATTTATAAATCGCCTACAAACTGCTGTAGCAGTTTACAAGAAAAGTAGGAATAAAGGCTGAAAACAGAAGCCACAAATTTTGTACTAAACAAAAGAATGTGTATTATTTAAACAAAAAATCTCATACAGTCACAATATTAAGAACTAGTGGCATATTTGGACAGCAGGTTAAATTTTATAACATTGAACCCTATAGTAGACACAGTAGATTGTCCTACATAACAAATCTTCATACTACAGATTGAGTGAGTAAAATGTTGTCTTAAAACGTCTTTCACTCATTCCAAAAGTGAAAGTATTTCATAAGAGTAGTTTTTCAATATTCCTCTCATTTTTCTTTCAGACACATTTTTAAAAATCTTAAGAACCTTCTGTTCCATATTTTTTCCTGGGCCTTCACATCTCTACAAAGAACTCAGCAGTTATTAATCATATTAGTGCATACAAGAGGAACATCTGAAACCAATATATTTTTTGTTCAGGCGAGCTTACAGCAGAAAATGGAGGCACTAAGTACTAACTGAAATCCTATAACATATTAAAAACAACAATGAAACAATTTGAAAAGAACAGTCTTATGCTTCCCCAGGTAAAAGTATGGACAGTGTGATACTAGCTGTCTGAAGCAGTGTAAATTACAATTTTTGATCATTTCAGTATTCACTAGCAAAAATCCTGCTCTACTACATACATGCAATTACCTCTAAGAACTATTCAATCAGATTTATGACCATGCCTGTTCTCCCATTAAAGGATATTTTCAGTGGTTACCAGGTACTTAACGTTTTATGGTACTTTTAATTTCACATCATGTTCAACAATGCATGTAACAAAACAAATTAACATAGCCAACAGTAATTTCTAGGCTTCCATCCTTTTCTCCAAGTATAGTCGACTTAACACAGGCTCATTTGAACTTGGCGGTTGGCTGACACTTTTCTTAACATGAAAAACAAAGTTAACCTTTTCCCCAGGATATGTGCACTAATTGAAATGAACCTTCATTCCAGTTCTGAAATGGTAGGTGCAGGAACTCAGGACTAACTGCAACTTGCGCCCTTTGGCCTGGATCCTGGAAGCCAGACATACAGGAAATGTGTGTGGTCACTCGGGTAAACAAATCACAAGGAATATGGACAAAAACCCTCTTAATATTTCAGCTATCTCAGCAGTAAATATAGGCACTGAAACTAGATTCCAAGGGCCAGGATGTGCCCAGCTTCAGATTTAAGCCCTTCCCCTCTTCCTGGTCAATTTTAGATGATTGCTTCTTTAGTAGAAACTTGTTTAAAACTATTACAACTTCAATTAAAAACAAGATTGATTTTTCTTCTACTCTCCCATGATTAAAAATAGTGTTACAGCTTCATAAGTGCTTCAGAAGACTGGGGAAAGATTCCTAGATGTGTTAACAGTAAGCCTGCTAGATTTGGAAGCTGCATAATCAGAACCCCATGATCATGATTAAAGAGTAAGAAAATTTTAAAGTAGGGTTTTCTCCCCCAGAGGATTCTTCCAAGTGAGGGATTTACATCATTCCAGCACTAAGCCTCCCTTCTGAATTTTTTTGCCAATAAGGCAACTGCTTCAAAACAGTTGTGATGAACAGATGTCTCTAATTTGTATCAAACTAACAGCCCTTGAGATGTGAAACTGCACATAGCCAATCCTCAGACCTCAATCAATTGTTTTTAGTAAATCATAGCAGTTTAATTTCCACAAGAAATAACCAGGGAGTGCTAATGATTAGGTCTATTTATGAGACATTTAATAAATTCAATAAATAATATTTAGACTGACAAAACAAAATAGTGTTTAAAAATGCAGAAGAGTGTAAATAGAGTGCCCCCAATGACTCAGAGAAAAAATACTGAGGCAAAATGCTACAACAGAGTACTTCAGTTGAGTTCACAGGTTGTAATTTGCAATAAATGAGTCCCTTAATTTACTTTCTGTTAGAAAAAGCAAATATAGACCAAGGGGTTCACAAGTACACATCCCATTACTTATGGCTGCAAAATCTAGTACTTGTAAGTGAGCCATCTCAAATCAACTAATAACCATCCTTTAGTTTCCTGCATTGAGCAGGGGTGGGACTCGATAGCCTTGTAGGCTCCTTCCAACTCTATAATATGAAATATGTATTTTAAATCTCTGCACTGATGCTAGCTTTTATTTTGGTTTTTATTTTTATTCTATAACTTCTTTATTCTAAAGTTACATGAATGAATAACTTTATTGAATAAATCTTCCGACCATTTCAAAAACAAATAAACATTAAAACAAGCAAACATTGGAAAGGAAACTTTACATTAGAATTAAAAGTCATATATTATAATTAGGAATATATTAAAATTTAAAACTTTACTTTGCATTAAAATTGTCAAACGATATACAATACATACATACAATATAGTTTGAAACTAACACTAGATAAAACCAACAATATAAAACCTCTTGCGTTGCATATTAAAACGTTTAATAAAATCTATTAGCCGATCTGTTTTTCCAATTCTTTTTTCCTTGTGTTGGCTGCTCTGAGAGCAAAGAGGGCAACTCTCTGGGACACAAAGTAGTTGGAACCATGTAAGAGAAATAACAGTTTATCCTTCACTGTCCAGTTTCTCATGCGTATCAAAAATAAAGATAATGTTCTCTAAATTTTGAATATAAATGACATTCAAGTAAATAGTGTGCCAAATCTTCTATTTAAGAGTTGCCCTATATACCGTACATAATCTATCTTTCATTGGAATACCTTGGAATCTACCCTGTAGCATCATTGTGTCCATCAACTCAAATCGGAGCCAAGTAAAGGCTACACATTGGTCCCGTTTCATATTCTCTTCCTTGAATTGAAATTTAGTAGTGGTGGGCCCGAGCCTTGAGTCGGCTCGTGGCTCGCTCCTGGCTCGGCCCTCCACGGCGGCCCAATCTCGCTCTTCAGAGCGGCGCGGAGCATTCTCCACACCGCTCAAGCCGCCGCCACCGCCGGAGGACCCCACCGCCCCCCTCCCCCACCGCCAGAGCCGCCACCGGACCCCCCTGCAGCCTACTCCCCGCCGCCGCTGGAGCCCCCCGCCCCCCCACAGCCTACCTTGTCCACGCCGCCTCCGCTGCTGCCGGAGCCACTGCTCCGGCACGCTGGACCCCCGCCCATGCTCTGTTTTGGTGGGAGGAACCAGGGCAACAGGGCTTAAACAGCCCTGTTGCCCTGGTTTCCCATGCCAAAAACAGAAGTGATGCGACGGGACCAGCGGACAGGGAGGCAGGCTCTCCGCAGAGCCGGAGAGCCTGCAGGTAAGCCCGCGCGGGTGGCCGAGTAGCCCGGCGGACACGAGCAGGCCCAGTTTGGGCCTTGCTCCTGTCTGCCGGGCTACTCGGGTACATCCCTAAAATTTAGTACTAGCTGGCCATTTCATGGCCCTTGAAATTCGACAGTGCAACTATATCAGTCTGACTTCTAATATCTGAAATCCTTAATTTAACAGAATTTCTTATATTGATGCTAGAAATGTTTATTGCCTCCAGACTAAAACCATAGCTTGGTAACACCTTTATAAATTTATAGAGCCAGGAAGTTTCCAAGGTTTTAGTCATCTGCTTGAGAAGACACTTCTTTGGAAGCCTAGCTTCACTCATCAGAACTAGTTTGAACCAATAATTAAATAGCCTACCATGTATTTGATCTGAAACTGCCATGATTCCAAATTCAGATCTGAGAACATACTGTATGCTGGACAGGCTGGTGCCACCCCTAAAATCATACGTGAAAAGCGATTTTGGACCCTTTCTATTTCCTTACTATTGGAAAAACCCCAGATTTCAGCACCATAAATTTGTACTGGCAACACTTTTGCCTTGTACACATTAATGACTGGCAAGAGAGAACCAGGTTGCCTATAATTCAGGAGCCTGTTTAAAGATTGAGCGCAAGCAGTTGCCTTTAGCATATTTCTCTTTAGCTGCAATGCCCAGGATCCTGTGGAAGTAAAAGCTAAGCCAAGGTAAATATATGATTCCACCTCTTCAATTTCATTTGAGTCCAAGAACCACTTATATCTCTTCTTTTTCTTACCAAAAATTAGCACTTTTGATTTTTTGCTATTAATCACTAGGTCATTTCCCCTACCTATACTGTATGTTAAACGTTTAAACTTTTATATTGTATTTTATCATGTTGTATTTTATGGTTTTAATTGTTGTGAACCACCCAGAGAGCTATTGGGACGGTATAGAAATGAAATAAATAAACCACAGATCACATTATATCACCTCGAACATGTTTTTCAACGGTGTGCATATTCTGCTGAATAACATCAAGTGTTGAGTAATCAAGTGATGAGAAATTAAGTAATACACATGCACGTGTCAACTGCCTTTAAGAAGTTTTGTATCAGGCTGTACTGAAAAACTCAAGATTCCTAGCTACCAGTCTCAAATTTTGTTACCTAGCCTTACCCATATAAAATATAGTTCCTGCTCAATCTTGCACATTTATTTTTGATTTAGTGCTGTCTGATATTAACAGTTCCATTCTGCAGGATCAACTCAATATTGAAAAGTCTTGGGAATTTAAGGGCGCAATCTTATGCATGTTTAGAGAGAAATAAGTCCTACAACTCCCAGCATCCCCCAGGCAACATGGCTGGCTGGGGAATGTTGGGAGTTGTAGGACTTTTTTCTGTTTAAACATACACAGGATTGTGCCTTAAGAGAAGGAAAAGCACATTTTATCCATTAGCATCTAAGAAATGTTTTAACACAACTGAAGGGGTTGTTTTCTTCCTGGACAAAAGGGTCTATGAATGCAGAGAGGCAAGGATGGCAGAATGGTTCACAAGCAAAACCTATCAACTCAAAATGATGAATTAGATTACCTTAACTGACAGTTCTAAATTGGAAGCTTTTTAGAATCAGAACTACTATTCAATTGAACAGCTGAAATATTTTGTCAGTGGATGGATAGAACTAAAGTACTCAATGCTGCTATTCTAAGCAGCCACTGAACAATGGTTCCTTCTCAAACTAGGGAGAGGTAACGAGTGGGGTACCACAGGGCTCGGTCCTAGGCCCAGTGATATTAAACATTTTTATTGATGAGTTGGA
This sequence comes from Shinisaurus crocodilurus, assembly GCA_021292165.1. NCBI lineage: Eukaryota > Metazoa > Chordata > Lepidosauria > Squamata > Shinisauridae > Shinisaurus > Shinisaurus crocodilurus. The sequence goes on along the minus strand of CM037879.1, from coordinate 271,783,769 downwards.
TGAGGAGGTGCAGGGAATGCTTATCAAATTTGCAGATGACTCAAAGTTGGGTGGAACAGCTAATACTCTGGAAGACAGAAACAAAATTCAAAGCGATCTCGATAGGCTGGAGTGCTGGGCCGAAAACAACAGAATGAAATTTTATAGGGATAAATGCCAAGTGCTGCACCTAGGGAAAGGAAACCAAATACACAGTTAAAGAATGGGGGACACTTGGCTCAACAATACTACAAGTGAGAAGGATCTTGGAATTGTTGTAGATCACAAACTGAATATGAGCCAGCAATGCGATGTGGCTGCAAAGAAGGCAAATGCTACTTTGGGCTGCATTAATAGAAGTATAGCTTCCAAATCACGGGAAGTGATAATTCCCATTTACTCAGCACTGGTTAGGCCTCATTTTGAGTACTGCGTCCAGTTCCACTTTAAGAAGGATGTAGACAAACTGGAGAGGGTTCAGAGGAGGGCAACAAGGATGATAAAGGGACTGGAAACAAGGCCCTATGAGGAGAGACTGAAAGAACTGGGCATATTTAGCCTTCAGAAGAGGAGACTGAGGGGAGAGATATGATAGCACTCTTCCAGTACTTAAAGGGTTGTCACACAGAGGAGGGCCAGGATCTCTTCTCGATCATCCCAGTTTGCAGGACACGGAATAATGGGCTCAAGTTACAGGAACCCAGATTCCACCTAAACATCAGGAAAAATTTCCTGACCGTTAGAGCAATAAGACAATGGAACCAACTACCTAGGGAGGTGGTGGGCTCTCCCACTCTGGAGGCATTCAAGGTGCAGCTGGACAGCCATCTGTCAGGGATGCTTTGACCTGGATTCCTGCACTGAGCAGGGGGTTGGACTCGATGGCCTTGTAGACCCCTTCCAACTCTACTTTTCTATGATTCTATGAAGTTAAGGATTAACAGAAATGAATAATCAATTACGGAGGTAAGCTACAATACAGTTATAGAACACCCTGCCCAGAGAGGTTTGCCCTGTGGCCTTTCTGGCACCAGGTGAAGACCTTCCTGTTCACCCACATCTTTTAAATAACTCATGTAGTCTGGGCTTCTGAGTTTTAAAATCTGTGTTTTTAATTTTGGGTTGCTCTCAGTTTTGTTTCATGTTGTATTTTATGTTGCTTTTGAGGTTATAGTTTTATATTCTATTTTGTACATAAATTATTACTGTTTATTTATTATAGGCTGCCCAGAGAACTTCACGTTATGTGGCAGTTTACAAATGTCATATAAACAAACAAGTTTCCACTTGCACAGCTACCAGGCTACTGCACAAGCACCATGCTTGAGTTTGCAGCATTTATCAGTACCCCTAGGAGAACTGATAAATTCAGCATCCTCAAACTTGGGGCTTGTGCAGGAGCCTGGTAGCCATATAAGCACAGGTTCCCTTCCCCTAATTATTCTGTGGTTCTCTTGCAAATGACACTTTTCAACTAATGTTTTGGGTGAGTGGTTCTATGGTTAACTGGATAGCTCTTAACCTACCATTTATTTACTAGGCAGTCAGGTAAAAAAAAGGGCAGCACTGCTGCTGAGAAATTTCTGGAATAAGCCTTATTGGTTTCCTTAAGGCCCAGTTCCAAAACCTCACTGAGCCATGAAATTCACTATAATGCTTTGGAGAAGGTGTACTTATTTTCACTCTTGTTCTCATCACAGATTTGTTACAACAGTAATGTGACTTGTAAAGTGCTCTCTGTACATTGTAAAGAAAAGCCGTATCCTCTTTCCTTCAATATCCTAAAAAGGACACCTTCACTGAGGTCTCGGCAATATGCAAATGTACTTAATTGGCAAATGATCAACTAAAGCAGCCTAATTAGTCAACAGCTCAAATTAAAATGTCATTTCTCAAACAAGCAATATCCCACCTAAATTTGAAAATAACCCATAAATCAGCACCATAATTGCTAACTGATGTAAATACGTTGTACAAACTTTAGAACAGCATATTAATGTCTGCCCTCAGTATTACTCAAAATGTTTTAACTTTTAATAGTGCTAAGCAACTAGTGTATATATAATTTATGGACTAGGGATCAGAGATCAAGTCAAGTTATAATTACTAGGATCAGATTAAATTCCCCATTCTTCATTCCAGGGATGGGGACTCGGACTCCAAGACTCGACTCGTGAGTCCGACTGAGTCCTCCCTCCCACTCGAGTCCCTATATTTTTAATGGGACTCTAGACTCGACTTGGGACTCGGAACAAAAGTTCCGAGTCCCTGTTTCCAGTAGGTTCCTTTTCATGCTGCACCACCTCGGTGCGGGGGAACCATTTAAATATTACTCCAGTAGCGTGGAGCCAGGCAGAGAGTGGCTGAAGAAAGAAGGACTGGAGGAGAGGAGACGCCAAAGGTAGGCAGCACTCATTTTTTGAATTAAAAAATTTGGTTTTTCTTACCTTGAAGCGAAGGTAAGAAAAACCAAAAGATTCTTTATGGTGGCAGATAGTTAGACATGTTCCCCCTTCTTCCCAGCCACCCCACCTTCTTAAGATTTGTTTTACCTTTCTATGAAAATAATAATTACCCCCAACCCACCCAACAATTAAAAACAACAACTACACAAACCTTTTGTAAAAACGGATGACAAGGGGATGGGGGGGGGGGGGAATCAAACAAACTTTGTAGTCTTGAGTAATATTTAAGTTCCTTGGAAAGTGGATGGAATTGCCTGGAAGAAACCAGCCTTTGCAGAACACACACAGAGAAACACACACACAGCAGTTTAAAAAAGAAAGAAAGCAGCTAACTTAACTCTTTTTGTAAAAGTTTCTTTCCACCCCTCTCCAGTTGCTCTTTTCTGCACAGCGCTGGATTCGATAAGCAGTAGCAAAGGGAGAGAAAGAAAGCCAATTAAAGACTAGAAGGTGGGAAGAAGGAAAGGGAGAAGGAGGAGGGGAAAAAACCCAACCCCATATGCAGGAATCAGCAGCACTAACATATATTTCTTCATCAAAATGCCAGTCTTTTGGCTCAACAGAAAGGGTTTCTCCAATTATGGGAAAGAGGCTTACAAATCCCATCTTGGGAGGGGAGTGGTCTTTAGAAGCCACTGTTCCCACAATATTTATTTGTCACATAGACAACAGTTTCCCTGGTAGTTCAAGAAAATAAAGGCATCTCTGCATGACAGATTTTTGAACTGGTTTAGGCTGCAATCCTTGATACATTTACCTGGAAGTAAGGCCCCACTGAAAACAGTGGGGCTTGTTTCTGAGCAGATGTGTAGGGTTGCATGCTGCAAAATCATACCTTCCCCACCATAGTTCTGTGAGGGAGTGGGATCTTTCTCAGCAGCCTCAATAAACTAAAGTTCCCAATATTGGGAGCAGCGGGGCAGGGCAGGGAGAGGAGAGGAGGAGGAAGCCATGAGAGTTTAACTGGTACGGTATAAACACAAATACAGGTTTGTTGTGCAGATCTCCCCTAAGCGATACAAAAATAAGTGCTTTCCCACCCCACCCCCCACTCTGTTGGATCATTTACTATTGATGTGGGAAGATGCAAGCTTTTCAGTTACACAGAACTCTTCATCACTCATAATTCTTTATTTGTTGTTGCTCATGGCTGCATCTCAAGTTCAACCTGTGCAAGTGCAACACCAGGGTGTTGGAGCGAAAAAAAAAGCACTGTCAGCAAAGTTTAGTTTTGAAAAAATTACAATTGTAAGGGATCAAGCTTGCTGGAAATTCACCACCTCTCCGCCCCTACTCTTTAAGAACCTAAGAAGAGCCATGCTGGATCAGACCAAGGATCCATCTAGTCCAGCATTCTGTTCACACAGTGGGTTCTTAAAGAGTAGGGGCGGAGAGGGGGTGAATTTCCGGATATAACTGTAGTAATAACTACAAAGTAGAGAGTGGTTATCTACACGTGCAGAGATCCTTTCCTCCGCACTGTGTAACATTCAGCCAAGAGTAAGGGCTTTAGGGCAGAGGCAATTGCTTCAAAGCAAGCTTGACCCCCAGTAGCTCTCGAACTAAGAATGAAGCATTTTGTAATCCAGCTTCTTTCTCCACGGAAAGACCGTAAAATATCTAAAGGGGAAGGGGCTTTTCTAAAGCCAGTGCGTGTGGGTTCTCTCTCTCCTCTCTCTTTGGGCATTTTCACTACTGACTCTCTTTGGTCAGTAGAGTGGGTGTTCAGTGAGGGTGGGATTGTGATGAGACCTCACCGTTCCAGAATGGGGGCCAAACATTTAGAAAAAATGTGTTCCTCAAATGCAACATGGATAAGTTTTAGGAAGTACAGCAAGTTTATTTTTTTAAATCATTTTCCTAAAATGCAACCTTTCAGACATTTTGGGTTTGGCTGCCTCTGCCTGCCAGTTTGGGGTTCCCTGCCTCCTCTGCCTGCCTGGTCTCTTCTTGACCAGTTCCACAGTTTGAATTGTCCAAGACAAAGGCCTCTGCCTGCCTGCTTTGGGGTTCCCTGCCTCCTCTGCCTGTCTGGTTATTTTGGGTTTGTCTGCCTGGTCTGTTCTTGCCAAAATCAGTTGCAGAGTTTTGAAATAAAAAGGCACACGTGTGGCTTAAATAAATTCTAGGCACATCTGAAGTAGCCTTATTTTGTTGGGAAAACCCCCCACTGATTTTAATAAAGACTCGTGGAGCCAGCTTTGAGAGTGACTCGTGAGTCACCATTTTGGACCAAGGACTCGGACTTGGGTTCAAAGACTTGTGACTCAACTCGTGACTTGAGACCAAGGACTCTTCAACATCCCTACTTCATTCACTAGAGTTGCTACATATTTTCTCCCAGTTGCCAGAGCCAAGTAATGGAAAGTTTCAGGCAATAAGGCAACTGGGACAATAACTTGAGTGAGGGTGGAGGAAAACTCATGATGAATCTGACTGAACATTATTTATTTATGAATCGCCCATCTGGCCGGCAAACCAGCCACTCTGGGCAATGTACAACATGATAAAATATAAAATAAATTTAAAACAGTAAAAAATTTAAAATCTTAACCCACCCCATATTCATAGATTTCATAGATCTCGCCTGAATAGCCATGTGTGTAGTGAGTGGTGGAAGCTCAGCAGAGAGGGGGCATGGCGGAGGTCACTAGGGAGAGAGTTCCACAGTATGGGGGCCGCCACAGAAAAGGCCCTCTTCCTAGTCCCCACCAGTCTAGCTGCTCTGGCTGAAGGGACAAGGAGAAGGCCGTCTATCCCATGGCAATGTTTTACTAGCAAACTAGCTCCCCTTCACCAGAAATGAACCTTCAATAGCCCACTGACGGTTTTGCAGAGTTCCTTGAAAATAAGATCATTTGCGTCCACTATGAACTCAACACCATCAATGATAAGAGCCAACCGCCACCCTTTTGTCTGATGTGGTTGAATTAGATTCAGTTGCTGATACTTGAGGACATGGACAGACAGGATACTTGGCTCTACACATTTGACAACATGTCCTCTTGATCCATGTCTTTATTGGCACATGTTGAAAACTCATGGAAGACAAAGACATTGTTTATTTACAATAAATAGGCTTCCAAAATGGAAGCTCTCATTCCGTCAAGCCTGACAGAGAACTACAAACCAGTATCTAATCATGCCTTCCAACCGAAGCTGATCAAGCAGGATGTGGCCAAGCGGCTCCAGGTATTTCTGGATGAAATTGATCATTTAGAGTTATTTCAACTGGGCTCAATGGCTAGGGCTCAAGGTCTAAGACTTTCCTGATTGCCTTAGGCAAACTTTTCAGAGTTAGAAATGCTTTCCTGAAAGTATAATTATTGCTACCTTTCTCCCCTTTAATTTTCAATAGTTTTAGAAATCCTGAAGCTTCTTTGTTATAATAACGATAATATGTACATCTGATAATGAAAGTTTCATTATCATTAGGTAGAGAGAACCATCATCTACAGGATGACTGGGTACCTATGTTTTATTACAATTTTAGCCACTCACGCAGGGAAACTTTGTGATTGTGCTATGTGTAATTGAGCAAGGTGGGCAAGGTTTTTTTTTAAACATGCTGTGCTTTTTTTCTACTTTTCTTCAAGGCTTTGAGTATAAAGCCAATATACTTGTTCAGAGAAGCTTATTCACATACCAATCACTTATTAATGGCTCTGCAGTTAAATTGGCAGCACAGCTTCACTTCACTTGGCTTCTACCAGTACCTCAAAATACTTGCCACACCAGTTCTATGAGCACTTTCAATCCCTTCTCATCTTCTTAAACTATGGAGAGTTTTAAAAGCTTGAAAGACAAAGCCTATTTTACACACTCAGGTGGGATAGGCAACCTGAGACTTATTAAGATAGGCAGGTAGGAGAGCCAGTGTAGCATAGTGGTTAAAGTGTTGTGCTGGGACTCGGGAGACCAGGGTTCTAGTCCCCACTCAGCCATGAGGCTCACTGGGTGACTTTGGGCCAGTCACTGACTCTCAGTCTAACCTACCTCACAGGGTTGTTGTGAGGATCAAATGGAGAGGATGATGATTATGTAAGCTGCCTTGAGTTCCTTGCAGGAAAAAAGGTGGGATAGAAATGTAATAAATAAATATAAATAAATAAATAAACTAGGGACCATACAGAAACCAGGATATCTATTAGGTAGTCCATCAGATACTATTAGAATTCTCTGAATCTCAGCTTCCCTTAAAAAGGGGGTGGGGGGTGGAGGCCTTTAGCCATGAGTCTAACGATATACTTAAATAGTGCCAAATAGTGCCAAAATGCTTATAACAATAAAACTACAAAGTTCTTCCAAGGCACTGTTTCAGACATATCAATCTCAACTTAATAAGCCATGGTTTAGTAAGCCAATATCATTATGTCTGGTCTCATTTCATATCTCACAAGTCTGCGAAGGAATCTCATAATTTTGCTTCCAGCAACATAGCACTCCACTCACCCACTCCCTCCAAATCCCATCCCCATTTGTTGCCTTTGGCCCTCCATGCTTTACTTCTCCTGCTCCCCCTAGAACTGCTTGTGCTCCTTCGCCAACAGAACTGTCACACACAGACACCATGATCTTTTCCTCTCAATTCCTCATGTTACTTGACCTGAAACGTGGCTTCCCCACCCCCATCACACACACAGTTGCCTTCCTTTCCTATAAGTCTCTCCTCCCACATACCTGACCCTAATAGTCATGGTGGTGATTCCTAGCCTTCTTTACAAATTCTGCCAGTTCCAGCCCCCACCCACCCCGATCCCACTGATTTTCTATGTTTGAATAACATTTTGTGAAGCTCTTATCCCCTTTGGCTCTCCATGGTCCTGTTCTAGATCACCCTCCTTGACTCTCCTCGCTATCTGTATTTCAGACCTTGATTTCTGGCTCACTTTCACCCTCTCTGACAGCACCTCCACTCTGCAATTTGGTAATTTCAACAAGTTGCACTGGGAGTGCAGAGCTGAAGGGAAACATACTCTGGCCCCTACCATCAGCCAGGGGGCCAAGGGTCACTGAAAGGTTGCACCTTTTGCTTCTCAGGAAGAACATCATGTTAAGAGGGAAACCAGCCTGAACCCATCAATCTGGCCAGAGAAGGAGCCTCAGCAGGGAGGCTATTATCCTCTTTCTTGTCAGGAAAAAGCAGTTGACTGCAACTGCCAGTTGCCCTAAGACTAGAAAGCAGAAGGGAAGCACTCTCTGGCCCAATCCATCAGCCAGGGTATCAAGGACTATACCCTGGGTTTAGGATGTGTATGTTTGTACACCTAGGGCTAGGACTTATGGCCTTCTTGAAGCATAATATTCTTCACTGTTGCTCCTGCCTTTAGTCACTGCAGTTACCACCTTCAATTCATCCCTATTGTCATAGAATCATAGAATAGTAGAGTTGGAAGGGGCCTATAAGGCCATAGAGTCCAACCCCCTGCTCAATGCAAGAATCCAAGTCAAAGCATCCCTGACAGATGGCTGTCTACACATTTGCCCAGCTCTAGCTACAAGCAATTCATCCCTCTCATCCCCAGCTCTTCATTCATGCTATGTGCAGCTGAACACCCCTGGAAGACAACAAAAGTGTTAGGTGATTTCATCTATTATAAATTCATTATCTCCTTCTTGTCTGCTATCTACTCTATCTTTGATAGAGTAAGGCCTGTCCCACTGTCTGCTTCCTGCTTGCTTTTCCCAAGGTTTTTCCTCCTCCAATGCTAATGGAAACCATCCACTCAAATCTCTCTTCCCCCATCCTTCCAAACTGACTTCTGTCACTTGCACTCCACTAAAATGACCCTCACAAAAATCACCAATGACCTCCTCACTACAAAAACTAAAGATCTATATTCATTCCTCATTCTTCTTGACCTCTCCGCCATCTACTCCCAGATCCTCATCCCATGATCTTTGTTCCACCATCCTCAGCCATCTGCAGGTCTCTTAATCCCTCAGATGTCTCTGCACTTTCTCTCTTGCTGCACCATATGCTTGGAATTGCCTCCCAGAAGTAGAGATGTGAAGGCCTTCACCTCTCTGATCTGCATGATACCATCTCCTTTACTTCAAATCCCTCAAAACTTGCTTTTCTGTGAAGCCTATGGCCTGTGGCTTACGTTGGCTCAGCTTGTCTGAGCATGGAAAGCTAAGCAGGGTCAGGCCTGGTTATTACTTGGATGGGAGACGCCTCCTCTAGTTTCCTGCATTGAGCAGGGGGTTGGACTCGATAGCCTTGTAGGCTCCTTCCAACTCTATGATCTATGAAATCTATGAAAACATTGCTCCAGTTGCAGTAGATCACAGGAACCAAGACTAAGCATGATTTACTGAAACAATTACATATTCTTTCGCAGTCTGCCCCTTCCTCCGTCCCCTCTGTGCCAAATTTAGATTACCGGTATATGCTTCTCAGGGTGTAGACCTATCTTCTTGTACTTTTTAAAGCACCATGCACACTGCTACATAAACAACGACAATTTTGTTTGGTTAAAGTTGGAAATATTAGGGCACTTTGTCAACTTTTAAACCTTTAGAATGCAGGTTTAAAAATTCAGCTAGTGATACTCTTACAAGGTATCAGACCTCTTTGTTAGTCTAATGCCACACAAGACACAATGTGAAAGGTACACTGCTTATAGTAAATAATGTCTATTTAAGTGCACATAATTTGCATGCAAGCTGAGATGCGGCAATCCACCTCATTATACATTTCCAAGAAGGCCCCTATATACTGAACTGCCCTATACCAAGTGTGAAAAGTCACACTTGAAACAAGCAGAACTGTAAATGATATTTTCAAGCGGGAGTTGCTATCCAAGGCAGCTAGACCTTCAGTATCTGTTTCTAGCAACCTAGAGGCTTTTTGCCTAAGAATTTTTTTTGACAACAATAATGCACTAACTGGTCCTGGCAGCAATGCAGGTCTTAGGTACCATGTTGTATCAGCTACCCAAAGTGCTCTGGATTGGTAACTGCTGATGTAAGCAACTTTTCCTTCATTACACTTCCTATTGCTGCTGTTCGCTGAAGGAAATGGTCTCCTAAAGCACATTTTACCCAGACAAAACCTAGCTGCATTTCCTCTTATCAGCTACCTCTAGAGAAGTAGCACAGTTCAGAGTATATAATAACTTCACTTGGACAAAACACAATACATTCTCATGACCCATGCTTGTCCTGCAGACACAAGTAGTTGTACTGATAGACCTAGAGAAAAAAAAAATACAAACAAGTCAAGATGTAGTGCCTCTCATAGCAGATTGACTGTCAATTAAAGTAACATGCAAACAAGTGCCAAAGCAAGACACTGTGCTTAATACACCCTCAGCAACTTCCACAGTGCAAACCATTGAACCATGCTATAGGTTATTGTGTAAACTGTAAGCCAAGTGAACATACTGTTCACCATACATGAGCAGGGTGAAGGTTTTTACCCCCACAAAAAATAGCTCTAAATACCGTAATGCTTTGCTCACCTAGAACCACAAAAGGCAGTGTTAAGAAATAAATATGACACAGGAAGTTTCAAGATACATACAAAGTCTGACTTAATTTGTTCTGTCAAAATTAACTTTTTCCCCCTCAGAGGGACAAAGAATGAGCATCAAGTAAGGACCAAAAGTTTTTTTTAACCCTCTACAGTTTTATACCAGTTTGCCATGGCTCTTTACCAGAGTGTGTTTAGGCCCAAGTCAAACGTAACAGAGCACCACTTCTCAATATAATTTTAAACCAGTTGTTTTTACATGCATCTGCAGGCCTACAACACTATATAACTTTTCACTACACAATAGTTCAGAAGACCTATACAAAACAAAGAGCCAGTGTGGCGTAGTGGTGAGAGTGTTGGACTGGGACTCGGGAGATCCGGGTTCTAATCCCCGCTCAGCCATGAAACTCACTGGGTGACTTTGGGCCAGTCACTGACTCTCAGCCTAACCTACCTCACAGGGTTGTTGTGAGGATAAAATGGAGAGGAGGAGGAGGATTATGTAAGCCACCTTGGGTTCCTTGCAGGAAAAAAGGCGGGGTATAAATATAATAAATAAATAAATCTAAAAAACAACCACAAAAGAAGCTGCTTTAAAAAGATTCAGATTACGTAAGTGTGATTGTTTAAATCCTTAAAATAATCAGACTGAACTGCAGCTTATAATAGCAATGTTTATGGGTTATAATTTGTGTGCCATCTGCCTTAGCAAAGATAAATAATGATTGTTTTATTCTTGTCAAAAATACATTTGCAGCAGGCCATAAGCAGGCTGCTGGCAAAATTCAGTGAAGCAAATCATCATATTGGAAATACTCTTTACAAAATGCAAGGGTAGTGAAACACGTAAGAATTGGTCAGGCAAGGCAACACACACAAAAAACAAGGTTAACATTAACGAACAGTACACTTTAAATGCATTCATTTAAAATGTTCAAGAAGCAAGGCTACCCTGTTAGCCTTGACACATTAACTATATCTGAAAGATTAATGATGTCTCACATAATGTTGTTTTCATTCAAATGAACATGTCCCAGCATGATTTTAAGCTAATGACAAAACCTGGATACTGTCTTGTGAAGGTGGTATCTAGAAACACTTGTAGCAGACAACAGAGGTAACTGGCAGGTAACTAGCTAATCCATAAAGCAGATACATGCAACAATTACACTAACTTGGTTGTGTGGAACTGTATATCACAGTGGTTTATCACACTAAACTCTTTTAATGGAGTCAAGCTCATTACTTGATCTCCACTGACCGCCAGTGCTTATGTGAACTGGTTCTAGATTGGCAAACTAGGAGAAGATGAACAGGAAATTTGCCCTGTTAACACATTTGAAATAGCATTCAAATCTAAAAAGATAAACAGTGGTTTAAAAATCTCAATAAATTACAAAATTCAAATGAAAACTACTTTTTCTTAAAGAGGAAATTATAAAATTGAGGCTGAAGCAGCATAACCACAGCCTGCATTAAGCCCTTGCCTAATCCTATGGAGAATCCAGGAACCAAACCTCTGGATGCAGGTGATAGGCAAAGTGATCCTGAGAATAATGACTAGGACATCCATTTCATTAGAAATTAAATTAAGATAATTCAATGAACCAAGTCAATATGGCCTGATACAGATTAGCCTCTCTCTCCTATGCCTTGGTAAAACCAAGGCTTATCAAATAACTGTCTATATTTTGCACCTTGATAAGCACTTTCCATCATCATGAAATCAGCCTAGAACAGCTCCAACATGGGAGTAGCTTGCCTTGGAGCAACAGTGATATCAGGTATATTTTGCATTTCCCCCCCTTCTGACACAAAGTTACATTAGAGTTACTTCCATTTTAATTACATTACTTTGCACCTGTATGCTATTACTCCCACACTGCAGCTGAAGGCATACAGGGTCTACCTTCTTGATAGTCTTCCAAAACAGATGGAGTTTGATTGCAAATCCTAAAAACAGTGTCGAAAAAAACCTGAATCCAAAAAACAACTGAGAGGATTGTTGATTGTTGGGTTACTATTTTTTAAGATGAGCCAGAATCAGGCCTGATCCTAAATATTCTGAACCTAAAAACTGGAATTAAAGCTTAAACACAAAAACCAGTAGTCCGTTCAAAGTAAGTGGTTCAATAATCAGAAACTCAGGCGTCTGAGGGTAGTAAGAAAATGTTTCTTGTATTTTCCCAGAAACCATTGTGAAGATAGGGGAGGGGAGAGAAGGTTCTTAGATGTCATTTTTTGACACTGATGCAACATTAAATGCTGCAGAGGAAGAAATATGAGCGAATTTGGAATTTCTAGCAACACTTCAAATGGTAAATCATGACTAAGGTCCATCAAGTACAGTAATACCTTGGATTGCAAGCATAATTAGTTCCGGAACTGTGCTTGTAATCCAAAACACTCTTATATCAAAGCGAGACTCTGGCGGGCGTGAGCAGGGCCGATTTCGGCCCGCTACACCCGCTCGAGGCGAGCGGCTACATCCCTACCATCCCTACAATTGACTTTGTAATTGTTTCTGGCTGGCTGTGTGGTGGACAGTTATTGGAGCAACCGCTCTCCAGTGGTTTACTGATGATTGCACACACTTTTGTATTGAATTAGTGATATGGGAAGAAATGCATGTGATGTTAAAGATTTTGGCTGAATCTAACGATCCTGTTTTAATCTTTTCTGATTCAGTAGTGCCAATGGCTAAGGGACAGTTTTAAATTTGTTGTATCTGTATTTTATAACTTGGCTTTTAGTATATATGTATAATATTTATAAACAATGTATATTTAATGTTGTTTATTATATTTATATCGTAATGTTTATTTGCTGGTCATTGACCGTAATAAAGTTACTTACTTACTTATCCCTACACTTGTATTGCAAGACGTCGCTTGTTTATCAAGTCAAAATTTATTTTAAAAATTTGCTTGTCTTGCAAAATGCTCTCAGACCAAGTTACTTGCAATCCAAGGTATTACTGTACAACATTCTATTTCCATCAGTGGCCAGCCAGATGCCCCTAAAAGCCAATAAAAAGGGGATAGCATCTGACATTCAGTAGTATACTGCCTTTGGAAATGGAGGTTCCATTTAACTAACCTGAATGACAATCTTTTAGCTGCATTATGTTGATGTTAGCCACTTTTAACATCTCATTACAAGTTAGAAAAGCAGAATATGGATATTTTCAATGAAATCGCCTCAAGTTAAACCCTTTTAAAAAAACAATCTAAGCTTGTGGCTATCGTCCACATCTTGTGGTTCCATAAAATTCATTATGCACCGTACAAATAATACTTTATCTGGAGCCTACTACTAATCCACTTTTAGTCATCCCCAAGTTCTACTACAATGAGAAAAAAAATCTCTCTCCAACCATTTATAGTTTTATAACCCTATCATGCCCCTCCCCCAGCAGTTTTTTCTCTGCATTAAAAAGCCACACCTATGGTCTTTTCTCATAGGAAGGTACTCCAAACTCTTAATCAATTAGGGTGCAATCCTATGCATCTTTAGACAGAAAAAAGTCCTACAACTCCCTGCACCACACAGCCAACATGGTTGACTGGGAGTTATAGGGCTTTTTTCTGTCTAAACATGCATAGGATTGTACCCTTAGCAGCTTTTCTATAATTTTGCAACTCTGATATCCTTTTGGAGAAGAGGTAACCAGTACTGAACACAGTATTTCAACTGTGATGTAGCCATATATCTATATAGCAGGATTATACTTACCGGTATATTCTTCACTGGGAGAGGAAAAAAGGGATACCGGAACATGCTAAAATTGTGTTCTCTGTTCCTACTATGCTACAGTCCTGGCTGATGTGGCATTTGTGAATGCAAATACCATGCTTAAAAAGAAAGTTTCTCTCAAGTTATTTACCAGTGTATTTGTTATAGGAGTTATGTGGCAATCCTGAGTCTGACATTAATCTGTATGATTTTTTTCTGTACAGGAGAGGCTGAAACAGTAAATAATTGTAGTGGCCAAACCAGAACTGAAACAGAGTTTTAAAAAATTACTAACGAACTAAAACTTAACCCAATTTTTAATAGGTCAATCTTCTGCCTATTGATTGCATGGTTCATTTAACAATGGTGTAATGTTTCTAATGCAACCCCAGGTGCAGTTCTTGATCTGCCAATGTGTCATTTCAGAACAAGCCAATGTGAAGATAAATAATCTGAAGTATAGTTTAGTATGGCTTGCATCCCAATAATCACAAATGGAGTTCTACATATGGAATGGGGCTTTCTTGCCATCCCCTTCCTGCTGAGGAAACTGGCAGATGTTTTCCTTAACAGGGAAAATAGCAGCTTCAGGAGTATGTGGGAAGAAGTGGTTTTCATCAAAAGACAGCATAGGATTAACTCCTCCCAATTTGAACCACCGCCACACAGCTGCTTTTTACAAATATTTAGAGATATGCAAGATCCCGATTACCGTATAAATCCGATCTCCAACATATCATCTAGTTTGGCACCTAGTTTTCATTCAGCTCATACTTTAAAAAACCTTTTGTCAGAAAAACAGATCCCATAAATTCCCATGTTCATTTTAAAAAAGTTGTTTTAAAAAATGTGAAGAAAGCTCTCAAATCATTGTCTTCACCCCAAAATAAAGATCAGGTGACTGAGTTTGGGGAAACATTATAGGAAGGGAAACACTGCAAGGAACACACACTGGTTGGGCCTTCTTTTCAACAGGTAGTGATGACTATGAGTTCCATATCCAATTCTTAACAAAGCCAGGACTACTTCCTGCTGAGATTCTTTAGGGGTGTACTTTATCATATCAATAGTAGTAGTAGTTTGAGTTCATATAATTTATTAATATTCTGGCCTTCCCACAGCTCCTTTAGATTTGAAGATGGTAAAAAAGCAACTACCGGTAAATGGAATCAGAACTAGGGGGAGAGTACTTTAGACATCAGAAAATGCCTTAAATCTTTTTCCCACAAGATCTGAACTGTGGTTTAACTATTCCCTCCAAACCCCTGGTTTCATATTCTTGTTTGGAGGGAGTCCTTAAACCACAGTTTCCCAGTTCAGATGTCACAGGGCACTGTGGATTAAGAAATGAGGGTATATTGCTGAAGCTGGTCATGCAATGGGAGGAAAGAGTACAAAAGTGCACGGCTCTTTCCAATAAACTATGGTTGGTCAGACAGAGATTACAATGTCTGAACCAGGCCTGAAAATCACACACATGAGTATATTATATCATGTTACAATTTAGCTATTTTAGAAAGGAATTTTAATATTCTCAAGTTCTTGAGAATATTAATATCCCTAATCCAGTGCCTACAGGCATCACAGCACACGTAGATACCTCCTTCCCATCAGCAGGGCTTCTTGTCCCTCCTTTTTGAGGGGGGATTGGCATGTTGGCACTGCAAAGCAAAATACCAGCCATCAGCA
This sequence comes from Shinisaurus crocodilurus, assembly GCA_021292165.1. Lineage (NCBI taxonomy): Eukaryota > Metazoa > Chordata > Lepidosauria > Squamata > Shinisauridae > Shinisaurus > Shinisaurus crocodilurus. The sequence goes on along the minus strand of CM037879.1, from coordinate 271,768,421 downwards.
CCATCTTTATTTCCAAGAACGCATCTAAGGCCCATGGGGGGGCTCATAGGCATTCTTAGAAAATGAAAATAGCAGGCAGCTGCAGGCCAGCACTTCTTTTGAAGCACATCCAACCATCTCCCCCAAAACAGAGAAAGGTACAGTGTAGGGTATCAGGGAACATTCTGCAAGGCTACAGAGGGCAGCAGGAAGCAAGGAGAGGTGCTTTGCCCATGTTTTCTCTGTGTGGAACATATTTTGCCTGGTGCAGGGGCGTAGACTTCTCAATTACCCGGGGGGGAGGGAGGGGGCTAAACCTGGGCAAGGGGGCTATGCTCATTTGTTTACATTTATGTATGTATATATTTCTATTTATATTTCTGGAAACCATCCTTCATCATTGGATCCTAGAGTGTTTAACGCCACATTAAAATAACAAGTACTCAACAAAAATATTACATTTTAATTATAATTATGATAGTTTATACACCATCCAAAGGCCCATACAATATACCATCCAAGTTGAAGCTCAAGATAAAAATCAACAAACTCTTTTTATGGATTTGAATAAATTTATTATGACTAACCAGAGGGAGCACTGAAGGGTAGATAACTAAACAAAGCACCAAGCAGAAGAAATACATTCAGGATATGCACTGCTAGGATTCTTCCACGCTGAATGTATTTCTTCTGATTGGTGCTGCCTGGATGAACTCATTAGCTTAATGTTCAGATCCATCTCCAAACTGATCTCTTTATGTCCAGGTAGAACAGCCATGTGATTGAGTCTGGCTTGCCCCATGCTTGACCATAGAAAGGTCTTTATTCTACAAAGGCATGAGAATGACCTTTCTGATGAACATGATGAAACTGGTATTGTAAGGGTGAGTCTGATCAGCTTTGTCAATTCTGGTAGTAGGTGCCACAGATGTTTGCCTTGTGTCCCACTCAGAAGATCAACCACATCCTGAAGAGCTGAAACTTTCCTCTCTCTTGCAATATCCAACAGCATATCACGATGAAGTTGTAATCTAGAAGAATCCATGTCAGTTGTATAAAAGCCTGCAATTGATGTGCTATCAATCTCTCCAATGACAAACTTTTCAATTTTGCTCATATGTTTGCACACATCTGAGGAAAAGCAATTGTGAAAACTGCTGCTGACATTATCAATCACATCATAAAATATATTCCTGTAGAATCCCTCAGGAGACTCAAACTGGCGAGGCTCACACCCAGCATCAATGTGTCGTGGAGGCTTTCTGCGCCTAGGGAGGGTAGTGCTTCCTAAATCTAAGTCTTTTGCTATCATTGTGGTCTTTGTCCAGAACTCTTCAGAGTTGTTCCTCAGCTGCTTTATACTCTCCTTGGCAGACACCAAAAGCTCTGCTTGATGGAGCTGTAGGTTACTTTTGTGAAGTGTTGTATTTAGTGTGTCCAAACGGCCAAACACAAGCATCAAGAGTTACAGCATGAAGAAAGAAGCAAACCTCTACAAGCTTTGCACATATCCATCTGCTTTTGCCCTAGCATCTCCCCTTTCTTCAGATGCCACATCCTCAAAGAAATCAATGAGCTGTCTGTAATTAAGAGCAACTGACTGTAAGGAAGCTGCTCTAACAGTCCATCTTGTGGGTCAAAATAATTTCAGATGTATATTCTCCTCTCCCCCTTGAAAGTTTTTAAACCAGGCAAGACGTTTGGGTGTACTTCTGACAAAAGTAATAAAGTCAGCTACTTCACTCAAAAGGTTTCTACACATGGCAACATTTCCTGATACATCCTGCACCACTAAATTCACAGCATGGGCCACACAGTGCACATAGAGCACTCTTGGTTCTTCTTCCTTCACAAGAGCCTGCAGCCCACTAATGCATCCAGCTACATTTGATGCTCCATCATAGCACTGGCCACGACACCTATAAAGAGGAAGATTAAAGTGGCAGACTACATCTTTCAAAATAGCAAAAAGGGTTTTAGAAGTTATAGCATCAGTCTCATAAAAACCAAAAAAGAATTCCTCCACAGACATTTCCTCTGTGGCAATGTGAAAGGAAAATGAAACCTGCTCTTTTGTGGTGATATCTGTAGTCTCATCCACAATTATACTGTAGTAAGCAGCTGCTTCAATCTCTTTCACTAATGTACGTAGAACTTTGTGAGTCATGATCTTAAGAAACTCATTCACAATAGCTGGTGAAATCCATTTGTAATTTGTATGATCCAGTCATGATCTCAGCTGGGGAACATCATCAGCACGAAGCAGCGAGAATTGACTAAGGTTTGATCCTTCCTCAACGTGGCCACGAACTGCAATGCCTTGACAGGCAAGATATCTTACAGAGGATGAAATTTTCAGCAGTGCCTTTCTAGCTTCTTGAATTTGCTTCTGTTTTCCTTCTGAGCAAGTGACATGAACATTTACACCACCTTCAACAGCAGCACGGTGAACATTTGAGTATTGATGGCTATGGAATCCTTCTAGAGCTTTCTTCCAATTTGAGAAGCCTTTCTTAACAAAAGCTTCATATGCATCCCTGTCTCTTGAGGTTTTGGGGAGAGGAGCACTCATTGCACTTGCTGTGCAACAGACGTTCTAATATGCTTTGCCCATAAGATATGAAATATGCTTATTTCATAAGAGAGCCAATCAAAGGTTTTCTTCCAAGTGTCCTTGTACTGGCGTCCTGCTGGCTTTCTTTTCAGACCAGGAACACTAGTATCTGAGGGCATGTCTTCGGAAGGTAATGCTTCCTCAACCTGGTCCTGGAACTTATCTTCTGTATTAAGTCCAGAGGAGCTGCCAGTGGAACTTTCACCAGTGCCAACCACAGCACACATTTTTTTCTTTTTCACAAGAAATCTCTCCATAGTGGTGATTGTGGCCAGTACAGTAGTTCAACCAAGGAAACAGGATTCTGCAGGATAGAAAACATGTTATATATTCATTCATTCAGAATGAATGAATGAATATATAAATATTCCCTTTGTGTATGAAAACCTACTTCCCCCCCCCCACTCAAATGGGTAGTTACACACACACACACACACTTCTCCCCCACATGGCTAAATATAAAATGGAGATGGGATGGAAATGTTTGTTTCTATCCTGTGTTTGTTTCCTTAAAACAGGGCCCACAGGGGGAGCAGAATTCCCCCTTCTTTTTTGCAAGAATATTGGAATTACTACCACCCCAGCTGCCCAGCCAACCCATGATTCACTCTCCCACTTCTTTACTTACCCAGAGCAATGGTGTTTCAGGGGCACCAGAAAAATTCTTCTCTCCAATTTTTCTGGTAGCAGGAAGGAACTGCATCTTCTTCTGGAGCCCAGGCCTCATTGGTGGGTGGAGTTCAACAACAGCTCTGTTTTTCCCCGCCCAGGCAATTCATCTACCTCCATGGTTTCTTCATAAAGATCCCCCCCCAAGATTCCCCTGGCCCCTCCCCCTCTTATTTATGCATAAACAAGCAAACAAACTGAGCAGGGTGCCTCCTAAGAACCTGCTGCATATACAGACAACAAGACCTACAGCAACCCAACTCCAAGCAAACCCTGCTTCTTCTTACAGTGGGGAGAGGGGTATCCTTAATCTCTTTTACTCAGAGACACTGAGTTAAGGGATCGCTGGAAGTAATTTAGATTGCACCCCAAATACCCTAACAGCTGGTTGCCTGGAGGGGGCTTTGCCAATTCTGGGAAATCCCAGAGGTGGCTTGAGCCCCCCCCCCCCGTCTACGCCCCCTGCCTGGTTGTTGTTGTTTGGTGTGGTGTGTATTGCCTGAGGTTTTGTTATTTGTCCCCCCCTTCTTTTTGGGAGGGTGTATTTTGTCTAGGGTTTTGTTGGGGGGGGGGTTCATCAGGGGGTTATTTTGGTATGTATGGTGTCTGTATGTTTTCTGTGTGCATATATGTGCATGTGTTTCCCAACCTTTGGTATTTTGTAGTGCTTAGGGGGGCAAATATATGATTTGGTGTTTGAGAATTGGACTCCACCTCTGACTCATACTCAGTTCTTTGGCCATATTACTTGTCTCTCTGAGCCTCATCATTTTGCCTTCTGTGAAATGGATGTTTGAGCAGAGACCTGAAAGTTTTGGAGCTCAGACCCACCTCTGTTTTGTAATCTTGGGCAAATTTCTTTTCTTTTAGCCTCACCAGTTAGCCTCCTGCAAACTGGATATTTTCTGACAGGCCATACCCACTACAGCAGACATTTTGTGAATGAGCTAGCCATAGCAGCCATAGCCCATGGCACCCATTTTGTGACAGCACCAACACTCGCTCAAAATTCCAAATGTGCCACTGGCCCCAAAAGGTAGGGGAGGCCCTTACTAAAATGTACAGTAGTAAAGAGTAGACTCTCAGGAAAATATGAAATTTAAACTCAGTCACCAGATAAAACTCACAATTTCACAAATAAAAACTGTAGTGGGAAACAAAGGTAAATTCACTCATCCCAAATCAGGAATGTTAAACTGTGTTTAAAGCTTATGGAGAGTTAAAAATGTATCCACATAAAGGGATAATTTATCATGTGTGGTTAGACTGATACAGATGAAGGGATTGGTAACCAAAAATAAATTTAAGATTTAGGATGAGGCCTCCCATCCCTTGAGACCTTTGACACCAACAGCTGTTAGATTCCAGGGGCAGTTTCTAATTCTGCTTTGAGCTGAGAGGGGAAAAAATACAAAGTAGGTTGTGTCAGATAGTACAGCTCTCCCATCCAAAAGGCAAATATAGTGAAACCAAGGGGGGGGGGGGGGAATGTTAACAGAATCTTTATTTCTAGGCAGTGACAGGATTGGATCTATATAGCTAGTCCTGTAAAGTATGCCTGTATGCCTACCAAGGCTCAACTACATACACTTCTAATGATCAGAAATCAGGACTAGTTGAGTATGAGAAAGCATACATTCTTCTCTCTCAGATGCAAGAAAAATGAAAGAACTACATCTAGTGTCCATTCTGACAAATGCTCTGGCTCTCTTAGAACTCTGGGTATGAAGACTTAACATGTGGTACAATCAAGATATGACAGGCAGGCAAAGCTCTACTCTAATTCTCAGAGAATGGCGACCAAGCTGTTGCATGAAGTTAAAGAGGCTCATAAGATGACTATGAAATCATAGTCACATACATTACTCATCCATTACCTCTGACACCCTCATCTATCAAATGCTCAAGTGCAGATGACTCTTATGAAGGTCATCCGTATAATAATTTCACTGGCCTGACAGGAATTAAATTGAAACAATCAGTATCAAAACATAGTTCACCACAAAAATACTGGCCTACTACTGCACAGGGTTGTTTGAAAGCTTGCCAATTATGTGACAAGCTTTGAACACTTAAGTGTACTATAACATTACATTACTATTAAAGCTAAATAATGGAAGCAGACCTTGTAGGACCTCTAAACTGCAAGGAGACAAAGAACTGTAATTTTGCTATATCAGCACACCATCATGGCAGCCAGCGTAGCATGATGCATAGTTACTGCAATTACGTACCGTATGTCTAAAACATGCAAGAGGAAAGACAGCTAGAATAGTTGATTAATACTACCCAGTATGCATCAGTTTCTCTATATACCCTTTTTACCATACAAAGCATTAGCCACATTGGTGCCCTGAGAGCTATGCCTTATTTTCACTTATCCAAGAGGAAGGGCTTACCCAGTATATCTTCAACAGACACAGCAGCAGGTTGACTCATTCCAACCACATGAAGACCAATATAAACATAAATGTAATCTATATAACCGTCTTCCCCAACCTGGTGCCTTCCAAATGTTTTAAACTACAACTCCCAGCATTCCTGACCATTGACCATGCTGGCTGAAGCTGATGGGAGCTGAAGTCCAAAACAACTGGAGGGCACATGGTAGGGGAAAGTCGCCATATAATATATTACCAACCACCTTTTTGAAAGTTTGGGATGAACCTCCCTATAAAAGACATGGCTGTGTAACATATGTACATTTTGGTTTGGTATGACTCAGAACTGCTCTTAACTTCAGCCAGATTGTCAAAGCAAGCATTTATATTCAGGCCTACAGAAGGGAGTATTTAACACAGATAGAATTGCTGCAAATTGTAGTTTACATTAGGAACATAAGAAGCTGCCTTATACTGAGTCAGACCTTTGGCCCATCTAGCCCAGTATTGTCGACACTGACTGGCAGCAGCTCTCCAGGGTTTCAGGCAGGATTCTTTCCAAGCTCTACCTGGAGGCCGGGGATCGAACCTGGGACCTTCTGCATGCAAAGCATGTGCTCTATCACACTGAGCTATGGTCCTTCCCTACAGCACTTGGTATTCCAAGGTGGTCACCCACCCAAGTACTAACCAGGCCCAACCCTGCTTAGCTTCTGAGATCAGACAAGATCGGGCTGTTCAGACGTTATTCTACATGCATGACTACAGGCTTGATTTGTGTATATTAGATATCATGTTAATCATCCAAAATACATGTGCTATAGTTGATAGTGGCGTAGCCAATACTGCAGTGATCATAATTTTTGTGTGACTACTCCAATACAAGCAGGCCCCTAACTCTTATGTGTCACTGTATGCCCAACCATACACTATCCACAGGGTGGACAGAAGCCAAAGACTATTTATATTGGGTTGGATTCTGAGTGTCCCTTCCATTCACAGAAGGGCTGGAATCCAGCAGAGGCACCCACAGGAAAAAGGGGAGGGAAAACTATTTTCACCAATTTTGCCTTCCTCCTTTAGTCCTGTGTCTCCCCCCCCCCCCCTCCAACACACATACCTTCCACAGAGGCTCTGGAGCAGGAATAAACAAAAATAGTGTACTCCCCACCGCCAGCTAAAGCATACTGTGAGCAGAGTTCCATTCACTCTGGATCCAACCCACTGCATTTTAGTTTCAATTACAAATAAGAGTTAATTTTAACAATAACCTAGTTTAAGATGGAATCTGAGTTTAAATACAAGTACAGTACGTTAAATCATACACATTCTCTTAAAACTGAATCCATTAGCTTCTCATTCTGTCTCTGGCTCCCTCCTGCATTCCCGCTCCTCCCCACTCCACCCCCTAGACACACACACATTCACCATCTCTGTCTGTCTCTGTCTCTGTCTCTCTCTCTCTCACACACACACACACACACACACACACGCACGCACGCACACACACAAGAAAAACTGTGGAGAGAGAAATGTGACTGCTAACCTCAAGCATTATAATATGGTACAATACATCATTTTTCAATTCTTATTAATAAGCAAGTAATGTATTACTATCAACTGAACAGCAAGGAAATTGACTTTCTTTTTAATGGAGAAATACAATTTTACCAAAAACTAATCAGACTTGCTTTTCAAACATTTGGGGCATGTTGTACTGGATGGTGGTATTGTCTTCAAGTAACTTATCTCAATTAGCATCCTCCCAAGTAAACAGAGAGTCAAAACAAATCCATTAATTTCACAAGCTTAATTCAGGTAAGTATTTTGGGTGGAGAAATCTGCTAGATAGAGGGATACAACTGGTACTGGACAGGGTTCCACTTCCCCTGAAGAACGACGTTTGTGGCTTGGGGGTTCTTTTGGACTCATCAGTATCTATGGAAAGCACAAGTAGCAGCAGTAGCAAATAGTACCTTCTATCAACTTTGGTTAGTACATCAGCTGCTACCCTATGTAGGGAAAGTGAACCTGGCCTCAGTTACGCATGCCCTTATTACAACCAGAGTGGTCTACTATAATGAGCTATATGAGGTGCTGCCTTTAACAACTCAGAAACTTCGGCTGGTTCACGTCCTTGTTGAGACTAGATGTTAAGATCATATCACCAATCCCTTACCAGCAGCACTGGTTCCAAGTGCATTTCTGAGCCCAAATCAAAGTGCTGGCTTTGACCTTTAAAGCCCTAAACAGGCTGGGGCCAGGGTATTTGAAGGGCATCCTACACCTCTATGAATCTACCCATGTTTTAAGCTCAGCTTCACAAGCCCTAATCATTGGCCCACCACCAATATTAATAAGATTGGCAGACCCTAGAGATAGGACCTTCTCAATGGTGGTCCCTACCCTATGGAATTCCTTTCCAATAGATGTATCACTGGCTCATCTGTGGCTGCTTTTAAGAGGATTTTAAAAATTCATCTGTTCTCCCTGGCTTTTAATTGAACATGTTTGTGGAATTTGCTGCTGATGGGCATTCTGAAATTCTATTTTATTGTAAATTGTTTATATTTAACATGATTTTAAATTGTTTATATTTAACATGATTTTATTAATACGTTTGTATTGGTTTTGTACTGTAAGCTGCCTGCGGAAAACTATGGTCTTTAAAGGCGGCTAAGAAATGGATTAAATAAATAAATAAAACAAAACTATTACTCCCTGTCTAAGCAGAAGTGGATAGAGCAAAAGGCCTGTCCATCTTCATGACCATAAGTTTTAAATTATCTTCATAAGCAACATAGTCTATTTAATTGCAAACCAAATATAATTGTTATAGCAACCAGCTAGGACTGCACTCTTGTTTAAGTGAGGAACTATTTACAACATGAGAAACAATTTCAATAAATGAATTAAGAACAAACTTGTTTTGCCATGTTATTGAAATTGCTGCATCCTAATATTTCCAGATACTTGAAGGCATGAGAGCTGTTTCCAGCAAAAATCTGTTTACATTAAGAATAAGATCAGATTTGCAATTAACCACTACCTGGTCACCTGTACCAAATTAAGAATTCTACCCAATCTCTTTCTAGGTAAGACACATAGGCCCAGTTTGCACATGGTTATATGCCACTGTTCTGGAGGAACCCTAGCTTATTGTTTACGAGCAGCACGCTGCAGCATAGTGCCCAATCGCTCCCACCACAATTCCATCCACAGTTTCTTTATCATTACATGCAAACCAGGAATTCTGGCTTATCTCTCCCCGAACAAGCCAAAGTCATAAGCCAACAACAAACCATGGCCCATAACTCTGGCTTGTCAGGAGAGAGATATGCCAGAGTTCCCAGTTTGCATGTAACAACAAACCATGGATTCTGGTCCTGACTCCCTGCTGAGCAGGAGCACAACAGGAGAGAGGCTCCAGCTGTTTTCGGGGCTGTGATAAGCGGGCAGGCTCCCAGAGAGCAAGCGAACAGGGAGAGCAAACAGGAGTTTGGCAGCGAGTTTGGCAGCGGAGGTCAAGGGGGAGGTCCCTAAGAAATTTTCTAGGAAGACAGAAACATAAAGGGAACAGAGCACTATGGAAGGAAAGGACTCAGCAGTGGTGGTGACCTGCAATGGGTGTGCAATGTTTTCCTGCCGGAGATCAACATGGCCTACACGTGCAACAAGTGCAAGCTGGTCACGCTGTTGGAAGAAAAGGTCAGAGGACTGGAGCAGCAAGTGTCAACCCTCAGGAGCATAAGAGAAAGTGAGGAGTTCTTAGACAGAATGGTGGATCTACAGCACCAAAGCGTAGAACAGGAGCCAGGAGGGCAACGGCAGGAGGCGGCGGAGGCGGAGACTGCAGAGGCAAGGGAAAATAACATAGGGGGAACTCCCTGAAAAAGGGTGACTGTCAGGAGCAGAAGAACTACAAGATATTCTGCGCCTGTGGAAGTGGTGGAGCTATGGAACCGCTTCCATGTACTTGAGGACGAGAGCAGAGGACAGCCTGCAGAGGACGGATTACCGGGCACCCAACGTGACAGCGAGCAAGAGGCTGAGGGTCAGTCAAGTGGAGGCAATCAAACCAAGGCCTACAGCAAGAGGAAGAGAAGAGTACTCGTAGTGGGAGACTCCCTCCTGCGGGGGATCGAAGCCAAAGTATGTCACAAAGACCCATGGACTCGCCAGGTGTGCTGTCTCCCCGGGGCACGGATTAAGGATGTGACAGAGCAGCTGCCGAGGCTCATACAGCCCACCGACACATACCCCTTTCTTCTCTTCCACGTGGGTACAAATGATACTGCCAAGCGGAGTTACAAAGAAATCACGGCAGACTTTGAAGAGCTGGGAAGGGAACTCAAGAACTTTGGGGCCCAGATAGTTTTCTCATCCATCCTTCCAGTACTTGGAAGAGGCATAGAAAGGGAAAGAAAAATACTCTGAGTGAATGACTGGCTACGAAGGTGGAGCCGACGTGAGGGATTTGGATTCTGGGACCACGGGCTACACTTCCTGGAAGATGGACTGCTGGCAAAGGATGGGTTGCACCTCACAAGGAGTGGGAAGAATGTGTTTGGCCACAGCATGAGGAACTTAATCAGGAGGGCTTTAAACTGAATCCAACAGGGGAGGGAGACATAAACTTGGGGGTACCAATGGAAGAAGGCCTCTATGCCACAATGGAGAGAACAGCTCCAGCAGTGCCCATTGATAGTCTACCACAAAATGTAGGGGAAAAGTCGGACTATAAAGCACATAGTCTTCGATGTCTCTATACTAATGCCCAGAGTATGGGCAACAAACAAGACGAACTTGAACTCTTGATACATGAGGGCAAGTACGACTTGATAGGGATAACTGAAACCTGGTGGGATGACTCCCATGGCTGGAATACAGCAATTGAAGGGTATAACTTGTTCAAAAGAAACAGAAGCAACAGAAAGGGAGATGGAGTTGCACTGTATGTTAAAAATACGTATCTCTGCACAGAGATACAGGAAGAGGAGCTTGGCAGCCCCATTGAGAGCATCTGGGTTAAAATAAAGGGGGCAAAGAATAAAACGAACATGGCGGTTGGAGTCTACTACCGACCACCCAATCAAGGAGAAGACGAGGATGGAACTTTTGAAAAGCAAATTGCCATTGTTTCAAGGAGGCACGATGTGGTAGCAATGGGTGACTTCAATTTCCCTGATATCTGTTGGGAGACTTATTCAGCCAAACATGGCCCCTCCAAGAAATTCCTGAGCTGTGCTGCTGATAACTTCCTCCTACAGAAAGTGAAGGAACTAGAGCAGTGATGGCGAACCTTTTTGAGCCCGAGTGCCCAAACTGCAACACAAAACCAACTTATTTATTTCAAAGTGCCAACACTGCAATTAAACCTGAATACCGAGGTTTTAGTTTTAGAAAAACAACTCATACATTTGTCTGAACTAATTAACATATTTTGTCTTAAAAGAAAAACACAATAACAGAGCTTTCAATGATAACTCAGTTTGAGAGCAACACATGCAGCACTCGGGTCAACTGTTAGGGCTTTACATCCAAGCCATGCTCTGTGCATCATTCTTCAAAATCTTTTAAATGTGATAACAATGTAGAAAGGAATTCTGTAACAGGAATTCTAGAATAAAATCATTCTGTTCCACACTGTGAGAAAGAACAAAATCATTAGTGTTTTGCAGAAGGGGACAGTCTTTTCGCGATCTGGTGACCAATGGCTCGAGTGCCCACAGAGAGGTCCCTGCGTGCCAGCTGTGGCACCCGTGACATAGGTACGCCATCACTGAACTAGAGGATCGGCTATCCTTGACCTGATTCTAACCAACAGAGACGAGTTAGTGGATAAAGTGGCAGTTTCGGGAACTCTGGGGGAAAGTGACCATGTTATACTTGAGTTCTTGATTCTAAGGGGAGCAAAAGCTGAGTGTAGCCAAACACGTACCCTGGATTTTAGGAAAGCCAATGTTAACAAACTCAGAACAATGATTAGTAAGATCCCATGGCAAGCGACTCTCATGAGAAAGGGAGCCCAGGAGGGGTGGGAGTTTTTAAAAAAGGAAATTTTAAAGGCACAATTGCAAACAATTCCCACAAGGAAAAAAGGCAGAGGGCAACAGAAGAAGCCAATGTGGCTTCACAATAAACTCAAAGATTACCTGAAAACAAAAAAGGACACGTATAGGAAGTGGAAGGAAGGACAGGCTACAAGGGAAGAGTACAGGCAGGTAGCACAGAACTGCAGGAATAGTGTCAGGAAGGCTAAAGCTGAGAATGAGCTAAGGTTAGCGAGGAATGCTAAAAGCAACAAAAAAGCTTTCTTCAGATACATGCACAGTAAAAGGCAGAAGAAAGAACTGGTGGTTCAACTACGCAATGAGGATGGCAAATTGATAACAGAAGACAAAGAAAAGGCAGAAGTGTTCAATTCCTACTTCGGCTCGGTCTTCTCCCAAAAGAGGGTCTATGACCCCCCCTGGCAAACCTGAAGTGCAGACTGAAGGGGCAGGATTGCAGCTTGAGATTGATAGGCAAATGGTCAAGGAGCACCTGATTGCCCTGAATGAGTTTAAATCTCCAGGGCCTGATGAGCTGCATCCTAGAGTAATAAAGGAACTGGCAGAAGAACTCTCAGAAGCACTGTCTACTATCTTTGAGAAATCATGGAGGACAGGTGAAGTGCCAGACGACTGGAGGAGGGCAAATGTTGTTCCCATCTTCAAAAAGGGCAAGAAGGAGGAACCTGGGAACTATAGGCCAGTCAGTCTGACATCAATCCCCGGGAAGATTTTGGAGCAGATTATAAAGAAGTCAGTCTGCAAGCACCTTGAAAACAATGCAGGGATTACTAGAAGCCAGCATGGATTTGTCAAGAACAAATCCTGTCAGACTAATCTGATCTCATTTTTTGATCGGGTAACCTCCCTTGTGGACTGTGGGAATGCTGTGGACATCATATATCTGGACTTCATCAAAGCTTTCGACAAAGTGCCTCATGATATCCTGATTAGTAAGCTAGCTAAGAGTGGGCTAGATGGAACAACTATCAGGTGGATCCACAATTGGCTACAGAATCGGACTCAAAGAGTGCTTATCAATGGTTCCTTCTCAAACTGGGGAGAGGTAATGAGCGGGGTACCACAGGGCTCGGTCCTGGGCCCGGTGCTCTTCAACATTTTTATTAATGACTTGGATCAGGAGGTACAGGGAATGCTTATCAAATCTGCAGATGACACAAAGTTGGGTGGAACAGCTAATACTCTGGAAGACAGAAACAAAATTCAAAGTGAGCTCGATAGGCTGGAGCGCTGGGCCGAAAACAACAGAATTAAATTTAATAGGGATAAATGCCAAGTGCTGCACCTAGGGAGAAGAAACCAAATGCAGAGTTACAGAATGGGGGACACTTGGCTCAACAATACTACAAATGAGAAGGATCTTGGAATTGTGGTAGATCACAAACTGAATATGAGCCAGCAATGTGATGTGGCTGCAAAGAAGGCAAATGCAATTTTGGGCTGTATTAATAGAAGTATAGCTTCCAAATCGTGGGAAGTGATAATTCCCCTTTACTCGGCACTGGTTAGGCCTCATCTTGAGTACTGTGTCCAGTTCTGGGCACCTCACTTTAAGAAGGACATAGACAAACTGGACAGGGTTCAGAGGAGGGCAACAAGGATGATAAAGGGACTAGAAACAAGGCCCTATGAGGAGAGACTGAAAGAACTGGGCATATTTAGCCTTCAGAAGAGGAGACTGAGGGGAGATATGATCGCACTCTTCCAGTATTTGAAGGGATGTCACACAGAGGAGGGCCAGGATCTCTTCTCGATCATCCCAGTTTGCAGGACACGGAATAATGGGCTCAAGTTACAGGAACCTAGATTCCACCTAAACATCAGGAAAAATTTCCTGACTCTCAGAGCAATAAGACAATGGAATCAACTACCTAGGGAGGTGGTGGGCTCTCCCACTCTGGAGGCATTCAAGGTGCAGCTGGACAGACATCTGTCAGAGATGCTTTGACCTGGATTCCTGCATTGAGCAGGGGGTTGGACTCGATGGCCTTGTAGGCCCCTTCCAACTCTACTTTTCTATGATTCTATGAAGTCCATGGTTTGTTTAGCCGCTCTTGCTTGAGCAGGAGCCATTGGACAGAGTGCACATAAATGACATGCCCTGGAAACTTGGGCTTATTGTTACGTGTGAAATAGGTCATTGTTTAGCATTACAAGAACCTAGCCTCGAACCTAGCCTCCCCAAGACTTGTGGACTCTCCTCTTTTGTGGCACAGCCACAAGGATACTGGAACCTTCCAGTTTTGATTAACCACAGCTTGCCATGCTGTCTAAACCCTAAACTATGGTTAGTGAAAACAAACCTACTTCAGAAAGTAAGGTTTGAAGTTGGCTTATTTCCACTAACCAAAGTTAAGATTAACTGTTGTTTGTCTGGGTTCTAAACTCCTCCTCAAGAATGTGCCAGAGATGGGAATGCACAAGCCCAAGGCGAAGCTAGGCCCATGGTGTCATATCCAAATCAGTCCAAAGATGGCCAGGGCAAGGGCCATCCATGCATAGTGCAAAGACTATGCCCACTTCCTGAAAAGGACAGCGGATAGAAGGAAAATCAACACTACACAGATGGCAGATGCCTCCCTCCCTGTCTTCTAGAAGTGAGATGTCAAGAGGGAAGGAGAGTGCAGTACAGTGGAAGGGAGGGATGCAAGAAGTATCAAAGGAACAAAGAAAGATAGGGAGGGCAGAACAAGACAGGGGCAGGCAACTGAACCCAAGCTTTTGTTTCCAAGCCTGGAGACTGATCAGAAAGTCAATAGAGGTATCTGGGCGTAGATTTAAAACTTAAAAGTCAAGCATTTTTTCACATTATGATATGGGGTACATTGTTCCTTAAGCAAAAATTGCCACAGAATGAAGTTTTATGCAGTTCATAAGCATGCAACTGTGACACTCAACAGTAAACTTGGCCATTTCTCCTCCACACGGATTATTCCATTGCTTCTAACAAAGCATACTTTAGCAAAACACTTTTTACATGCAATTGTAACACCCCTTAATGTTAAAAACAGACATTGCTAACAAGAATATTACTGTTTATCAGCAAAAAGATTGCCCGACTCAGGGATATGTACAGTAATACCTTGGATTGCAAGCATAATTCGTTCCGGAACCGTGCTTGTAATCCAAAACACTCTTATATCAAAGTGAGTCTCTGGTGGGCGTGAGCGGGGCCGATCTCGGCCCGCTACGCCTGCTCGAGGCGAGCGGTTACATCCCTACACTTGTATTGCAAGACGTCACTTGTTTATCAAGTCAAAATTTATTTTTAAAAATTGCTTGTCTTGCAAAACGCTCTCAGACCAAGTTACTTGCAATCCAAGGTATTACTGTATTTTGTGTATACTGGATGAATATATTTTAGAACTCCAGTCTAGTCTGTCACACTAGCACATATAAAAATAATTACATTTTATGAAGAGGCTTGAAACAAATGGCACATACATTTTTAATAAAGACACAACGTTTATTTTTTGTTTATTCTCAAACCAAGTAGGGCAAACACATACTTTCTTAGTACTCTCATCTCTGGAATTCACATCTGTCTTGCATCATAAGCAAAGTGAGCTTTGGTATCCCACAAGGGACAAGACTTTGACAGCTGCCCAACAAGCTAGTGTAGCATAGTGGCTAAGAGACTGACCCACAAAAGAGAAAATCCCTGGGTCAGATCTTGCTTCTACCATGTACTCTTTAGGATGCCTCGGCAACCCTCTCTCTCAACTTCAGCCTAGGGGTAATACTGGCCTGCCTTACAGGTTTACTGTAAAAATTACAAACCATAGTATGAAAAGCACTTACATGCCAAGTATTGTAACATACTGCACAATTTGACACAGCAGCATTGCAAGTTCTCTACTAGGAATAAAAGTGTTGGCAATCTCAGATAGCAAAGCAGAAAGGGAGGTGGGAATGGCAAATCCTCCTTCTGTTTCCATAAAGCCACAGTACCTTGCACATATTTCTATGACAACTTTATCACTACTGGATAATTAAAATACACATTTAAGTTAAATTAGTATCTTGATAGCCTACAGCAACCTTGTCCAACCTGGTGCGCTCTAGATGTGTTGGACTACAACTCCCATCAGCCCCAGCCAGCATAGCCATTGCAGTGCTGGCTGGGGCTGATGCGAGTTGTATCCAACACATCTGGAGGGCACCAGGTTGGGCAAGGCTGGCCTACAGGTTTTGACTGTCACCCAAAAGCAACTGTTCTGCTCTAGTGTCACAGTAGGGCTTCAGAGACATCACCCCTGATGCTGCTATTGACTTAGCTATTCTGTACTCACAGAGGCAGAACAGCTTTGGGATGAGCAGTTGAGTGCTGAGGGCGACTGGCAAGAGAAGATTTGAAGGGCTTTAGAATACCAGCACTAAACAAGGTGAAGTCCTTTTATGCCACTATGTTTCAAAAATAACTTTCAGTTGAGGTTTTCAGAACATTTCAATGGAAATCCACTGGTTAGACAGTTAAGATGATACTTCCTACATATGGAGTAAGAAACATTGGCTCAAACTACACAAAGACCCAGCTCACACGTAACAGCAGCAAATCATGGGTTAACCCATAATTTGCCACAGCAGCTCACACATCACAGCAGCAAATTGTGGGTAACCCACAATTTGCCACAGCGTGAGCCACCACTATTTCACATACGCAACCTTCGATCAGGCCAATCGGAGGTTGCTCTGTGTCATCTGAGCCCAGGCATATAGGTTAATCGTAGGATAAACAAACCACAGTTAACCTTCAATTAGTTGTTACGTAAACTGTGGGTTGGTTAACCCACAATTAACCAACAGCATCCAGGTTCAGATGACATGGCTCGACCTCTGATTGGCGGCTGCATATGCAAAATGGTGGCGACACACATCCAGCATGTACTGCAGCAAATTTTGGGTTAATTAAACCATGATTTGCCGCCATTATGTGTAGACAGGCCCAAAGGTTTGGCTCCTTGGTGAATAACAGAAGCATCCACAGCAATCCATGCCAAAGTATGTATCAGCACAATAAATTAATTACTCACAGGTGTGCTTTCAGCACATATGAATTAAGAATCTATTATGTGGATTGACTCAATGAAAAGGAAGGAGGGACTTAACAGGAGTTTATAGCTACACCCAATACTTTAGTTACATGAATGAATAATCAATTGCACACTTACTAACTTCCTCTGACCTACAGGGCTAAATTTAGTACTGAAGGCAAAAAGGACTTCTGCCTATTAACCACAGTATTGAGTTTTAAAGGCAAACTCAAACTCTAGAACTTACTCTGAAAAAACCAAGCAGCAAACTAGTGCAGAATTAAACATCAAACATTTTAAAAGTTTAGTTCCTATACCATACAGGTATATAATAATCATGTTGGGTTGGTTTTACTCCACCTCTGATGATTTTATGTTTAACCACATGTATGGCCTTTAAGAAATGAACTTAAGATTCCTCATAGCAGTTTTTGGCATCTAATACAGCCTAGTAAAAAAAGCTGCTTATTCCAAGCAGGGAAAGACTATTCACATGCTGGAAACAAAGCATTTTGAAGTAGAGCAACATACTAAACCTACTTCCCCTACACTTACACCCCTGCAAGCCAGAATTTTACTACAATTTCCATTGGAAAGTACCAAAATCCTTTATTTATCAAATCATTTACCACTTTCCATAGACAGAAACAATACTGAAACTGGAAATTTAGTACAGGCTTCCTGCATAATTGCAATTACTATTACGCCTAAAAGATATCCACTTGTCTACATAGGAAGTACTCTTATCCAAACACGAGGTATTATATTCACATTATAATCTATATTAGAAACATTACTTGCTCATATGAATATTCAGGGGAACATTCTGGTAATGGGACCCAAATCACAATGTAGTCCCACAATCTCCTGAAAGTAAGGACTTCAGTAGCATCTGTAAATTAAGTATTGAACTAACAGCATAATATATACATATAATGCATCATCCAAGGATTTTATGTTAATTGTATTATGCTGTTTTATTGTTATTGATATTTTTGGCAAGTTAATGTTTACATTGTTTTTAATTTTTTGTAAGCCACCTTTAGGATAAGGCAGGAATAAATATATAAATTAAAATAATAAAAAATAAGTATTTTCGGACAGACAGACAGTTCAATACAGAACTGTATTTTGAGATGCTTTTAACAATTAAATTGTTTATTAAATTGTATTTAGTCCTATGGACTAAAGTAATTCAACCAGTGTGGTGTAGTGGTTAGAATGTTGGACTGGGACTCGGGAGATCTGGGTTCTAGTCCCCGCTCAGCCATGAAACTCACTGGGTGACTTTGGGCCAGTCATTGACCCTCAGCCTAACCTACCTCACAGGGTTGTTGTGAGGATAAAATGGAGAGGAGGAGGAGGAGGAGGATTATGTAAGCCGCCTTGGGTTTCTTTCAGGAAAAAAAACAGGGTATAAATATAAGAAATAAAATAAAATTCAACACCTTTAATAGACTCATCTACTCACATCTTACCTCTTTTGACAAAAGTTTTCAAGAACCTTTTATATTTAAGGAGCTGAAAGAACACAGTACTTAGGGAACTGAGAATATTAAAGTAAGTACTTTCATTATGAACATTATTCATACAGCACTTCATGAAGCTCTCTACTTTCATCGGTTCTCTCGCCAGAAAGCCTGCTGCATCTCACCATAACCAGAAAATGCGTATGTAGAACTGCAAACTACAGTGAGTGAGATGCCATTTAAAAATGAAATGGTAGCAAAAAGGTAGTACTTACAATACAGAAAAACAAGAATGTGTGTCTTAATTCCCCTTTTAGTTTTATCCATGAACAAAGTAGCTCTAATTTCAAATTGATACATTTAAGATCATTAAAGTTATTATTAAATGAATAACTCAAGATGAGAGAAGCCCTAGGAGAAAACAGCATATTGTGTTCAAGTAAAATGAAGTAATCTACTGACAACCAAAATCAATCTACCTTGAAAGTTAATTTCATCTAGAACTCAAACTTTTGACATCATAATGAAATTCTCAGTTAAACTATGTCCACCATTAATTTCTCACAGTCTGCAAGAGCTAGCGCATCATGGCACAATTCAAAGACTGGATGCACATCCAACCCCCCACAATCTGCTCCGCACCCCAGACCAGCCTACACACAATTACACTGTGATCAATGGGCATAACTGCTATTCCAGTGCAGCTGTCAGCCGGCACACTTGATTCCTGCTTCAAAGGGCATTTTTCCTCAATCTAAAAAAAGCTCCAACTTCGATTAAGACCAAAGCAGAAGCATAGCAAGGACCACGCACAGTACCAGTGCAGACAAACCCTAATATCAGATAACACACAACCAGTTTGTTCCTAGAACAAGTCTTAAACTGGTGCTATCAGAGCCTCTGCTTTGAAGTTATTTCCCTTTAAGCAAGCACTTAAGTGAAACTTAGGCCCTATCAACATTACATGTTTACCACAGGTCAGTGCTGAATTGATGATTTAGAGCCAAACAGCTGATTTGCAGCATCTCTACAAACATCAAGAAATCAGCATATGTAGTTCAAGTTTCAAATTTAATCAAGTGTAGAAAAGGGAACCACAGGGAAGTTTATCTCCCCTTGCTCTGACCCCACTTCAATTAGTCTACTCTCCCTGAGTCTGTTTCAAACATTGACCCTGAAACAAACTACGGTAATACAAACTGAGACATCTCTACCCATAGTTAGCCAGTTTAAAAAGATATCTGAAAGGCAGCTTTTACTATTCACATTTCTGAAGTTCAGTGTATTTAAAAGATTCACGTACTGCTATGTATACGAAATTTTACAGCATATACTGCAGCTAACAACTTACCGTAACTAGTGAGTAGTGCAGAGGATAGAATTGCCCTGCCATGCCTTTGGAAAATCTTGATACTGTTTTTTCACTACCCTTCTCCATCATTTCTTCAATCAGAAAGAGTTACTTTACTTCATGCATTTACTACTGAATCTGCTGGATCCAGTGCCACAGTTCTAACACAGCAATCTGTTTCTTAGACTCAGTACATATGAACTATTCTCAGAGGTCTTTACGGCAGAACTATTGCAAAGTACAAAAAATTGCTAAACCACCCATGTGTACAATTTATGGCTAGTTAATGGGTGTGGCACACTAGCTACCTAGCAAGGAGGAACTGCTACTGGCTCAATTACAAAGATGGCTACTAAACTGGGGTAAGTAGTTCACCAAAAAGCCATCTGCACGATATTATCTAAACCAGTACACCTATATGCAGACACACACAGACTTGCCAGAGAGCAGGCAACCAACAGACAGCAGAAAACAGTATGATCCTCATCAGGTTCACATAATCCTTTACCATTCCATAGAATACATACATACATCACCTGAAGAAATTCTAATTTATGTTTCTGCTTAACTTAAACATTACTTAATGTGTGTTAGATGGACAGATTAGAGCCACTTCACACTGGACAGGGCAAACCAGGCACATTGGTATTTACCTTAACAAATAATGTGTGATGGGGAGACTTGTTTCTTCAAGCATGAAGTGGACATAAATTGGGGAGCCATAATCTTCCAGTGCATGTGCACTGCATATTTTGGAGTTACACATTTTGCCCTACACACAGCAAACTATACCATAGCTGCTGCTTTATTAGATATGAAGAGGGAGTAACAACCAAAAAACCCTATGGATAGTTATTCCAGGGCAAATTGTATTAATAAGATTTTATTTATTTTGGATTAAACATGCTAACCTACTAGAAACAATGTGCTTCAGCCTACATATCATGATCAAACATAGCTGAGTAGGAAGTGGCAAGATGGAGTTTTTGCATCAATTTAACAAAGATACAGCTAAATTCTGAGGCTTTTCCAGGTCTGGAGAAAGTTTTACTCTCCAGAGAAGTTATTCTCCATTTTCTTCACATGGTATTATCATCTTATAAGATGGACTCATCTCTAGTCAATATGAAAGCATTACCTATAGCCTTTTTTAAAAATGCTGTTAAAACACTGTAATTTAACAGGAACAGATCTGAAATGAAGCTTAACAGCCCTGAGAACCAAAGCTACCAAAAAAATTATACCCAAGTCCTAGTTTGAGAACTTCCATTTATCCTTAATAAATGCTATGAACAGAACCCAACTCATGTCCCTCCACTGATGGAAAGCTTTCATCAGTGGAGCAGAGAGGGAACAGTGTTCAGAAGAACGAAGAGGGGTTTGGGACACCCTCCGGAGCAGATTTTTGGGGTCCCAGCGTCTGGAAGGAGTTGGAATTGCTGAAGATTGTCCCCATTCTGCTGACAGAAGCCTTCCCTCAGCAGCAGGAAACTAGTTGGATTCCACCCTGAGTTAAAGTAAGGGCTTGTTCGCATGACACGGGAACCGCAGGGGAGCAGAAATCCCCCGCGGTTCCCATGTTGTGCGAACGCCGACCGGGGGTGCCCCCGCGGGACGGCCGTGCGCGGGACGCATGCAAAGTGACCATAGTCGGTAGAGGGGTAAGCCCCTACTGCGCGTGGCCACCCTGCCGTGCGAACAGCGGATGGCTGTCCCGCGGGGGCCGCACAGAGGCGGCAGCCCAGAGCGGCCGCCGCTCCATCCTGTAGAGGCAAACGGCCCCTCTGGGCATCCCGGGCCCCCGCCTCCTAGTGCCAGGAGGCCCGCACTGCGGTGCGGGGACTGCCGGCTCCACCGGGGTCCGCCCGCCCACGCACGCGGGGCGCAGGTCATCTGCGGCACCCCGCCGGACCCTGCGGATCGCCCCGTGGTGCCTCCCCCGCCCGCAGCCTGGGTCGTGCGAACCGGCCCTAAATGAAATTTTCCTAAATCACCTTTACCACACACATAAAAATACTAATACTTCATTTAAAGAATAGCCAAGAGCATAATCTTCTATGAATTACACATGGGGATAGAGCCCTTCTCTTGAGACTTTCAATTTGCCAGCAGGGGAGTGCCTGCCCTAACTCATAAGGCAAGATGACACCTTCCTATTACCTGCAGCTCACACCAAGCAACCTCCACTGTGGTCTCAGTGTCTAACCCCTTGTAGACAGTCTTGAAGGAGCCTCTGCCAATCTCGATGTCAAACTTGAGAAAACGACCATCTGGGGAAAAGGCCACAGCTTTGGTCTCCAGCTCCTCAATATCTTCCTGCTGCTTACTCCGCTCTTCTTGCAGATCTCGGGCAGAAGCAACAGTACTTCCCGCTGTACTGGTAGGAGGCAGTGAAGTGGCCTCCAATCCCTCCTCTTTCGCCACCAGCAGCGGGGCAACATCCTTTGCTACCAGAATCTCTTGACCAGGCTGCCCCTCTGCGGGTGGAGGCAGAGGTGGCTGCTGCTGCAGGAGCAACGTGGGGGCCTGGCTGGCAGTGACAGAGGTGCACACTGCTTGGATGACAGACTCGGGAGGCGAGCCCAGCACCGGCGGGATGCTCCCTCGGGCGGCATCAGCAGGGGGAGGCGCTGCGGGCTGCACCCGCGGAAGCTCCAGAGCAGTCGCATTAGAGTCACAGATGACGCTCCGGCGGAAAAAGCGGTGCTCGGTGGCTGCCGCGCCGCGGCTGTCCTTGTCCATGGTGTGGCGGCGTCGGCGATACTCCTCGATGCGGCCTCCGCCACCTTCCGAGCCTTCGGGGTCCCCGCCGGCGGCGGCAGCAGTAGCGACGACGGCTACCCCCAGCTTCTCGCCAACGGAGCTGTCCGAGCTAGAGCCGTTCTTGGGCGGGGGCGGCGGCGGAGCCAGGAAGTGGGGAGTCGTCGCCGCCGCGCCGCTCTCCGGAGCGCCCCCCGACATGGTGCCGAGCACGAGAAGGGAAGGCGGCGAAGGCGCGGGACTGGTAGCAGGAGAAGCAGCAGCAGCACCCGCAGTTGTCGCTGCAGCAACTGCCTTGAGGAGGGTCAATGCTTGGAGGCGAGGGCGCCGAGGGGCTGCTCTTGCTGCGGCGGCGGCGGCTGCAGAGGAGGCTCTCGGAGGCTCCTCACGGCGAGGAGAAAAGGCAGCAGCGGCGACGGGTGCTGCCGCGGTAGTAGGAGAGCGGGCTGGGCCGTCGGCGGAGTGGCTCCCCGGTCAGCGTCCGCATCCATCCTGCAGCAGCGGGGGGCCAAGCAGCAGGGCCGACATGGAGCAGCAGCAGCGGAGATGGGGAAGGGACAAGATGGGTAAGGGGAGGCGGAGGGAGGGGTAGTAAAGGAAGGGGCCGGGCAAGAGCTGACGGCAGGCCCCGGGCCGGTGGGGTGGGGTGCGAGGTTCGGGCAGGCCCTTCCCTGTCGGGGCCGCGCGCGCTCGGTCTCGCCCCGCTCCTTGCCTCGCCTCAGTTGAGTCAGTCAAGAGTCAGCCGCTCGCTCAGGGCCCCGGCGCGTCCTCGACGCCGTTGCTGTTCCTCTTCCTTCGCTCGTCCCCTCACGGGATGCCGGGACTCCCGCCGCCAACGCCGCCGCTCCTTCTTCTCTCTCTCGTTCCCACCCACAAGAGAAGGCGGAGGAGGCCACCCCCCGCCTCACGCTCCGGGAGCGACTGGCCTCGAAGGGGGGGGATGATAATATTAAAAGAAAGCCGAGCCTGTGCCGTCTGCCTCAGCTTCTTCCCCGTCCTTCTTTCCTTCTCTCCCGCTCCTGAGGAGAGTGGGGGATGGGCCTCTTACGGCTACCTCTCCCAACCCGGGGGAACTCGCCGCGCTAAATGGCGACTGTATCCGAAACCAACACTCACTCGCCGACTCCCTCAGAGAGAGAGAGAGAGAGAGCGAGCCCCGGAGGCCCCGCCTCCTCCTTTTTCCGTCAGCCCTCCACCACGCCTGCGTCAACGCCGCTTCGCCTTCGCGTCCAAGTCTGGGAGATGTAGTTCTATGCCTGCTTCTGAAGCACTGTGCCCCAGCGCAGCCTGCAGGTCCCATGATGCATTGGGGAAAGCGTTGATGAGATGAAATGGAATTGTGGGTGTTGTAGTTTTCCTTTCACGGATGACTTGGAAGGCGCACGCCTCGCCTCACCCTATGACAGTGCGTAGTAAGTAGAGGGCTACGTAGAACGGGGAGGCATTATCTATGGATTTATTCTGAAGGAGTAGGAAGAGTTTCCCATCATGCTTAGATCCTCTAGTTTTCACTTCCAGTAGAAGATGCAGACTTTAAGGGTGGAAAAAATGTACGCCTTCACTTATACACAGCATGGGTGGATTTTGTAGGATTGTTTGAAAATTCTTATCTTGCAATCTGTTGGTTTTAGAAGTATATTGCTTATTAATAAAGCCCCAAAGTAATCCAAATGTGTTTGTAGTTTTTAAAAACAGATCGTTTTAGGCTGCAATCCCATGCAAACTTACTTAGCAGCAAGCCCCATTGACCACCGTAGGACTTATTTCCAAGTAACCGTGCATAGAATATGGAGGACATCGGAAGCATCCACTTCCTGATTTAAACTAAGCAGGGCTTATCATTATGTTCAAATTTTGGGCTGCTGGACACTCTGCTTAGTTTAAACTGGTTTGTTAAAATAAGCCAGGATCAAACTGGCTCATTGCTGCTTGCTCACAGCACTAAACGGTGGTTTGGCATCTTTAAAATAGGCCACCGGTTTGCTCTGATTGGCCATTGACTAATGTTAATTGTGGCTCATGTTAATTAACTCTAGTGAAGAAACGACCCCTACAGCACATGTAAACCAGCCCAAGGTAATTTCTTATATATTGTCCTTAACACAACAATTTTCCTAAGTCTCCCACGTGTTCATTTCACATTACATATATGTAGCAAGGAAGCCATGACATGCAGTTTCATTTGACATGTACATATGGTGAAACAGGCAATTGAGCCATCACCACCTGTGGCAAACCACACATGCAACTGATGCAATGTCCTAATGTGATGTCTGAAGTGGCCTTTATCAATCTGAAGATTTCTTAGCAAACTTCCAAATTAGTATTTGTGTTTCAGTAGTGACATCCCAGAGAAGATACCTTACAGTTCCTACCTTAATACTTTCCACAATAATTTTAAAATCTTGTTATTTAAAGTTGCACATAGTGTCTGAGAGGATGCGGTTGGTTTGGCTGGATATTGCTCATATTGGGTTAGATACCGACTTGGCCATACTTGGAGAAGATCCATTGAAACCAGGTCATCTGGATCCAACACATTATATTTGGCCTAGTTCTGTTTGTTATTAATAGATCTTAGGGAACGTTTCAATATGTTTTAAATCAAGTTTTAATCTACTTTTCAATCTAGGGCCACAGAAAGGATTTACTGCAAATTTAAATGTGATTTTTGTTTGTTTCATGGCCTTTTGGCCCCATCGTGTGCAGTTTTGTTCTCCGCATCCGTCTGTATGTGTTTGCATGTACATGTATATACTAACTGACAAAAATACTTCATGCATGTGATGAAGTGAACTTTAGTCCACTAAACATTATGCCATGGTAAATCTGTTGCTCTTTAAAGTGCCACAAGCCTTGATGCAGATTGACATAGCTACCCCTCTGGATTATGAAAACAGATTTTGTATCTGCACTTCCAGGGGAACTGAGAATCTTCCTCATTATTTCTTCAAAAATCTTCTGTACAACTCAGGAAGAAAAGAACGATTGATCCCTGTTCTTGCTGGAATATAGTTTTGGACAGTGCACATAAGATTTGTCTTCTGTTAGAAGATGTTAATGAGAGGTCAGCTAGAAGGCAGCTGCTTTGCAGCAGCGGCTGTTACATTCCACAAGAACCTTTAGCAAAGCAATGCAGCTGTGGACAATGGGTGGGCGGGTTTGTACCACACGCCAAGCCACCCTGCAAATGAGCCACGCGGATTGGTAGTTTGCTGAACAGCCCATGGTATGCCTGGCTTACCATGACTTGTTCTCCCCATCCTTCCCGCTCAATTCTCCAGCCCGCACCAACAGGTATACCAGGGGACTTTGTGGCCAAATCGTCTTACCTCCCCATCCCTGCTCCAATTGCTATCCCTTCTCATTTGTCGCCATGTTGTTTTTTCCGGAGCCCGAAAAAAGAGCGGTGGGGTTGGTTTTTTGTTTTCTGACCCCTGAAAATTGTGCGACACAGTGTTCATAATTTTTATTATTATTTCCGTTGGCCTTTTGCAAGTGTGCACTTACAGCTGTCCAATATGTGAAGTCTTGCCTGGTCAATCTGTGTCAGCTCAGCTGTCAAAGGGGAAAATGGAAGGGGAAAGCCAATGGAGTAAGTGCCCCAACTCTCCAGCTAGGGGAGATATTAACTCTCCACACACACCCCACCCCACCCCACCCGCTTCTCAGGACTCCTTTTCGGAGCTGGGGTTACTCTGGGTCCCTGGCAGTTCTAAAAAGCCCATAGAAATGTATGCAAATGTAATGGCTGGGAAGTAAATGGAGGGGAAATTTGTGCCAATTTAAGGGCTCGCAAGTAATGGAGGAATTTTGCACACCTGCATTAACTGCTCTGTTACTGCAGGTGCGCAAATTTCCCCTCCATTTACTTCCCAGCCATTACATTTGCATGTATTTCCCAGCCCAACAAATGTGCAAATATTCCCGATATATATATATATATATATATATATATATATATATTTTAAACACCTTACAGGGTGACAGGATGGGCCAGAGCAAATGGGGCGCCAGCACTAGCAGTATTTACCCCCACCCCACCCCACCCCACCCATGGGCCCCATTCAGTCCATCCCATGCAGCCACCTTCTAAGGCAGTGTTCTCCAACCTTGGGTCCCCAGGGGGCATGCTGGGAGTTGTAAGCCAAAAACATCTGGGGACCCAAAGTTGGAGAACACTGTGCTAAGGTGTGTGTGTGTGTGTGTGTGTTTAACTGTCAGGGACTTGCAGTAACCGCAGGAAGTAAGCACTCCAAAAAGGAGCCACAAAAAGTGGGTGGAGTTAATATCTCCCCTTTCTGGAGTAGCTGGAGACTTGGGGAAGTGTCAAAAAGGTGGAGGGCACTGAGAAGTGTCAGTTCAACACTTGAAACCAAGAGGCTCACAGGGGGAGATATTCCCTCCCACCCCACTTTTGGTGCAGTTACTCCCTCAGCTCCTCTCCCCCATATTCCCCTTCGACAGCCGGCCATAAGTCTTAACTTTTGTTGGGAACATTATGAATGGGAGAAACTGTGGATGGTCTAACAGTGTGTGCAATGTTTATACCAAGTTCCTTTTTTGGAGTAATATTTTCTTTTCTTCACAAGAATGATCCAGTGAAATCAAGGAAAGGAAACCACAGCATTTTCATGAGTAAGAAAAGAAGCCTTTTGCTTTGTGTATTCTATAATGAGCCTATTCCAAACCAGCTCTTCTTTTAAATATGTGTATTATTTTAACATTATGCGAAGCAGCTATGGAGTGTTTGTTAAATACTTAATAACAGTCATCATCATCAGGCGATCACTCGTGACCGAGTAAGATTGTCTTCCGGGATAAAAGGAGGAAATTCTAAAGAAGATTGTGTAGACTCTAGCGATGGGTCCGTAAGTGACTGTGGAGGCCAATTCTAGATCCACACAGCTTCCCACAGTGAGGACACAGGTTACCAGATAGAAGATGGTCCTGTAAAGGATTCATTTGACGTGCTTTTCGCTTAGCACGTTTCTCCCTTTCACCTTGCACTCGGGCTTCTTCAAAGTCCATGGAACCTTTGTGAAAGGCCAACCTCCATTTAGATCGTTCATGGGCCAGAGCTTCCCAGTTTTCGATGTTTATATTACATTTTTTTAGATTAGCCTTATGAACATCTTTAAACCTCTTATATTGACCACCGATATTCCGCTTTCCATCCTTGAGTTGGGAGTAAAGTAACTGCTTTGGGAGACGGCAGTCAGGCATTCGAACAACATGACC
This sequence comes from Shinisaurus crocodilurus, assembly GCA_021292165.1. NCBI lineage: Eukaryota > Metazoa > Chordata > Lepidosauria > Squamata > Shinisauridae > Shinisaurus > Shinisaurus crocodilurus. The sequence continues at coordinate 271,740,850 of CM037879.1, read as the reverse complement.
GGTCCACTGAAGTTGGCGTTGAAGGATCATTTTTTCAATGCTAGTAGTCTTTGCTTCTTCCAGTACACTGACATTTGTTCGCCTATCTTCCCAAGTAATTTGCAGGATTTTCCGGAGGCAACGTTGATGAAACCTTTCAAGGAGGTGGAAGTGACGTTTATAGATAGTCCATGTTTCGCAGGCATACAATAAAGTTGGTAATACAATGGCTTCATAAACCAGTGTTTTGGTCTTCTTACAAATATCCCGATCCTCGAACACTCTATGTTTCATTCGAGAAAATGCGGCACTTGCGGAGCTCAGACGATGCTGGATTTCACTGTCGATGTTAGCTGTAACAGAAAGATAGCTGCCAAGATAGAGAAAATGATCGACATTTTCCAGTATTGTCCCACCAAGCTGGATAGATGGCATCACCAAAGGATTGGCTTGCACTTGTTGATGAAGCACTTTGGTTTTTTTGATGTTAAGTGAGAGACCAAGTTTTTCGTATGCTTCTGCAAAAGCATTTAGGATAGTTTGGAGATCATCCTCTGAATGTGCGGAGGCCACATTATCATCAGCATACTGAAGTTCCACAACGGAGGTTGTAATTACCTTACTTTTTGCTTTCAGCCTGCTGAGATTAAAAAGCTTTCCATCTGTTCGATATATAATTCCCACACCGGTGGGAAGTTTCCCCTCGACAAAGATGTAAAACCATGGCGATGAAAATGGCAAATAATGTTGGGGCGATAACACATCCCTGTTTAACACCTGATCCCACTTTAAATGGAGCACCATGAGAGCCGTTGTTGTCCAAAACCGTTGCCGTCATGTTGTCATGGAGAAGTCGCAAGATATTCACAAATTTATTGGGGCATCCAATTTTCATAAGGATAGTCCAGAGAGCTGTACGGTCTACAGTATCAAAGGCCTTAGCCAAATCGATAAATGCCATATAAAGGGGTTGATTTTGCTCCCGGCATTTTTCTTGGAGCTGACGTGCAGTAAAAATCATGTCTACTGTCCCTCTAGAGGGGCGGAAACCATATTGAGTTTCAGGGAGGATCTCTTCTGAAATAGATAGAAGACGGTTTGCGAGAATCCTAGCAAATATTTTACCTGCGGTTGCTAAGAGAGAAATGCCCCGATAGTTTCCACAGTCTGTTCTATCACCCTTCTTAAAGAGGGTGATAATTATGGCATCCCTGAAGTCTTCTGGGATCTCTTCTCTTATCCAGATTTTTTCGATGAGTTTATGAAGATGTTGTACAAGTTCGGAGCCCCCTTCTTTAAAGATTTCAGCAGGAATCCCATCTGGTCCACTAGCTTTGTTGTTCTTCATTTTATTAATGGCTTTTTTTACTTCATCCAAAGTGGGGAGTATTGCAAGTTCCTCTTTAATTTGTTTTTGCGGGATTTGCGAAAAAATCTCATTATCCACCTTAGATTTACGATTTAAAAGGTCATAATAATGCTCTTTCCAACGCAGTGCAATAGACTATTTGTCTTTTAAGAGTTTGGTGCCATCTTTTGATTGTAAAGGGTTTGTACCATAGGTTTTTGGTCCATAAATGGCCCTTGTGGCCTTAAAAAAACCCCGTGCATCATGAGATTCTGCAAGTTGTTGAATTTCTTCAGCTTTCTTTTTCCACCAAGCGTTCTTAAGTTCTCTTGTTCTTCTTTGGACCTCAGCCTTTGCGCTAGCGTAGGTTTTTTTCTTGGCAGCGCAGTTAATATCATTTTGCCATATTTGGAAGGCTTTCCTTTTTTGGTCAATTATATATTTAATCTCATTGTCATTTTCATCAAACCAATCCTGATGTTTCTTAGTTTCATATCCAATAGTTTGTTCACAAGCTGCAGTAATGGAGGTTTTCAGCTTAGACCAATGGTCCTCAATGTTGTCAGGAGGTTCCGTAGGTAGATGTTCCCTAAGAAGTGATTGAAGACGAGTTTGCTTAATAGGATCTTGAAGGACTTGGATGTTCATTTTACGCCTTGGTTTCCTTCCTTGAAGCCTACGTTGGGGAGCAATGTTGATAACCATTGTGGACCGGATTAGTCGGTGGTCTGTCCAGCAGTCGTCGGCACTCACCATGGCCCTAGTAAGAAGTACATCGCGGCGATCTCTAACACGGACAATTACATAATCCAGAAGATGCCAGTGCTTTGACCGTGGGTGCTGCCATGATGTTTTAAACTTATTCTTTTGTCGAAAGAGCGTGTTTGTGATAGTGAGATTATGCTCTGCACATATAGACAAAAGTAAGAGTCCGTTCGGGTTGCTATTACCAACTCTGTCTTTTCCAATAGTTTCTGGCCATAAATCAAAGTCACGCCCGACTCTTGCGTTAAAATCGCCCAGGAGGATAATTTTATCCTCCTTAGGTATCTCTGACAGGAGAGTGTCCAACTGGCTGTAAAAACTTTCCTTGATGTCATCATCAGCATCTAATGTTGGTGCATAAGCGCTCAAAATAGTTACCTGTTGGTTATTGGCGAGCTTTAATCGAAGAGTTATCAGGCGTTCGTTAATGCCAGTAGGAACTTCTGACAAAGAGTTCACGAGTTCATTTTTGATGGCAAAGCCTACACCATGTATTCGTCGGTCCTGCTCAGGTAGTCCTTTCCAGAAGAAGGTATAACCTCCTTTTTCTTCTTTCAGCTGTCCCTCTCCTGCCCTTCGAGTTTCTTGAAGTGCTGCTATGTCAATTTTAAACCGTCTCAGCTCCCTTGCAATAATAGCAGTCCTACGCTCAGGGCGTTCACTGTCTATGTTATCCAGCAATGTCCGTATATTCCATGTTCCAAAATTCAAATGTCTTTTTCGACCGCTAAAATGGTGACCCCACTGGACGCGGTAATCCAGTCAGGGGAGAAAGAGGTAGACTATGTTTAGGGCACCTTTTCTAGCCCCCTCCCCATACGGGGTGAGCAGAGTGGATCCTAAATAGGGCTGCTCAGTCATGGATACAGCTGCCGAGCTGCTCGACTACCTCATTCCTTGAACAGGGCGACTGAGTCTGCATCCACCGCCCATGTGCTGGTCCATGACTAGGGGCTTCCAGATTCACAGTCCTGCCCCCGTTGCCATTCGCCAGTCGCCATGGGACTTTTTTTTTTTGTTTGGTTGGTTGGGTTGGGTTGGGTTGGATGGGTTGGGTTGGAAGACGCCTGTGCGTGAAACTGTTTTATGTGGGGAGATCGGTGCACAACGAATCACCACACAAACTTGACAGAGTACGGCAGAGATCCAATGGCACGGTTACCCTGACGATTGGAAAACCATTCTCTGCTGCAGCCTTCATCCGCCTTCACAGCCGTTGTAATTTAGGTTTAATTATCTTCCGCCTGTTCTGCCGTTGAGGACTTTATGTTTTGGATCGTTCTTTGTCTGGTTCCTCTCCCCGGACCTTACCGCCATGGGTGACCCTACTGGGAGTACATAGCTCCCGACGGCATTGCTCACAGGATTCATCGGAACACGCAAGCCCACTCACCACTTCAAGGTAATAACAGTAACATGATTAAGATCAGGAAACTGAGTGCTGCATCCAACATAATGAGATTTGAAGCCAGTCTGTGCGCTTCACCAGAATACAAATTACTTTGAGGGTATCGCAAAAGAACACTGGACTGTATACACAGGGTGGGGGGGTTGATTCTCTCTTGTATTTCTATTGATTTCTCTCCATGAGACTAGTGAATTGACTATAAGAGCAGACAATTAATAAGAAAACAAGTGCTTAAAATTCACTTGGGCTCAGCACCACCTCTACAGAACAGAACAGTCTCCTTAGCCTCATTAGTTTTAAACTGAACAGGGTTATCAGTTATATAGGTGAAATTCCTTTCCCATTATTGCTAATGAAGCATTCTCCATAGCTGATAAAAACAAAAAAGTACTCCAGTAAAAGTTAACTCCTTGCCTATTTTCTATCTCTTTCTAAAACCGCAGCACGGTTTATATAGTGTCTATGGGGAGTGCTGATGCTGAGCTTTGATGCTTGAGTTTTGATGCTGAGGAAGAATTGTTGCAATAGAATTACTCCCCTGTTTTGTATTAATATGTACATGATTATAACACAATTGATTCCAAAGTGCAGACTCCATGGATTCAACATCAGTCACTTTTTTCCTCCCCCACCCCCTTTTGCTTTTCTACCACCTTGCCTGATGAGGAGTTCTGCATGGCTTGAAAGCTTGCACTCTATTTTGTAACCTTCAAGTTGGCCTAATAAAGGTATTAATGGTGATACGGAGTTTGGAAATGATCTTTTGGAATTTTTCATTTGGCCAGCATGGTTACCTTCACTTTTTAATAGACTTACAGTATAGCAAAACTGGATTCACCCATTATATCAAGACTTTATTAGAATGTAACATTTGGTTGTATAAAGGTTCATATATGTTGTCTTTTGTAATTAAATATTGTCTTATTTGCTAAAGCACTGAATTGTAAACTCTAGATCTGTAAAGAACTGTAGCTAATCTATCCCTGTCTCTTCTACTGAGGCAGCGACCAGCCTCTGTATTCAGACATTCGTGTAGCCTGATCCTATGTAGAATTAAGCATGCCTAAGTCCATTGAAATCAATGGGTTTAGAAGCACTTAACTCTGCATAGGATTGCAGCCAGGCAAGGCAATCCTATGCATGCTTACTCAGACATAATCAGGGTTACTTTGTAATAAGTGTGTTTAGGACTGCAATTTTAATAGATTAGCTCATTGTCCATGATCAATCAATCAATCAATCAATCATGATTATAGTATACCACAAGCAAAGGATTAAGAGGCATTGGGCTAGAGGTGCCTGCAAGCTCAAAAAAACATGTCCAGTGGTGAAGTTGTGAACCCATCAGAATAATCAGCCAGTTTGATCTGAAGAAGTACCTTCCTAGTCCTGAAAACTAGTTAGGCCTTAATATTATACTCCTATGCCCACTTACTGGGGAGTGGATCCTACTGAGCTCAGTGGAACTTACTCCTAAGCAAACAGGTTGTACAAATCATGAAAGAACTATGCACCAACCCTACTTGCTGCAGTATAGTCCACCAAGGTGGCAGTGGGAGACCCACTCAGGAATGGGAGCTCGGGAGATCCCGGTTCTGGTCCCCACTCAGCCATGAAGCTCACTGGGTGACTTTGGGCCAGTGACTGACTCTCAGCCTGACCTACCTCACAGGGTTGTTGTGAGGATCAAATGAAGAGGAGGAGGAGGATTATGTAAGCCATCTTGGGTTCCTTGCAGGAAAAAAGGTGGGATATAAATATAATCTGTCAAGGAGAAAAAACCCATCAGGAAGTCATTCAAAGATGGGTGCCCCAATTCCAGTAAGAGCAACTGAGGTGTGTCGCATGTCAGCCAAAATGCAAAGCCATTATGATGAATGCTGATATGAAACAATATGCAGTCCAATCCTATCCACGTGTACATGGAAGTAAGTCCCACTGGAAGTAAGTAGGGCTTGCTCTGAAATAAGTGTGCAATGGATTGCAGCCTTAATTAAAAAGGACTGCTTGCATATATTTACATATGAATGTAGTTGAGGTAGGAACCAAAGTCAATATAATCTGTAATAGCTGCCTATACTGAGCCCGACCACTGTCCATCTAGTTTAGAATTGTCTACAACATGGGTGGGCAACTTCTGCTGGTCCAGGGGTCAATTCTCCGCCCCTGGAACCCAGCCCTCCCCAAAATTGCTGCTACAATGTTGCCGAATTCACAGCTGAAATGCAGCAGCATGGCAGCAGAAAAGAAACAATTTTGTTGTTAAACAAGACACACGGGGAGAGCATGATGAGCCTTGTTTTAAAGCAAAATTGTGCTGCACAAAGTTTCCAGGGAGCGCAATTTTGGTGCAAAGCATTGGTGTGTCTTGTTTAATAGCAAAATTGTGGGATTTTCTTGCTGCTGCTGTTGCGCTGCCAAATTTCAGCAGCTCATGCAGTGTAGCAGGCATGGCAAGGGCTGCAAAATAGGCCAGGGGGGAGCATGCGGCCCACCCCCTGGTCTACAATAACTGGCAGTAACTTTCTAGGGCTTCAGACAGGAGTCTTTCCCAGCCCTAAATGGAGATGCCAGGGACTGAACCTGGGTCCTTTTACATGTAAAACGTGTGCTGCAGTACTGCCCTTCCCTAATAAAACGAATAAAGGGGGTTAGAGAGTTGTCAGAACAAGACTTATTTATAGAAACTTGGTCTTCATTCATAATTTGTGTAAACAAAGACCCTTCTGTGTTGAGACTGCTGATGCGTCACCTTTCATTTTGGAGAGAGACCATTACTTGAAAAGAGAATGAAAATCATAAGCTGAATAATTTGTAAGCTATGCAACGTATTGTAGAATATAGACAGGGTTTTTAATATATATACTTATAGCATGTACTAGTTGCAATATGTTATTCTTTATTGTTTTGTATTGTCTAGTTCGAAATAAATGTAATTGAGGAGGAGGAGGAGCAGCAACAGCCAAGATGTGACTTGGAAGTGAGAATGCTGGATAGGATTTTTATCTTTTATTTTTTCTTAGATTACTCAGAAAAATCTATTTGACTGGACTTTGTCATCTTTTGTTTAATTCTGTGCACATTTTGTAAAATAAATACCTACGGCCTTCTATCACAATGGTTCTCAGAAGCTCTTACATCTATAAACAAGGTGGCCAACTTACACATTGCCAAAAAAAGAGGAAATACACCACCCAAAAAGAGGTCAAAAGGTGGTGCTAATATGCATAATATTTGCATATGCCAATGTACACATATAAATGCAATTTAGAAATAACAACTAAAATTTAAATAGAAGTACAATATGTTTCACCATAGTGAGGAAAACTGACCAGGTGACCTGTGTGCCTCTGCAGTCTACTGCTAACTGCTGATGGGCAGCTTCCGATCTCTCTTCTTATGGTTCTCCACCTTTAACACACACTTGGTCTGGGCGGCCAATCAAATAGAGGACATCTTCAAATAGAGGATTGTCCTCTGTAAAATCCTATACATGACTACTCAGAAGTAAGCCCCATTTAATTCAGTAGGACTTACCTCAGGTATGTAGATCTAGGATTGCACCCTAAAGTACTTTGGAGATGGGGGGGGGGGTCTTCTTCCTGCAGATTTCATTTCACCCAAGAATTTCCAGAACTACTGCAGAAACCTTTATAAATTCAGGCAGTTAACAACGTCCGACTTACAGACAACCCATACTTGAGAACGGACTTCTGGGTTCCCTGGCGCTACGTCGTCTACGTAGCGTACATAGCGTAGTATACTACGCAATTTGCGTAATTTATGCAATTTGCATAAATGCTGATTTTAACGTATAGAACGCAATGCTGTTCCAACTTACATACAAATTCGACTTAAAGACATTCTTAAGAACGGAACTCGAGTCGTTCGTAACCTGGGGACTGCCTGTATTAAAATAATTATTTTTCTATTTTTTTATATTACATCAAATATAGAAAATACACATATAGCAAACCCAGATTTGCCCTTCTGTAACATGTGAAATGGCCCTGAGTGTACCGGCTATCCTGGAATGTGTTTGGAGTGCCTCCTATTCTTTTTTAAACCTCTTCCTAAGCATGATCAGAAACTAAATACTCTGCTGTAACTGGTTTATAAAGGGCTCAGTCATGCCACTTCTGAACCCAAACTCAAGCCTGCCAGTACTTGAAAATCCAAAAGGGCCTATGTCTGTCCCTACATGCACTCCTATCTCCCAATCCATGTAGACATTCTTCCCATGTTATGTTTTCAGAGATATGAGTGACTTGCATGAGCAAGTTTATGACTTGAAAGTGTGCAGCCCAATTCTATACATACATTTACTCAGTAGGAAATCCCACCAAGTTCAATATGACTTATGCATAGGACTGCTGTTAATGTTGGTCTACAGCACAGTTCCCCAGGATGCCACTTACAAAGGAATTTATGAATGAAAGGGGAAGTTTCTTCTCTGCCTCACTCCCCCACCCCCACCCCCACCCCAAGAAAAGGAGGAAGTGGGGACATTTTACAATGCTTTTGCTACTCCTTTTCAGCATGCAGCCTCTTGGACTCTAGCTGTAAGGATAATTTGTGACAGCTTTATTGGCCCCAGCCTAGAGGCACAGTTTAGATCTTGTGATACCCTACAAGTCTAAGAACAGATCCTTAAAGCTTTTTTTTATTATTTGCAGGAGAAATGGGAGAAATAAAATAGCAGCAGCTATGCCTCTTTCCAAGAAGCATTGAGACTGGAAGCAACACATAAAACAGAGTTGGATATGAACACGTTACATTGAAGGAAGTCTGTGGGTTTGGCTGACTGTTTTAAATGTTAGCAAGAAATTGCTAAGATTCATGTAGTGGTTGGAATGTGGAACTTGAGCTTAGAATAAAATTGCCAGATCAAAGTGGAAGATACATGAGACACTGCAGCTGAGGTGGTTTTGTTATGGACCTGTAAAATTTGGACTATGCATTATGTAATTTAGGACAATGATGCCCTGCCAAAGGAAGACAATTATTTAAGTAAGGACATATCAATCAACACTGCACACACCAACTATAGTGATTCTTTCTGGACAGAATCCAAGGAACAGTAGCTCTGTGAGAGGGAAGAGCTTGAGGTTATAACAGAGAATTTTCAACACACTAGCCAAACTACAATTTCCAGAATTTGGGGGGGGGGGGGGAAGCCATCATAGTTAAACAGGTATATATTTGTAGTGTAGCTATCTCTGTATAGACATATGACAATCCCAATTTAGGTTCCCTTTCTAGACTTCAGAACAACAGAAGAACTCATTTTTTTCATAATTAAATGGAGAAAATAAATGGAATTAAATTACGTAAATAAATCACAATTCTCTGCGTGCAAGCACATTCAAGACATATGAAAGCAATATGGCTTTCACCCAATTGGGGTGATCCCTTAGAGTTCATATGTACTAGATACATATTTGTAAGGTCACCTTAGCTGTGAATAGTCTTTGAACAATTTATTTCATAGTCTTATATCAGGGTCATCATGCCTGCAAGTAAGCAACAAATCAAACTACAGAGCATGTACATGTACCTAAAATGCATACAATCAGTAAAAATGATCACCTACTTAACAAATAAAATAAACACCATCTACCCAAGTTAAATTATAAGTGTGTGTTACATTATCTTATTGTATTAAAATGGCAAAGACATCAGGCTTACTGGCTTTCACCCTCATTTCCATTGTATGGCAACTAATAACTGCTGCAACTTGGATAGTGTACAGAATCCTCATGCCCATTCATGCCTGTGGTATATTTGTCTGCAGAGTGAGTGTTGCAGAATCATGGGTGTGCGCTGTAATCAGCATTTTCCTCTGGAATAGATTTTCCTATGCCTCAGGTGCCTGAGTGGGATGCCTTCTCTATCAAATTTATTATTTTTGCCAGGATTCATCCCCCCCCTTTAAGGTGAAGAGCTTTATGCTTTCCAGCGGCACTGCAATCAAGCATAGGGTCAATGTTCTTTATCAACAAACACAGGGAAAGATAAGCCCTATAATGGAGAAAATAGACAAAGGAGTGGAAAATATAGATGCTGGATGCTGTGCTTTTACTTGGTTCTGTTGGTGCTGCCGTGGAGCAGACCCTTTTCTAGCTTCCCTGCCAACAACAGTTTCTTATTAGTCAAATTGTCCTTCACTGATGATGCTAGGAATTCCATTATTAATGCATTTCAGTCTTCTGTGTTTTTTAACTCTCCCCAAAGTTTAATTCCTTTCCACAGTATTCCATTATTATATACCCTTAATTCACTCATCTATTCCTACATCCTTATTTTCACTCCCCTTTGCAATAAAATTAGCAGGTATAAAAGCAAGCTGAGCTCCTGTACCTGCAATTAATTAATTAATTAATCAATCCATCTATCCATCCATTTTAAAGTATTTTCATACCGCCTGTCATGTACGACATATCCAGGCAGTTTACAATACTAAAATTACAATGTAAATATAAATTAGGCTAAAATAATCACTACATAATAAAACCAGCGCCCATATATATATATATATATATATATATATAGGACAGGCGTTCTAAATCAACAGATACCAAGCCAAAGAAGAAAGGCTTCAACATGTACCTAAACTATAATAGAGTTGGCACATGCTTTATTTCAGCTGGAGGGTATTCCAGAGAGTGAGCACGATCACAGAAAAAGCCCTCTTCCTGGTTGTTGCCCAGTGGGCATTGGCAGGATGTGGCTCAACCAGGAAGGCCTCTGATGATGGTCAGAATGGTCGGGCAGATTTATATGGGAGAAGGTGTTCTCTCAGATATCCTAGTCCCAAGTTGTTTAGGGCTACATAAGTTAATACCAAAACCTTAAAGCTGGCCCAGTAGCTAATCAGCAGCCACTGTAGTTCTTTCAACAAAGTTGTTATATGGCAGTGGCTAGGCGCATGACACAACCACCTCGTTGCTGCATTCTACTCTAGCTGCAGCTCCTGGACCAAGCATAATGGCAGCCCACGCATAGAGCACATTACAGTAGAGGTTACCAATGCATGTGTTAAAATGGCTAAGCTATCCCTGACCTGGACTGGCCATAGGTAGCACACCACCCAAATCTAGTAAAAGGCACTCCTTGTCACTTGTCACCAGTGACAGTGATGGTTCTATGAGAACTCCCGGACTATGTACCTGCTCCTTCAGAATCAGTGCAACCCCATCCAGAACAGGTAACCAGCCTAATTTCTGGACCTGGGAATTGCCCACTCACAGGACTTCCATCCAGCAATCGTGTATGTATGTATGTATGTATGTATTTATTTATTTTGGGGTGCTTTCCTGGCAAGAAAGTTTACAGAGCTGTCCTTTCCTGCCATAAATAAATAAGCACTAAGAACTCCCACTTTTAAAATAGCAGTTTCCACAATGACAGTTCAAAAGAGCAATTACCCTCTCCAAAGGGATTCCTGCAAGTTTTGCCTGTTCCTAAGGTGCTAGCACCTTGCAAAAGTCGGGACCATGGGGAGACATGAGTTCCCCCCCAAAAAACCTGGGGATCTTGCTGCAAAAGCAAGGCTTGAGGTGCCAATTTTGCAAACAAGGCTATTTCCGGGCTTTTCAATGCACTTGACAGGCAGCTTCTGACACCTGTCAAATGCTTCAAAATGGGGGGGTTTACTTACCTGCACCCCAGGGGGCAGTGGACACAGTGGGTACCAGCATGGCACTTTGCCAGCAGGCACCCCCCTGTCTATTACCCACTCCACGTCCCCGATTACTGGTCCTGCATAACTGTGGTTGTCTGCAGTTGCCAAAGAGTAGCAATAAAACATTTTTTTTAAATTCCCAAAAATAACTATGAAAATTGGGACGGGAGGATTTTTTTTAAAAAAGTGGGAGACCATGTGCAGCCCTTCCACAGTACTGCCAGGGAACCTTGGAGGGACAGCTTGAGGCTGCCCGGGGGGATTGCGGAAGCTGGCTTCATAGCCGACTTCTGCGATCTGAGCGGGGAGGGGAGAAGTAAAGTGCAAAGTCAGGCCGCAGTGAGCCCAAATGGGGTCATGGTGGCGGCGGGGAGTGGGGAAGCCTCTGTCAGCTGCCTGCAAGTGCCACTTCGGCACTTCGGGGTTGGCTTGAAGTGGCGGTCACCTGCCTGCCGCTTGCCAAGTGGTTCTGTAGCAGTTTGGCTTGACCTGTGATGGGTTATGTTGTCCGGGTTTGGATGACACAACAACCCATTGTGGGTTACACAAACCCTACAACAAACCATGGGTTGTCAGAGTGGCTTATAACCCAAACTTATGCTACCTTGACAAACCCATCGCAGGTTTAGATAACACACTAACCCATCGCAGGTTTAGATAACACACTAATCCACTGTGGCTTATAAGCCACCATGGCTTATGTTGTGCAAACCCAGTCTCTCTCTCTCTCTCTCTCTCTCTCTCTCACACACACACACACACACACACCACCACCACCACCACCACCAAAGTTTATTTTATGCCTTTGGGGAAGGGGTTGTCTAGGTTTGCCAACATACAAAAAAAATATAAATCCCAAACCCTGCTCCTGTGCTTTTCATAGAATCACAGTTGGAAATGACCTTGAAGAAGGAGATTTTAACAGCTGTTTATTTGATCTGCAGAAATCAGCAGGTGAAGCATTTGATGGGATGGAGATAAGTTATATCACCCACTAATATCTGCAATATTAGGTGCAGAAATGGGAACTGGTGAAAATCTGGCAACCCTAGAGTTGTCTGACTATCCTGGGAGAGCTCCAGAATTATTTCAGGACTTAACATTAATAGTGTCTAGAAATAGGAGAAAAGGGAATATGGCAAAATTAGATGATGATAATTTGATTAAGGATGCTATAATAATTTCAAAACCTTCACGGGTCATTGCTACATTTTTGGTAAGGTGCCTTACTGACCATAACCACATGTTTTAATAATTTGTGCATGTTATTGCCTAGAATGTTATACCTTGATTTCTTTGTTTCCCCTTTCAGAGCAAGTTAATCTATTTCCCCTTTTAGGATTATTATTTTTTTGTTCCAACAGAAGCAGGTGAAACAACAGCATTTTGAAAAATAGGAAAAAGTGACCACGAAAGCTGGCAGAAGCATCGCTGCAGGTGCACTACCTGAAAACAAAGCAATTTTTAAACTATTCAGTAGGCTATTCTTGTTAAAGCTTCATTTCAGACAAATAATATGGTCAATGACAAATTTGTAATATGCTATCAAAATGCCCATAGTTTTAAGGAACAAGGTAAAGAAAAGATTAATACATTGCGTGGACCCAGAGAGTGTGGTGGGGAATATATGGAGTGTAGAGAGATACTTGGCACCTTCATGGGGTTCCTCTTAATGGAGGCTTCTCCCAGTGTCAGAGGTATGTTTTGCCCTCACTAAAAAGTAGAGTGTTCAACATATATCAATCAACATCTTCTCGAAGTGAATGGCAGCGATCATCTTACATGGGATAAAATAAAGATTTACGGTATACCCTGAGACATCACTGAGGTAGGGGATAAAACTACCCCCTGCATCTTCTGACTTCTTGTTTTCTCCTTCCCCCAGCAGTGTTGCTGATTGCAGGCTATTTACTATGACCTATGAAACTCAGCAGTCCAGTTTAGATCATAGTATAGTATAGTTTGTTGTGTTGTCCAAACCCAACAAACTGTGGTTAATCTTAACTATGTTTTGTTTGAGACAAAACAACTTCAAACGGTGGCATATGAAGCTGGCTTATTTCAACAAACCATAGTTAAGATTAACCATAGTTTAGGGTTTACAGCCTTGCTGGAGGAGGATAGAGAAGCAGCTGATCACAAGTCCCACATATGCTCATTCTTGTCACACTAAACTATGGTTTAGCATGATATCTGAACACAGCCAGTTAGGGCCACTATGAATTGAGCCTAAGTGGAAGTGATTGCTTACTTATAACACCTGGTATCTGTGATAGTAGATGTGAGGATGCTGAAAATTATTCCTTCCCAGAACTACAATTCCCAGAGTTCTATGGGAAGGTCATGATCAAAACCTAGTTAATTTTTGTAGAATAGGCCTATTTCTTATGTATACTGTGAACTTCCACATCTACACAAATAACCAGTATAGATTAAAATATACATTTAAGGCACAATCCTATGCATGTTTAGACGGGGGGGGGGGGGGGAGTCTTACATCTTCTAGTATGCCCCAGTCGGGAATACTAGCTAAGTAATGCTAGGAGTTGTAGGACTTCTTTCTGTGTAAACATGCATAGGATTGCACCCTTAATTTAAAAAGGTACTTGTAAGGGCATATATACTACCCTGCCTTTAAACGATGGGAAGGAAGCAACTGAGTAAATAACTGATTTATAAGTGCAAGTGTTAATTGATATGGGCAGGGTGTGAGGAGGAAAACAGGAAAGAAATATTTTGCTTTTGAAGCTGCGGTTACCAGATCCAGACCCTTTAAGGGTTTTGTACCTTTAAGAGCCAGTTCACCTTCCATAAGGACATAAGAGCCATGCTGGATCAAAAGCCAATCCAGGCCTATCTGTACCTATAGTGGCTAGCCAGATGCCTATGGGGAGCCCACAAACTGCACATGAGTGCAATAAAAACCTCCTGCTCGTGTTCCCCAGCAACTGGTATCAAGAGGCACGGTGCCTCTGATACTGGATGTAATATATAGCTGTCATGATTAGTAGCCATTGATAGCCTCATCCTCCATGAATTTGTCTAATCCCCTTTTAAAGCCGGACAAGTTGGTGGCTGTCACTACATCTTGTGGGAATGAATCCCATAGTTTAACTATGCGCTGTGTGATGAACAACTTCCTTTTATCTGACCTGAATATGCCACCATTCAGCTTCATTGGATGATGCCAGGTTTGAGTATTATGAGAAAGGGAGAAAAGGTTCAACAGGTGAAGTTTTCCTAGCATGGAGATTTAGTGAAGGCATCTCAAAAAAACAAATATGTGAGTCAGACTTTAGAGATCCAAATTAAAGCAAACCCAACTGTATTTAACAGAAAACAGTGGGCATGTTCGCACATGATGACAACCCACCATGGGTTATTTTACCCATGGGGGCTGTTGTGTCATACTGGGCTCCCATGGGCGCCATTTTTTGCAAACCCAGGTGGCAAATAACTCTAAAACAAGTCATGGGCTATTTGAGGGTTCTCTAACCCTCAAACAACCCCTGCCACCTGGGTTTGCATGACACAAGCCACAGCAAGCCAGGCGCTATACAGAAATGGCACCCACAGGCACTCAACAACATGACACAAGAGCCCTCATGGGTAAACTATCCCACAGTGGGTTGTTGTGTCCTGTGAACCAGGTCAGTACATATTACAAATAGGTGAGTGAATTGGGGACTTCAGGGCCAGAACTGGCATCACATACCCTCCAAAACTGCACAGAATAAAACAGGGGGCATTCATGTAACATCCCAGTTCTCATACCAGGGATTGCTGCCTGAGCCCCTCCTTCACTATTACACATTGCTGAAGGTTCTCCTCTATATGCTGTATGCTTTACTATTTGTTTACTCTTAAACAGCCTGACCTCCACTGGGTTAGAAGTAAAATGGTGTTTGTCCTCTTGGTTAAAAAAAGAAAACAAAAGTTATATTAGAAAAAAACACATAATGATCTGACAATGTCAACAGTTCAAAGTATGCCTCTGTAGTTGCAATGTGTGAAATAGCATGCTGTGCATCACATCATGGTGCCTTGGTGCTCATGCGCGTGCATTAATATGTATGTGTATCACACATCCACTCTGGTATTTATGTTTTAGAGACTCCGAAGAATGGCAATTCTGGAAACTCACAAAAATGTAACAAGTCACACCCTCCAAATAAAATAGATAACAGTCATATAACTAGGGTGACCATGTGTCCTCTCTTACAAAGGACAGCCCTCTATTTGAAGGGCAGCCAGAGGACTGTCCCCTATTTTGAAGGCGTCCTCTGAACAGCTGAACAGCCTAAGTCTGGTTTAAAGATAAAAAACCATCAGAAGGAAGAGCTGGGCCTTGACGTTGCTCACCATCAACAGCACCTGGACAGGCAGGCTGGGAAAGGCACACAGGTCACCTGGTTAGTCTTCCACATTATGGTGAGATGGACTGTATTTCTATTTAGATTATAATAATTATTTCTAAATTTGCATCTATACATATCATAGAATTATAGAAAAGTAGAGTTGGAAGGGGCCTACAAGGCCATCGAGTCCAACCCTCGGCTCAGTGCAGGAATCCAGGTCAAAGCATCCCTGACAGATGATTGTCTAGTTGCACCTTGAATGCCCCCAGACTGGGAGAGCCCACCACCTCCCTAGGTAGTTGATTCCATTGTCTTATTGCTCTAACAGTCAGGAAATTTTTCCTGTTGTCTAGGTGGAATCTAGGTTCCTGTAACTTGAGCCCATTATTCCATGTCCTGCAAACTGGGATGATCGAGAAGAGATCCTGGCCCTCCTCTGTGTGACATCCCTTCAAGCACTGGAAGAGTGCGATCATATCTCCCCTCAGTCTCCTCTTCTGAAGGCTAAACATGCCCAGTTCTTTTAGTCTCTCTTCATAGGGCCTTGTTTCCAGTCCCTTTATCATCCTTGTTGCCCTCCTCTGAACCCTCTCCAGTTTGTCTATGTCCTTCTTAAAGTGTGGTGCCCAGAACTGGACGCAGTACTCAAGATGAGGCCTAACCAGTGCTGAGTAAAGGGGAATTATCACTTCCCGCGATTTGGAAGCTATACTTCTATTAATGCAGCCCAAAATTGCATTTGCCTTCTTTGCAGCCACATCGCATTGCTGGCTCATATTCAGTTTGTGATCTGCCACAATTCCAAGATCCTTCTCACTTGTAGTATTGTTGAGCCAAGTGTCCCCCATTCTGTAACTCTACATTTGGTTTCCTCTCCCTAGGTGCAGCACTTGGCATTTATCCCTATTAAATTTCATCCTGTTGTTTTCGGCCCAGCGCTCCAGCCTATCGAGGTCACTTTGAATTTTGTTTCTGTCTTCCAGAGTATTAGCTGTTCCACCCAACTTTGTGTCATCTGCAAATTTGATAAGCATTCCCTGTACCTCCTCATCCAAGTCATTAATAAAAATGTTGAAGAGCACTGGGCCCAGGACCGAGCCCTGTGGTACCCCGCTCATTACCTCTCCCCAGTTTGAGAAGGAACCATTGATAAGCACTCTTTGAGTCCGATTCTGTAGCCAATTGTGGATCCACCTGATAGTTGTTCCATCTAGCCCACTTTTAGCTAGCTTGCTAATCAGGATATCATGAGGCACTTTGTCGAAAGCTTTGATGAAGTCCAGATATATTATGTCCACAGCATTCCCACAGTCCACAAGGGAGGTTACCCGATCAAAAAATGAGATCAGATTAGTCTGGCAGGATTTGTTCTTGACAAATCCATGCTGGCTTCTAGTAATCACTGTATTGTTTTCAAGGTGCTTGCAGACTGACTTCTTTATAATCTGCTCCAGAATTTTCCCAGGGATTGATGTCAGACTGACTGGCCTATAGTTCCCAGGTTCTTCCTTCTTGCCCTTTTTGAAGATGGGAACAACATTTGCCCTCCTCCAGTCATCTGGCACTTCACCTGTCCTCCATGATTTCTCAAAGAGAATAGACAGTGGTTCTGAGAGTTCTTCTGCCAGTTCCTTTATTACTCTAGGATGCAGTTCATCAGGCCCTGGAGATTTAAACTCATTCAGAGTAATCAGGTGCTCCTTGACCATTTGCCTATCAATCTCAAGCTGCAATCCTGCCCCTACAGTCTGCACTTCAGGTTTGCCAGGGCAGTCATAGACCCTCTTTTGGGAGAAGACCGAGCCGAAGTAGGAATTGAACACTTCTGCCTTTTCTTTGTCTTCTGTTATCAATTTGCCATCCTCATCGCATAGTTGAACCACCTAATATAAATTAGGACATGGAAACCGGTGTATTATTTTTCCTCCCATCAGCCCCAGCCAGCATGAGCAATGGTCAGGGATTATGGGAGTTGTAGTCCAAAACATCTGGAGGGCCCTGGGTTGCCTACCCCTGTCCTAGAGGTCTGTCAAAGTCCAAGTCTCTATGCCAGCCTTCCCCAACCTTGTGCCCTCCAGATGTTTTGGACCAACTCTCATCAGCTGCAGCCAGTATGGCCAATGGTTAGAGTGAAGGGAACGAGGTGGGTTACCTAAACTCCCTGCAGTGTAGGCAGGAACAAAAAATAGCCAGTAGGCTGCCACCACCCCTTGATATCCACCTCAGCCTGAGCCAGGGGACTCGCAGACCTTTCAGGACACACTTGGGGCAAAGAACTAAGGATTCAAGATGACACCCTCTATTTCAAGTCCGAGGCCTAAGGCTCTAAACCAGGGCTCTCCAACCTTGGGTCCCCAGATGTTGCTGGCCTACAGCTCCCAGAATCCCTTGCCATCAGCCATGTTGGCTAGGTATGCTGGGAGCTGTAGGCCAGCAACATCTGGGGATTCAAGGTTGGAGAGCCCTGCTCTAAACAGCAGCAAGACCAAAGAGGAGGCTCTAGAAGTAGTAGGGCTTTACCTGGAATGAAGCATGCATAGCTCTAGAAGTAAAGATTAAGTGTCAAGGATGTACTTCCCCTCCCCCTTCCAAAAAGATCCAAACAATGGCTTCTAACTGAAAAGCTTTATTAGAAAAGATGCCAGCCTAGCAAACTGGCTTTTAGAAGTACAAAGAAAGTGGATTGCAGAATCAATCACAAAAGAAACAAGCTTAGTTAGAATACTAGCCATTAAGGAAGAATGACCTATTGTTGAGAAGTTGATTCCAAACTGGAAACCTCTCTTCCCTTCCAGACTCAAATTACCCACACCCATACCCCTAAGGCGGTTCTTTATTCTTAAGGGCCAATCTCTTGGAGGGCCTGACATTGCTCAGCTGGCCCATCCTCCTTAGCTGTGACTCTTGATTCACCCTCCTCCTGGTCAGAGAGCTCAGATTGCTTTCCCACAGAATTTGACACCAAAAGATCCTCCCTGACTGAAAGATCCTGCCTGACTGTTGGGTCTAACTCAGTGTTCTCCAACGTTGGGTCCCCAGATGTTTTTGGCCTACAACTCCCAGCATGCCGCAGCCAGCATACTGTTGGGTCTAACTCAGTGTTCTCCAACCTTGGGTCCCCAGATGTTTTTGGCCTACAACTCCCAGCATGCCGCAGCCAGCATAGCTGGCTGGGGCATGCTGGGAGTTGTAGGCCAAAAACATCTGGGGACCCAAGGTTGGAGAACACTGGTCTAACTCTAAGTCCGCTGGCCTTGGGTACCAGCTGCAGGTTCCCTCCCCTCCATCTCCTCCTCTTCCCCATCATCTTCAGAATCTGTTCCCAGAGCCTCCTCTGTAGGAAGAGTGGGCCCAATCCCTTCATCCAGTTTATTTACAATAAGGGAGGGGGGAAGGGGTAAAAAGGTGTACAAATATCAGAGAAAATCAGAAAACACCCAGAGAAACCATTTGGAACAATTCCGCAGGCAAAAATAACTAACCAATAACTAAGCCTATCCTATACTTTACCTAAATAAGGGTCTCCCAATAGGGCAGGGCCTCGAGCCTTATTGCTGTGCCCCAAGTGTGTCCTGAAAGGTCTGAAAGCCCCCTGGCTCAGGCTGAGGTGGAT
The DNA here is from genome assembly GCA_021292165.1 of Shinisaurus crocodilurus. Taxonomy (NCBI): domain Eukaryota; kingdom Metazoa; phylum Chordata; class Lepidosauria; order Squamata; family Shinisauridae; genus Shinisaurus; species Shinisaurus crocodilurus. Next base: position 271,721,695 of record CM037879.1, on the reverse strand, counting down.
GTTAAGGGTGGTGTCAGCCCACTGGCTATTTGTTGCCCCTGCCTACCTTGCAGGGAGTTGGGCAACCCCCTACTCTCTCACTCCCTTCACTGTTAGGAATACTGGAAGTTATAATCCAAAACATCTGGAGGGCACCAGGTTGGGGAAGACTGCTCTATGTGTTCAGGAAGGATTTTCCTGTAGTGTTTGTCAGTCTGGATTCGCTTTTAAACAGCAAGGTTAATTTCTAAATGTACAGATAGTATTTTCTAAATATTATCTATACATTTAATTTGGTATACTGTTTTATTATAGATTTCATAGATCATAGAGTTGGAAGGAGCCTACAAGGCTATCGAGTCCAACCCCCTGCTCAATGCAGGAAACTAGAGGAGGGGTCTCCCATCCATGTAATAATCAGGCATGCCCCGCTTAGCTTTCCACACTCAGAGAAGCTGAGCCAGCATAAGCCACAGGCCTTATGTTCCCCCTTAAACCGTTGTGAACTACCCTGTGCCTTGGGAAGATAAACATTAAAATACGCAAACAGGTCTGACAACAGGGGGTCAGAATCACTGGGTCTCATCCAAGGTCCATGCCCCAACTGGGGGTCCATGGTCTGTGTCTAGGGTGGCTAGATGCAAAAGAGGGTAGCCACCAGCAAGAGGGAATTTCAATAGGTGTAGCTGTAGGAATGCTGTCCTCTTTTGCATCTATCTACCCTAGCTGCACCTATGGCCAGTTGCTCCTGCTTCACCTCCCCACCGTTGCTGATTGCTTCTGTGCCATCTTGCCCACAGAGGGGAATAAGGTGAACAGCGAGGGGAGTGAGGAGAATGAGTGGCTGCTGACACTGTCCGTTAGCTCACTCTGCTGCCCTTTTCCTCTGGGTGCCAGTGAGCCAGTGTGGCGTAGTGGTGAGAGCGCTGGACTGGGACTCGGAAGATCTGGGTTCTAGTCCCCACTCGGCCATGAAGCTCACTGGGTGACTTTCGGCCAGTCACTGACTCTCAGCCTCACCTACCTCGCAGGGTTGTTGTGAGGATAAAATGGAGAGGAGGAGGAGGAGGAGGATTATGTAAGCCACCTTGAGTTCCTTGCAGGAAAAAAGGCGGGGTATAAATATAATAAATATAAATAAATTAATAAATAGGGAAAGGCAGTGAGGAGATGGGCCCAAAGAGATCTAGTGCTATAAATCCATTTAAGTGGCATTAAAGATTACACTCTTATGCACATTTACTTGGGAATGAGCTCTGTTGCAACAAGTGGGGCTTATGTCTGAGTAAACATGCATAGCCTCAAGCTACAAATGTACTTAACTTTTTTTCTTGATTGTCCCACAGGAAGACATTTGGGAAAAAGCTGCCCAGATGAAGTCATTTTCTCTTGGAAGTTGTTTTGATAAAATTATTCTATGAAAGCCACTGCTTGTATACCAGTGTTTGAGGTGGCCACATGATTAAAGCATTATCAGATAATGCATGGGTGATACCAAGGCTGAGCACGAGGTGCTCCTTTTCATGACATCAACTTCTCTTTTTGGTAATTGCTGTGTTCACAATATGCATTTTGGGTGGAACTTACTTCGGATAATTTTGGAACTGTGTATATACTCCTAATACTCTGTATATCCTCAGGAATTATTTCTTCTTTTTGAGAGCTGAAAACAAACAAACTCTTGAAATGGAGGGTGTGTTTTCTCTTGAAATGGAGGGTGTGTTTTTTAAAAATTAGTCTCTCTTTCTGACAGTGACTTCCTGTCAAAGTATTTCTACAGCAGGGCTCTCCAACCTTGGGTCCCCAGATGTTGCTGGACTACAGCTCCCAGAATCCCTTGCCATTAGTCATGCTGGCTGGGTATGCCGGGAGCTGTAGGTCAACAACATCTGGGGACCTAAGATTGGAGAGCCCTGTTCTACAGCCATCCTAGCAATAATTCCATTCTCCTCCCCACAAACTGTCCCATGTCACTGCTGGCAACCAGGTTAAAAATAAATAAATCAGTTACAGGGTAATAGGTGACCTGAGTAAAAGTTCCATCATAGAGCCACCTTGGCTAATGGAACACCACATGCCTGATACATCGTACTAAGGAATATTAATGGAACTTCAATTGACAGACTGTAAACAACCTGGAATAGTCCCATTTGCCTTCTATCAGATGCTGCTGTAGAGCAATGTCAACATAAACCATCCTGCAATATTGCAGTTCTGAATATCTGTCTGAAATCCAACAGCAGCTTAAGGGTCCATCTAGAAGCATGTTGACAGCTCATAGCTTAATGACACCTCGCATTTTTGGTGGGGTTTATTTGAAGAATTACCATAAATTCACATTCTTTTTATGCTTTTCCTGCCATTTTGTTCCCCTGGCTGCTGCTTCTCGGCACCATTCTTCTTTTTCTTTGCTTGCCTTCGCTGACCTTGGCATCACTTACCCTTTCTACTGTCAGATTGGTTTGCAAACCTATGTGGACATCCATGATGTCATTACATCAGGAGTACTGTTGTACGTCATTGGCAAAATCACATGGGTCATCACAACCAATCACAGCAATGAGATAGGGGAGGGACCATAGCTCAGTGGCAGTGCAGCTGCTTTGAATGCAGAAGGTCCCAGGTCCCAGAAGCGCAGGAGGCCGCTGGAGCCGCCGGGGGATAGCCTCGCTCCTCCTTGCTGGCTGAGGTGAGCTCGGGCAGGGAAGTGGAGGATTCATTCCGGCGCCTTGCCTGCAAAGGTGGCGGGCTCAGCCTGTGTGTGAGTGCAGGGCGGGTGTGAGCTAGTTTGAGGGGGGGTTCTGTGTGGATGTGAGGGGTGTGTGTGTGTTTGAGAATGTGAGAGAAAGGGGGACTGATTGTGGGGGGAGTGAGTGAGTGAGTGAGAGGGGGGTCATCTGTTGAACAAGGCTGCTTGTTACAATAAGAATTAAAATATACCGTATTAAAATATCGTATTGTTCCGAGTATAGGCTGCACTTTCCCCCCGGTATTTTTATTGGGTTGTTGTTGTTTTTTTTTGCAACATTCCGATTGTAGGCCGCACCCCTAGTTTAAAGACTTACATTAGGGGGGGAAAGTGTGGCCTATACTCGGAACAATACGGTACCTAGGGAACCAACTACCCACACTAAAGGCATTCAAGGTGCAGCTAGACAGCCATCTGTCAGGGATGCTTTGACTTGGATTCCTCCTTTGAGCAGGGGGTTGGACTTGATGGCCTTATGTAGGCGATCACTCGTGACCGAGTAAGATTGTCTCCCAGGATAAAATTACAAAAAGAAAATTATAAAAGGAGGAAATTGTAAAAAAAATTGTGTACACTCTAGCGATGGGTCCGTAAGTGACTGTGGAGGCTAATTTTAGATCCACACAGCTTCCCACAGTGAGGACACAGGTTGCCAGATAGAAGATGGTCCTGTAAAGGATTCGTTTGATGTGCTTTTCGCTTAGCACATTTCTCCCTTTCACCTTGCACTCGGGCTTCTTCAAAGTCCATAGAACCTTTGTGAAAGGCCAACCTCCAGTTAGATCGTTCATGGGCCAGAGCTTCCCAGTTTTTGATGTTTATATTGCATTTTTTTAGATTAGCCTTAAGAACATCTTTAAACCTCTTATACTGACCACCGATATTCCACTTTCCATCCTTGAGTTGGGAATAAAGTAACTGCTTTGGGAGACGGCAGTCAGACATTCAAACAACATGACTGATCCATTGAAGTTGGCATTGAAGGGTCATTTTTTCAATACTAGTCGTCTTTGCTTCTTCCAGTACACTGACATTTGTTCACCTATCTTCCCAAGTAATTCACAGGATTTTCTGGAGGCAGCGTTGATGAAATCTTTCAAGGAGGTGGAAATGATGTTTATACATAGTCCATGTTTCACAGGCATACAATAAAGTTGGTAATATAATGGCTTTATAAACCAGCATTTTGGTCTCCCTACAGATATCCCGATCTTTGAACACTCTACGTTTCATTCGAGAAAATGCGGCACTTGCGGAGCTCAGACAATGCTGGATTTCACTGTCAATGTTAGCTGTAACAGAAAGATAGCTGCTAAGATAGAGAAAATGATCGACATTTAACAGTATTGCCCCGCCAAGCTGGATAGATGGCATCACCAAAGGGCTAACTTGCACTTGCTGATGAAGCACTTGCTGATAAAGCACTTTGGGGGGTTTTTTATATTAAGTGAGAGACCAAGTTTTTCATATGCTTCTGAAAAGCATTTAGGATAGTTTGGAGGTCATCATCTGAGTGTGGAAGACTACATTATCATTGGCATCTGAAGTTCCACAACGGAAGTTGTGATTACCTTACTTTTTGCTTTCAGCCTACTGAGATTTAAAAACTTTCCATCTGTTTGATGTATAATTCTCACACCAGTGGGAAGCTTCCCCTCGACAAGATGTAGAATCATAGCGATGAAAATAGCAAATAATGTTGGGGCGATAACACATCCCTGTTTAACACCTGATCCCACTTTAAAAGGAGCACCATGAGAGCAGTTGTTGTACAAAACCGTTGCCGTCATGTTGTCATGGAGAAGTTGCAAGACATTCACAAATTTAATGGGGCACCCAATTTTCATAAGGATGGCCTTATAGCCCCCTTCCAACTCTACTATTCTATGATTCTATTATTCTTTTGTAAGCCTCTCTGAATATCTCTTGGTAGAAGTTCGGGGTATAAATATTAAATAACAACATCTTTCAGCTGGAGATAATAATAATTCTAGTAGTGTTAGAAAAGATGTCTGCTTGAGTACTTGGTAAATTGCTGCCAGTCAAAGTAAAAAGCATTGGGCTAGATGGGCTGCTGATCCCCCAGGATAGAACAAGGCAGCTCCTTATATTATTTTAACCCCTCTTCACCGGCAGATATCCATGGCGCCAATACAAGGATGCTCGGGCCTCTAAATTGCCCCTGGAAGGAATGCCAGGTAATGAACAGGTGAAGCTACAGCAGTGAGATTAAACCTGCCTGTAAAATAGTCAGACTACCTCCTAAGGCCCTCAGGCAATACCCGCAGAAGAGACAACTCCCAGCATTTATCCTGGTTTGACCCTAGAGTGAAGCACAACTTCCACGTGTAACTTTCATTGATTATTTCAATTTTATTTCATTTTGCTTGCTATGTTGTGCTGATATTTATTATTATTTATTTATTATATTTATATTCTGCCTTTTTTCCTGCAAGGAACCCTAGGCAGCTTACATAATCCTCTTCCTCCTCTTCTTCCTCCCCTCCCTTTTATTCTCACAACAACCCTGTGAGGTAGGTTAGACTAAGAGTCAGTGACTGGCCCAAAGTCATCCAGTGAGCTTCATAGCCAAGTGGGGACTCGAACCTGGATCTCCTGAGTCCCAGCCCAGCACTCTAACCACTACACCACACTGGCTCAGTGATATCATTGCTCCTTCTTGTTAAACACCCCCCCCCCAACAAATTAGCTGTTTTGCAGGATGGGCTTTTGTGGAAAACTAAACACTCCTTTCTGTATAATATGTTCAAACTGCTCCTCAGTGTGATTTTTCAAATTTCAAATGAAACAGAGCATGGATGCACACGTTAATATCTCAGATTTATTAAAAGTAAAAGGTACATCTTTCAGAATTCCTTCAGATTTAATTGAGGACATTTGTAATACAGACCTTCTTAGATCTCCAGGGAAGAATGAATATTTGGTAAGCACTCTGGAAAGGATCCTGCTGTTTCAGCAGAATTCATTATATTGAGTATACTTTTCATGATGCCTGTGGGCTTCTCTACATGAGGCATTTATTGTGTGCTCATCATTCCCTTACAGTTGTTTGTGGGTGCTTTAGACGATGTCATTATCCTCCAGTTTTGCTTCTGTATCTAACAGCACTTTCCATGAGGTTTTTTTTTAGAACAGGGAAAATACAGTGTTTAATTGTGAAAGTGAATGAAAGCGCTATTTCCTCTTGTATAGTTGCACTATTCTGCTATCCTACAGTGCCACCTAGAGGTTATGTAGCAGAAAAGCAGGAAAGGAAATGTTCTTCGTGTAGTGCTCAGATCTCAGTTCTGCGACAAATCCAAAAGTAGATGCAGCGGATTAACAGCTGATTAACAGCCTCATGTAGAAAAGCTCTATATATTACTTCCAGCATCAGAGGCAGTATACCTCTGAACACCAGTTGCTGGGGAACATGAATGAATGGGGGTGCTGTTCCATTCACGTCCTGCTTGAGGACTTCCGATAGGCATACGAGCTTCCGATAGACCACTGTAGGAGCAGAATGCTGGACTAGGTAGGGCAGCTTTCCCCAACCTTGTGCCCTCCAGATATGTTGGACTACAACTCCCAGCATGCCCCAGCCAACATGGCCTTTGGTTTGATCCAGTAGGGCTCTTATGCTCTTAGGCTGTGGTAGAGATAAGGACATAAAAAGAGCCATGCGGAACTAGACCAAAGGCCTAACTAGTCCGGAATTCTGTTCACACAGTGACCAACCAGATGTCTATAGGAAGCCCACAAGCAGGACATGAATGCAATAGCATCCTCCCACTTGTGTTCCCCAGAAACTGGTATACAGACAGAGGCATATTGCCTCCACTACTGGAGGTAGCTTATTTCATAGATTTCATAAATCATAGAGTTGGAAGGAGCCTACAAGGCTATCAAGTCCAACCCCCTGCTCAATGCAGGAAACTAGAGGAGGGGTCTCCCATCCAAGTAATAACCAGGCCTGACCCTGCTTAGCTTTCCACGCTCAGACAAGCTGAGCCAGCGTGAGCCACAGGCCTGTATCTTACCATAAAGCACACAGGAAGCAGTAGCTTGACACAGCAGATTCCAAAGGGGTTACCATTTTATTGCCTATAAATTCCAAGCCTTTGTGTGTGCCTGTTTTTTTAAATGTTGCTTCAGCCCAAAGTGGGTGTGACATGGGCTGAGTCTTTTTTGATATTTCACTGCAGTAGCAAAAATGTGCAAGGCTTGCACTGCCCACACTCAGAAGCTTTATGGAGAACAAATAGAAACAGGCATTCTGGTTTGAGTGTCAGTGAAATGCCTTATTTCCCCATCCTCAGCAGTGGGTTATCCGTTGAAAGACATAGCGCACCCTTCATAGCCTTATCCTTTATGAAGACTCGATGGCCTTATAGGCCCCTTCCAACTCTACTATTCTATGATTCTATGAATTCGTCTAATCCTAATTAGATTAATACCACTAGGAAATAAAATTCTGCCATTCAAAACTTGCCTGCATTTCTATCCCACCCCCATTCCCTGCCTTTCATATATCACATTATAACACTCCCATATAAGATAATACTCTTGTCATATGCCTTCTCTTTCATAGGCCAGGATGCAAAAAGCACTACTGTATATGCACACCTAGCATGCTTACTTGTATGTGCACAGGGACAGGGTTGGCCCTATTAGGCAAAGTGAGGCAGTTGCCTCAGGCAGCACATGCTGAGAGGTAGCAGCAAGGTTTTGGAGGAGAGAAGTGTGTGCCACCTGGTCTTCCCTACACCCCCTAAACTAGCCAGCTGCCTTCAGGTGTGGTGTCCCATCATCGGTGTTAAAGAAAGAAAGGCTTTTGTACATGGAATGGGATGGGGCGCCATCTTGTTTATTGCCTCAGGCAGAAAAATATCTTGGGCTTGCCTTCCATGGGGCATTTCACAATGTTCACTTTTGCCCATTGCTCCTTGTGCTGCTTCGCTGCTGGGGGATTTCTTGATGTTAGGAGTGTGATAGGGGGTGGGTTTGAAGTGGGGAGCAGCACAAGGGATTAATGTGAGAAGAGGAGCAGTGTGTGCCTGTGTGTGTGGCTGGCTCCCAGTTTGTACACAGTCATTTGCACCCAAGCAATAAGAGTTTTAAACATAGCCCCTGAACTCAGAACAACTTTACTCAAACATAGCAATTGTGCATTTCAGTGTTCAGTGCTCAGCAACTGCACTTGCCAAGTAGCAATATTGAGATTACTCATTAAAGGACTTGACAGCAAATATGATTATTTTAAAAAGATCATGTCAAATAGGATAAGGCTCTCTCATTCTTGCCTGAAGGGCAAATACTCTGCCAAATACCACACATGAAAAATTGGCAGCATTAAATTCTCATATATATACTCTCAACTGCCATCTGTCTACATGGTGCTTTACAACCGCAAAGCCCACATATGACATTTCTATCCTTCCTTTTCCTCCAAGGAGACCAGAGTAGATCTCTGGGGTTCTCAGGGAGTCTCTCATCCAGGTACTGGCTATGCTCAGACCTGCTTAGCTGAACTAAATCGGGTACCTTCAAATACTCCTTTGGGCCCAGCAAATGGCTTACGCTAGCTCAGCTTGTCTGAGCGTGGAAAGCTAAGCAGGGTCAGGCCTGGTTATTACTTGGATGGGAGACCCCTCCTCTAGTTTCCTGCATTGTGCAGGGGGTTGGACTCGATAGCCTTGTAGGCTCCTTCCAACTCTATGATCTATGAAATATTCAAACAGCAAAGAAAAAGGCTTAATAAATCTCAGCTTTGACTTCTCCACACCACTCCATTCTCCCTTTGATCCTTTTTCAACTTAAGTTTTGCTGCAGGATAATCTGGGAAAAGATCTTCTGTGCTATAATATCTCATCACTTTCTATCTCTCCTCTCAGCCCCTAAAGCTATTCTCATTCACTTTATATATTCTTAAGTGTGAGGGAACCCTACTGCCTGACACTTACAGCAGCAGAGGTACAGTAATAACAATGAGTGGGTAACACCAGACCTGCAAACTCATCCAAGATCACAGTGTCACAGGATGGCCAATAAGGTTAAGCCATTACAGACTTGTCAGCCTTATTTCCATCCCATGCAAATTCTTTGACAATATCAAGCATGTACCATAGATAAGTGCAATCTAGTAGACATTATATAGTTGGATTTGCAAAAAGCTTTTGATTAAGTCCCTCACCAAGGGCCGCTGAGCAAATTTAGTCATTGGATAAGAGGAGAGGTCCTCTTCTGGTTGGTAAATGGTCTGAGAATAGGAAGAACATAGCTGTAGTTGCAGTCATTTGAAGAAGGGAATAATCCACCAAAGGTTTTTGTGGAAAGAATCCTACATATCTGATATTCAGAAGCTCTGTTCAGTCACTTTCCTCATCTGTAACATCTACATGCAAGAAGGGGGAGTGGGGACAGGTGCACTAGCTCCTTCCCCTCCCTCGCCATTCTCATGACCCTCTACAAGTGGAGGGCAACTGTGAGCTTTTTTACATGTGTCTGTTAATCATTATATCTACTTTTGGTTTCATTGCAGAACTGAGAACCAAGTTCTATACCAGGGCTCTCCAACCTTGGGTCCCCAGATGTTGCTGGCCTACAGCTCCTCACATACGCAGCCAGCATGGCTAATGGCAAGGGATTCTGGGAGCTGTAGTCCAGCAACATCTGGGGACCCAAGGTTGGAGAGCTCTGCTCTATACAAAGCATTTTTCCTTTCCTGCTTTTCCACTACATAACCTCTAGGTGGTGGTGTGCTATAGCAGAACAGTGCAATTACACAAGTAGGAAACTACTCTTTCTTTCACTTTCAGAAATAATATCCCATTTTCCCCCCTCTAAAAAAAAAAAAGAAGAAGCTAAACTGGAGGATCACGATGTCATCTAAAGAACCTGCATAAACAACTGTGAGTATGCAATCACAAATACACAATAAGTGCCTCGTGCAGAAAAGCTTTGTCTGCAAACAAAAGCCTCCCCTATCTGTGCAGGTTCTCCCAAAGGTTTTAGAATCCTGATTTCCAGGGTTCTAAAATCTCAGCAAGAGCCTCCATGGAACAGAAGGGTCTCTCCTCTGCAGATAGTCACCCTCCACACATAGAGGGCAACAAAAATGGTGAGGGAAGGGAGGGCAGCGCTAGTGTGCTCATCCCTTCTCCTCTTCCTCATGTCTAGAGTTTACACATGAGGAGAATGACTGAATAGGGCTATAGCTTTCTCAAAAAAACAAAAGGCCACCCACCCTCCATTTCCCACAGACTGATTCTACATCATCTAAGCACAGGAAAGAACTGGTGCATTGAAGTAAAGCACCTTCAGAGCAACGGCTATCTGTTACTCAAGCAAGTCAAATGAACCGTTACAGAAGAAGACAATAACCAAAAAACCACGGTCACTTTCCAATCTTGATTTGTGGGAAATTCCTTTCTGGCTGCAAATATGGTGGTTGGCTAATCCATTGAGTCATTTACAAAACACTGCAATTATCACGGCTGGGCAGACCCAGTTATGTGCTCATTACCTGCCTTGTCTGTTTTCCTTTCTCCTGTCTTGTTAAATTTATTTGCGCTTAAAAGGTATGTACCCAAGTGAGTTCATTTCCACTTGATTTGCAGTTTCCATATTTTAATTAATCTCCATTGTGCAATTGCACAACCCCATCAGTTTGTTAGATAATCTCCTGGAGATTACACAATTATCATGAAGGACATGATTTTTAGAAAAACCATAGGATGAAAACTACCTTATTCTGAGTTTAGTCCATTGGTCCATCTGTCCCAGGCAGGGATTCACAAATGCACTCACCATGGTCTCTGCCCCCCCCCCCCCCCGTGCTCTGGTGAGCATCTCTTCCCTCCTCTCAGACTTGAGTGAATGAGGTGATGAAATAATGACAACAAGGCTTAGGCAGGCTTTCAGGTTGTTTAACTGCTATTAACTGGATGAGATTTGCTCAAATCTAAAAGGTGTGGAAATATAGGAAGCTGGGAAAGTCGCCCTGAAGGAGGATTTGGTGGCTGGGTGGGACCAATTATCTTTTATCTGCTAATCAATCCGCTGGGATTCAAGACTAAAAATAAAGGAGAGAGGAATGGCTTGCTGGCCTCAGCTAAGCTCGATTTCTCTTTCATTCTCTTTTTCTCCTGGGTAGGCAAGCCCTTTCAGTCACAGTCCAGACTAGCAGTTAAGAACATTAGCACAACTGAGCACTAATGTGCTAGCCTGAGCTGTGAGAAATTGCATACCAATAAATGAGGGACTGAGGGAAATAATGATGCAGGGCTGGGCTGGATAGTTCTCTCCCTTAAGAACATAAGAAGAGCCCTGCTGGATCAGACCAAGGGTCCATCTAGTCCAGCACTCTGTTCACACAGTGGCCAACCAGCTGCCCATGGAATCCCACAAGCAGGGCACGTGTGCAACAGCACTCATGTCCCTTCCTTGGAGTCTGATGTGCTTAGTAGTAGCTTAGTTTAGAACTTTAGACAGAGCCATTCTGAAATGGTAACAGTTCTCTGTAAGATTCCTGGTGCCCTGCAGAGAACGTAAGCCAAGTCATGCTGGATCAGACCAAGGGTCCATCTAGTCCAGCATTCTGTTCACACAGTGGCCCACCGGAAACCCACAAGCAGGACATGAGTTTCAGGCCTGGCTATTACTTGGATGGGAGACCCCTCCTCTAGTTTCCTGCATTGAGCAGGGGGTTGGACTCGATAGCCTTGTAGGCTCCTTCCAACTCTATCTATGAAATCTATGAAACAACACCCTCCTGCCCAAGTTCCCTGGCAATTGGTGTACATACTGATTAAAGAAAGCCTAGGCCACCGTGATCAAAATTATTCCAAAATTCTTATAACTTTACAAAATTCTTATAACTTTATATTAATTACAAAATAAACAATGAATAATATGATCAAGTAAATACAATGTATATATATAAGAGGCATACTGCCTCTGATACTGGAGGTAGCATATAGCCATCAGGACTAATAGCCATTGATAGCCACCTCCTCCCGGAATTTGTCCAGTCCCACTTTAAAGCCATCCAAATTGGTGGCCATCGCTACATCTTGTGGAAGTGAATTCCATAATTTAACTATGTGCTGTGTGAAGAAGTCCTTCCTTTGATCTGTCCTGAATCTCCCACCAATCAGCTTCATGGGATGACCCCTTTGGGTTCTGGTATTATGAGAGAGGGAGAAAAATCTCTCCCTATCCACCTTCTCCACACCATGCATAATTTTGTGCACTTCTATCATGTCTCCCCTTACTTGCCTTTTTTCTAAGCTAAACAATCAGCTGCTGCCAATCAGTGTGGACTATTCTGAGTTGGATAGGCCAGTAGTTGGACTTATATCCTGCATTGCTAATGCCCTCTTTCATGCCTACAAGGAGGAGATCAGAAACTTTCACTTCTGGAAAACTCTCCCCCATGCAATTTGGGAGGCAGAAAATGTTACCACATTTTCAAATGCCTCCTGAAAATGCACTTGTTCACCAAGGCCTTCTCTGGCTCATAAATAACTGCAATTGATCATATGTTGCTCCATCTTACTGCTTTTTATATTGTTTTGTTTGTTATTGTAGTTTTTAAATTGTTTTAAATAGCATTATTTTAAATATATTTTGTGGAGTGAAAGCCTGAGCACACTGCTGAACCCTGACATATTGAACCCTGACATGTTTCCCCCTTTTTCCGCTGTCACCCCTCTGTCTGCATAATCCCCACCCGGGGCACAGGAGACACAAGTCTGGGCAGACCAGTTACATATCTGCCCCATCTGCATACATTCAATGGGACACATTTACACTTCCCTCAAGGAAGAGCATGAGATTCCGGAGGTGGGGGGGCGCAGTCTCAAAGAGCTGCAAAGTACCCCAAAGTATCCATGGAAATACCAGCACCCGAAAGGCGCCACCACCCCGGGGGTCGGGACCAGCCCACCTGGTCATCAAGGGCGGGGAGGGGGTGAGGAAGGGTAGAAAAGCTACGTGCCAAAGAACAAAGGGTTGTTGGGAACATGGTGCAGGCTTGCACGGATCAGGTCGCTAGCTTCGGCTACAACCAAGCAACTTCCCACCCCGGGCAGGATGCCCGGTGATCGACAAAGCGAACCACTACGCTAGAATCTAGAGTCAGAGTCTCTGGTGCCAGGTAACATTCTGTTTGTTTTCAAGCAAAGCTACCTAGAAAGCAAATTGAATACTTCCGTTTCTCTTTTGATATTGACTGTTCTGTTTATACTGTGAAATTCTGTAATCTATTAGTTCCACTCCATTAAACTTTTCTGAAACTGACTAGATTGTTGCTTCCCTGTGTTCTGGAGGGGATTTTCTGTCAATTTCACTCAGGGCTGGGAGTAAAGGTTTTAACAGCCAGGTACCGGGCCTACCTCGGTGCCGGTTAACCCCTAAGGTACCGAACCCACGCAACGGACCAGGTTCGGTCTGCCACATATTTGTATTGTTGTTTCAGTTGAGATTGCTTTTGATAGTGTTTTAATATTATATTTAAATGTGATTTTTAATATTATGTGTGAACTGCTTGGAGATTTTTTTAAATATTAAGAGGTATATAAATATTATAGAAAAATGAATAAAATAAATGAATTTGAAACAATCACAGTTCTCCCTGAACTCATTCTATATTTGCAAACAGGAAAATATCCGTTTTAGAAGTTACGATGGAAAAACAGTTAAAAGCCATGGAATGAATCACAGTTTTAAAAGGCAGCATTCATTAACCTAGATAAAACCTGAGTTATTAGTACATAACTTCATCAGTGTGATGCAATTGGTATCTGTTTTCACAAATGCATCCAGGATTGTTGTGGCATCATGGTGGGATTGAACTCAGGACCAGCCCTACAATTAGGCAGAGTTAGGCAACCGGCTCAGGCAGCAGATGCTGGGGGTGGGGGGCAGCAGTGCCCCACCCAGGCATTTCTCTTGAGCTCCCTGGGCATTCCCCTCTCTTGGAGGGCAGAATGTGTGTCACATGGTTTGCCATGCATCCAAAACTTGCCTCAGGCTGCCCTCAGGTGTAGTGAAGGACATTATCCCACTGCCAATGCTGAAATAAGATTCAACTGCCAATCCAGTCTGCTTCACCTTTGCCTCAGGCAGCAGAATGTCTTGGGCCAGCCTTGATTTAAATTTCACAGCTGGCTAGTAGCAAATATTGCCTGGCTACTAAGCCCAGCCATGATAAGTGGATACCTGATCCCAATACTGTTTACTCTGGCTGGCAGTGGCACTCTGAGGTCTCAGGTGATGTTTCCCCCAGATCTGCTAGATCCTGTTAAACTGGAGATGTCAGTTACAGAACTTCTGCCTGAAAAATTTATGCTCTAACCCTGAGCTTTCCATTGGAAAGCTTGTCTGCTCCAACATAATTTAATCCATGCAAGTATAAGATGTGTTTCACCTGTGAAAGCCTTGCCTGGAAAAGGTTTTGAACCTAATTTTGCATCAGTTTTGGAAAGATAAGAACTTACCTTGTGTTCCATGTTCAATTACATTATCTAAGATGATTTCTGTGCCAAGTTATTTTCTACATATATTCTGAACATTTTAGTAGTAGGCGATCACTTGTGACTGAGTAAGATTGTCTTCCAGGATAAAATTACAAAAAGAAAATTATAAAAGGAGGAAATTGTAAAAAAAATTGTATAGACTCTAGCGATGGGTCCGTAAGTGACTGTGGAGGCCAATTCTAGATCCACACAGCTTCCCACAGTGAGGACACAGGTTACCAGATGGAAGATGGTCCTGTAAAGGATTCGTTTGATGTGCTTTTCACTTAGCACATTTCTCCCTTTCACCTTGCACTCGGGCTTCTTCAAAGTCCATAGAACCTTTGTGAAAGGCCAACTTCCAGTTAGATCGTTTGTGGGCCAGAGCTTCCCAGTTCTTGATGTTTACATTGCATTTTTTAAGATTAGCCTTAAGAACATCTTTAAACCTCTTATACTGACCACCGATATTCCGCTTTCCATCCTTGAGTTGGGAATAAAGTAACTGCTTTGGGAGACGGCAGTCAGACATTCAAACAACATGACCGGTCCATTGAAGTTGGCGTTGAAGGATCATTTTTTCAGCGCTATTAGTCTTTGCTTCTTCCAGTACACTGACATTTGTTCGCCTATCTTCCCAAGTAATTCGCAGGATTTTCCGGAGGCAACGTTGATGAAATCTTTCAAGGAGATGGAAATGATGTTTATAGATAGTCCATGTTTCTCAGGCATACAATAAAGTTGGTAATACAATGGCTTTATAAACCAGCATTTTGGTCTCCCTACAGATATCCCGATCCTCGAACACTCTACACTTCATTTGAGAAAATGCGGCACTTGCAGAGCTCAAACGATGCTGGATTTCAGTGTCAATGTTAGCTGTAACAGAAAGATAGCTGCCAAGATAGAGAAAATGATTGACATTTTCCAGTATTGCCCCACCAAGCTGGACAGATGGCATCACCAAAGGGTTAACTTGCACTTGCTGATGAAGCACTTGCTGATAAAGCACTTTGGTTTTTTTGATGTTAAGTGAGAGACCAAGTTTTTCGTATGCTTCTGCAAAAGCATTTAGGATAGTTTGGAGGTCATCCTCTGAATGTGCGGAGACCACATTATCATCAGCATACTGAAGTTCCACCATGGAGGTTGTAATTACCTTACTCTTTGCTTTCAGCCTACTGAGATAAAAAAGCTTTCCATCTGTTCGATATATAATGCCCACACCAAAGGGGAGTTTCCCCTTGACAAGATGTAAAATCATAGCGATGAAAATAGCAAATAACGTTTGGGAGAAACACATCCCTGTTTAACACCTGATCCCACCTTAAAAGGAGCACCATGAGAGCCATTGTCGTCCAAAACTGTTGCCGTCATGTTGACATGGAGAAGTAACAAGATATTCACAAATTTATTGGGATATCCAATTTTCATAAGGATAGTCCAGAGAGCCGTTCGGTCTACAGTATCAAAGGCCTTAGCCAAATCAATAAATGCCATATAAAGGGGTTGATTTTGCTCCCGGCATTTTACTGCAGTCTCCATCGTGGTGCCTCTGGACACAAATGTGCTCTCAGACATCTGTTTTTTGTGCCCACCAGGCTCCCTGTCCCTCCTGATTTTTATTTTATTCCTTAAGTTTTTTTAAATGAAAAAAAAAATTACTGGGAAGCTGGCATGCTACAAGGTGAAGTGCTGCCCTCCAGCACCGTCTTTATTTGGGTTCAGGAGTGGTGTTGTGTTTTGGAGCTCAGATCCCACCTCTGCCTTAGGTTCTCGAGCAAGTTACTTTTCTTCTAGTCTCATCAATTTGCCTTGTGGGAAATGTGTTTTGTGACCGGCCATGTTCACCATGGCAGCCACCTTGTGAATGGGCAACCCCCCATGGCAGCCATTTTGTGAGAGCACCTGTGACACCCCCTCAAAATTTGAAATGTGCCCACCAGCCCCCAAAGGTTAGGTATCATGCTTAAAACCATGCAGATAATTTACGCTCCAATCCTAAACACACTTGCTAGGGAGTAAAGCAGGGTTGGGGAATGGTATACGGGTGGGGGTGCCGGATGACCCTGCACCAAACCCTCCAAGGCCCAGGTGATATCAGGCGATGGGGCCACGTCCTGCTTCAGTTGGGGACCCAGCTCTCTGCATGCAGGCTTTCCCAGTCGGGGAAGATGACACGCAGCAAAGCCAGGTCCCCGATCCAGGCACCATCTGGAGGACTGCTCCTCCAGCTGCCACCTCAGTCAGGGTGGCTTTGCCTGCCCCACAAGGTCCCCCACTGGGGACAGTGCAGGGCAGGCAAAGCACTTAGAAGGCAACTTGCCCTCCCAATTGGGATGGCGAGCAGCCCGCTAAGGGGAGTCCCCGCTGTGATCTCCGATCACTGATCAAAGATCACAGCAGGAATTCCTCTCTCTGGGAGGGGAGAGGGCGGTATAGAAATGAAATAATCTTAATCTTGATCATAACAACGGCTTTTAATCCACTTTTGTATTGAAAAAATATTATTCAATCAATTAGATGTTTTATTTATCTTACAATTTTTCCAATGTGTAGAGCCTACCGGTCAAGGTGTCACAATGAGATGAGTGAACAATATAACTGCAGAAACAGGAAACATATGACATGGAACAGAAGATCCTTATCAACTAGATGCTGACAGAAACTTGGCTTAGGAATGTTACCTAAGCTGAGTACTGACAGCTTTAATGATGCCATGAGAAAAGAACATAAAGGGCTCGTACCAAATGAAGAAAGCACGGCATTCCACCAGCATTTGTCAACCTCTTTCCAAATCACCCCAACAGATTTCTCCATTCTGTGTGTCATAACTCAGGGCAGATTATTTCCTAGCTATAGCCCCTGATGCCCTCTCTTTCATGGCTCAAACACACCCTCCATTTCATTAGGAAACGATCAGGAGAAAGAAAAGAAGGAGGAGGAGGAGGAGGAGGAGGAGGAGGAGAAGGAGAAGGAGAAGGAGAAGGAGAAGGAGAAGGAGAAGGAGAAGAAGAACCCTGCCAGTATCGTAATGCCTTGCCCTTGATATTAATTGATGGTGCGACCACACTCGGAAGAACTCTGCGTAGAGGTCTGGTGGTTGCTACATATTGCAGAGATGGGAAAGGTGCAGGGAAGGGTAACCAAAACAACCGAGGGGCTGGTAAAAAGTTACAGTGTTTGGGGTCTTTTAGTTTAGAAAAAAGGTGTGTAAGGAGGGACATGACAAAAGGATATAAAATTACACATGGTGTGGAGAAAGTGGATAGAGATCAGTTTTTCTCCTTCTCATAATACTAGAACCCGAGGTCATCCAATGAAGCTGAATGGTGGGAGATTCAGAACAGACCAAAGGAAGTACTTCTTCACATATTCTTAATCTTATTTATTTCATTTCTATAATGCTCAATAGCTGAAGCTCTCTGGGTAGTTCACAGCAATTCACAAAACACAGATACAACAATAAAATACAGCATAAAATACAGATACAATAAAATGCAGCATAAAATTTCAATGTACAACATTTAAAACAGTTTAAACAGCTAAAACAATTTCAATTAAAAACAACAACAACTAGACCTGTTAAAATAGCTGACATGTCCCATCATATGCCATCAAACGCCTGGGAGTAGAGGGCAGTCTTAACCAGGCACCGAAAAGATGACAATGTTGGCACCAGGTGGGCCTCAGTCGGGAGATCATTCCACAATTAGGGGGCCACCACTGAGAAGGACCTTTCTCTTGTTGCTACCCTCCGAGGCTCTGTGGAGGTGGCACTTGGAGGAAGGCCTCAGATGTGGATCGTAGTGTCTGGGTAGACATAGAAGAGGGAGGGAGCCTGGCAGGTGCCAGAAGAGGTGTCAACAGGTACATTGGTGCCAATGGGCACATTGGAGACCCCAGTAGTAGTAGTACCATTACTTCTCATGATCTGGGCACAATACCTTTCTTGATGCAGCTTAGAATTACATTAGCCTTTTAGCCTTTTTAGCCACTGCATCACACTACTGACTCATTTGTAGCTTGTGGTCTACCAAAACCTCAAGATCATTTCCCTATGTTCTGCTCTCAGGCCTAATCCTATGTTTGTTCACCTGATTTTTCCTACCTCAATGCAGAACCAGTGCCAGTTCCAGGTTTTGGAGGGCCCTTGGGCAAGACACCCTGAATGGGCCACCTCCCTCAGTGAGTCTACCTTCTCACCACCATTGTCACCAGCTGCTAATGCTCCTCATCCTCTTTCTTCATCCTTGCTACCATTCGCTTGCTCGACAGGCGGAGAACCAGGGAGCAAGGAGGGAGTAGCATCTACTGATCATCCTTCCCACCACCACCATTGTCTGGGCCAGAGTGAGGGGCAGGTGAACAAGCAGGTTGCAATGGTGAAGAGGAGGAACAACTCTGGGGACTCTTGTCAGCGGGCCTCTGCTGGGATGTGGGCCCTCGGCAGGTGCCCAACCATACTTACTCTTGACGCCAGCCCGGTGCAAAATTTGACAGTATTCTCAACATTTGCATTCTGATTTGTAAAACTCCCAGGGTAACCATAAGTATAGGTGCTCCTGAGAAAGAAGCACATCTAACCACACGCACGGCAGCAGCAAAAGAGAATACTTCGCTTCCTGCTCTCCTTAAATCAGTGTTCTCCAACCTTGGGTCCCCAGATGTTTTTGGCCCACAACTCCCAGCATGCCCCAGCCAGCTATGCTGGCTGGGGCATGCTGGGAGTTGTGGGCCAAAAACATCTGGGGACCCAAGGTTGGAGAACACTGCCTTAAATGGAGCTCCTGGACAGCCAGTGGAGGCTGCTGGCTCCAATGTCAGTGGGGCACTGTATCCGCACCGGGTTGTAGCCTGAACTTTTAAGGAGCTATCCATGGTGTTGAACCTATTTTGGGGTGGGGTGGTAGGGTGGTGTTCAGCACCATGGACAGCTCCTTTAAAGTTCCGCCAAAAGCCCAGAGTGGATACACACCTCCCCAGTGCCCACTGACATTGGAGATATCCTCCGCTGTGTGGATAGCTATGGTCAGACTGATGGGAATGTTCCCTTTGACTCTAATGTTTATTCTGCACTTCCAGGATGGTGCAGAACCTCTGGCCCGTGGTCCAAATCTGGCCCACCTGGGGTTCCAGTCTGGCTCTCTGGGGTTCTCCAGAAGGCCACACACTCCCTACATAGGAACATAGAAAGCTGCCTTCCACCGAGTCAGATCCTTGGTCCATCTAGCCCAATGTTGTCGACACTGACCGGCAGCAATGACTCTACAGGGTTTCAGGCAGGATTCTTTCCCTGCCCTACCTGGAGATGTCATGCATTGAACTGGGGACCGTCAGGACATGCAGAGCAGATGCTGTACCACTGAGCTATGGCCCTCCCCCGCTGAGGCCCTCCTGGCGCCAACCCTGTCATCCTTTCGGCGCCAGGTTAAGACAGCCCTTTTCTCGGAGGCATTTAAAGACATCTAAGGCTATGTAAAGGCTTAATGGGAGCACCCATGTCAGGAGCTTTTTTTAAACAGGTCTACTCTGTGTTACATATTGTTTTAGCTGCTAAATTGTTTTTAAAAAATTAAACTATTTTTAAATTCTGTATTTTGGATTTATTTTTTTTTACACTTGTTTTTATTTTATTATGTCCTGTCTTTAGGAACGGTTGTAAACTGCCCAGAGAGCTTTGGCTACTGGGTGGTATAGAAATGAAATAAATAAAATAAACCTCTGGTTGTTTGGTGGTTTCCCAGCTTTTGTGCAGTCCCCCCCCCCATTCTAAAAGGTTGAAATGCCTCTCCTAAGAGCTTTACGTTAAAGTATGCTGCTATTTTTTGTTTAGTGTTTTTTTTTTTTTGCCTTGCCCCTTCTGCTTTCGGCCCCATCCTCCACCACTGGAATGTGGGCCCCCGAGAGCTTATCTGAAATGGAATTTTACTCTTGGGCTGAAAGAGGTTCTGCACCCCTAGTATACGTGATTCTCCCTTCCCTTTTATTCTCACAACAACCCTGTGAGGTAGGTTATGCTGAGAGATTGTGACCAGCCCAAGGCTGAGGGGAGATTTCCCCCTTCATGGCTGAGGGGAGATTTCACCCTGGGTCTCCCCAGTCCTCGCCCACTACATCACACCAGGAGGGGAACCGCAGCCAGATGCCACGATCCAGAGGAATCCCTGGATGCGCTCAAGGACTTGTGTGCATACCCAGCAAAACTTGGTTCCTTTTCTCTGTAACACTGGCACCTCCACCCCACATCAGCCCAGCAACCACAGTGCAGCAAACTGCATTTTTAAATGCTTCCTTTTTAAAGCGACCTTTCCATTGCCAGGGGAAATGCTGTTTGAGGGGGAAAAGAAGAAGTCATAAGCTCTGCTAGGCACATGGAGTTGTTGTTTTTTCTGCAGTGCTTTGGACTGTGCCCATTGTTAGAAAGTGCCTCCTACATTTACCTTTCTGCAGTGTAAAGCCCATTAATTTGCAGTGCTGTAATGAAATTTGTCATGTAATCTTTATTGGTCAACAAAAGCAAACAACACCTTATCTTCAAGCCTTTTTCACAAGTTGCAACAGCAGAGCTACATGGAAAGAACAGGTAATTATGCTGACAAAAGTCTTCCCATGCCCCCACCCTGTCCCACATCTGAGCATGATGAAATAAATCAAGCGTTATGTTGTTGGTAGCTGGGAAAGAGATCATGACTAGCACTATCTCATTTTTTTACCGTTCAGTACACTACCCACAGTAACTGTAGGACTGACTCACACCCGTTTGGCACAGAAGGATTCAATTTGCACATTTCCTCAGCTTTAAGGTGAATTAACTCTCAGGAATGTTCTTGGGAGACACCACTTTACTAAATGGTGGCTCAGGCAGGGATCCTTGGCATGAGAACGGAGATGTTGCAAGCGGGTCCTTGTTTTAAGCTGTGAAATGTTAGAAGGTAAGGTGTATGGTATATGTATTTATTTAAAGCATTTATATCCCGCTCTTCAGGCAGAAAGGCTCCCAGAACAGATTACAAATTAACAGAAACAAGACATTCTAAAAAGACATGACACAAAACGTGTGAAGGACCGCTGCCAGTCCTTTGCGTGAGTTCGGGAGTTAACGGGTTAACCAGAACTGAGAAAACTCCCTTTAAGCGGTTCCAGGGTGAATAAAAGGCAAGGGCTTCAATAGACACTGAATGAAAGTTGAAATTGACAAGATACAGGAGTTATTTATAGTAAGTTTAATGGAGCAAATCAAAACAAACAGATAAGAACTCCACCATAAACACAGGGAGTCTATAAAAGTTAATGGAGCGTGCAAACTCCAATACACATTGAGCGGAGCTTAGCAGAAAGGCAATAGGCAATTACTGACCTTAAAGGACCCAAGTTCTTAGAAAGCGATTCACTGTGAGCTGTTCAGACTTCCAGCCATTACCGGACGCTTTGCCCAGGGTTGTGTTCCGTTGTCCTGACCAGAGTCACGGACGGTCCGTGCAGCCCTGCACCCAACATTCAACAACTTCCCGGGGCTTGGTGCCCCTCTTTTACCTCCTCCTCTGCTCTCCCCTCCCTTCCTGTTGACAGGTAAAACCAGCTCCTCCTGCAAGGATCCTGGTGCCCCTGGGTGCTTGAGAGTACTTGGCAGCTCTTTGAGACTGCTGGGGCATCCTGGCGCCCCCCCAGTGCTTGAGGGTGATTCGCAGCTCTTTGTGAGACTGCCAGGGGAAGCTATTGGGGGGTATGTAGATGTGCCCCATTGAGGTGAATGCAAATAAATGATTGCTCAGAACTGAACTGGACTGCCTGCCCTAGGCGGAGGTCACATAGGTGGCGGTGTGGGGTGTGTTCTTGGTCTGGCTTTCTCTCCGCAAAAGGAAAAAGGGATGGGGAGGGAAAAGGAAAACAAGAAAACACAAGCACCAAGTCTGTTATACAGTTCCGATAATGACCAGTTGGGATGGAAATGAGCTACTCACAGTTCAAAAACAGGCCTCAGTGGGCCTCCAAGAAATAGCCTGGTGACCCAACCTTCCTTGAAATGGTTGTAATGCAATCAGAAGGTAGTGGTCTTACAGTGGGCGTGTTGAACGTCTTTCAGCTCATGGGCTGAGTTCAATTTTGGAGAAGCTTCCAGGGGCTGCATTCCATGAGGAGGGCCAGAACTGAAGGCAAAACAGGGTGCGGGGAAAGGGGGCAGGGCCAAACTACCCAAACTACCAGCATATTTTAGTTTAAGTCTCTTCCTGCCAGTAACTAAGCCATAGGAGATGCATTTCAACCTTTTAGAATGGGGGAATAAACAGTGCAAATGCTGGGAAACCACCAAATGACCAATGGTTGGGGAAAGGGGTACAACCATCTGGGGAAGCCCAGAGAGCTGGATTGGGCCTCCAGGTGGGCTGGACTGGGCCCACAGGCCTGAGGTTCTGCAACCCTGTCTTACAAGGTGGGAACTCAGCCTTCTGGGGCCTAAATTTGACTCTTGTAACACTCCATAGCAGCTATGGAGCACTACAAAGTAGTTTGCTATCAAATTACAGTAACAAACCAAGGATTTAAAAAACATAATTTTGGGGGGAGGCACCTCAGACTGTAGGGCACCCCAGGGAAATGGCCTACCAGACCTCCAGCAGGTGCCCACCCGATATGTATTATAAGTACATTAAAAAATAGTGTAATTATGTATTTTCTGTCTACTTTCTAAGTACATACTATATACTAATAATGAAGCAGACTTTTGCCTATAAAGTGCCTGCTGCCTACAATACAGTCAAAGAGCACTTCTACTAATCTAAGAGCACAATCCTATGCAAGTTTAGACCGAAAAAAGGCCTTGTAACTCCCAGCATGCTCCAGGTGGCTGGGGCATGCTGGGAGTTGTAGACCTTTTCTCTATCTGAGCATCTTAAACTAGTTTAATTACGATTGCATCTTAAACTAGTTTAATTACGATTGCATCTTAAACTAGTTTAATTGTAAGGGTTTTCTCCCAGCAAATCTGGGGTCTATAGTTTTCTGGGGATGATGATAAGGTTGATAGTGATTCTCCGTGGTGCAGTCATCTCCAAACAGGACAACAGTTCCCAAGGAACCTTTGGAAGAGGCCATAGTGATTAATCACCATAGTGATTAAGGGTACAATCCTATGCATGTTTAGACAGAAAAAAGGCCTACAACTCCCAGCATGGCATGGCATACCAAGCATGGTATGCATTGTATCCAAGCATGGATACAAGCATGACATTGTATCTGAGCTAAAGAGAGGAAACAAACGTTCTCTCTGGGGCATTGTAACTGATGGCCCATGCTCATTTTCACCTGATGTTGCAGTCAGTTGGTTTCAAGTGGATTAGACTGCTACAATTTGAATGAGGTATAAAACAAAACACAACAACAATAACAACAAATGCTGTTCAAATACTACTTTTCTTCAGTTTAATCTGGAATATACAGTATGTCCAAGCATGGGCCTACCTTTCTTGCCAGCATCTAAAATTGAGCCCCTACGCAAACTCAGTTCCTTTTGCCCCTTAGGAACATGGGTAGCTGCCTCACATGAAGTCAAACCATTGGTCCATCTTTCTCAGTATTTCCTACACTGACTGGCAGTGGCTCTCTGTAGGGATTGGGCCCAGCACCTCTGCAGATGTGCCTCAAGAAGACATGGGAACTGAGTCAGACGGGGAGGGGGAGGGGGAAGGTGCTGGCAAGATGCCAAGGGTGAGGGAGCGGGAGACCAGGGAGAATAGCAAGGGCAGAGAGGAAGAGATGCAGCTGTCATTTCATCTTTCGGAGGACAGCCAAACTGGGCCTTCTGAACCTGTGGGAATGCAGGCTCCTAACAAAGTGGAGGAGGGGGTGGAAATACAAGATCCAAGAGTTAGGCGTCAGATGAAAAGGGATGGGCAATACAGGGTCACTTGGTGCTCAAAGAGACTTGTAGACAGGGAGCTGACCACATGGACAGACCCACCTTGAGGGTGGGACTTGGTAGGCCACTCAGCTTGAGAAGGGCAGGTTGAGAAGCCAGTTTAGTAGCAACTCTCTTTCATGGTGCTCTAACCTAGGGAACTAACTGAAGCTAATGAGGTTCTGGGTTATGCAAAGCTTGCCTCAAATGTCTGTCTCTTTGGGTTGCCCGCTGAGGATGCCACCTGTAGCCTGAAGCAATGTTTGCTTGTTTGTAGTTTGCATAATAAAGGAAATTGACTGGAAATATGACTTAATTGCTTGACTACAAAGGGAGCCAGGGGCCAGGCACCCAACACTCTCTAGGGCCTCTGTCAATAGTCTTTTCTAGCTCCAACTGGAAATGCCAGGGACTGAACCTGGGACCTTTTGCATACAAAGCATATGCTGTACCAGTGAACTACAGTAGATTGCAAATACTGCAAGGGTGGGTAACATCCGACGGTCAGGGGGCTGCATTGCTCCCACCAACCCCACCAGGGGCTACAGTGCCCCCAACAAATTTGCTGCTGAAATTTGGCAGAACTGTGGCAGCAAAAAACCCAGTGATTTTTCTTGAAAACAAGGCACATGGGGGCTGCAAAAGGGCCGGGTGTGTGTGTATGTGGCACCAACACAATAATTTTGGACTGGGAGAGGTCAATTTTCATTCTGGGTTTATCTTATTTCCTAGGGGAATTAAAAATGTAGAGCTGCACCAATAAACAGAAGGAACAGGAGAGGAGGAAAACCTTGACAAATACTAGGGAACAATTTGTTACCGTGAAATGCTGTGAAAAGCTTTCTTCTCAGGGGCAACAGCTCAATTTCTTCAATTCTGTAACAACAAGTTGATGTAACTTTTTCTCTCTCTTCTAGAGTGTCTTATCTTTAGCCATGTTTCCTAAAGTGAACTCCGAACCTGGATTCAGCTTTCTCTCACCAGCACCCTGGCATGCTTTATGCCTGGGGGGGGAGGCCTCCAGTTTGTCTGCTGACACAGTCACTTTTGCTATACACAAACCGTCTTCAAGCTCCTTGGATCTCAGTTTATGTTTACTTCCCTGTCTGCGACAGTAGTTGTAAAGTCTTGGCCAAGGGCCCCCTGGTGTCAAATTTAGCCTCTCAACACTCACCGCCATGCTGGGTCCCAGCCCAAACACCCTAGGAGTTTCCAGTGTTTGAAATGAGGTAGCCCTTCTACTCCATTTCCACAAACACCAAGCCAAAGGAATCAAAACAAACTAACGCCAGAGAGTCAGTTGGGGTCACTTTAAGTGGTCTATAAACAGCATCTCCAGCCTTAGCAGTTCTGCCTTGCAGAGGTCCTTTCGACCTCGATCTGACACTTACTTCAGGAATCGGTGAAGCAATGCTTGTTCAATTCAGACAAGCAAACAGACCAAAGAAGGGGAGAGATCGCTAAGGGTTACCATATGAACGGACACCTTTATTTCCTTTGCATAGCGCTTGATAAAAAGTGTTCCCACGCTGATGTTTCGGGAACGGTGGGTCTATGCCCCCCTAACCTCCATGAAAGCAGTTTAATATTTTTAGGTAGGTGGCAGTGAATAGGAAAATAAGGGCATTTCAACTGAGCAACAACAACATCTTGGATCAGTTGACAGCCCTAATTTAAAATAGCCTCGTGATATCTGGAAAGCAGGAGTTTTAGTGTGGCGTAGTGGTGAGAGTCTTGGACTGGGAGTCGGGAGATCCGGGTTCTAGTCCCCGCTCGGCCATGAAACTCACTGGGTGACTTTGGGCCAGTCACTGACTCTCAGCCTGACCTACCTCACAGGGTTGTTGTGAGGATAAAATGGAGAGGAGGAGGAGGATTATGTAAGCCACCTTGGGTTCCTTGCAGGGAAAAAAGGTGGGGTATAAATATAATAAATAAATAAAGAATAATAAATAATATCCATTGGCTCAACAGATCTAGAAGGAAATGCTGTTTGGCAGAGTTTCAAGGAATGACCTCCTCTGAGCAGTTGGTTTCCACCCCTTGAGAGCATGCCGCTTCCCTCTCCTCCCTGCCCCCCACCTCTTGTTGGTAAATAGAGTTCATGAAATACCCAGCCGGCCCTATGGAGCCTTCTCTGGTTTCTAAACTCACTTTGGCTTCTTGTCAGCCTAAGCCAGTCTCCCCAACCTGGTGCCCTCCATTGCCCATGCTGGCTGGGGGACGATGGAAGTTGTAGTCCAACACATCTGGAGGGCACCAGGTTAAGGGAGGCTGGCCTAAGCGTTTGCCACCTGAGAAGGGATACACAGATCGCGCTCAGACAACACAATAACCCACACCCAAGGGTTGAGTATGGGTTGACTGTGGGTTGTCATTAAACCATGGGTTGTTGTTGAAACATGGTGTTGACTGAACCCAGCTGCACTGACAAGCCATGGCTTGTTAACCGTGAACAACCCATGAAGAGAACCCATGGTTTGTTGTTGGGTTGTGAACAGTGGGTTGTTCACCATGGTTTGTTATCCACGGTTCAACAACACTGCCCGGTTCAATGATAACCCACACTCAACCCTTGAGTGTGTGTTATCGTGTTGTCTGAACCCTCACAGAGATACTGTTTGCAGGGTCTGAAAAGAGAAGAGTTGTAGCAAGGCATGACAGTATAATCTATGGCAGGTTGTGAAAGAGCTGAGTTTCTTGGCTTAAGGAGCCCAGCCTGACCTGAAAGCTTAAGGTCATGTTTTCTCACATGGTTCATCTGATGTTTGGATGGATCCTGCAAGTTTCATATGTGTTCCCGCAGCTCTCTCTTTTGACTTAATCTGAGTGGTAGCACACTTCTCAGGACCTCTTAATGACTTGAACTTTGGCAGTTGCCTGACTTCCATATTGCATTATCTTTCAACCTTGGCAGAGTCTCCAGTGTTCATGTTCTTCCTATTCTATCTAGACCAGTGTTCACCAACCTTGGGTCCCCAGTGTAGCTGGCTGGGGCATGCTGGGAGTTGTAGGCCAAAAACATCTGGGGACCCAAGGTTGGAGAACACTGATCTAGACAGTCTGGATCTAATTGAATTAAGTTTACCACCCACACATATACCTCAACTCTATGTTGAATTCTACTGCTTAAAGCAGTAGATAAATGTATTAAATAACAATAATAATATAATTATCATAATAAAATAATAATAAAGCAGGGGTGAGGAAGTCTTTCAGCCCGAGGGCTGAATTCAGTCTCGGAGAAGCTCTCAGGGCCTGTATCCCAGTGGTGGATGGGACTGAAGGCAACGGGGTCAAAGGCAAAATGAATGGGGCCAAAAATAAAGAAAACAACAACAACCCAGCATGTTGAAGCTTAAAATTCTTGTTACCAGTAATTAAGCCATAGGAGAGTCATTTCTTTTTAGAATGGGGAAAAAAGAGCTCAAATGCCAGGAAACCACTAAATGAAGAGGGGGTTGGGCCAGATTGGGACCCCAGGAAGGCCAGATTTGGCCTGAGGTTCCCCACCCCAGGCTTAAAAATGTCAGTTATTGCTGCTGTTCCTCCCATTTTCAATCATGAGCTCACCCTGAGCTGCTTTCAATCTTCCCATACAGGGCCTCCAAGAAGAACCTACTAGCCATGACTAGTGTCCTCCAAGAGTAACACCCAGCATTTATGTACCGCTTCGGAGTGTTCAGTGCACTTCACATATGTGATTACCGCAATCATTACATGTAAGGAAGGCAACTCTCATCATCCCTATATTGCAAATGGAGGACTAAGCTAAGAGAGAATGCCTTACCTAAAGCTAACCAGACAGTTCGTGGCACAGATACACTTTGAAGCAGGGATATCATGATGCAGCCACTTTGCTCAACCTAAGCAGGTTGGATCTGGTCGGTACCTGGATGCGATCGCCTGGGAATAGGGAGGTACAGATTTTGTTATATCCTTTCCGTCTGTGTTTTGTGGATTGTCTGTCAGGTACCTTTCATTCTGTCATCTACTCAATGGCAGAATATGATTATTTTAAAGGATGTGTGAGGATTTTGTTTCACTTGCGCAAGTGTACAGTAGTGCTGCTGTGCATTAGTGCAAATGCACACATGTGTCCTTAAGTCAGCGGAATCCATGTGACTCTGAAGAAGCCAATCTGCTGCGGAATCCACAGATCGGATTCATAGAAATCCAAATTCATTTGAATCTGTTGCAGATTTCTCCAACATCCCTACGGCTGGGAATGCCCTGTATGCTGCCTTGAGTTTTTTCTTTTTAATTTTTTTTTATTTCTATGTGAAACAAACACATAATATCAAACATATAACAATTAACAAAACAAAATAGACTCCCGATTTTCTTCTACAGCAAATATAGGTAACAATAATGTTTCTTACTCGATAATCAGAATGAGAAATCTCTTTCTTCCCGTTGTCCCAAATTCACTTATTATTCCATGAACCCACAAACAAACAAATAATTATTTTCCAGTCTCTGCAAAAAGTCAATTAGAGGTTTCCACTCAACAATAAACGTGGATGTTGTCCTCTAGCATCTTGACCAACCATTCTTTTGTCGTATATGCTGCCTTGAGTTCTGTGATGGAATCAAGGTGGGATATAAATGTATTAAGTATGTTTGAAAATAAATAGTATGCTGCACTAGCCAACTGTGTGTGTGTGTGTGTGTGTGTGTGTGTGTGTGTGTAGATTAATTTTCAGTGGCTCCTCTGAAGTTCAAGTCCATTCTAGGATTTCTGCAAAGAAGGAAGAACTCTTTTTAAGTACTAAGCTTTTCGTGGGTAGAGTTTGATGTGTACTGTAATCTCTGTGTTATTTATTTAACCTTTACCCTACTCATCTTGTATAAAAGCTCAGAGCGGCTCAGAATAAGATCAGTTTAAAACAATAATAAAGCCTTAAAACACAATTCAAATGTACTAAAAATGAAATAGTATATATAAAAGTAAATATTTTGTGTCCCACACCCCCATTTTTTTTTTAGAAGCTCAGAGCAGTTTGCAGAAATTAGAACCACTGAAACAATAATGGATGCCTTAAACACAATTAAAAATATTCTTTAAAATAATACAGTAAAGATGTTTTAAAACCACAGTAAACATTCTGTAACCAACACCAGCTCTGTTACTACAGAAATATTTCTCCATAGCTTTCCTAACAGTAATATTTTACAATACTTGCAAAATGTCTGTAAAGTTGGGTTTTGGCAGGCCTCCCTTCAGAGCTAATTCCACAATTTGAAGGCCACTACTGATAATTCAGCTGATGTTAAAAACCATGCATATGGGAAAAGAAGTCCTCCATGTGCTTAAGATCTCTTGACATATTTTTCTTTGCTTAAAAGGTGCTTGGGGGATTGGCGCTGGTTTGTATTAGCACTGGGTTTTGTTTTTTTAACCCTTTCCCCTCTACCATTTCCCCAATTTTAAACCCCCCTGAAGTTGCTATTAGCCATGGCGAGGGGGTGGGGGGGAGAGAGACAGGCACCATCAATATTGTCTAGGGATGGGTGCTTCATATTTGGTATGGAAAGAAGTTGAGATTTAAAAAATAATAATAATCAGGAGAAACCAAAACTAACAGATTTGTCCGTCCAGGCCCAGGGCTTTGAGTGCTTAGCTCTTAAAAGCCTGGGCTTGCACCCCGGTGTATTAAACTGTGTTAGCGCTTCAATGGGGTTGGCATCTCTTCTTCTTCTTCTTTTTAACAGGCTCCTCATCTTTAACAGCTACATGGCAGGCTGGTACAACATGGTCCTCTCCAGCCCCGGCCCAAGGTATCTCACCTCCTGAGGTGTGAACACATGACGCCCACCGCCTCCTCCGCCTTGCGCACCTTCCCACTGCAGAGGGGGCTCTCACAAGAGCTCACCCAAACTTTCACAAGAGCTTGCCCGAACTCTCGCAGGGCCCGGCTAAGCTCTCGCGAGACCCATGGCTGCAGTAAGGTGAAGCGAGGGGGGGGGGCAGACAGCTACTCCAGAGACTCCCGCCAGTTGCTCTCTCACTGTGGCAAATGCCACAGCGGGAGAGCGGCTGGCGGAGATCTCCGGAGCACCCAGTGGTGGTGAGCCCTCCTAGCAGGGGCAGGGGCGGCGCAATTCGCTGCCCCCCCCACTTTGCTGCCTGGTGCAGGTGCATCAGGCCACGTAAATGGTGGAGCTGGCCCTGGTCCTCTCCATGCTGGGAATAGCTGTACCCATTGAATTTGGCCAGTGCAGATGGGTCAGCATTTTGTTTCAGTTCGGTGCTTCTTCTTTTTTTCCTCGTAAGAGTTTACCAAAATTCACAATGTTCTTCATATTCAGGATGGACAGAACTTGAGATTTAAAAAATGTGAATGTGCGACAAAGCAAAACAGAGATCCGCCAATCCCTGTATCGTACCTGCCTTCCCCCCCCCCCATGTGTGGCTAATGACTTCAGGGGGATTTAAATTGGGGAAGTGGCTCGGAGACAGGGTTAACGCACTATGAACCATAGCCCTGCTCCAAACCGCCCTGCTCCAAACCGCCCTGCTCCCTGGCTGCTTTTAAGCAAAGCAAAAGACACTGGGAGATCTAGTCATGTATCTCTCACAGTCTGGCCCTAAGAAACCCAGTCTGTATATTTTCTAGGTACAGTAATACCTTGGATTGCAAGTAACTTGGTCTGGGAGCATTTTGCAAGACAAGCAAATTTTTAAATATTTATTTAATATTTTTTTACTTGATATACAAGCGACGTCTTGCAATACAAATACTGTAGTACAGCTTAAATTAAAAATCTCTGTACAAATTTTTTTGGGGGAATTTCATTTTGATATAAGAGTGTTTTGGATTACAAGCACGTTTCCAGAACGAATTATGCTCTCAATCCAAGGCATGACTGTATATTTAAGAGAGATAGATAGATAAAACATTTTTTCTTATATCTCTACCATGCTTTTAATGTTCAAAAAGCTGCCTAGAGGTTATCATCAGCACCATGAACTGCACCTGGAAGCGACCTGGTAGTCAGCTCAGTCTCTGGAGAACTACGGTAGTTGTACATACTCCATCCGACCCTCATGCAGGGCCATTAGGCAGAGTGAGGTAGACCCCTCAGGCAGCAGACTTTTTGGATGACTTGAAAGGACAGCAAATTATTTGCTACTTCATTTACAATTATCCTATTTCTACTGGCAGGGAGGGGGACCTTTGGTGCCAATATCACGTGACTGGCCTTGGGCACTCTGCAACAGGGTGGCGGCGGTGGCGGTGGCGGCGGTGGCGGTGGCGGCGGCGGCAGGGTGCCATTCACTGCTCTGCCTCGGGCAGGAAAATGTATTTGGCTGGCCCTGCCTATTCGAAGGCTGGTTGCCATTGCCTGCATCAGCTGACGCTTCTGGGCGATCTGCTCAGGGAGCCTCACATGACAGAACAAACTGTGAAGGCATTCCTGGCCACCATCTTTACCTGAAAATCTAGATATAACGCTAGATCCAAAAGTACCCTCAGGCTGCAGTCCTGAGTTAATATTTACACAATTATTAGCAAGGCGGAGACTTGCAATACTTTGTAATGAGCACAGTGCCTGGGGCACAGGGAAGAAGAAAACCCTTCATTCTTTCTTTTGCCGCTTTCTCTTTTTTTGGCCATAAATCATTTTGTAGAAAAAAGTCCCTCCATTATCTGGTTCCATCAATCTTATACTGTTTGATACCAGGAATAAATGTTTGTGTGTGTGCATGCACATACACATGGCAGGTCAGATACTCTTCATGTTTACCAGTAATTATTCACATTTTAGTAGGCCTGTCAATTATTTAAGGTGAACTGGCAAGAACCATTAAGGGTGCAATCCTATGCATGTTTAGACAGAAAAAAAAGGCCTACAACTCCCAGCATGCCCCAGCATACTGGGAGATGTGGGTCCCCCCCCCTGAACATGCATAGGATTGTGCCTTAACAGCAGGGCCGGCGCTACCGCTAGGCAAACTAGGTGGTTACCTAGGGCACATGGCTGAAGAGGGCGCAGAAATGCTGCGCTCCTCTTCGCTGCCGCTGCTGGGCCGCCCCCCTCGCCGCCGCGCCGCCCCCCGCCGCCGCCCCCCCCGCGCCGCCCCGCCCCCCCGCCGCCGCCCCCCCGCCGCCACCCCCCGACCCCCCGCCACCTACCTTCTCCGCACTGCTTCCGGAGCCCCGCCCGTGCTGTTTTGGCGGGAGGAACGAGGGCAACAGGGCTTAAACAGCCCTGCTGCCCTGGTTTCCCCGGCCAAAAACAGAGCGCGGGGGCCCCCCGTTGCGTCGCTTCCTCCTCCTCGGAGGCGGCGGCCAGGGCGGGGGGAAGGTAGGCGGCTGCTGCGGGGGGGATGGTTGCAGAGCAGGGCTGCTTTGCTCCGGAGCCCCCCCCGCGCCACGAGAGGGGGGGCACTAAATATAATATCGCCTAGGACGCCAAGCTGCCCTGCACCAGTCCTGCTTAACAGAGTAATCTTATGGTCTATAGATGATAGGATATAGCAGGTTTCCTCCTGAGACCCTAGCCTAGACAGTAGAACCTTGGGAGAGGAAATCCGAACAGGGGTTCCCTGCCCCGTGCCCCCCCCCACACACACACAGCCACCACGGTAAACTGCACAGTAAAGGTTGCAGAGGTTAAGAAGGGGGCTTGCAAGTTGGTGGGGAGGGATCAGAGAGGACAGGGGTCCATCGTTTCCAGCCATACCCCCAGGTAAGCCCGCAAGCTGGATGGACCTGGAGGCCCATCCAGCTAAAAACAGGTGAAGGAATGGAAGATGTTCCTCCCGCCCTGCCTGGTGGGGCACAGGATAGACAGAGGGCTCCAGTCTCAGAGCCCTTTGTCTATAGAGCGGCAACCTCTTAGGACTGCACTTTCAGTGCCGGTAGCTACTGACCAAGTTTCATCCTTATCCTTAATCATTTGCCAATAAAATATTAATAGTCGCTGTAGCAGGCCTTCCTGATACAATCATTTCTAACACTTGCCAATAGATCTCAAGCAACTGTGTGCATTGGCCAGTGACCAATTGCATCCTCCTTTCATAATTCGCCAGTAAAATGCTGTCACTTAAAATACAATGAGGCACTTTAGAGTTTACCTGATGATTAGGAACATAGGAAGCTGCCTCATACTGAGTCAGACCATTGGTCCATCTAATCTAGCCCAGTGTTGTCGACACTGAATGGCAGCGGCTCTCCAGGGCTTCAGGCAGGATTCTCTCCTAGCCCTACCTGGAGAGGCCGGGGATCGAACCTGGGACCTTCAGCATGGCAAACATGTGCTCTGTCACACTGAGCTATGGTCCCTCCCTATTGGCCCAATGAGCTCAGTACTGACTCCTCTCTCTGGCAGGAGCTCTTCAAGGGGTCAGGCATCGATAGGTCTTTTGCATCCCTGCTACTTGAAATCAAACACATGTTCCATGGTCTGACTTTATCACCTCAGATAGTGATGTTCAAACTGATTCATGCTTATTTGTGCATCAGAAGACTTTTCCCCTCCAGAGCATGCCTTGCTGAAAACATCACTGCAGGCCATTGCTCTTGAACAATTCCCAGTGCTACAAAAAGGATCCAAAACATTTCTTCTCCCTGAAGATTAATTAAAAGAAATATAATAGACCCAGTTCACACGATCTCGGCCTGGCCGACAAGCCACAAAGGCTTGTTAACCGTGCCCCGCATGCTGGTCATGTGCCGGCTGGATTTTCCCAACTACCCTTGCTGACATGACTTGTTTGAGAGGCAGCAATCCTCAAATAACCCATGGGCTGATGCTGGGTTGAGGGTTGCCACCCCCCACCCAAACAAGCCTTGCCACCTGGGTATGGATGACTCTGTAAGCTGCGTTAGCGAGGGTAATTAGGGTAATCCAGCTGGCATGCGACGGGCACGTGTGGCGGGGAAAATAAGCCACCATTACTTCTTTCTCTTGATGCAATCATGTGAACTGTGTTTTGATGACTGCTTATACTAGTCAATTGAACTCGTCAATTGAATAATCTTTTGGCATTTAAAAAGGCCATAAAGACTGATCTCTTCTGGCAGGCCTACCCAGTGGAACCTTTAAATCCAAGTGGAGAGGCAGGTAAGAATTATTATTATTATCATCATCATCATCATCATCATCGTCGTCGTCGTCGTCGTCGTCATAAATTTACATCCTCAGCTGTGGTACTGTGGAACAGCCATGATAATGCAGATGCTTTTGATTACGCTCTTTGGTTGCTTTTTCTCAAATGTGTGTCCCATATGTTGGAGTCTAATCTCAAGATGGGTAGAACATGGATGAGAGCCAGTCACCTCACAGGTTGCTTTGACCAAAAATGTGGGGCATTAAATAAGTTAAACATAAATAAATAGTTGTTGAATGCCTCTTAATGTAGCACAGTGTTCGTTCTGTTTAAAAATTAAGCTGCGCTATGTCTTTCAACGGATAACCCACTGCTGAGGATGGGGAAATAAGGCATTTCACTGACACTCAAACCAGAATGCCTGTTTCTATTTGTTCTCCATAAAGCTTCTGAGTGTGGGCAGTTCAAGCCTAGCACATTTTTGCTACTGCAGTGAAATATCAAAAAAGACTCAGCCCATGTCACACCCACTTTGGGCTGAAGCAACATTAAAAAAAAAACAGGCACACACAAAGGCTTGGAATTTATAGGCAATAAAATGGTGACCCCTTTGGAATCTGCTGTGTCAAGCTACTGCTTCCTGTGTGCTTCCTGGTAAGATACAGGCCTGTGGCTCACGCTGGCTCAGTGTGTCTGAGTGTGGAAAGCTAAGCAGGGTCAGGCCTGGTTATTACTTGGATGGGAGAGCCCTCCTCTAGTTTCCTGCATTGAGCAGGGGGTTGGACTCGATGGCCTTTTAGGCCCCTTCCAACTCTATGATCCTATGATATCCTAAGTAAGTCTGGCCCCAAGTTTAAGGCCAAATGTTGGCTTTGCATGAAGTTTGTTTTTTGCTGTAACTCTCTTGTTCATTCCTTTTCTATTATTGTACAAAACGAGGCTCCATCATACACCACACTCCTGAATTTACTGATTGCTCTCACTGCTAGATTAGCATAAAAGCAATGGAAGCCCAAAGATGAATTATTGGTTTGGAGGCTGGGGCCATAATGAAATCAGAAAAGCCACAGAGTTTTCTTTCTTGAGTACAACTATATTGAGTTGACTTTCTTTCTTCTTCTTCTTAAAGAGTTTAAATGAAACGACAGGGCTCAAATCCTGTCAAATGCACTTCCTCACCGAAAAGCCTATGACTGCTTATACTAGTCAATTGAACTCGTCAATTGAATAATCTTTTGGCATTTAAAAAGGCCATAAAGACTGATCTCTTCTGGCAGGCCTACCCAGTGGAACCTTTAAATCCAAGTGGAGAGGCAGGTAAGAATTATTATTCTTACCTTGCTGTGTGACCTCATCCCTACATCTTGTGTGAACCGATTGTGGGATATTAAGTCGTGAGGGAAGACTCTGCAGTTGCTTCCATGATGGATGGTGTGAACCCAGTCACTCTCTCCAAGCAGGACATTCCAGTCTCCCCCTTTCCATTGTTCTTTTCCAACTGATACTCAGCATCCCATGGCTACTGAGCACCGTGGCTACTGTTTCACAGTGATCTCCCCCCCACCTTATTTAAAAAAGAAGTCTGCAAACTTTGGGGGTTTGCTGAGCATGCAGATACCCCCCCCCCTTTATTTCTCAGTGGCCCTGTTTTGGTTCCATTTTTCTTGGTACTCACTGCCTGAGTTTGTTATTAGAGGGGGTGATATCTTCCTAAGCTGAATGTTTTCCAAATTCCAGGTCTTAGGTCCAATATCTGTTCTTAAGATCTAGCTCAATTTGTCAGGTAACAATGGAGTCTAATTTCTGAATAGTGCTCATGGCAATATGGGAGGTGGCTATGCATGTCAGGGCCTTTTTGATTGTGGTGCCTCAGTTGTAGTATGTACTCCCAAAGAAGGCCTATCTTGCTCCATCACTGCTTATCTTTCAGAGTGTAGGAATACCCTCTATTTCAGAAGGATTTTCGAGATATCGATGTTTTTCTTGTGGTAACTTCTTTTTTTCTGTCTAAATTGGCTATTTTAATATATATATATATATATATATATATATATATAATTGTTGTCTTTATTATTATTCTTAGCCACCTTGAATGTCTTTTGTGACTGAAAAGTGAGTTAAAATATTTTATTTTTATTTTTTTAAATCAAAGTAGAATGAAATATGTAAAAGACTGTGTCTGTCTGGGGGATGTAAAAGAATAGATAATTACAGGCAAGTTAGATCTTTTGGATAGCTACCATCATGTTATTCTGTGCTTGGGGCAATTACATTTTAATATAAGCAATGAGACTGTAATCCCAAGTGAGTTGTACTGCAAGAGGCATATTATCCAATCCTATCACAGTATGAAATTAATATTGCTGGATAAGATAAAAGTTATTTTTTTTATAAAAAGAACCATAGTAAATGCAAGGCTATCAGACCTTCCCTTTTTAATGGTTTTCTGTCTTCCTATAGAATAAAAGAAATTCAGTCATTTGGGCATAAGTGACATATCCTCTTGACATATCATCATGAGTGAAATCTCAATGAGCAAGTATGTTATCTGTCTATATGCATGTTTGCTGCAGTGAATGCAGTATTGTTTACTTCCAGAGCGATCCTATTGCCCCCTAGACAGCGTCTAGGGGCCATCGGCTTCTTCATCGCCCTGATTGGATTATGCCCTTCAGATTCCCAGATCCGAGGTGGAAGACAGAGCTCCGACCCTGGCGCTGGGGATTCGCACTCAAATCCCCCTCCCCCCCTCACAACCTGTTGGAAATTGTAATGTTGCCTGCTTAAATCAATGAGGTAATGCAACCACTAGTTCCAGTGGGAGGAAAAAGGGTTCATTGAACAATCCCCAGGGTGCATGTTTTGTACCCCCTCCTCCCTACTTCCAGCCTCTCTGTGGCCAGCGATCTCTCTCTCTGCCTCTCCAACCTGATGGACACAAGGTCTGAGCTGGCTTCCGGCCAGTGATCTGCAATGAAGTGGACTCTTAACACCCAAGACTCTAATCTGCCTATATGCATCCTGCATATATGAATAAACGGACTGTAAGTAAAACTAATAAAAGTCTTTATTAGCTTTTAAACCTTGTATGGACAATCCGTTTCCTTTTAAGAGCCTTTTAGCAGGGTTTAACAACCCACATGCTGATAACCAGTTTCAATAACCAGGCAGCGCATAAGGGGGGAAACTCTGCTTCGTCCTAACCAGTATAGGACCGACTCCTTTGTCCATATCCCCCAACACAACCGGCATGGAAAGAACCATGCCAGCTGCGTCTCCAAGGTCATAAGAGCGACCTTGGAGCAGGGTAAAGGGAGAGGGGAGGGGAGGGGAGGGGACCAGGGCCACCAGGATATGGTGTATCCTGACAGCGCTGCATCCTCCTTTCCTCCCCCACCAAAGTGCTGCAGCTAGACTGCTGAAATCGGCCGTCTAGCTGGCTTGCAGGGCGGGAGGAGCCCGGAGGCAGAGGTCACCTCCGCCACTCCTCTCACCCTGCATAGCATGCCCATAAACCTCCGAGTCCAGAGGCTTACAGGCATCCTGATGGGATTACGCCCTTAGAGAGTTTTATTGCTAATACCATTTAGTATTAGTGGAATGAAAGTTAGGAATATAATGATTTCATGTTGTGTGTCATCTCAGTCATGGCAATCCAAGCAACAATCTTCTAATCGATTAACCCTATATACCCACTTACAGGACCGGTGCAAGGCAGTTTGGTGCCCTAGGCAAGATCAGATATTTAGCGCCCCCCTTCCCACTTGAGAGCGCTGTATTTTTTTTCCCAAGGCGTTTCTGGTGCCCCCTTCAGCCCTGCGCCCTAGGCAGCTGCCTAGTTGGCCTAATGGTAGCACCGGCCCTGCCCACTTATCGGGAAGTAGGCCCCACTAAATGTGAATGTGCGAGAAAGCAAGACTTACTTCTGAGATATGTATTCATGAAGGGCCGTAGCTCAGTGGTAGAGCACATGCTTTGCATGCAGAAGGTCCCAGGTTCGATCCCCAGGTAGGGCTGGAAAAACTCCTGCCTGAAATCCTGGAGAGCCATTGCTGCCAGTCAGTGTCAACAATGCTGGACTGGATGGACCAAGGGTCTGACACGGTGTAAGGCAGCTTCCTACGTTCCTGTGTATAGGATCACAGGGTAAATTAAACAAAAAAACATAACATCAGAACTACATATGAATCATGAAAAAAAAATCTATTGGAGCCTGTGGAATAAGTTATAAATAACTTAGGGCACAATCCAATGCAAGTTTAGACAGGAAAAAAAGGCCTACAACTCACAGCTATGCTGGCTGGGGCATGCTGGGAGTTGGAGGCCTTTTTTTCTGTCTAAACTTGCATCGGATTGCGCCCTTATTCTATTAATTATTTATTAGGACATTTTTAAACCACCCTTCATCCTTGCATGGGTGGTAAATATAAATTAAAGTAATGCATAATATAATAAAAACATAGTCAGAACTAATTTTACCTGGTTGGGGTACATATGCAATTTCCCCCTCTCAGCACTGCCAGCATGGATTTTTAATGGAGAGAAAAATAATGCTGACTTGGCACTATTGCACTCATGCGCTCATATGCATTTCATGCATCATGCCAAACGAGAGAGCGATGTCCTTGAAAAGAGATAATAAAATATCCAGGATTGTGCAGGTCAGAAACCATCTGCTTCTCCTTCGCCCCCACCCCTTCTTGAAGAAATTAGCATTATAAATTAGCTAGGAGTGGTGAAAGGGCATCTTTGCAAAAATCAGGCCTGCCTGATGGCAGGATTTTATATATGGTTTGCAAGGGAGAGAGCAGGTGTGTGTGTGTGTGTGTGTGCGTGCGGAACAGCTGTATTTGTGGTGGTGCCCATGACAGTTTTTCAAATTGCCAAATATTCCGACAGGCACAAAAAGGTTGCCTACACCTAGATTAATAATGTTTATTTCTTTTATTTATTT
Source organism: Shinisaurus crocodilurus (assembly GCA_021292165.1). Lineage (NCBI taxonomy): Eukaryota > Metazoa > Chordata > Lepidosauria > Squamata > Shinisauridae > Shinisaurus > Shinisaurus crocodilurus. Next base: position 271,682,536 of record CM037879.1, on the reverse strand, counting down.
ACTTATTTACAGTATTTGCATACTGCTCCACATCTAGGCAGATTCCAGAGTGGTGAACAATAAAAAGATAAAACAAATAAAAGAATAAAAACAATGCATTAAAAACAGGATAACTTTAAAACCATGACTGGTCAGCAAGGAAGGCTCCACAAAACAAATATGTCTTCAGCAGGCACCGAAAACAACACAGTGTTGGAGCCTGCCTCACCTCAAGAGGCAGGGAGTTCCAGAGAAGTGGAGCTACCACACTGAAGGCTCTTCTCCTGGTGGACTCCAATTGGGCCATAGGTCCATGCGGAACCACCAGGAGAATGTCCTCCAATGACCTCAGTGACTGGGCAGGTTGGGAAGGGAGAATGCGCTCTCTCAGGTATCTTGGTCCCAAGTTGTTTAGGGCTTTGTACACTAATACCAGAACCTTAAACCTGGCCCAGTAGCGAATAGGCAGCCAGTGCAATTCCTTCAGCAAAGGAAGGAGTTGCATGCTGAAAAGGGGCAGCTCCCGACAACAGTCAAACCGCTGCATTCTGCACTAGCTCCAGCTTCTGGAGCAGCCTTAAGGGCAGCCCCACATAGAGCGCAGTACAGTAATCCAGTTTTGAGGTTACTAGCGCCTGTGCCACTGTGGCCAAGCTAACCCTGCCCAGGAGACAATATGTGGCAATATGTCTCATTGCTGCTGCTTCATTCAGTTTTATCTAGTTTTCTTAACCATTTATTGCTTTTTTGATCTTCGTTGTCGTCTTCGTTGTCGTCTTCGTTGTCGTCTTCGCCGTTGTCTTCTTCCTGCCAGCCACTTTAAATTCTTGTTTAAGAAGAAAAGCAAGATATGAATAGTTGAAATCAATCAATCAATAATAAGTTGTAGTGGAAGAGGAAGAGGGCAGGGCAAAGGCAAAAGTTGAGACATCTGGCTACCATTGGAAAGCTTTGTACCTCTTTAGTGACGTGTGCACACTCACATGGGGAGGGGGGAGAGAGTCGAGACTGGAAGCAAAGTGCTAATCAGTGCTTTAACTACATCAGTGTTTTATTATGAGCAACAGATTGTCCGGAAAAACCACCAACCCTAAAATAAACCTAATTTTCATGGATGCTACATTCAATCATGGAAAAATGTAGATGCCAGAACAATAAATAAGAAACAAAACTACATATCTGGTTCACCTTGCAATCAAATGAAGAACAACAAAGCTAGTGGACCAGATGGGATTCCTGCTGAAATCTTTAAAGAAGGGGGCCCCAAACTTGTACAACATCTTCATAAACTCATCGAAAAAATCTGGATAAGAGAAGAGATCCCAGAAGACTTCAGGGATGCCATAATTATCACCCTCTTTAAGAAGGGTGATAGAACAGACTGTGGAAACTATCGGGGCATTTCTCTCTTAGCAACCGCAGGTAAAATATTTGCTAGGATTCTCGCAAACCGTCTTCTATCTATTTCAGAAGAGATCCTCCCTGAAACTCAATATGGTTTCCGCCCCTCTAGAGGGACAGTAGACATGATTTTTACTGCACGTCAGCTCCAAGAAAAATGCCGGGAGCAAAATCAACCCCTTTATATGGCATTTATCGATTTGGCTAAGGCCTTTGATACTGTAGACCGTACAGCTCTCTGGACTATCCTTATGAAAATTGGATGCCCCAATAAATTTGTGAATATCTTGCAACTTCTCCATGACAACATGACGGCAACGGTTTTGGACAACAACGGCTCTCATGGTGCTCCATTTAAAGTGGGATCAGGTGTTAAACAGGGATGTGTTATCGCCCCAACATTATTTGCCATTTTCATCGCCATGGTTTCACATCTTGTCAAGAGGAAACTTCCCACTGGTGTGGGAATTATATATCGAACAGATGGAAAGCTTTTTAATCTCAGCAGGCTGAAAGCAAAAAGTAAGGTAATTACAACCTCCGTTGTGGAACTTCAGTATGCTGATGATAATGTGGTCTCCGCACATTCAGAGGATGATCTCCAAACTATCCTAAATGCTTTTGCAGAAGCATACGAAAAACTTGGTCTCTCACTTAACATCAAAAAAACCAAAGTGCTTCATCAGCAAGTGCAAGCTAACCCTTTGGTGATCCCATCTATCCAGCTTGGCGGGACAATACTGGAAAATGTCAATCATTTTCTCTATCTTGGCAGCTATCTTTCTGTTACAGCTAACATCGACAGTGAAATCCAGCATCGTCTGAGCTCCGCAAGTGCCGCATTTTCTCGAATGAAACATAGAGTGTTCGAGGATCAGGATATTTGTAAGAAGACCAAAACACTGGTTTATGAAGCCATTGTATTACCAACTTTATTGTATGCCTGCGAAACATGGACTATCTATAAACGTCACTTCCACCTCCTTGAAAGGTTTCATCAACGTTGCCTCCGGAAAATCCTGCAAATTACTTGGGAAGATAGGCGAACAAATGTCAGTGTACTGGACGAAGCAAAGACTACTAGCATTGAAAAAATGATCCTTCAACGCCAACTTCAGTGGACCGGTCATGTTGTTCGAATGCCTGACTGCCGTCTCCCAAAGCAGTTACTTTACTCCCAAACTCAAGGATGGAAAGCGGAATATCGGTGGTCAATATAAGAGGTTTAAAGATGTTCATAAGGCTAATCTAAAAAAATGCAATGTAAACATCGAAAACTGGGAAGCTCTGGCCCATGAACGATCTAAATGGAGGTTGGCCTTTCACAAAGGTTCCATGGACTTTGAAGAAGCCCGACTGCAAGGTGAAAGGGAGAAACGTGCTAAACGAAAAGCACATCAAATGAATCCTTTACAGGACCATCTTCTATCTGGTAACCTGTGTCCTCACTGTGGGAAGCTGTGTGGATCTAGAATTGGCCTCCACAGTCACTTACGGACCCATCGCTAGAGTCTACACAATCTTCTTTAGAATTTCCTCCTTTTATCCTGGAAGACAATCTTACTCGGTCACGAGTGATCGCCTGATGATGATGATGATTTCTGAGCAGAATGACAACATGGTATAAGTCACATGTGATCTTGGAACAATAGGAAGCCAATAGGGAAAAAAACTACCGGCCCACATTCACACATACGGCACTACAAAGGTTCAATTGAAGACATCTTCAAAAACAAAATATCTGCTACTAATGTTACAAATCATGTGCAAGTGGAACACATTTTTGCAAGCTTTCTTGTTTCAGCTGCAAGATGCTAGAAACAAATGGGAAGCCGTCAAAACAGACTGGGGCAGGTAACTTCTGATCTGGAAATATCTACAGGTGAAATGCACATTTTGCATCCAGTTATCTGACTGATGCAAAGCCCACTTATTAAGTTAATGGCAAGAAGCTTTTTGCTAGTGCAAAGGAGGTAGCCTTCATCAGAGAACTAGATAGACATAATTTATTTATTTTTATAAGACTACTAGCTGTTGCCCGCGGCTGCGCTCGCATGGATTTTAGGATTTGGTACAATGGAAAAGATACAGTGTCTTTGACTGAACGTGTAACGTTTAGGCTGGGTGCTGGCAGCAGAAAACTTTTCTGACAGAAATATCTGATTGTAAAGAAAAATCAGGTTAATCCTGAGAGTCTACAGGTGATGAAGAGTGACCGTGCCAAGTTTGGGGTTGATCTGTCAAAACGTGATGGAGCCTATGCGACGATGCCCCCCACACAGCAGTCATTCAGTCAGGCAGTCATTTAAAAAGTTTCCCTCCCTTTTCACCCCCTCAGAGAACATTCTAAATGGCCTAGGGGAGATTTGCATACCCACCCCTATTGGCCCCTGCAGGAATTCATACGAACATTCTAAGTGTCATATGGGCTATTTGCATAACTGCTCCTATTGGCTCCTGCAGCAATTATGAGGTGAGGCCGATTTGCATAACTGCTCCCCTGTTGTTTTGCCCATAGGAGATATGAGAGTGGGGCGATTTTGCCCCCTTTTTTCACCCCCTTAGGGACAGAATTTCCAAAAATCCTTCCTTAGTGGGTGTCTACGTCATAAAAACAATGTCCCTTCAAAATTTCACGTTCCTAGATTAAACAGTTTGAGCTGGGCGTTGATGAGTCAGTCAGTCAGTCCTTCTTCTTTTATATGTATAGATTGGGTGCATAAGATTTTGGAACAGGAACCCTGCAGTTCTGGCCTGACTTCCTTGCTCCCTTTTGTATCACAACTGCTGATCAGAAGAGAGAAGTACAGGCAATTAAAGCCAGGGCATTTATCATCATCATCACCACCACCACCACCACCATTAATTATCATTAGAGCCCAGAATTCTTTTGGTCCTGAGAATGAGGTGACTACAGAAAGTCAATTCCATGTCACCGCCTGCTTCAAAACAATTTCTTGCTCAGGAAGCTTACCTGTTTGCAGTACTTGCTGGCCTTCAGCTTGGGTGCCTGGGAACATCACAAAGGGGACATCACCTGGATGAATGTTCTTATACCTTCCTGTAAATGTCCAAATGTTTGATGCCATTTGTGTAGCTGCATGGCGAGAGGGGGGGGGGGATCAAACAAACCCACTCAATAAAGATGTGACGGGATAGCAGGAATGCAACCATTGGCCATTCCTACCAGCCCCGCAGTCACTCGCTTGGCAGTGCTGATTCAGTGGAGGAGCCTGACACATGTGCACGTGCATGTGTGTAAGGACCCGTGCTCATTAATGCTGAGTATACAGCTGCCAGGAGGCACGGCCAATGGCTGTGTCAGTGTGGAAGGAGCACGGGCAGTGGGCGCGTTTCTGCTACCCCCTCATTTGCATTAGCAGAAGCAGCTGAATAAAGCAGACTGAATCCAGGAAGTAAATGACCTGGCAAACTTTACCAAGAGTGCAATCCTATATGTGTCTATGGAGAAGCAAGTCCTATTGAGCTCAATGGGACTTACTCCCATGTAAATATGCGTAGGATTGCAGCCTGAATTATAAACAGATGGTCACTTGCCTAAGCAGGCAGAAGTATAAAACAGCAGAGCAAGTCAGGCCAGGCTTCTAGCAGATTGGGCCGGTTCGCACATCACGCTAAGCCACCCTGGAGAATAAGATGTGGTGCGTTCGTTGCTCACTGAACAACCCATGTTACTCCTGACAGACGATTGGGTGCATGGCGGCTTGGCCCCTCAGTCCTCCAACTCACTCTCTGTATGTAACCCAGTGTCCTTTGGGTGGAAATCCATCTTGTATCCTCCTCCCTATAGCGGGAAACTTTCCTGGTCCTCTCTCCACTCCGATTGTTCCCCCTTTCTGGAGCACTTACTTCGTTCGCTACCTTTTTAAAAAAAATATTTCTTCGGTGCTTCGGAAGTACAGAAATGCGATCACAATTTTTTAATTATTATTTTCCCCTGCCAGTCATTTGCAAGTGCGCAGATTCACCTGTCCGCTATGTGTAGTCTCACCTTGTCAATTTCCTTATACGTTACAGCTGTCAAGAGAAGCCTCAAAGTGGAGTAGGTAATATACTAGGAAATCGACAAGGTGGGACGGCAGATAGGCTAATCTGTGCACACTTGCAAATTACATCTGCCCACCCCAACGGGGCCCCATTTGCTCCATCCCCTGTAGCTGCCTTCTAAGGTGTTTAAATTTTTTTAAAAAAAAAACACTGTTGGGGAGATTTGCTCAAATGCCCTGAAGCTCAGTAACCCCAGCAGTAATTTCTCCTAAAAACAGCTGCGATGGGGAGGGGAGCCAATAACTCCCATTTGCTAACTTCATCCGGACTTGGGGAAGTGTCAAAGGGGGGGGAGAACACTGACAAGTGTCAGTTCAAGGCTTAATAGTGAGAGGGTGATATTGCCAAGTGGGAGTTATTTCCCCCACCTTTCGTGCTCACTTTTTTTTTTTGGTGGTGGTGCTTCTAAATTGCGCAAATGGATTCCTATTTTCTCTTATTATTTCCCGCCCTGGTCCTTTGCAAGTGTGAGCAGATTAGCCTATGTGTAGTCTCGCCTTGTCCATTTCCTAGTAAATTACCTACTCCACTTGGTCCCTTCCCTTGGCAGCTGTAACATACCAGGAACTTGACAGGAGAGACTACACATAGCGGAAAGGCAAATCTGCACACCTGCGCACTTGTAAGGACCAGGGGAAAAATAATAATAATAATAATAAAAATCCTAATCCCATCTGCGTACTTCCGAAGCACAGGGCGGGGGGGGGGGGGGAAGGCAGCGACCAAGCTACAGTCCTTCATAGTGCCATTTCAGTATCGGTGGAGGGGCAGTCACTGGCAAAGGGGGCTGGAGGCAGCGCTGGTGAGATCGCAATGAGTGGCACAGGCTTTTTTTGCCACTTTTGCCAGGTGGCTCTGTCTGTAGCCGCTTGGGACAAGCCATGCTGCCAGGTTTGGATGTAGTGACAAGCCACCCTGAAAACAAGCTATCCCAACAACTCTACCCTGGGTTCTCAGGGTGGATTGTGCATGGTTAACAATGCATGCTGAATCCTGGCTGGGTTCTCACATCACGGTAAGCCACGCAGACACCAACAAGGCTCACGACCAACCATGGCTTATCATGTCATGTGAACCCAGTCACAGTTGCCAGCCACCTAATTAGCATAATTGCCCTCACCAGACACAGATTGTTGTGACATCTGAGCCCAGCAAGGATAGATGGCTTGTGTGGTGTACAAACCACCCTGAAACCCATGGCTTGTTCTATAGTTTCAGGGTGGTTTGTAAACCTCCCTGAAACTAGGTTTGGACATCACAACAACCCACGCCCAGCTAGGGTAATTATGCTAATTAGGCAGCCTGTGACTGGCATGCACAGGGATGGAAAATAAGCCACCGTGGCTTATTTTTCCTCCATGATCATGCAAACCCGCCCAATGAAACCCCTACTACTACAAAACATAGAGAACATGCTAGTCTTTTTATACACAAGGGACCCGGACTAAAAGAAAACTTATTTGGCTCCACCTGTCTGCTAGGCAACATTCCCCCACCCCTCTTTGTGACCCCTGTTTACACCCAAGGCCCTCTGATGCATCCAGAGTTGTTAATTAGCTTTGCATCCGGAATGATCTTTGATATTGTGCCTACTACCTGCATTAAAACTAAGGACAAAGTAACCCTTAGCTTGCATTCTTTTTTGCTGTGATCCTCTGCCATCACTATTCCAACAATCTGAACAGCACTATTGTAACCTATGTTCAGAGCATATCTGTTTTCTTAATCTCTAATTATCCCATGTATTGGTGGACAGAAAGACTGTTTGTATAAACCAGGGATGGAGGAACATTTTGAGCCTGAGGGCCACATTTGCCTGCAGGCAAGTCAGGCGATCACTCGTGACAGAGTAAGATTGTCTTCCAGGATAAAAAAAAAAGAAAAGAAAAGAAAAGAAAATTTACAAAAAGGAGATTTTAAAAGGAGGAAAATTCTAAAGAAAATTGTGTAGACTCTAGCGATGGGTCCGTAAGTGACTGTGGAGGCCAATTCTACACAGCTTCCCACAGTGAGGACACAGGTTACCAGATGGAAGATGGTCTTGTAAAGGATTCATTTGACGTGCTTTTCGCTTAGCACGTTTCTCCCTTTCACCTTGCACTCGAGCTTAGTGGATGGGGCAAGAGGCAAAGAACGCAGGGCCAGAGGCATAGGTGAGCAAGGCATTCACACACAATAATTCACTTGCATTCACCACTCCATCAGCTGGCCAAGGGGAAAGATCACACGGATGTTCCCTGCAATCCCCCGCCCCCCAGGCTGCCCGTGGACTAGGACTAGGTTTACATCTCACCTTCTCCATGATCTTCTCACTTGACACTGCTCAGCTGAGTGCTTGAAAATAGCTAGGCCACTCCTTAGTTGGCTCCATAGCTCCCTTTCCCCTGGTGCTCAGCTGTTTTCTAGCGATACTGTGGAGAGAGAGTTCCTGGGGAGGGATTGGATGGGGAGTCTTTCTCTTCCAAAGTATCAGGAACTGCCACAGCCAGAGATGAGGTGTTGCATAGCGTGGAGTTCTATTTCAATGAAATATTAGTGGGATGACTGAGGTCTACTTCAGAAAAATAGCAGACTAGTTGATAACCCTGTGTCTGAAGTGGAACACTTCAGATTAAAGGTGAATAGGCGGTTTTGCATTATGGAATGTTCCTCTGTATAAGCAAAAAAATAAATACAATAAAAATCCCTTCACATAGAGAACACTTCGTTGGGGACAAGACTAGGCTAGAACTGTTCCCTCTGACATCTAGTTTTCTATGTGATGTAATCTCTCCCACCCCCATGGGGGAACATTCTTTCGTATGAGCCCCCCTGCAGACTGGTGGTACAGTCCAGACACAGGTGTACTACTTCAGTTCCTATTTGTGAGAACAATGGATCAGCTTTGTGCATATTCAGTCAGGGCCAAACCATGTGTTACACGCCCCAGCACCCTATTTTAGGCTGAAAGGCGTCTTCAGGAACAAACAATTGCGAGTAGAGAAGCTGCAACATGTACGAATGTATGTATGCTTAACCCTTTTCCAAACCCATCTGTCATGGAAGGTTTAGAGGTCATAGAATCATAGAAAAGTAGAGTTGGAAGGGGCCTACAAGGCCATCGAGTCCAACCCCCTGCTCAATGCAGGAATCCAGGTCAAAGCATCTCTGACAGATGTCTGTCCAGCTGCACCTTGAATGCCTCCAGAGTGGGAGAGCCCACCACCTCCCTAGGTAGTTGATTCCATTGCCTTATTGCTCTGACAGTCAGGAAATTTTTCCTGATGTTTAGGTGGAATCTAGGTTCCTGTAACTTGAGCCCATTATTCCGTGTCCTGCAAACTGGGATGATCGAGAAGAGATCCTTGCCCTCCTCTGTGTGACATCCCTTCAAATACTGGAAGAGTGCGATCATATCTCCCCTCAGTCTCCTCTTCTGAAGGCTAAACATGCCCAGTTCTTTCAGTCTCTCCGCATAGGGCCTTGTTTCCAGTCCCTTTATCATCCTTGTTGCCCTCCTCTGAACCCTCTCCAGTTTGTCTATGTCCTTCTTAAAGTGAGGTGCCCAGAACTGGACGCAGTACTCAAGATGAGGCCTAACCAGTGCCGAGTAAAGGGGAATTATCACTTCCCGCGATTTGGAAGCTATACTTCTATTAATACAGCCCAAAATTGCATTTGCCTTCTTTGCAGCCACATCGCATTGCTGGCTCATATTCAGTTTGTGATCTACCACAATTCCAAGATCCTTCTCATTTGTAGTATTGTTGAGCCAAGTGTCCCCCATTCTGTAACTCTGCATTTGGTTTCCTCTCCCTAGGTGCAGCACTTGGCATTTATCCCTATTAAATTTCATTCTGTTGTTTTCGGCCCAGCGCTCCAGCCTATCGAGGTCACTTTGAATTTTGTTTCTGTCTTCCAGAGTATTAGCTGTTCCACCCAACTTTGTGTCATCTGCAGATTTGATAAGCATTCCCTGTACCTCCTGATCCAAGTCATTAATAAAAATGTTGAAGAGCACCGGGCCCAGGACCGAGCCCTGTGGTACCTCGCTCGTTACCTCTCCCCAGTTTGAGAAGGAACCATTGATAAGCACTCTTTGAGTCCGATTCTGTAGCCAATTGTGGATCCACCTGATAGTTGTTCCATCTAGCCCACTCTTAGCTAGCTTACTAATCAGGATATCATGAGGCACTTTGTCGAAAGCTTTGCTGAAGTCCAGATATATAATGTCCACAGCATTCCCACAGTCCACAAGGGAGGTTACCCGATCAAAAAATGAGATCAGATTAGTTTGACAGGATTTGTTCTTGACAAATCCATGCTGGCTTCTAGTAATCCCTGAATTGTTTTCAAGGTGCTTGCAGACTGACTTCTTTATAATCTGCTCCAAAATCTTCCCGGGGATTGATGTCAGACTGACTGGCCTGTAGTTCCCAGGTTCCTCCTTCTTGCCCTTTTTGAAGATGGGAACAACATTTGCCCTCCTCCAGTCGTCTGGCACTTCACCTGTCCTCCATGATTTCTCAAAGATAATAGACAGTGGTTCTGAGAGTTCTTCTGCCAGTTCCTTTATTACTCTAGGATGCAGCTCATCAGGCCCTGGAGATTTAAACTCGTTCAGAGTAATCAGGTGCTCCTTGACCATTTGCCTATCAATCTCAAGCTGCAATCCTGCCCCTTCAGTCTGCACTTCAGGTTTGCCAGGGGGGTCATAGACCCTCTTTTGGGAGAAGACCGAGCCGAAGTAGGAATTGAACACTTCTGCCTTTTCTTTGTCTTCTGTTATCATGCCCATCAGGAAGCTAGACAAGAACTTTATTCTCTTAAAGGAGGCAGAACAGCAGCAGGAAACTCCTGACTCCATGCAGATACAACTAGTTCCAGTGCCACCTAGTGTCTAAACTATTTAAAGGTACTATCCACACCATTTCCCCACTCTCTCTTTGATTTAAATGGTTTCTAAGTGTTGATTGTTTCCTGGGCCATTAAAACCCATTGCCTGAATGTAGCAAAGTGTTCCATGTATTTTTAGTGGCCTTTAAAAAATTGCCCTGAGGATCAGGGACAGCGCCAGACTCCAGTGGGCCCTCAGCATAGTGCTGCTGATGGGCCCCTGCTGCGCCCCCCCTAAAGCCCCTCCCTCCTGATTTCTGAAGACCCTCCCTCCTGATTTCTTTTACCTGGCAGTGGCGGTTGTGGGGCTCTGGCTCCTCCTCCCCTGGCCAGCCCTACTGGCAAAGTGTCATGGCCCCTGGCTGGCTGGACCTGCAGGCTGCATGCTTTTTGTATATATATACTTACATTTTGAGTAGGAGCAATCAGCTACTGCCATTGGGGTTCATGGCCAATGAGGGCACAGGAGCAACAAAAAGCCCACCCTGTGCCCTCATTGGCCATATTGCCACCCCAAAGCAGCATCTGACTGGTTCAGATTGCTGCTACTCAAAATGTAATATTTTTTTTTAAAAAATGGTGTTCTTTTAAAATAGGGTGCCATGGGGCCTACATGGTCGGACATGAAAGGAGAAAAAAGGAGGAGGAGGAGGAGGGCGGTGGCAGCGGCAGCAGTGGCAGCGGCAGCAGCTGCAGCAATGCTCAGGAGCAGGGATGGGCCCTTCTGAGCCCTCAGCAGCTGCCCACCCATGCCAACCTCTGACACCGGGCCTGCGGAGGATACTCTCCTAACTCAGATTGCCCTGTTCTTTAAGCAGGCTACATTGTTTGAGTTGTAAATATAAACAGAAGATAAGCTACCCCTTTAGGTAACTGTGGAAACCACTGGGTATTGGATAAACCCTGAACTTAATTCTGAGTACTGAACCAGGCTGGCTTTTATCGGAAGTGGTTCTTTAAGTGGCTACAGATGTTATGATTGATATAGTGTCAGATTTTCCCTCATCACCCTTATCAGAAGACTCCCTTAGACTGAAGGGGGCGATTAAAGGTTTCTTCTTTGTTTTGCTTGTGACATTACCTTGCTTGAGATAAAAGGAAGAATTATATGGTGTCAGCTTGACAAAAGCAAAAGGAAAACCCTTTAAGTACTGTTTTCAGATTCTTTTATCTTTAGTTTCTTTATATATAAACTTGGGATGTAATCTAGCCAGAGTTAAACAGTTTTAAGAGCAATTGATTTCAGTAGGAGAGTCAAGCACTTGTTTAAGGCTGCAATCCCTATGCACATGTACTTGGGAGCACACCCCACTGAACTTTATGGGACTTACTTTTGAGTAGACATGCATAGGATTGCACTGCAAATCTTTCCAAACTAAAATAAATTACTCAGGTTTTTGAGCAATTGCTTGAACAATGACTTTACCCTCCCATTGAAAGCAATTGTGCTTAAAACAGCTTAACTTTGGCTGGATCACACCCCTGTTTGTTGCCAGTGGGTTTTCAGATAATTTGGATCGGGGGGGGGGGGCAGGTGACTCAATAAATGTATGGTTGCTACTCAGTTGTTGCATGGGATTTAGTTTGTAATGCCTTCTGTCATTGGGATGCATTGAAGTTTCCCTAGCACTGAATGAACAAAACTTTGCCACTGGCAAAAAGCTGTGTGTCCCTCACACCCGACCCCACCATCAGCTAGTATATGCATTGTGAGATTGTGACTGGGTTTGCACAACACAACAACCCACCATGGCTTTTAAGTATTTGTGAAAATTAATTGGGGGGGGGGAATTAGCCACCCCGGGCAGCCCCTCCAAGGTACTGCTGGGATACCTTGGAGGGATGGCTAAATTTGGATCGTGAAAGCTGCCTTGACAAGCAGCTTTCACGATCTCAAAGGAAACACACACTGAAAAACAAGCTACAGCAAGCGGAAACTGGCTTGCGATTGCGGCGGGTCGAGGAAGGGAGACCTCGGTGCTCCCACAGTGTCCCCCGAGATTCCTGCAGCAGGACACAAGGGGGAGGAGGTGGGCACGATGTGAGCAATTGTCTGTCGGGCACATCATGGGCCCTGGAGTGATCAACCCACACTGAGTGGCTTGTTCCTCACTGGGGAACTGTTCCAGGGAGGAACAATCCAAACCCGTCCTGCTAGTACCATGTAGATTAGCACATGGCTGCATGATGACTACCTATTCAGGTATTCTTTATTAATTTTTAAAAACCTATCCAGCATAGTGGCTCTAACATTCCTGGTGATCAACTCCTCCCAATGCCTGCACCATCGAAGCTGCATTTTATTATACCGCTCCTTTAAAAGCTGAGCAATTTTCTGGTGTGCTACTTAGGAATTAAGGCGCTCGTGTTGTGTGTAGCCCAAAGCAACAGCACCAAGGCCTGTCCCTTCCCTAGCAATGCTCTTGTTGCTTGGGAAATATTTTAGCTTATAGGTTCTTTCTTTTTCTTTTTCTTTTTAAAAGGCTTTGCACTCTTCCTCTTCAGGTATGGAGCATCCACACCTTTTCTCTCCTTCAGGTGGTGAAGAGGAGGAGTTCTAACCAAGCTTTCCTCTTGTATAGCATTTATCATCACTGTCTCCAGGATTTCAGGCAGTGACAGAATTCTAAAAAGTTACTAGCACAGTCTTGGGAGTAAAACTTTCAACATTTCTCTCTCTTTTTGCTTGCAGATAGACTCCAGTGAGAAAGAAAATAGTAATACTGAAAGTGGCTGGGAAAGCAAGATCATTGATGTAATTAGAAGCAGTAGCTACCACTGAGAAGTATAATCTTGTTGAGTCATGCATTTATATTACCATTTCGCTTCTGCCTACTCTTCTTCGGGTCTCATGGTAGTTTATCACAGAGAGAAGGGGATACAACAATAGACAACTTGTCTGAGAGCTAGGTCTGATGTCTCTTAGTCTTCCTGTATTCTGAAAACTTGGATTTAAGCTGAATTCAATTTGTCCCAATGGGAACAGGTTTGCAGATTGAGCAAGGAAAATGCTAAGAACATAACATAAGAACATAAGAAGAGCCATGCTGGATCAGACCAAGGGTCCACCTGGTCCAGCATTCTGTTCACACAGTGGCCAACCAGCTGCCCACTAGAAACCTACAAACAGGACATGAGTGCAACAGCACCCTCCTGCCCATGTTCCCCAGCAACTGGGGTACATAGGCATACTGCCTTTGATACTGGAGGTAGCATAGAGCCATCAGGACTAGTAGCCACTGATAGCCTTATTCTCCATAAATTTGTCCAATCCCCTGTTAAAGCCCTCCAAATTGGTGACCATCACTACATCTTGTGGAAGTGAATTCCATAGTTTAACTATGCGCTGTGTGAAGACTATGCTATATGTGATAACCCAAGCATTGTATGTCTGTAGTAGCCTGTTCTTAATGTTTCTACCTTTTTGTCATGCTCAGAGCTCCCACACACACACAGCATGCCAAAATACTGGTTGACATTTGCTAGTGGGTCCACAGGAATGCCTCTGGCGCACACAAGGTCCCCAATGGGCTTGCAGCAGCTGGGGTACAATCACACTGAGGTAGAGTTGTGTGACCCAACACTGGCTGCTTTTCTGGACAACACAGCTCTTCCGAGAACTCAGCCATAACGACATAGACATAATGAAACCAGAGAAGACATGTGCCCCAGCTGTGCTTGCTGATGTGTCAAGGGATGGTCTTGGAGCATGCCTGCTTCAGGGAAGTAGACCAGTTTCCTATGCCTCCAGATCTCTTAGTTTTTCAGAGCAGAACTATGCACTAATAGAGAAAGAACTGCTTGCAATTCCATATGCAATGAGGAAGTTCCATCTGTATGTATTTGGCAAAGTTGTTTTACTTCACACTGACCACAAACTATTAGTAGCAATTTTGCTCGCCTGCAGCATAAGTTCGTACAGCTTCAGAGATGTCCTCTTAATGTAGCGTACACCCCAGGCAAGCTGATGCATTTTGCTGACATGCTGTCTCGAGCTACTGTAGACCCTCCCATATCTGAGAAGGATTCTTGTGTGTGAGAGAAACGAATACAAGCACTAAGTGCGCTTGCCAGAGATTCAGGGTGGAACAACTACAGGAAGCTACAAACAGGATTCCCAACTCCAGGTGGTGATAGTGCTCGAAAAGCATGGATGGCCACAATATTTGAGAGATGTTTCTGCTACTGCAAAACACTTCTGGACTGCAAGAGATTCAGTGACCCTGTTCAGAAATATTGATGGCAATTCGAGGGGTTAATTAACCCATGAATTGTGAGGACATGTGCAAGCCTCTTCCAGTTTCCAGCAACAACCTACAAATGCAGTATTCGTAGGTTGTTTCTGTGACATACAAACCCAGGTGCTTCAATCCCAAATTAACCCATGGTTTGTTCTTGGGTTAATTTCAGGTCATTTAACCCACAAATAGCCCAAAGTACCTGGGTTTGGACATCATGAAAACAACCAACAAATGTTGCCTTAGTAGGTTTTTGCTGGAAACTAGAAGTGGCTCGAGCACAATTTGTGTGAGTTAATTACCCATGAATTGATTGACCCACAAATTGCCACTGAATGTCACCATTACATCTGAATATTATTTATTTATTTATTATATTTATACCCCGTCTTTTTTCCTGAAAGGAACCCAAGGTGGCTTACATAATCCTCCTCCTCCTCTCCATTTTATCCTCACAACAACCCTGTGAGGTAGGTTAGGCTGAGAGTCAGTGACTGGCCCAAAGTCACCCAGCGAGTTTCATGGCCGAGTGGGGACTAGAACACTTCAGGGGAGATAAGGTGGTTGTCCTTGAATCTCGGAGACAGAGCATCCTCTCTCAACTCTCTCTGCTTATCTTCTTAATGGAATAAAATTAATGTATATTTGTTATATAATGTATATTTATTATATAATAAAATGTGTACAAAAAGAAATAACAACTTGTCCCTTCCCCAGAAGCCTGCTGGGTGGGCTGTCCACTGCTGGCATAAGGCCCCCAAGAGATTATGCACTAGGACAGTGTTCTCCAACCTTGGGTCCCCAGATGTTTTTGGCCTACAACTCCCAGCATGCCCCAGCTAGCTATGCTGGCTGGGGCATGCTGGGAGTTGTAGGCCAAAAACATCTGGGGACCCAAGGTTGGAGAACACTGCACTAGGAGATGGAAGGCAGAAACTAGACAGAAAGCCTGTCCTCTAACCACATAAGGTCTTGTTCAGCCCACACCCTGATGCATTAAAATTCATTGCATAACATTTCTCTTGAATCACAGCTCATTCCATAAGGGTAGAAGCTTGCTTCTTTTAAACAATGAAAACTGGGATTTCCAATAAGGTGAATTTAGTGTTTGGAATTCCGTCCAAAACAGGCCTGATGTCTTCTTTTCTCCCAACATTGCTGCTGTTGTGGAGTTGAATCACTTAGTAGTTATGAGATTGTCATCATGGGAAGCTCTGCCTTACTCAAAAGTGGTTTTACCCTGGTGCAGTATTAGTCAGCTAGTAGCAAGGAATGAGTACAAATACACACATACAAACATCTTTGTTCCATGACCCACTAATCACTAGTGGGTCTTGATCTCTATTTCTGAGCTGCTGAGCTAGAAGACATAAACAATAATTAACACAACAATCTGGTATCAGAGTTATGAAGCCTTTAAAATTCCCCTGTACATGTTACGGTGTGGAAGGTTCCTGTTCAGAGATCCAGCCAGTGATGTCATTTCCCAGGATACTCCATTACATTCTCCTCCCCCTATTTTCTGTGTTTTCATTTCCAGCTGAATATATAGTGGTATATTGGATTATGGGTGGCCAGCATTCAAACCAGAGTGTGTACCTGTTCTATTATTACCTCAACCTTCTGTTAAGAATTCCTATGAAGTGAACATTTTCACTTGCTATTTCCTGCAGATCAAAGGTACAGCTACAGAGGCAAATGCAAAATTTGGCAGCCCTATTTGTAATTAGTGCTCCAAATTTATCCTGTCTTCTCTTCTTGGGTTTCACTGGGTAGTTTTACCTAGTAACTGGAGAGGATGAACCAGATGATCCTCTTCCTCCAGTGTAGGGTCCCGCTGTTGAATTTGGCTGAATTTGGGGCCAATACGTTCCCCTGTTCCCACACCACCACCAGCCTGCATTTCGTGACATCTTGCCTGATGAAGAAATCTGGAGATATTGAAAGCATGCACATTTTTTGTGACTTGGCCTAATAAAGGTATGACACTATATAGATTTTGGGATTTTTCTTGTGGCCAACATGGCTGCCTTTGTTTTTTTGTATAACTTGGAGAATAGCCAATTCAGCCGTTCAGCTCCAGGACTTAACACTGTAGGAAAAGGCTTTTACACCACCTATGCTGGGACTTTATTCTCCAAAGGTTCATCCCCTCCAAATGCTAGGTAAAACTACCCAATTTGGTTTCTATTGATTCTTCTTCTTCTTCTTCTTCTTCTTCTTCTTCTTCTTCTTCTTCTTCTTCTTCTTCTTCTTCTTCTTCTTCTTCTTCTTCTTCTTCTTCTTCTTCTTCTTCTTCTTCTTCTTCTTCTTCTTCTTCTTCTTCTTCTTCTTCTTCTTCTTCTTCTAACCTAGCACAGCATCTAAATTTATTTCCAGTTTTGGTAATATAAAGTCAGCCTAGTTAATCTCTACTTCTGTTTTCCACCAACCAAGGAAGTTGTCTGGTTCACCCTGGATGGAGACAGTTTTGAGTTAGCAGCTGGATTTTATATTTTCAAAAGTGAAGGATCTACAATTGTCTGATACTTTCTTCTATCCAGTGGTCCCGGGGTGGGTGGGTGGCGGCACTGAAACCTGAAACCATCACATCACCTGGCAGAGCCCAGTTTGAATGACTGCAATCTCTCTTCCCAGGGCCGCCCCTACCATTACGCAGGCTGAGGTGCCCGCATCAGGCGGCAGAGTGGGAAGAGTGGCGAATTGTGCTGCTCTCCCCCCCCCGCCAGGAGGGCTCGCTGCTGCCCCCCCACCTCCAGTGGGTGCTCTGGAGAGCCCCGCCACCTCCCTCTGTGGCATTTGCTGCAGCAAGAGAGCAGCTGGCAGGGCTCTCCAGAGCAACCTGCTGGGTGCACCACCAGCCGCTGCTTCTTACCACAGGCAACTGCTGCGCTGCTGCCCACCCACCCTACCCGCTTGGCTGGCCTGCTGCTTCCTCACTTGCTTGGCCAGCCAGCCCGCCCGGCTGCCGCCACCTGCCCACCCACTTGTTCAGCCAGCCTACCTGCTTGGCTGGCCAGCCGCTCCCTCATGTGCTCGGCTCCTGCCCAGCTGGCCGTTCCCGCCTTGTGCCCCAGCCACGGGGCTCCCGCCATAGGTCAGCCTCGCTAACATGAGAGGTCGGCTGGTGTGGGAGTTTGGCCGACCTCTCACGATAGTTTGGTTGACCTCTTGCAGGAGCCCCACAGCTGCGGCACAAGGTGGGAACAGCTGGGCGTGCAGGAGATGGGCAAGTGAGGGAACAGCTGGCTGGCCAAGCAGGTAGGTCGGCTGAGCAAATGGGTGGGCAGGTGGCGGCAGCGGCGGCGGCAGCAGCAGCACTGTCACCTCGCTTGAGGTGGCATGATACATTGGGCCAGGCCTGCCTCCCCCTTCATATCATCTAAAGCAGTGTTCTCCAACCTTGGGTCCCCAGATGTTTTTGGCCTACAACTCCCAGCATGCCCCAGCCAGCTATGCAGGCTGGGGCATGCTGGGAGTTGTAGGCCAAAAACATCTGGGGACCCAAGGTTGGAGAACACTGATCTAAAGATTCTGACCATGCAAATATCCTGACTACAACATCCAATCAGCCTCTTTCCCCCTTCTATAGCCCCTGTCCCTTCCAACCTGACCTGCTTTGTAACATCTTGCCTGACAAAGATCTGGAGTTCTCGAAAGCTTGCACATTTTTTGTGATCTTTGAGGTGGCCTAATTAAAGGTATCCCAATATATGGATTTCGGAATTTTTCTTACGGCTAACACGGCTGCCTTTGCTTTTTGTATATCCTGGAAACAATATATAAAGAAAGCTGTAAGTTTACGTAGGAACTGTAGGAGCCACTTAACCATATGAACTTTGGCTGTTAATTGGAAGTTGGACTCTGTCTCTCCCCCCACTTCTTTCTTCAGCTTGACCCATTCCCCTCGCTTCCTCCTTAGTTCCTTGTGGAATTTATGGTTTAACCACAAAACTTTAAATGACCCAGTGTTTCAGATAGTAACTGCTTCCTTGACTACTCTTATCCAGAAAAGATAACAGTAATTTTCTTTGAAGGCCGGCAATTCACCCAGCCAGACTTCTCCTTAATTATGGTGTGTGATATGAGTTCCCACTCTCAAATGCAGGGCTTCTTCACAGCCTTGCACCTTGTGCAATCACTTGCACATGTGAAAAAAATATGTGGTTATAATCAAACTAGCCATGCGCATTGGCAGCAACATTTTTGTATGGTCAGAAGGGGGAAAGGTGTACAATTACACCTCCCCTCTCAAATAGTGACTGATTCACATTTCTAGGTCAGCTGCAGGGTTAAATTCAAGTAGTGCCATTGGTTTTTCTGAAGCTGCTGTAAGAAATGGAAAAACTGTCCTGTCCTAGTATGTCCCTAGAGGTGAGGAGGACACATTGCACCAGAAGAAGCAAGTCGACCAAGTGTCACACTGAATTACTGTTTATATAGGACAATATGTCCATGGAGCTGTGAGCAAAGTCCTAATGCTGATTTTTATTGACCACCTTAGAAGGCCAGCTTTCAAGATAGTTATAGCAATATTTCTAACCCTCATGGTTGCAAAGGTATGTCTGAAAATAGGATGGAAAAATATGTGGAAAGGTTAAAGGGGGGGGGGAGACATAAGTAGTAAACTTCAAATGTGTGGTTTGTCTTTAAATACCTATGGATTTTGAAATTTTCCTATATCAAGGTCTTTCAAGTTATGGATAGTGGCTGGTTACAAAAACAATAGTTACCAACAGTAGTTTGGCATCTGCTGTGTCCATAACAATGGGTAGTATCCAATGCTAGTCGTACTTAGATCAGACCCATTGAAATGAATGGGGCTTAGGTTAGTCATGGCTAACTTAAGTGCCATTCATTTCAGTGGGTCTACTCTAAGTCGGATTAACATTGGATACTACCCAATGATGAGCAAATTATATATGTTGATCATGGGCAGTTAAGGCAAATTACAACAGCCTTCCAGTTTACGAAATATTCCTGATATGGTCCTCAGAGCTGAACAAATGTTACATTGTCACCATACTACTATTAAAAACCTGCATTATATTTTTCTTTTCTTTTCCTACTAGATAAATGTGATCCCAACATCCTTTTTATGTTGGGCATGTTTTGTCTGAATCTGGTTTTCTACAGGCCTTAAACGGAACAGACATCTTCTGTGTTTTAAGAATCTTAACTTTGCTATTCCTCCCACGTACATCAACCCCAAAGGCTTTTTTGTAAGCTAGAAATGGTATGGCTCCATCCAGACTCTCCGAGAAGTCAGAATTCTTTTTACTAATATGCTTCCACATAATGACTCTTCCATGACTCTAACAAGAAACTGGGGGTTTGCTTTGATGTAGGTTTTCAAAAGACATGAAGGGGGTTACTCTGTGTCTAGCTTAATTCGTTACCGTATTCTGGAGGCAATAGAAGAATATTACACTCCAGACCATCTCTGGAGAAAACAGCAAATAGACTGTGGGAATAAAGTACAGTATTCAGATAAGCATTGGAGTTCACTGGTATTAAAAGCGTCTTTTTTATATTTGTGCTGATCTGGTCTGAATTTAGTTCTGTTCTGTTCGATTTTTTTTTTTAAATCACTAGACATTTTATTCCCTCCTTATATTTTGGGCTTATCATGGTGAAAGTGAGACATCTAGGGACAGTGACATTTTCCCAAGGCCTTTTTAGAGATACTGTTTTGGCACAGCATGAATTCTGTGCAATTTTTGCAACAGCAAGACCATTGTGTATGATGGATACCAGATATACACATTATCCATTGATTACTTGCAAATTTTAATGTATTCTGTGTTGCACCATTTTCTTGAATAATATTTTGAAGGAAACAAACCTTAACCATGGAAATGCTCTGTGCTAATGCACTCCGGGGAAGAATTTAAGCACTACACAAGATGACTGAACAGTCCCGACCAGTGGCAGTGCAAGGTACCGAAAAAATCTGTGGCTCAGGCCCACAGAACAACAACCAAAAAAAGCACAAATTTGCATATGCTAATTTACATATGCTCTAAAGCAGGGCTCTCCAACCTTGGGTCCCCAGATGTTGCTGGCCTACAGCTCCCAGCATACCCAGCCAGCATGGCTAATGGCAAGGGATTCTGGGAGCTGTAGTCCAGCAACATCTGGGGGCCCAAGGTTGGAGAGCCCTGCTCTAAAGTCTGTAAAGGACACTGTCTTCTAAGGTCATCCCTGTTTGTAAAAAGGGATGTATGGACAGGGGAGAGGAGGGCATTTGATCTCAATAAAAAACCTCAGGCAGAAAGATTGAAGGGAGTGGGGCAGCAGGAGGTGAAGCACATGTGGACAAAAAGCCAGCTAATGCAGGGGGATCAGATACAGCAGAGATAATCAGGGCCCCTGTACCTTCATTTCAGCAAGTGCCCCTGGACAGCAGGGTGGTGGGGCAGATGACTTCCCAGAGATTCGGAGCTCTAAATGAAAGTTTTGGGGCTCCAGCCCTAGTGGGCCACCCCCTAACACCGCCTCTGGTCCCAACACGTTGTCTCTGGACATCCTGGCATATAAATTTGTTAATCCCAGATTCAGCTGGCAGAAATTTCTATGACGGCAGCAGCTGGAAAAATTGCTGCCATGCTCACAAGGAATTGCTGTTCTGGCTGTCTGTGACTGCCCAAGATCGTAGTCGATCACAAGTTGAACAGAGTCGGCAGTGTGATATGGCTGCAAAACAGGCCAATGTGATTTTAGGCTGCATTAATATAAACATAGTTTCCAAGTTGTTCAAATTTATTCTGGACCAGTTAGACCTCATCTTGAGTACTGTGACCAATTCTGGGCGTCACGCTTTAAGAAGGATATAGACAAATTGGAACAGGTTCAGATGAGAGCAATGAAGGTCAGTGGTATGGAAAACATGGCCTGTGGTGAAAAGTTGAAGGAGCTGGTTATGTTCAGCCTGGAGAAGGGAAGAGTGGGGATATGATAGCGCTCTTCAAATACTGGAAAGACTTTGTGACAAACCCTGTATTATCATGAAGACCAACACTGCCACCTTGAGTGCCTGTGATTCGGCACCCCTGCAGCGAAGTCCTGAATAGAAGACACATCCTGTGTTTTATTCCCAATACACATTCCTAGGTTAATCCCTTTTTCGTGAAAACCCATTTGGTCAAAACGGGCCAGTTCCATTGTGAGATAAGTCTAGAGAAGGCATTAACGCATGAAGGGCACAATCCTATGGCCCTCCGACCTTACAGGTGGTGGTGGGGGATAGGATTATTCGGAGTCCCAGCTCCGAGGTCCTGCAAGCTCGGAGCTGGGATTCCGAACACCGAGCCCCCATCCTGCCCCCTCTCAGCCAGCGTGGAAAGAACTGCACCGGCTGCCTCCGTGAGGTTGCCACCACATCGCGCCATGCATTGGATGCATGTAAGACTACGAGTTCGGGGGCTTATGTGCATCGAGGGCAGGGGCGGGTGATAGGATTGCGCTCCCCAGAGGCAAAAGCAGCCTCTATATTTCTGATTGGCTCTCTGGTCCACTTACATCAGAGACACAGCTTTTCTCAACATTGCAATCTGCCTTTCTTAAGAGACTGGCTTTTACTGGCCTCAGATTCCCATAAATGGGTGCGGCTTCAGCCTTAGCTCTTGTCTTTCTGGAACCACCCAGATCAGGCATCTAAAGATGTTTTTATGCTTTCAGAATATATTTCCATGCAAGGAACTCTTCTTCACATGCTCTGAAACCCAAAATTCTACTCGAGCAGATGAAACGTAACTAGTGAAATTGACTTTTCTGATTTGTATTTGCAAGACTGTTGTGTGATTATTTGTCCCCCTTTCTTTCTCCCCCACCCCTTTCCCCAAATTCCTTTGTATTACACGGACATTTGGCTTCTTTGCTTTTACAAGGCATTTCTCTGGAATTTCTCACTAAAATGTTCTCCATGTGCTAAAATGGCATTTTTCCTAAGCTTACCCTTGTTACCTTAACCCTACTAGGGTTAAGGTAACCCTAGTAGGTTTAGCATGTCACCTGAACCCGGACAACTCGCTAACCCTCTCGCAAGCCCCAAAGTAACAGAGCCGCTTGGTAAGAGCAGCCAGCAAGGGCTGCCTCTCTGGCTAAGGGGCTCTGGCCAATGACAGCTGACCAAGTGCCCAGGCAGTACTTAGCACAGCTGTCATTGGCTTCCTCTGCACACTCCTGTCAACGTTGGACAAGAGCAATCCCACTCTCCCGGAATTGGCTGGACTAAGCTTGTGGGTATACAGGCTTGTGGCTTAGGCTGGCTCAGTTTGTCTGAGTGTGGAAAGCTAAGCAGGGTCAAGCCTGGTTATTACTTGGATGGGAGACCCCCTCCTCTAGTTTCCTGCATTGAGCAGGGGGTTGGACTCGATAGCCTTGTAGGCTCCTTCCAACTCTATGAAATCTATGAAATCTATGGGGGGAAGTCCCAAAGGACTGCTGTGGTGATGGGAAGCCAGGTGGCTGGCCGCATTTGCTCTCGAGGGGGGCGGGAGGGCGGGCTTCTCCTTCTGTCTGTCACCGGCGCTCATGCTTTCCCGACCTCGGAGAGCAGCCGGTGCGGTTCTTTCTGCACTGGCTGTGGAGGGATGGGGGTGGGGGGGGCGGAGCTCCAATTCCCAGCTCCGAGGTCGAAGCCCAGTCTCCAGCTTCGCAGCTGGGAATCCCAAAAATCCTATGGCCCCTCAGATAATGTCTAGGGGCCATAGGACCACTCCCTAAAAGAATTTCAGGGAGCAGGGCTGGATCAAGGCCTCTGTTTGAGTCCCTGGGGAGCCGCTACCAATACTGGACTAGATGGACCAATGGTCTGAACTATGGTGGTCATGCGGCCTCTTTTACAGAAGACTGTCCTCTAGTTGAAGGGCTGGGAAAGAGCAGTCCTCTGTTTTGAAGGGCTGTCCAGTCCAAGTTCAGTTTAAGGACAAGGAACCAGCGGAAGGAAGAGCTGGGCCTTGCAGTTGCCCATCAACAGCACCTGGACAGCAGGCTGAGCAAGGCCCACAGGTCACCTGGTCACAGTCTTCCACACCATGGTGAGATGTACTGTATTTCTGTTTAAATTATAAACTAGCCTATGCAACTTTTATGCAAAATCAGTGTAATCTTTTGTCCTCTTTTTTGGTGGTGCATTTTCTTCCCCTTATTTTTTTGCGATTTACAGAATCATAGAAAAGTAGAAAAGTAGAGTTGGAAGGGGCCTACCAGGCCATCGAGTCCAACCCCCTGCTCAATGCAGGAATCTAGGTCAAAGCATCTCTGACAGATGTCTGTCCAGCTGCACCTTGAATGCCTCCAGAGTGGGAGAGCCCACCACCTCCCTAGGTAGTTGATTCCATTGCCTTATTGCTCTGACAATGTTTAGGTGGAATCTAGGTTCCTGTAACTTGAGCCCATTATTCCGTGTCCTGCAAACTGGGATGATCGAGAAGCAGGACCGGTGCAGGGCAGTTTGGCGCCCCAGGCGAAAAAATATTTAGCGCCCCCCCTCTCCAAAGCAGAAAAAAAACAAAACCCTGCACCGCCACCACCAACCTACCTTCCCCCCCGCCCTGGTTGCGGTGGCGGCGGCAGCGGCGGCTGCTGCTGCGGCTGCTGCTGCCTCCTCCTCCTCCTCCTCCTGAAGTGACGCGACGCGACCCCCGCGCTGTTTTTTGCCGTGGAGTGACGCGACGCGGAGAAGGTAGGTGACGGGGGGGTTGGGGGGGTGGCGATGGCGGTGGGAGGCGCAGCGGCAGCGAGCGAGCGAGCGGGCGGGCGGGGGAGGCGCAGCGAGTGAGCGGGCGGGCGGGGGAGGCGCAGCGAGCGAGCGGGCGGGCGGGGGGAGGCGCAGCGGCGAGCGAGCAGGCAGGCGGGGGGAGGCGGTACTCTTCCCTTGTAGCCTGTCCTTCCACTTCCTATACGTGTCCTTTTTTGTTTTCAGGTCATCTTTTGAGTTTATTGTGAAGCCACATTGGCTTCTTCTTTTGCCCTCTGCTTTTTTTCCTTGTGGGAATTGTTTGCAATTGTGCCTTTAAAGTTTCCTTTTTTAAAAACTCCCACCCATCCTGGGCTCCTTTTCTCATTAGAGTGGCCATAAGTGGCCACCCTAGGTCTGACTCAGTATAAGGCAGCCTCTTGCTCAATTTCCCCACCTGTTCTGGGGCAAAATTAAATTCATGCTGGCCATAGCAGGTGGTGGGAGAGGAGGTATCAAGAGAGACCAGTGGAGCTGCAGGGCCTCTTTTGCTGCTTTTTGGAGGTATATCTATGAACGCCAGCCCCGCCTGGCAACTCTACATGCAATCCCCAAACCAGATTTTGGTGGGTTGGAAATGGCCCCCTGAGCTAAGAGCCTGGAGCGGAGAGTGCGTTTTTAGCTATTTGCTAAGGTGGCTTCTCTGTTTGTCTTTTTAGCAGCCAATGAGGATGACTGAGTCACAGTAACTGTATCCACGGCCCTATGTCATTGAAGCCATCTGCACACAGGGGCTCTGTAGCTACAGGCTGCCTTGAGGATCTGTGCAGAAAGCTTGCCTGGTCTGTGCCATGAGCTCCTTGGTACGGTACGTGCATCATGGAATCGCCGCCCAAGTGACTGCACGGGGCTCAGCTGGATCCAGGAGACATGCAGTCATCATGGCTAGCATGACAGGAGGACCATTCAGCATCTTAAGAGACAATGAAGGATTTGCGTGCCACTGCCTCCTCCACCACCACCCCTTCTCCTCTTCTCTCTCCCCCCCCCCAAGCTGATGAAGCCAAGGCAAGAGTCCCACATCATACAGATGAATAGCAGGTCTGTTCCAGCAGCTGTGCTTTCCCTCCCACCCAGCAAACTCACTGGAGAATCCAGAAAGCTGCAGAGACTCGATCTCTTGTGTTGGCTCAAGAGGACTGAAGGGAAAACCTGGGAAGCCAAAGGATGGGATCGGAAGGAGAAATGATCAACCTTCATGTGAGTCCATTTTGGGCATACCAAGAGGGGTGGGGTGGGGTGAGGAACAATGGCCTCGTCTCCTGTCAGTCATGCCTCTCTTTTGAATTCTTCTGGTTTACTAGTCTCTTTCTTTCTGGAGCTTTCTGCTCCCACCGCCTTTTGCTCTCTCTTCGGTGTCCAGCCGATCACAGCATGCATCGTCATCCCACACTCTCAGTGGTGCAGTTAGGTAATTTTAGACCCTGGATTTAATGGTCTTGCAGGCTTACCAACACCCACACCCACATCCCGGCCACCTTTTCGATGGTAATTCAGAATTTACGGGTCTTATGGGGCCACTCCAATTTAGAGGTACGGTATATTACTTCACTTGCTTCAAAATGTGGTAAGTCAGCCTTGCTGCATTGTCGTCGTCCCCGCTCCTTCTACTGAGAGGGGCCCTGGATGGACGCTTGCCCCAAAGGCCTGCCCTGAACACGCCACCGCCCACTCTGCTCATCAAGGGGCTGATCAGCTTCTGATGATAGTGAAGAGAGCTGGGAAGCCAAAGGGGAGCTGCCCCGGTGTGTTCTTAGAAAGAGCTTTTCTTGCGCGAGGCCACAGAAAGCAAGTGCCTATTTTACAAGCTGGGAAACATCATCCTGCCCTTCTTCACAAAGCCCTTCTGTGCTTGATTAGAAAGAATTCCTGACTTGAGGCATGAGGAAAAAGAAATAAACACGAACCGCTTAGCGAGAGAGAGCAGGAGACACGGGTTCCTACCTGGGGTTCTAAGGAAACAAAACCTCTTGATCCAGCCCGCCCTTTTAGGCTCCTCAGTTTCTGCTCCTTAATGTTTGTTTGCTGAGGAGCGGAGCGGTGCTTCCTAGAACTCTGTGCCTCTTGAGAGGGGCAGCTTATTGCAGATGGACTGGATTTGTTAAACCAAAAAACAAACAAACCCCAGACCAGAAAATAAGTCACAGAAACAAAAATAAAAGGTGGGGGGGAGTTCAGCTGAAGAGTTTTAAGTTCGCTATGACTGGAGGAGGGCAGACCGCAGCATGACTTTGAACAGATGTTGAGGTAGCGCATATGGCAAATTTCCCCATTCTGCTGTCCTCCAAATGTGCTGGATTACAAGTCCCATCATATCCACTCATGCGAGGCTGGCTGGACACGATGAGAGTTGGAGTCTAACACATCCGGAGGGCACCAGATTGGGGAAGGTTGACGTACGGTAACTCAGAATTGGTAGAGATGGCCTGCTTGCCCCCCAAACAGGGAAAAGTAAGTGCCCCTGAATCACAAATAACCAATGGTAGAAAGGACTGAACCACTTTGGATTATATGCATCAGGAATATTACACTGCAATGCTCCTGTATGTAAACTTTCTGCAAATAGACAACTAGCATCTCAGGGAGAGAGATTCTAACCTAGCCCCTTTGCCTGCTGTGCTGGCTTTCTACTTTTGGGGAGAGCCCATCTGCAGTCTGAAGTGAGCAATCCATTCACCTCATTCTGTCGTAGGTGTAAAACCAGGCCTGAGGAAATGCTCTTGGGGCTGAGCCAGGAACCCTGTGAGAATATTAGTAGCCATGGGCATATCTACACTGCATATATTTGTTTTATGAGTGTCAGTTTAATTGTCGTGCCTGCGCCCCCAAGAATCCTGGGCACTGGAGTTTGCAGAGGGTTTTGAACATTCAGTAAACTAAAGGTCAATCCAAATAAGACGGAAGTACTGTTGGGGTGGTGGTTCATCTGCACTGGTGGGTGGTGTTCAGCCCCTTCTGGACAGGATTGCACACCGTCTGAAGGATCAGGTTTGCAGTCTGGAGGTAGTATTGTCTCAGAAATTTCAAGGGGCTTCTATGGATAGCCACAGTTGTCTATGCACTAATAACATCCTGTTTAGACTACTGCAATGTGTTGTACACGGGGCTGACTTCGAAGAGTTCTCAGAAGCAGCAATTCATCCAAAATGGACTGCTGATTTGGGACCAAGTGAATGGAACACATAACACAGGGGTTCTCAACCAGGGGGGAATTCCCCCCAGGGGGGGATTTTAGGGTTTCGGGGTGGGAATTGGGACCACAGACTCAAACTGTTACAATACTGATCTTTCTACAAATTA
The DNA here is from genome assembly GCA_021292165.1 of Shinisaurus crocodilurus. Classification (NCBI taxonomy): domain Eukaryota; kingdom Metazoa; phylum Chordata; class Lepidosauria; order Squamata; family Shinisauridae; genus Shinisaurus; species Shinisaurus crocodilurus. The sequence goes on along the minus strand of CM037879.1, from coordinate 271,654,933 downwards.
CAATTCTACAGATTGTACATAATCTACTGGACATCACACCTTGTTGTATGGCACAGATTAAGTCAGACAATCTTGGAAAGGGGGGGGAATGACATTCTGACATATGGTGAAAAGGGTGCATGGGGCAAAAAAAGGTTGAGAACCACTGACATAACACATCTCGCCAGTTTTAAAACAATGACATTGGCTCCCAGTCTGTTTCAAAGTGCTGTTTTTAATCTTTAAAGCCCTAAACGGCTGGTGACCTAGGTACTGTAAGGCAGGGGTCCCCAACCCCTTTGGACCCGTGGGCACATTTGGGAATCTGAGAAACTGCTGTGGGCACCACCACAAAATGACTAATCAGTGGATCGCCACTTTGGCGGCTACCTGTCGTGTCTATGGATCTTAGGCTCATTTTATTCAGCAAAAACATTGGTTTTGTGTCTGTTGGACACTGCAACGTATCTTTAATAAGGGATTGTCTAATTCAGCTAATTGCTGGCAGTGCAATACAGCTAATGCTTCTTTTAAACATATGTTTTGGCAATGTCCAGTAGTTGCTTCTTTGGGGGTGGAGGTTATTACACAGATATATTTTGTACTGGATCAGGTATTCACTGATGTATACGCTCTTTTAAACTAGTACCTGCTTCATGGAAATTAACAAATGGAAGGGGAAATGGATTCTCTGTGCCCTTTTTACAGCTAAAGACTGATATTACGAAATTGGAAGGATAAACACCTCCTATAATGCAATGGATTTGAGGACCTTACAGCGCTTTCGATATATGAATGGATATAGACACCAACTTCAAATGGATATTTATTTGGATATTTGGTCTGCTTTTGTTGAAGCCTGTGTATAATTGCTAGAAAGTTGTATGCATTTCATATGAATTCATTTCTACAGATATATATTAAACAAAAGGCAATAATAATAATTTTTAAAGATTTGCGGGTGCCCGTGGGTGCTACGTTTAGAACACCTTTCATGGGCCCCATTGGAGGAGCCTGTGGGCACCATGTTGGGTACCCCTGCTGTAAAGACTACCTTCTCCCATGGGAATCTGCCTGAGTATCTGCTGTCTCCTCCAGATCCCCTCACCACTAAAAATGAGGTGGTTGGTGGCCAGAGGGTGCCACAACCAAAAAGGCTTTGGAATTCTCTGCTGAGGAATGCTTGCCTGGGGCAGAATCTGCTTTCTTTTTAATGCTATGTGAAGACTTTTTAATTTGCCCATGCTTTTAAGATCTGTTAGTTTTCATCTTGTTTTAACACTGGATATTGCCTGCAATGCTGTCTATTGTCTTTTTATTTATTTATTTATTTATTTATTATATTTATACCCCGCCTTTCTTCCTGCAAGGAACCCAAGGCGGCTTACATAATCCTCCTCCACCGCTCCATTTTATCCTCACACAACAACCCTGTGAGGTAGCTGGCTGGGGCATGCTGGGAGTTGTAGGCCAAAAACATCTGGGGACCCAAGGTTGGAGAACACTGGTCTAATCTAGCAGGACTCCACTCTTTCCTCCTTTCAAGCCCACCTTTTTTTTGGTGAAGCCCCTAGATACCTCCTCCCTCCCCTTTCCCGGTCTTCTTTCTGGCCATGGATTCTGCTGTGTAAAAATTAAGATTAGCCGCCTGATCCTCTACAAGCGTACATGGAATAAGTGCCATTGAATTCTTAGTCAACATGTTCAGAATCAAGATGTAAGTGTGATATTAATATAAAGCTGTATGTTGATTTGGGGAAGTGCACCAGGTAGTCGATACATTTCTGTTTTATGCAAGTGTCTGAGTCATTTCTGTGGAAAGTGATCTTGGGTGTTACACATGGAAAAAGTTGGGAGGGAGGAACAGTTTCTTTCAAGTAAAGCTCAAGGGATGGTTTTTAGAAACTAGTAAAACTCAGTGCTTTTTGGTGATACTCCAGTTCAAGCAGGAAAGAGAACCCCTCAGTATTAGCCTGGAAATCAGATGAATAGTCTCTTGTCAAGGAAGCCTGAACTGGAAGGGACAGAAATAGTGAGTCAGAAAGTGTTACAGAGGCAGCAGAGCCGAGAAATATAAACTGAAGAAAGTCCCAAGTAACCCTTCTGCATCTAAACCACCTCCTTCAACAACTTAAGAGCGATCATATAGAGGTTTGCCACACCTCTCCCTAAGGGAAAGAACAAGGACAGTCATTGCTTATTTCCCTGCAAATAAGTCCAGAAAAGTGACTAAGGGTATAATCCAATGTATGTTTAGACAGAAAAAGGTCCTGCAACTCCCAGCATGCCCCAGCCAGCATGTCTGGCTGGGGAATACTGGGAGTTGTGTAGCTTTTTTTCCTGTCTAAACATGCATAGGATTGAGCCCTAATTCATACAGATTGTTACGTAGCATGCCTGCCCATGCCAGTTTCTTTGCGTAATGGGTATAAATATACTGACCACTTCACAGAGTTGTTATGTGGACAAAATAAAAGGTAATTATTATGGAACATTCTCTTAAAATGCTGAAAGCGTTACCTGACTGCTTCATAAGAATGCTTTTGGAAGTGCAGGCAAATAGCTTATTCATGAGCAAAGTATGTTTCATTTTATCGCATGTAGGAAATCACATATTTATCAGAAATTGCATATTCTCAAACGTGGTCAGTCCCATACTGAAGTAATGATCCAGATGAGGCAGGCACTATTTCCTAATTGGACTAGATTTTTATTTAATAAAATACATGGCATGTCAAGCTGATAAGGAACAGATTAAAAATAAGAAAAGTGCATCATCTTGCTGAAATTAAGCACTTTAACAGCCTAAGACTAACCATGTTCACTTGGTGACACATCCCCCTGCTTTCAGTATATTTAGGATTGCAGACAGCCTTGGTCCAGTTGAGTTTATTGAGAAAGCTAAGCTCATGATTAATGCTCTCTAATTGAAATTGGTGAGATTAAAAAGTGCTTGACTTTGGCTGGTTTGTTCCAAAATTCCATTTACCTCTCCTAAGCAACCAGAAAGAAGGTTATTGTTTTTTCTACACTTCATATGTGAAGTACTTATTTATGACATGGCATCTGTCACACACATTTTAGAGCTACTCAAGGGTGCTAAATCGGAATATTTAAAACAAATGTGTGGTTTATTTATTTATTTTTTTAAATAGAGAACTGCCACCACATTTCACATTACTGAATGAATTTTTATACGAATTGCGAAATCTGTAATAGTCACAGGCATGGGAAAGGGGTTGGGCACGGCGGGGGGGGGGCAGCGTTAATGACTGGATACTGGGTTTTCTTGCCCTGAATTGTTGCTCTGTGGGTCTCTAATGTACACCCAAAACTCTCCTTGTCCAGGAGCTCCCCTTTGGCTTGGTGTTAGAGGAGTGCAGAACACTTTGCTGCTTCACCCAGGCCTTGTGTATGGACAGACTCTAAATCAGTGTTCTCCAACCTTGGGTCCCCAGATGTTTTTGGCCTAAAACTCCCAGCATAGATCATAGAGTTGGAAGGAGCCTACAAGGCTATCGAGTCCAAATCGAGTGCTAAATGCAGGAAACTAGAGGAGGGGTCTCCCATCCAAGTAATAACCAGGCTTGACCCTGCTTCAGGGTCGGCGCTACCGCTAGGCCAACTAGGCTGTTGCCTAGGGCGCGTAGCGGAAGAGGGCGCAGAAATGCTGTGCTCCTCTTCGCTGCCGGCGCGCTCCTGCCCCGCCCGCCCGCCTCGCCGACAAAGCCAGGTCAGTGCGGGGGATTGCGCCCGGAGTAGTGGTGGGGCCGAGCCTGGGCGCCTCCCCCCCGCCCCGCGTCACCTCCCCCCCACCCCGCTCCGCCTCCCCCCACACACCTACCTTCTCCGCGCCGTTTCCGGAGCCCCGCCCGCGCTCTGTTTTGGCGGGAGGAACCAGGGCAACAGAGCTTAAACAGAGCGCGGGGGTCCCTCCTTTTCGGAGGAGGCGGGAGAAGGGAGGGGGGCGGCGTCGGCGTGCGGGGGGGTCCGGTGGCGGCAGCATGCGGGGGGGTCCGGCGGCGTCGGCGTGCGGGGGGGTCCGGTGGCGGCAGCGGTGGCGGCGGGGGGAGGTTTGCAGAGCAGGGCTGCTTTGCTCCGGAGCCCCCCCCACGGCACGAGAGGGGGGCGCTAAATATAATTTAGCCTAGGGCGCCAAACTGCCCTGCACCGGTCCTGCCCTGCTTAGCTTTCCACACTCAGACAAGCTGAGCCAGCATAAGCCACAGGCCTGCACTTATGCTGGCCTGCACACCTGCACAAGCTATGCTGGCTGGGGCATACTGGGAGTTGTAGGCCAAAAACATCTGGGGACCCAAGGTTGGAGAACACTGCTCTAGATTAAGAATAATTTATGTCTTAAAAAGAGAGAGAATCTGATTGTATGCAAAGCGGAAGACACTGAAACTGTGAAATTTCATTACTCATCCTCCTAACTAGGTTTCATTAAATTCATTTACAAATACATATGTTTAGGAGCCAAGCTATTAGGGCCAATTCACATTCTTGTTCTGCACTCAGTTGTTATGGATATCCGCATGCGAAATTCATGCTTGGCACATTGGTTGTGAATGGGGTGTACATGTTTAAATAGCTGCTTCCCCATTTACTGTTTTTCTCCACAATATACATGGAAGCAGTGACTAGGAAAGGATGAGCTTCCTGGGGCCTCTGTGTATCTTGCCAAGGAAAATGGCCATTTAAATATGCATGTGCAATTCAGTTTGGAAGCACTGCTCATACAGTACCAGAATTTTGGAGCCTTGGGCAAAATGCCCTCCTTGGGGCCTCTTCTCTGGATTGGTCCACCTCCTCCTTGCTGCCATCACTCTCGTCAATTCACTTGCCTTTTACTCCTGGACCTTGGCAGCTATCTTTCTTGGCAGCTACCTTTCTGTTAAAAAGAGATCTTGGCTGGATCTTGGCAGCTATCTTTCTGTTACAGCTAACATCGACACTGAAATCCAGCATCGTTTGAGCTCCGCAAGTGCCGCATTTTCTCGAATGAAGCGTAGAGTGTTCGAGGATCGGGATATCTGTAGGGAGACCAACACTGGTTTATGAAGCCATTGTATTGCCAACTTTATTGTATGCCTGCGAAACATGGACTATCTATAAACGTCATTTCCATCTCCTTGAAAGATTTCATCAACGTTGCCTCCAGAAAATCCTGCGAATTACTTGGGAAGATAGGCGAACAAATGTCAGTGTACTGGAAGAAACAAAGACTACTAGCGTTGAAAAAATGATCCTTCAACGCCAGCTTCAACGGACTGGTCATGTTGTTCGAATGTCTGAATGCCATCTCCCAAAGCAGTTACTTTATTCCCAACTCAAGGATGGAAAGAGGAATATCGGTGGTCAGTATAAGAGGTTTAAAGATGTTCTTAATGCTAATCTAAAAAAATGCAAAGTAAACATTAAGAACTGGGAAGCTCTGGCCCATGAACGATCTAACTGGAGGTTGGCCTTTCACAAAGGTTCTATGGACTTTGAAGAAGCCCGAGTGCAAGGTGAAAGGGAGAAACGTGCTAAGCGAAAAGCACGTCAAACGAATCCTTTACAGGACCATCTTCCATCTGGTAACCTGTGTCCTCACTGTGGGAAACTGTGTGGATCTAGAATTCTCCTCCACAGTCACTTACGGACCCATCACTAGAGTCTACAGAAATTTTTTTTAGAATGTCCTCCTTTTACAATTTTTCTTTTTGTAATTTTATCCTGGAAGACAATCTTACTCGGTCACGAGTGATGGCCTACTAACTACTAACTCCTGGACCCAATACACACCAGAGAGTAAGACCAGTAGAGGCTCCTCCTCCTCTTCCTCCTTGTTCCCATCACAGCTCATTTGCTCAAAGTGGGCAGGTAAACAGACAAGGAGGAGGATCAGCAGTGGGCCCTGGGGGTTGGTAGTGGGGCCCCTGTAGGGCTGTGGGCCTTGGTAGTTGCCTAACAATGCCAACTCCTGATGCTGCCCTGAGAAGTATAAAAAGCAAAGGTGTTAAATGGGCCTTAGTTGGGTTAAACAGGCAAATCTCTTCAATCATTTTTTAAATACACAACTATGCCATAGCATTTGCACAGGATATTGCTGTATATGTGCCAATTGTTTACAATTAGGGGCGCAATCCTATGCAAGTTTAGACAGAAAAAAGGCCTACAGCTCCCAGCATGCCCCAGCCAGCCACTGTTGTTGTTTTTACAAGAGGTCAGAGAATAAAACACTATTAAAAATGGGTACTTACAACATCCAGAGCTCTGTCCTCCAATAAAAAGGGGTTTTCCAGGTCCCTTGCTTCACCTAATGAATTTCGAGGAGAAGAGATTCATCCTATGACTCCAAAGTCCAAACAGGAATATAGAAGCAGCATGTTCTGTGCAGGATGGCAGGATCTAGAGGCAGGACTTTTTGGAGCCAGAAACTTGACTCCTGTCCAGCGAACTGTACGAGAGCAATAACCAATTTTTATTTTTTAATTTATTATGCCTTTAAGGGCACAATCCTATGCATGTTTTGACAGAAAAAAGTCCTACAATGCCCAGCATTCCCCAGCCAGCATGGGAATGGCTGGTAGTTGTAGGATTTTTTTCTGTCGAAACACTCATAGGATTGTGCCCTAAACTGCTCAATAACCCAAGTTCTCTTGCAGTGAACAATACATTAAAATGCAATTCTGAAACTCCTAGTATCCTTCCCCAATCTGGTAGTCCAAAAGATCTGGAGGGCACAACTCCCACAATCCATTCTGGCTGGGGCTGATAGGAGTTGTAGTCCAAAACATCTGGAGGGCACCAGGTTGGGGAATGCTGTCAGATCTCATCCCAGAAGAGCGTAGTGAGGAGAAATGTTTTCTGTAGGAAAATTGCAGGGAAAACTTACACAGTAGGCTCAAAATGCCAAAAATTAATGTCATGATTCTGCCAAAGTAAAGCACTTTAAGTTCCATTAATTTCAGTGGGATAGTTAAGCGCTTTCTTAAATCTCCCCTACTGAAATTAATGGGGCTTGAAAGTGCCTGAAGTCAGGAAAACGCCTAATGGGCGACAATCTCTGTCTGGTATGAACAACTGTTTGGGGTATGTATGCACAATATATCATAAGTGGCTCGCTCTGCATCCAACATCTCTGAAATCTAAAATGGCACCGCTGCAGAGCAAGGTCCTATTTTTTCCTCTGACAAAAATCCCACTGATTCAGCGGGACGATAAGGCTGCAATCCTGTATTCACTGACCTGGGAGTGAGTCCCATTGAAATCAGTGGGGCTTTCTTCTGAGTAGATATGCATATGATTGCACTGTAGTTGTGAAGGTTGCAAACCGTACCACGTCTGGGGTCACCAGAGGGAGAGGAACAGGAAGCACCAGCCGGGCTAGCCTGCACCCTGCCGGCTCCAGCACCAGCTGAGAGTGCCCCTCTCTCCAATCGCTACTGAGGCCATCCAGAAGCAACATCTGGCAACTTTAAACTGATGCTACTGTTTTTACAACTTTTATTATTTTATTGATGGGATGTTATCTCGACATGATTTGATTACATGCTGTAAGTGGCCTAAAAAGCAGAAAGGTGAGATAGAAATAAACCATCATCACCTTATTAGGGCAAGTATATCAATGGCACCAGGCATAAATACAGTCACATGAAACAACCCTCCAGGCTCTGCTTGAAATTTGGAAGAATATCAATTGGATGTGGTTGTTCCCTAGGTCAGGGGGTGGGCAGAAAGTAGATCGGGATCTAGCAGGAGATCCTTGGGTGATTTTCTGACTCCCAGTTGTTTAACAATAGCAACAACAAAAGGACCCTTCCCACCCCCACCCCTTTATACTGATGAAAAGAAGAAAGTTGGAGTGGGGTGGGGTAGGGTAGGGTAACCCGGAATGGATTTTTGTGTTGAGGGACTGTTAACTCACTTCCGGTACAAATTCCTGGGTTCAGAATTCTTTATTTCTAAGGGTGCAATCCTATGCACGTTTAGACTGAAAAAGGTCCTACAACTCTCAGCATTCCCAAGCCATTCCTCATGCTGGCAGGGAATGCTGGGAATTGTGGGACTTTTTGCTGTCTAAACATGGATTGTGCCCTAAGTGTACATCTTTCGCACCAGGCTCTGGTTGGTGGAACTCAGGATTCTAGTAACGAACAAAGTAGATCTCTCACGCCTGAAGTCTTCCCTCTCCTGCTCTAGATGCCCCAAACAGTAATTAAACAGATTCTGAATGTTCCTTTCCTTTCCTATTCCCTTGTTAATATCTCTTTGCGTTTATGCTCCAGAAATGTAGTGCCTTTCGTATGAGTGCTTGGGCATCTGTGTTAAGCTATGATGCATTAACCACGTTGTCTGCTGTTCGTTATTTATTGTTTTGTTTTTAAATTACTATTCCCTCTGTGTGCAAATTGGAGTAATCAGTTGCAGGAAGTAGGAAATGTACTTTATGATCTAAGTGCCTATTTTGACATACCAGAAGTACCATCTAGGAAATAAATGAAAGGACTCTCTTCTGTGCGCAACAGCTGTAATTTGTTTTCACTTCTGTTCAGAAAATATCACACACTTTTATGAGAATCTGGATGGATCTGACTCTACTTTGTAGTTGATCATGTATACACTAATTTTTTTTATTTATTTCCAAAGGACACAATTCGACTTGTTCTGGAATAACCTGGTGCAGGGTCTTTCGTTGTATTGGTCCTATAGAATAAGTGCCATCAAACTTATTAATCTTTCTCTGGGTCACCTTGGCCCACAGTGATTCTGTGCCAGCACTGCAGAGATATAGGAAGAGAGGCTGTAGCTTCACTTGCAGGGGGCAGCAGCGTATGTGGAGGATAGAGCAGGAGTTCTGAAGCAAGGCACTATATTGAGAGCCAGTGTGGCATAGTGGTTAGAGTGTTGGACTGGGACTTGGGAGACCCCGGTTCTAGTCCCCACTTGGCCATGAAGTTTTATTTACTTATTCATTACATTTATATCCCACCTTTCTTCCATCGTGGAACTCAAGGTGGCTACATGCGGTCCCCAGGCGGCCTCCCCTCCAAGCACTGACCAGACCCAGACCTGCTGAGCTTCAGCCTGGTGGCTGCCTCACGTGCCTTCAGACCATTCCCTGGGAAGTTCACTGGGTGACTTTGGGCCAGTCACTGACTCTCAGCCTAACTTACCTCACAGGGTTGTTGTTGTGAGGATAAAATGGACAGCAGGAGGGTTATGTAAGCTGCTTTGGGTTCCTTGCAGGAAAAGGTGGATTATAAATAACGTAACTAAATAAATAAATAATATTAAGTTCCCATTAGCTTCCCAAAGCAAAGTTTTGGCTAAGTCTCAGATTAATCTATGTTCATTCCACAAATCCACACGTCTGTGCGTAAGAGCAAAAATGTTAATTTGTAATCCACCTTTGGCAATACAGTTCAAAGGAAAGGTGGACTAGAAACCTAATAGTAAATAAATGAAAGTGAATAAATTGTTACTAGGTTCAGAACTCAGCAACCTGCACATTTCAGTGTTTTGTTTTGTTTTAAAGCCAGTTTCTAGTCCTTAAGGCTACAAAGATAAGGTAGCCTAACTATATGCACTTACTTGGGAATAAATCCCATTGAACTCAGTGCGCTTGCTTCCATTTATAGGATTGCACTGTCACAGGCACGTAAGAAGCTGCCTTATGCTAAGTCAGACCCTTGGTCCATCTAGCCCAGTATTCTCAACATTGACTGGGAGCAGCTCTCCAGGGTTTCCGGTAAGATTCTGTCCTTTCTAGCCCTACCTGGAGATGCTGGGGATTGAAGCTGGAACCTTTTGTATGCAAAACAGGTGCTCTGCCACAGAGTTATGGCCTCTTTGCAATCCTCAGAAGTCAGCGGTTGGGTTGTTGGTTGAGTGGTTTCCCGTGTTTGGGGGCCAGGTGCCTTGCATAGCTTTTGACCCATCTCAGGACCAGCCAATGAACTATGCAAATAATCACATATATGCAGGTTAGTTTCACTGGCATAATTTACACAAGCCACAGAAGCCAGGTTTCCTTGGTGCTGAATTTAGATCTTTTAAAAAATAGTGCAGAGTAGACAGGAGGCTATTTTTACAGGGCTTTCTTCAGAATGGAAAGGCACACACACACACACACACACACACACACACACACACACGTCATTTTCTTCATGCTACTGACAATATAGCGAGTTGCGTTTGCTGGCCAGAAAAGAGACTTCTATTTCTCTGCTTCTGTGGCTATAAATAGGCAGCTTCAGACAGGTTACAAAGTCCTTGCCTTGAAAGTGCATTTTGTTTACTTCTGCAGAATGGCCAATTTATGCATGCTTTCTAGTGCAACAGAGCCCTTTGCCTTTATTTAATGATTTTTCTAAGAAACGTGGCCATCTGACGTTGCTAACCAACCCATGCCCTTCCGCTAGTTGATTTAGGCATGGCCCTTTAGGGCCAAATGAAACTGCATGGGACACAGCAGATCCATGATCAGATCTCCTTATATATTGAAACAACTGTGGGGGGGGGGAGAGAGAATTTGGGACAGGGCTCTGTGCTGAGGGAGCAGGGTTTAATCCTTTCAGCAGGAAAAATGGAGGGTAGCACTAATTCCAGAGCAGAAAAAGAAAAGAGGCAAACTTCACAAAGTATTGGGGGGCACAATGTGGTTTTATTTTTATTTAACTCTGGTTTCCCGTTGTTTTGCCTAACTCCAGTTTCCTATTGTTTTCCCCAATGTGTTTCAAGCATATCAACTTAGTCAAAGGCAAAAGTCATTTCTTGTCTCCTGGGCGAGGAATTTCTTTGTCCTCCCCCAAAGGACAAGGAATCTCCTTATCCGGGAGACAAGAAGTGACCGAGTTATACTTGAAATGTGTTAGGCATACACAACAAAATCGGAGTGCTTTTGCAAATGAAATCACACTCTTTCCAACAGCATTTTGTGCAGTTTGCCTCTTTTCCTCTCCTGGGCTCAACCATTTGCCCAACTTAAACTTCACCTCCCCTCACCAGCAAGGGTGACCATGTGTCCTGCTTTGAAGAGGCCAGTCCTCTCTTTAAAGGGCTGTCCAATCCACGTCTGCTTTAAAGATTAAAAATAACCCTAAGAAGGGAGAGCAGGCAGGGGCTTTGAAGTTGCACCTGGACAGCAGACTGAGCAGGCACACAGGAGGTCATCTGGTCTCAAGCTTCCCCATTAAAGTGACACATATTGACCTGGTCTGCATGATCACCGCAGCCCACTGCGGCTTATTTAAGCCACAACAAGCTGCTGCGCCCACGGAGACCAGGTTGCCTATTCAAGCCCTGGCCATGGCTTGTTGTGTCATCCAAACCAGGGCAGCAGGGGTTGTTTAAGGGTTAAACAACCCTCGAATAACCCATGGTCCATTGTAGGGTTGCTGCCTGAGTTTGAGCAGCATAACAAAGCATGGCAACCCACTGCTGAGGGTTGAATATTCAAAATGGCTACCTGCCCGCCACCGCAACCCACTGTGGGTTAACTAAGTGGGAACTGGCCCGGTGTATTTTATTTAAATGATAAGCATTACTTCTCAGTTTACAGCTATTCATATAAATCAGCAGTATGAAAAGGTTATGCAAAGCAGTGTTCTCTTTTGTCCTCTGTTTTGGCAATGTGTTTCCTCTTTATTGGTGATGTGTCAGTGGCCACTCTTTATACCTGCTTTTCTTCCCCACCTCTGTAGCTAGGAGGGGGGCAAATTCCTTCAGGAAAAGGGTTAACTTCTCTCTCATCTCTACTGCTACAACCCAATCCAAATTGCACTCTCCTACAAGGCTAAAAAAAGGCTTTTAAAAGGTTTTGAGATTAGTCTCCTGCAACGCTAATATTTTGGCCTTCAGACAACGCCAGGATTTATAAACACATTCGCAGGATGAAATTCTGCCTTTATCTGAGCCTACTATCCAAGGATCTTGTGTGCTTTACAAGTATTTATTATTGTTTATGGTGCCCACATGTGCATGAAAACGACAAGAACACCAGATGATTTGCCTTTTATGGTGGGAAAACTCAAGACTCCCCCCCCACACACACACACAAACTAAGGCTGCAATCCTATTCGCATATATGAGAGCAATTCCCATTGAACAGAGTGGAACATGCTTCCAAGTAAACATATTTAGACTCAGGTTGTACAAATGGCATTTAAATTCCTGTATAAATCAAAAGAAAGGGTTATATTGATCACAGTATACATTTCATCTAAAAATAGCTCACTTCCACCTTCTGCATCGTGTCAACAGCATTCAGAAGTCAAACAGTAGAGAATTAAGGCGGCAAATTTGTACGCAGACTGCCCGGGAAATAAGCACCACTGAGTAAGGCGGGAGGTTCCCCACCCTTTTTGTAAGTGGTGAAAGAGTGGGGAGAAAGATGTGGGAGGGAACATGTCCAGGGTGTGTATGGGACCTGTCCAAACCGGAAGGCCCAGCCTGGCCCAGATAAGATAGCTAATATAAGGGCGGCATTGAACATGGAGCAGAAGGGATGCCAGTTCCACTACTCACAGGACCTTGTGACTGTCCTCTGAACTGTGAACTGTTCCTCAAATAGCCTAACATTGTGATGCTAGAGATCTTGGGCTTATGACAATATGCACATTATCACCGAGAAGGGGAATTTTTGTAAGTCGCTACTAATTTGATATTTGTTTTATAACCACACTGTGATATTTCTCTCCCATCTTCTAAATATTTCCACCTCCATACTCATAAAGAAGGCTCTTGGGAGTGATGTTCTGCAGTTTGGAGAAACAGAGTCTATAAAATGTCATTCTACTAGAATATGGAGAGAGAGAGAGAGAGAGAGAGAGAGAGAGAGAGAGAGAGAGAGAGAGAGAGACTATATATTAGGAAGATAGTGTAGGAGCTAAGAGCATGAGTTGAGAAATCCCCAGTTCAAACCTTACCTGAGGGTGGAACTGGACATGGCAAGAGATGCAGAGTCTCCCTGCCAGGACTCCATTTTGCTTTCCTCTTCTCTTCCTCATAATATCGTCCCGCTCCTGTCTCACACCATTGGCTGTCAGCCAATGAGATGGGGACGATGTCCAGTGCACTGACATCACATCATTGTGTCATGACCCCCAAACCTGGCCCCTTGTGCCACCCCAAGGAAGATACAGATGAGGATGAAATATGGGATGCCCCACTCATGCACCTCCTCCTGGGGCCTTCTGACCTGAGGATGTGGCCCTTCCACCTCATTCAGACTCAGAAGATGACCCGCTCCCTCAATATCAGACAAGAATCAGACACGGGCCCTTTAAGACAGCACAGCCAGCTCCTGCAAAGAGGCAGAGCTAACTACAGTACAGGGGTTGCCAGCCTATGTAATGGCATCAGCTCTCAGTTGAGACAACATCAGCAAGGCTCACTGTCACTGGCAGCTGCCCAGGGTCCTGCTTAGAGAGATCTGCCTTGACTGGACTTTGTTTGACTTGACTTGCTGGGAGAGTGTGTTTGACTGCTTCTACTTCCCTGTGAGCCCAACAGGACAATTTGTTTTGCTACACATTGCAAAGAAGAGGGAGGAAAGAAACACTGAGTTCCATCCCTAGTTGTGAGCTGTCTAGGTTGCCGTAGACAAGCAACGCTTGTATTTGAGTCCCAGTCCTCCGCCCTGTGATTTGGCAATAATAATAATAACAGCCCACCTTACAGGGTTGTTGTTAGGATTACTGGGATGGTGGATGTGAAACACTTTTAAAATGAATAAAATACAGATTTTGAAATAGTACTTGCCAACCAATACAATTAGTTTTAAGCAATAGTATATGTATGTTCCCCTCCATCCCCATTTAATTCTCTAGTCTTCCCTTTCTCCTTTATTTATTTATTATATTTATACCCCACCTTTTTTCCTTCAAGGAACCCAAGGGGGCTTACATAGTCCTCCTCCTCTCCATCTTATCCTCACAACAACAACCCTGTGAGGTAGGTTAGGCTGAGAGTCAGTGACTGGCCCAAAGTCACCCAGTGAGTTTCATGGCTGAGTGGGGACTAGAACCTGGATCTCCCGGGTCCCAGTCCAGCACTCTCACCACTACGCCACACTGGCTAACCTTGCCATTTCAAACCTTCCGTAACAGTTCCTCCTGATTAAAAGCTGTTCATTTAAACTTTTAATTCCTCCCCAAGCCATTTACATATTCAATCACTATTTATGCCTTCATACACCAACCAATAAGCAGGAAGATAAATAAGCAGGAACAGCCGCATGAGTGAGGAGGGAAGAAGGAGGAAATGGGGAGAACACCCACATCACTTTCAATAAAGCCTTCCTTTATGCTATGTATATTTCCATATTCCCCCACCTCCCATATTTCTCTTCCATACCTTGATGTGTACACACTACTACTTTTTTGGCTGCTAGGTCAAGTACCGGTAACTCTTAACATCCAGGTATATCTGCATCTGGTTTTAATTTTATCTTCCCCTTTTACACAGTCCCTGCCTTTTAACAAACGAAGCTGCTCTTCTTTATCCATTTATTAATTATCTCTACTGAAACTGCTGTGGTTGCCATCAGGACCTGATTATTCTCATTGTTCTTCTTGTTGTTCATCAGAGTGAACTTTCCGTCATCTAGGCCATTGACAAGAGGGCGGGGTTGAGGAAACATTCCAACTATGCTTCAGAATTGTAACAGGCTTCTGCTTGAACTGCTGTTAATTATAGCCAATTGCCTATTAAGCCGTTAAAGTACTTGATTAGATAGAACAATGGACTTGGCTAACAATATTTGAGATCTGAATTTGGATGCCGTTGGTGGGCTGCCAACATTGTACGTGGGCGTTTTTAAGTGAGCTGTATTGTGCTAATGCTACTGCCCCATGATTGAGCGGGGTTATTATCTGCATGGCCCCAGCTGTGTCACACACAGATGCTGTTAACAGGCTTCCACCTTGGCTAGTCATTTTGCTGGACTAGAGCAAGAAAAACATTGTTAGATTTTAAATGACTTTAGTTGTGCCTTATGGTTGCTAGTCAGTGCCGGCTCCAGGTTTTTGATGGCCCTTAGGCAAAACACCCAATGGTCCCCCTCCCTCATTGACTGGGTTCGGACAACATGATAGCCCACACTCAAGGGTTGAGTGTGGGTTGTCATTCAACTGTAGGTTGTCGTTGAAATGTGGGTTATCATGCTGTCTGAACCCAGCTGTGCTAACAAGCCATGGGTTGTTAATCACGAACAGCCCATGAAGAGAACCCATGGTTTGTTGGTGGGTTGCGAACTGCGGGTTGTTCACCATGGTTTGTTATCTCGGCTGGGTTCACGCAACACAATAACCCACATGTCAACAGCAATCCACGGTTCAATGATGACCCACACTCAACCGTTGAGTGTGGGTTATTGTGTTGTCTGAACCCAGTCAGTGAATCTACCTTTTCACCACCACTGTCACCAGCTGCTATTGCTCCTCATTCTCTTGCCCTTCACTGCTACCTCTTGCCTGCTCAACAGGCAGGGAGACAGTGAGCTATTCGGCAGTGGCATCTACTGCTGCTCCTCCTCACCACCACTACCATTCTCTGGGCCAGAACAAGAGGTGGGTGAACAAGCAGGTTGCAATGGTGAGGAGCAAGTCCAGGGGGCTCTTGGCAGTGGGCCCCTGCTGGGGTGTGGCCCTTGGCAGGTGCCCAGCCATGCCTACCCTTGATGCCGGTCCTGTTGCTAGGCCACTATGGCATGCTTTGTTGGTTTTCTTCAAAACCTAGCAAAGTAATTGGCACATGGAGGAGGTACGGTATATGGTCTCAGGTCTCTGTCCAGGGTACCAAACAACCTTATACAGTGCTGATATTCCCTCTACGGAGTTTATGCTGTACAACAGCTGTTGCATATATTCATCTGCTTTTATCGATAACTTTTTTACAATAGGGAATATTGTTGACAAGCTCTGTGGAAGGGCTACAGAGCCATAGCACAGCCCAAACCAAGAGCTAAAACTGTTTTACTTCTGACACCGTGTTCAAAGGCCCATGAAAAGACCATACAAGCAAGCTTTTCAAGTGCAAAGCCAAGAGGTTTATAAAAGCCCTGCACACATTATCATGATACAAATTTCTTTAGCACCACCTGCAGGCACTGTGGAAAGTAATAATTTGCTAACAGAGTATTTTCCCCTTATAGCTCTGGATAAACTAAGTAGCTCTGCCCCAATTGGTCAGAATATTGAACTGTATTGTATATGTGATGAATTTAATTTAAAGTTTGGAATAAGAAATAATGCTATTGATGTAATTATTACTCCTTACAGACAAGCTCCGCTTAACTCCTGGTTTCTGGGTGGCATAGAGTTAATAACCATGAGTTAAATCCAGCAAGTGAGGCACTCTCAGAGATTTCTAGAACCTGAAAACTCCATACCGTGCTCTTCTACCCTTAGTGGTTTTGAGCTATTTGGGGCTGCAGACTGAAAGTTTCCCTGGAACATGATGCCTCTCCAGGTTCCAGGGGGACATGACCAGCCCGTTGGTTCCCCTGGTTAGGTAGGGCAATAAAGACTTCCAGGCCAGGCTTAGTTTCATGCATATGAAGGGGTTACATTAGAATAATGTACATTGTTTTATTGTTTATTATTTATTAATTTTCATCATATTTTTAAATTATATGTGTAGTTGGCTGATTCTGCTGGGAAATGGGCATGTGGGGATTACTCTCCCTGCATGTCTGTTTTCCAGCAGAATGTGCACCTATCAGCCCTCCAGGCCAAACTCCAACCAATCACGATGGTAGTTTCTTGTTGATTTCTGCAAACTATGTTCCTGTTTCCTGAGATAATACTGTACTTTTTATCTCTCTTCCTCTGACCTTTTGTTGAACTTCACAATCTCCTGCTTTTCTGAGCACAAGCTCCTGACCTCTACATGCTGAGTAAATGTTTGATCTCTAATGTACACATACAGACACATGATTTAACCCCATAATATCCCCAGACCAAACCAAATACAAAAATGGAGGACAGTTCTGTTCCTTCACAGGTGGCCAGGGATGGGCTCTTGCCTGGCCTTGTCTCTCCAAAACCCTGAAGGCAGTTTTCAGTTTCAACTGTTGTATAAGCAACATTTTCCCCCATACAATATGCAGAACTAATGATGAGCAAATCTCAAAATGTATAATTGCTTTAATAAAGCATCATAACATTGTGTACTATCAGGTTAAATTCATCCATTATGTAACCCCCACCGAAGCTAATAGAGTTAAAGGGATTAATTTAGTCTCAAGGGTGAAAATCAGGCTGAAAAATCTTGTGACAACAGGCTCCGTCATGAATGTATCCTTGCAGAGCGGGAGGAACAACGTCTTTATTATCAGATTCTATATTTGCAATGGCAGGGCTGAGAGAGAGAGATGAAGCAATTCACAGTGCAATCCTGTGCATGTTTACTCTGAAGTAAGTCTCACTGATTTAAATGGGGCTTCCTCCCAAGTAAATACTTCCTCCCAAGTAAAGTAAAGACTTCCTCCCTAGTAAAAAAAAAAAAAAAACTTAAGTCACTGTTTTTGCAAGCAACATGCCTGGACGTTATTGCTCCGATCTCTGCAGGTTGTGAAAACCTTTAAGGATTTTTCTCTAGTCCGTACTCTGCCCTTGAGAGAAGGGAGGTGGGGAGAGGAAGGAAGTCCAAACTGGAGTCTTAACTCTTGTTCATACTCTACAGCTGTTTGTATAGAACCCATTGGCTCTGATCAATGGAGCCTCATGAGCTGCACACATGCTTTTCTCTGTATAGATCTTGGCATGCACACATACCTTCTGAACAGATAATTGGCACTCTCACCTTTGCGAATGCCACTTCATTGGTCGGAAGTGAAGGGCTGGGAGATGAAAGGTGCTCTGGATTCATTCTTTTACACCAGGGGTGGGAAACCTTCTTCACCCCGAGGGCCTCATTCTCTGGTAGGTAACCTTCCAGGGCTGAATGGCAGCAGTGAGTGGGGACAAAGCCACACATACACACTGTGTTCATACACATCTATCCATACACTCCCCCCATTCACACACAGTCATATACAATCATACACAAACACACACACGCTCATATGCTTCCCCTGCCCAGCTGTGACTACCCATATACACACACTGCAGTTAGTCTTGGAAAAAGCCATCCCACCCTATGAACATATTGGTAAGTTTGAATCAAGTGCACCTGAGCATGTCATTCATTTAACATCCAACGCATCCGCCTTGAATGGTCATGAATTCTCCTTGGTTGGGGTTTTTAAAGCAGAGGCTGGATGGCCAACCTATCAGGGATGCTGTAGGACCAGATTTCATAGAATCATTATACAGTTGGAAGGGGCCTATAAGGCCATTGAGTCCAACATCCTGCTCAGTGCAGGAGAACAGATATGGGCAGTTCAGGCAGTCACCCATCCAAGCACTCCTGCATTGGCAAGTGGTTGGACTGGATGACCTTTGAGGTCATAAGAAGAACCATGCTGGCTCAGACTAAGGGTTCATCTAGTCCAGCATTCTGTTCACACAGTGGCCAACCAGCTGCCCACGGGATCCCACAAGCAGGACATGAGTGCAACAGCATCCTCCCACCCATGTTCCCCAGCAACCGTTTAACAGGCATACTGCCTCTGATACTGGAGGTAGCATATAGCTATCAGGACTAGTAGCCATTGATAACCACCTCCTCCATGAATTTGTCCAATCCCCTTTGAAAGTCATCCAAATTGGTGGCCATCATTACATCTTGTGGAAGTGAATTCCATAGTTTAACCGAGCACTGTGTGACAAAGTCCTTCCTATTAGTTATCCTGAATCTCCCACCAATCAGCTTCATAGGATGACCCCAGCTGCTAGTATTATGAGAGAGGGAGAGAAATGTCTCCCTCTGGGAAGACTGCGAGCAGGACATGGGTGCAACAGCACCTTCTTGCTTGTGTTCCCTGGCAACTGTATACAGATGCATACCACCTCTGACAGTGGAGGTAATATATACCATCACGACTAGTAGCCACTGATAGCCTTCTCCGTAAGCTTGATGTGGTGCAGCTGAAGGGACATCACTACTTGATCTCTGGAATGCAAGCTGGTAATGCCAGTGTCCTTTGCATCGAGTGGCACCACTTTTCTGCAGAAAGGGTATGCGTCAGCACAGCTGTGGAGAGACCATGAATGAAGGGGCAGTTCAGAAAAACAAGGCCAGCTGACACAGGCAAAATAAACACACACACACACACACCCTGCCTATGTCACCCCTGTCCATCCCACCCCAGTTTTTTTTCCTGGTTTTTTTTTTTTTTTTTACTACAGATCATTAGTGCTGGTTCTTTATCGCTTGATTTGGGGCGTATCTGAAACAATGCATGGGCTGCGTGGCACTCCCTGGCCTGTTTAGTAATATTTTAAAAGGCTCATCCACATAGCAAACAGACAGCTTGATCCGCAGCAAAAGTTGCAGACTGGCTAAGGGTGCTGTGCTCTTCATTTTCCCTGATATGAATGGGCCTTAAAGTAGACTTTACTTTCTGTAGAAGAATTGCACCAGTTCTGCAGATGTGATCCTCATCACATAACTTAAGTGATGAGAGTAACTTCCACATAGTTGGCATAATCTCTACAAAGTTAAGTACTCTTGAAGGGCCATTCATAGCTATAAAACTAAAGGCCACCGACCGTTAATTGTCATCCCATTTATTTCAACAGGATTAACTTCCTTTGGATTGTGCTCAGTGTGCCTCATGCATATTCTGAAGTGCACCAATAACTCTTGTGTGAACGGGCTCTCTCTTTTGCTGCAATGGAAGGGGCATTTCCATGTGTTTATTTCTTTATAAGTATAGAACAGTCGGTCCATTCTATCAAGGTAAATGGGGAGGAGGCACTTGTACTCTCAAGGGAACTCCTCCATCAGCAATGGGATAGGTGCGTGCGTGATGAATGTTCAAGACTACAGTACCAGTCTGGGAGGAGCCAAGCACGTTCCTTCTACAGAGGAAATGAATGGGACTGAAATCCAAGTACATGTTTTTGAGGATTTAGTTCTTGTGTATATCACCATTAGTCTGACATCTTTTAAAAACACGAAAACCTTGACATTTCAACCAGAATAAGTCCGCTTTTTAATGCGCTGTTCACTTAAAGACTAATGGGGATTAGACAGGACTTTCTCAAAATAATAATCCGTCTGAAAGCTGACAAGAAAACCTACAATCCATATATGGAGTAGTCTCAGCCTTCCCCAGCTTGGCACCCTCCAGATGTTTAGGACTATAACTCCCATCATCCACAGCCATCATGGGCCATGCTGGCAGGAGATGATGGGAGTTGTAGTCTGGCCCATCCACATGACGCCATGTTGGGAAAAGCTGCTTCTAGTTCAAGGCTGTTGCTGTGGGTTTTTTAAAAGTTAAAGTTTGAAAGAGGAAAAAATAACACCGATGGAAATATTTTCTTAGCAGTAACTCAGCATTGCCCAAATGCATAACCGAACATATTTTGTCTGTACTGTATGTGGTTTTATTTTGTTTTTGGCTTTTTTTGCTTTGTTGGAATTCTCTGGACATGCCCAAAAGAACTGTTTGTTCCTTGTTCCTATGTCACACATTCCAGAACTGAGCCTTACCAGGTCTGCCTGACCTCTGGGCCAAATAGCCCTCCAATGACTATCCACCAGATTTGCATACCTCACTGGTCCTATGGATGCTTTGTTTTCCCAATGCCAGTAGCAAAGCGATGCGGTGATTTTACTTAATGGAGCAGCTGCCTGAAACTCAGGGAATGGGGCCAGCTTGGTGGTTTGCTCAGGTATTTACACTTTGGGTGGGGAAAGCTTTCATTTGAACGGGTCAATTTAAAGCTCTTCCCCCTGGCTCATCCGCACAATGTATAAACAGGAGTGTCTTGGCGTTGGTGTGGGAGCAGCTGACTTCACTGTTTGCCCAGCTGCAGGGAAAGGTGTCTCTATGGCAGTGACAGTGTAGAGACAACACAGAGAGGGCGAGACACATGGCTGTGTTGTTGTTGAGGCAGAGAAGCAGTATGCCCACTGCTGATCCGAGAGTATTTTATACTAGCAAAATGCTTGTTGTTGTGACAGGCAGCATGTGTGTGGAAGGAGGGTCTGGGGGAGGGTGCTGTGCCCCTCTCTGCCCTTTGCAAATCCCTCTCTGCACATTTGCATCTCCTTGCAGGAGCCCTGTAAGGGAAGGTTGGGAGAGATACCCAGGGCCAAACGACATGTGCATTGAGTGCATTTTCACCTTTGCTTATCAGTATATGTGCTTGTGTGTGTTTTTAAAAAGCAGACATGATCGTGGCAATCAGGCTCGAGATCATGGTGTGCAGGAAGGGAAGGTACCACACACCCCATGCCACATTCTTGACAAAAATCGACCCTTGGAAGGTGCTGTCTACCAGGAGAGAAGCTGCTATTGGCACCAGTTTCAGGGCTACAGGGCAGGTTCTGAATAGTGGACCTTCCAGATGCATAGTGAGTCCTAATGAACGCGCGGAGAAGTATTGGAACGCGTCTTAGGTCAAGTATTCATCAGAAGATGGGGCTTTAGGAGTATGTATATCACGGAGATTATTTGTTAATTTTGGAACACTTCTCGGCAGACAAGTGGACAATGGCACAGGAAAGGCCAATTATTATGATAGCTCATAGTTTTAAAGCAGCCGGAGTGATCTGAGGTGAGGCCCCTGCAGAATAAATTTTAATAGGTTTAACCTTCCTGAGGTGGTTCCGCAAAAACAAGATTGCACGCTGCCAAGTTCAATTGCAGAGGGAAAGGATAGGAAAGATTCTGCTAAATAAACAAATATTCTCCTGACTGGCAAGGCCTCTCCTCTTTGTAGGAATGTAGAATGGTGGAGATTTATTATTATTAATAATAGTTTCATATGTGAAAGGGAACAAAGTTCTCCCCTTTCTTTTTGATGAGGTGCATATATGCAGCAGCTGAAATGGACGGTAATTTTATAAGGAGACTCCTTTGACTGCTTAATGCAGCCTTGTCCAACCTGGTGCCCTCCAGAGGTATTGAACTACAACTGCCATTATCCCTGGCCAGCATGCTGAACAGGGATGGTGGAGACTGTAGTCTCAAAAATCTTGAGGGCACCAGGTTGGAGAAGGCTGGATTAATGGAAGGTTGGACATTTTCACATGCTGCTGCATTTGATAACAGAATAGATACAGGCCTGTGGCTCATGCTGGCTCAGCTTGTCTGAGTGTGGAAAGCCAAGCAGGATCAGGCTTGGTTATTACTTGGATGGGAGACCCCTCCTCTAGTTTCCTGCATTGAGCAGGGGCAGGGCCAGACTCGTAGAAGCCCCTTCTGATCCTATGATTCCAATTAGAGATGGCTGTTGCCCACAAAACCACACGTCACAGTTAACCATTTAGGGCCTAGGAATGCAAACAACTGCCCTGTTCAAGATGAACTGCATTTCTCTTTTGCCTATGGCAGGTCTCCGCATGTTGCAGATGCGTTGTCTGAATAATTTGCCACAAGCTAAAGCCGATGTTTTGAATGCCATCACTCACAATACTGAAAGGACGTACTCCACCAAACATTTGCTGTGACTCTGGGTGTATATTTCCTCTCTCCAGGGAACTTTGGGAATAGAACTGTAGTTCTGTGAGGGGGGAGCGAGGAATCTCTAACACAATGTTTAGCATGCTTGTCCAACAAACTACAATTCCTAGGATTCTTTGAGGGAAGCCATGACAGTTAAAACTGATATAAAAATGATATAGGTTTGTATGTAGATATGCCTGATTAAAAGCAATGGAATTGGAAAATAAGAAAACTTCTAACACAGAGAAAAAGGGGCATGTCAGGGAGAAAGCTAAGCAGAAACCTTCTTCCTGATTTGCTAGTTTTATATATGCAGGGAGATTGTGGGTGTTTTTTGTGTTATTGTTGTTTGTTTGTTTGGTAGATTGGGAAACATTCAGTCATGTAGGTGAATGGTATGTTTGTAGTAGACTGCACTGGCAAATCCTGTGACATCTTTAACTTATAGGGCTTTTCTATATGAGGCATTTATTATCATTTGCTAATCATGGTTCTTTATGGGTTCTTTAGACAATGACATCATGACCCTTCAGTTTCACTTCAGTGTCTAAAGAGCACTTTCGGTGAGTTTTTTTAGAGCAGGGAAAAAGCAGCATTTAATTGTAAACGCAAGAGAAAACACTTTTTTCACTTCTGTAGTTGCACTATTCCACTGTACCACATTGCCACCTAGAGGTTATGTAGTGGGAAAGCAGGAAAGGAAACACTCTTCTTATAGCTCAGATCTCAATTCTGCAATGAAAGCAAAAGTAGATACAGTGGATTAACAACCTCAGGTGGAAAAGCTCTTAGGCCTGGCATAATTATGTGGCATCCTTGGACAGCAGAGGGACCAGCACCCTGGCAGGGCCCACTGCTGATTCCTGCCCTGCCCCCCCCCCTTTTAAAAAGTGGCTGGGTCTGGAGCTACCATGCTAACTTCCCACAGTCTAAGGTGGCCAAGGGTCCTCCTTTACAGAGGACAATCCTCTATTTTGGAGAACTGGCAGAGGACAGTCCTCTATGTGAAGGCGTCCTCTGTTTGATGGGCTGTCCAGTCCAACTCTGGTTTAAAGTCAAAGAACCATACAAAGGGGAGAGCAGGCAGGGGCCTTGAAATTGCCCATCAACTGTTAGCAGTGCCTGGACAGCAGCAGACTGAGCAGGCAAACAGGTCACCTAGTCAGTCTTCTCCACTATGGTGAGATGCCATGTATTTCTATTTAAATAATAGTTATTATTTCTGAATTTGCACCTATACATATAAATTTGCCTATGCAACTGTTATGCAAATTGGTGTCCTCTTTTTTTGGGGGGTGATGCATTTCCTCTTTTTTTGGCAATGCATATGTGGCTACCCTTTGCAATGCCTCGACATAGCATAATTCTGGGGCATTGTAAGGAAGTAAAGTGGCGGCTTCCCATTTTTGAGCACTGCTGATTCAGAACCCTGTTGCTGCCTTTGTCGCTGCCACGTAAGCTCAGCAGGGCCCACCAAGGTAGGAGGAGACCCACCAGAGGACCCAGCCAAGGGCTCTCTCAAAAATGGCCAATGTCTTGCAGAGGCAGTGTGGCAGAACCCTCCCTCCCTGGGCTGGGCTCTCTACCACTGAGCTGCTGAGATGCAGCTGGGCTTTACGGCAAGTGTTTGCTCTTGGGCCCGGCTTCGGACTCTTTCCCACATTGTTCCACACATCCAGTTGCAATGATCTGCCCACAAAGCAAGGCTTTAAAAAAGCATGTTGCTTCACTTTTCGCTGCTTTTAACCCCTTCCCTCGCCTTCTGCTTCATCCTCCTCATCTGAAGGAGCATCTCACAAAAACATGTTATATAGCCAGTGTGGCGTAGTGGTGAGAGTGTTGGACTGGGACTCAGGAGATCCGGGTTCTAGTACCCGCTCGGCCATGAAACTCACTGGGTGACTTAGGGCCAGTCACTGACTCTCAGCCTAACAACCTCACAGGGTTGTTGTTATGAGGATAAAATGGAGAGGAGGAGGATTATGTAAGCCACCTTGGGTTCCTTTCAGGAAAAAAGGCGGGGTATAAATATAATAAATAAATATATATATATATATATATATATATATATTTGCATTTCTATACCCTCCAATAGCCAAAGCTCTCTGGGTGGTTCACAAAATAAAGGTTAAAACTATAAAATATAAGAACATAATAAAATACAACATAAAAACCTAAAAACCCCCTCAATATTATTAAAGCAGGTACAGAAGAAAGTAAAGTAAAACCAACTGCAGAGGACAACAGCATTGCAAAAATCTAAAAAGCACTCCGTTTTTAAAAATTGAAGGACTAAAAAGCCTGGGAGAATAAAAAAAAGTCTTCACCTGGTGCCAAAAAGACCATAATGTAGGCACCAGGCGAGTCCCTCCAGGACGGTATTCCACCACTGGGGAGCCACTACTGAAAAGACCCTGAAAAACATATATTTCATTCCGAGAATTGCCTAGGCTGTTATAAGCTTCTATATCTTGTTTTCAAGATTGCTTAACTACACAAGTCTGTCTATTAAAATTTCAATAATCTTGACCGAAGTTCAGTATACAGAAGAGAAAATACTATATTTCAGATCCCCACTTCAGCTACAAAAGTGGGAAAACCAGGTTTATCAGTGGCTATTAACTGTGACAGCTAAATGGAACCTCCACATTCAGTGGCAGTATATCTCTGAGTAACCGACGCTGGGGAGAAACAACTGGAGGCGTGTTAACTCCAGGAAACTCACAAAATAAGACATGGAGGAATCTGGGAGACTACTATTGCAAACAGGAAGCTAGACGAGATGAACTGTTGCTGTGATCCAGCAGGGTTCTTTTTATGCTTATCAGATAAACAGGTCTGCAATTTTATGTGCTCTGCAAATGGAATTTTTTTTTTTTTTTTTTTTTTGGCCAGGAACTGATGTAATGGTGAAATGTAGGCGATGATAGGGTTCTTTTGTCCTCAACCCTTAAAATGGTATCTCATATAATTTTATCTTATCTTTGAAGAACACTTAGCAAAATCCTAGCAAAAGGATGACATTTCTATCCTGCGACGTGTTATTGACAGAGAAGCCTAGGTGGTGTTCTGAAGAACTTCTAATTCATTTGCATTTGGTGGTTGTTCTAGAGTTTGTTTCAATTCGCTGCTAAAATTGTGGGGCATTTCCCAACAAATCTGCCTTCGCTCCTGCGCAGCTGAGCTAATCACCCAGGCATGCCTCCTACACATTTCCTTGCGGCAGATAAATATTGGAATGGAATAAGGCATGATGACTAGACGACAGGCTGCAATCCGATTCTGCTGTATTTAGTTACACACAACAGTTGTTAAGAAAGAGTTCTATAGCTGGAGTCCTTCTTAAAGGGACATTATAATGCAGGGGTGAAGGACATGCGGCTCTCCAGAAGTGATTGGACTACAACTCCCATCAGCCTCATCACTGGCTATGCTTGGCTATGCTGGTGATGTGCAGTCTTTGCATGACTCTTCACCAACATTTTAGCTAAGATCTGCTTGAGGCTTTAAAAGTTGCTTGTTTTCTGAAAAGAAATGACATACACCCAAGTTTAATTAGCCAAGCTTTGTTATTGCTGTTTCTTTGCCAACTCTTATTTACGTAATTGAGTCTTCTTTTCCTTTTCTTGCTATCTTTCCTTTGCTTCTTTTCCTTTGTTAGGAAAAGCCCCATAACAACCCAGGCAGAGTAGCCAATTAATCAGATACGGTAAGTAAGTAATCTACCCCTTCTTCCTATCCTTCTGTTTGGTGCAGAGGGCTTCCGGAATCAACCCCAAACCCTTGTGTTTTCATAGCATGCATATTGCAATACTGTGCTTTAAAATCTAGAATTTTATATCCTTGCTATTCATTCCTATCCGATCTCATATGGGAGCCGGGAGGAAACCCTTGTAGATGGGAAACCTGTATGGCAATTGGTGGGCAGTTCGTGGCCCTCCAGATGTTTCAACCTACAACTCCCATCGTTCTTCACCATTGGCTATGCTGGCTAGGGCTGATGGGAGTTGTAGGCCAAAATATCTGGAGGGCCACAAGTTGCACAGGACATGGAGTACAGGGTGGCCACTGACACACTGCCAAAAAAGAGGAAATGCATCACCTGAAAAAGAGGACACGTATTTGCATAAAAATCACACATGCTAATTGATATGTAAATTTAGAAATAATTACTAATTTAATATAAATGGAAATACAGTTTATCTCAGCGTAGTAGGGAAGGCTGTGATCAGGCGAGCTGAGCTGCCTGCTCAGTCTGCTGTGGGTGGGCAACTCCAAGGCCCCCGCTGGCTCTCCCTTCTAGTGGCTCCTTATCTTTCAACTGGGCTGGACTACTGGACAGCCCTTCAAACAGAGGACTGTCCTCTGTAAAGCAGGACATATGGCCGACCTACAGAGCTACCATTCTCAACTACTTCATACATCTTTAAAAGGAAGTGTTGTTAGAATGATGGGAGGAACAGTGAGTATCCTAAAGATGTAGAGAAGCAGAATACTTTACAGTGTTCATGCATAGATATCACTGAGAGTGGGAGGCCTCGCTACACTCCGGGCTTGACCAGTGTGTGCTTCCAATGACCTATGTGTCTGCTGATTAAAGTTATATAAGAGAGAATTAAGGTTATGAGTAGTTACAGCTGATTTAGAACATCCTGTTCAGAGCAGCAGCATGCAGCAACATTAGACTGTACATGTATTTAAAAAAAGAGTCTGCAGCAAGGTTGCGATTTCTCTTCGTTGCTACTAAAACAGCGATGTGAAATCATCAGCCCTTGGTGGAGACTTGAGAAGGAGAAGCTGAATGATTTTTGCGCTGCAGGAGAAAGCACTACTTCATTGGGATTCTCAGCGGATTCACGTTCCCCTCCCTTTATTAGCCAGCACAATCTCTTAACAATTAATTGGTTCACTGTGTTGCGTATGTCCCAATTCCCGGAACGGTGACGAGTTCCTGAGACAGCAGTTCCTGAGGCTTGTTTTCCATTAGATGAGGGAGCTCTGGAGGTTGAAGGCAATTTTGTAATACTTGCTTCATTTACAAATAAAGCAGAATGTAAGTAGAGGCGACCGGCAGGCACTGTTGCAAGGCAGTGGGATCTTCTGTCCCACTTCCCAGAGGGGCCTTCAGCCTTTAGCCAACTTACAACAGCTCTTGCTCTATCTTTGCCTCTCTCTCTTCCAAAATACAGAACTCATTCTGTATGTGTACAGATACTCTCTCTCTCTCTCCCTTCTCTCTCTCTCCCCCACCCTTAGCGGTGGAGGTATCCCCTTCCACAACTCTTTGATTCTTGACTTTAAGATTTCTGCAGGTAGAGCTATTGATGCCTTCCAGATGTTTTGGACCACGACTCCCAGAATTCCTCACCCTTGGCCATGCTGGCAGGGGCTGATGGGAGTTGAAGTCTCAAAATCTGGGGGGTACCAGGTTGGGGAAGGATGGACGACACCATTGGCCATGTTGGGTGGGGCTGATGGGAATTTTAGTCCAAAACATCTGGAGGGCACCTGGTTGTCTATCACTATCGGCAGAGATGACTCATCATTATCTCCCCCACTAGAGGAGGGGATCGGGGGGGGGGGAGACAGGTTTGTGTGTAAGCAGGAAACCAAAGGACCAGCTGACAGTCTTTGAAGTGAGACCAAAAGAGTTCCTTTCTGCAAGAATCCTACGGTGCTGGTGGTTCCCCTAGAGACCTGATGGGAAAGTGCTATCTGTTGGAATGTTAATGCTGTGAGATCCCATTTATGCTTAGCCTATATATATGCGGAAATAAACCATATATCACAGAACATCATATGCTTCCAGTACCCGCATTCCAAGGAAACAAAACCCTGGGTAATGCCCACACTCCTGGAGTTCTCACCCCTTGGAGAACTGGGGTGCAAGGGCATGATATTATTGATTCACTGATTGTAATAAATATTACACTATGTGTGATATTTGCGCTGATGCACAGAAGGAGCTCAATGTGAGCAAGGGCTTCTCAAGGCTTCCATGTTGAGGGAAGCTCCATGTGTAAGCATCCCCAGTGAGTATACAGAGCTGCAGCGTGGTTCAGAAATCAATGGGAAAGCATGCTCAGACAGAAGAACTGTGCACATTGGAATATACATGAAGCTTTGGTTCAAAGCCACTGCCTGGTTCAAGAAAGGTGTGCAGTTAATGACATCCATGTAAACAACCTTTCCATAGGGGACATCAAAAATGAATTAAAATCCAAGATTTTGATT
Organism: Shinisaurus crocodilurus; assembly: GCA_021292165.1. Lineage (NCBI taxonomy): Eukaryota > Metazoa > Chordata > Lepidosauria > Squamata > Shinisauridae > Shinisaurus > Shinisaurus crocodilurus. The sequence goes on along the minus strand of CM037879.1, from coordinate 271,626,165 downwards.
CTGTGATTAATGCTTCCAAGTCTTGCACCTTGATCAATAGCACAGTCCTAAGCAGGTTTTCACAGAAGCAAGGCCTCTGAGGGCAATAGGACTTAATATAATGCTCAATAGTAAGTGTGCATAGGATCACATCCAAAGAGTTTCAGTGCTCTCTGATGTGCACACAGACCTGCTGTGTCAGTCAGGATCTCCATTTACTTCAATAGAAGAAGGTGATCCAAATTCACAAGCACAGATCAGTTCCCTACATGGAAATGAATGGCAATACTATTCCAAGAGGCACTAACATTTAAGCATATAGAATATATGAGGGACAGCTAGATAACATGGAGCCAAGGGGTAGGATATGATCTGTAACCCATTTAAGCAGAAAGTAAAAGAGCTGGATGATACTTGAAGGTTTTGTTTTCCAGGGGGTGGGGTTGCTTCAGTTTTACAGGGAAATGTTGGAAAATATTGTGTTTCCAGATTGGCATTTCAATTTTTAGATAAAGATATTCCACATTACTACTTTAAGGGTGCAATCATATGCATGTTTAGACAGAAAAAAGTCCTACAATTCCCAACATGCCCCAGCCAGCATGGCTGTCTCAACATGCATAGGATTGCGTCCTAAGTCAATTATAAGCTTGTCTTACATGATGGCTACAACTCAAACCAGTTTCTTCTTTTTTAACAAGGAAGAGAAGCCGAACCATTTTCCATTGCCAAGATTGTCACTTGCAAAAACTACGTTATAGCTCCAGATTTTTTCAACGTTTCGGTGGGTGGGTGGGGGAGACATTGTTGGAATCTGAATCAAAGATCTGGGCACCGGCCAACAGTCTGTAATGAAAGATTGCATGTTGGCTGTGGTAATGGGTTGTTGGTTGCACTGAGAAGTAACAGATGCAAACTTCAGCTCAATAATGGGTGATGCCCATAAGAGTTTCCAATAACTTCTCCAGCACCGTTGGCAAAGGGCAGCTATTGGTTTCCATCCTAGGAACATGACACAGTTTTGGCTTACACTGTGATGGGAATGAGTGTGCAGGGCCGTGGACTTTTTTTTTAAAAAAAAATGCTGAATTGTTAAATGTGAGGAAATTTGCAAGGGGGAATTGAAGTTGGAGATGGCTTGCAGATGTTGTGTTGGAGGCAACATTTGCCTGCGTGTATTATTTCTCAAAGCTTCCTTCCCAATGACTGTATTTTAAGATCGGCAGCCATCTTCAGTTCCCCACCCCACCCGCCCCATGCTGGGGAGTACACTGCCATGGCTCATGTAAAATAATCATGATTTGAATGTGAAGTGAAAGATTATTTCCTCTTGACCTACTTCCTAAGCAGAGCTCAGTCAGTGCTCTTCTGTTTGGGAAGGTAAAACTAAACCAAAAAGAAAGAAAGAAAAGAAAAGAAATAAAAATCCACCCACATTTCCCAGGCTCCATGCGTTGCTTGGTGCCAACCACACAGCCAACGACTTGCTCCTGGTAGACAGTTTCCTTAACGATTTCCTTTCATCTTCTGGCAACACCCAAAGTGACTCATCAGACTGGATGTTTGACTTTCAGGTCCAAACTAGACGTGATGGTGGCGAGTCCACTTGCTTACATCCAAGTCTGGCTCGGTCGGTCGTGTATAAAATGGGAGTGTGGGGAGAGAGAAGGGCCAGAATTTTAGCAGAAGAGGTACATGTGGATCTGCCCGCCCAGAGCAGGGCTGGGCAGAAGGTTAGATCAGGATCTACTGGTAGATATCAGGGTGATTTGCAGTAGTAGATCAGCAAGGGTTTCTGACTCCAGATGGTTAAAAATAGCAACAAATAAAATGTCCCGTCCCCGTCCCCCCCGCCCAAATTAGGTTGCTGAAAAAGAATGTGTAGGGGGAAACCAGGAGGAGTGGATTTTTGTGTGAAAGGACTTTTAAGCCTGGTTCTGATACTGCTCATAAATTCCTAGGCTGAGCCTGTGTTCAGAGGCGCCCTGTTCCTTGATTCTTATCTTATATCTGCTTATATTAGTTGATATTCTTAGCTTATATAGGTTCGATAATCAGAATGAGGAGGGGGCCCTCCCCCCACCCACCCCGCAGGGCATTTTAGCACCACTGCCCTGCAGGAATGATTCTAAGAGCCCAGTGCGAAGAATCCAGGTGAACTGTTATATTTTAATACCACTCATTTATTTCATTAATGTATCTTTCTGTTGTTTGTAAGCCACCTTGGAAGGATTTGTATCATGAAAGGCGGGAGATAAATAATTGGAAAAGAGAAATAATAAAATAAATAGACCACACACACACGTGGCCTGCAGGCCGTATGCAGCTCTCACAGGCCTTCCAGGCAGCCCATGTGGGTGCCCAAGTCGCCCCCTGCCACTAAGTGTTGTGCAATTGCCAGGAGGAGGAAGGCACGTGGCGAGGGAGTGTGGCCTGACTCTGTATAAGGCAGCTCCCGGTGTTTCTGTGGTGATGTTTCTGTGACCAAGCAGTTCAGGGCAAGGTTGCCTTCTCAGGCAATGGTACCTACCTGTCTCTTTAAAAAGGCGCCATCCTTTCAGGAGCACTGACGGGGGAGCCTTGTACAATGTAGGCAAGCAAACAAACAAAACAACTCATGAAAACTGGTAAGGCTACATATCCTCCACAGCGTTGCTCCAGCATTAGGTGGATCTTAAAAATAAAAAATAAAAATCAGTTTTAAGTTGTGCATTCCACCTTTTCAGGATAAGTGGAAAGCACTTATTCAAAAAACAAAGGTAAAAGCGAAAAACGCCTTGGGTTCCTTGCAGGAAAAAAAGGTGGGATATAAATATAAATAAATAAATTAATTAAATACTAGCGCTAATCCGATGATTACTCTCCTGCCTGTCTGTTTGCCTCCCTTCCTCAGCTGTCGCCACTAGCAGCCATCCCAGTAGAGAGGGAAATGAGAGGGGAAGCAAGGCCATCCCAGCAGCCTTGCTGAAAGACTACTTCATTTTTCCCTCTTCCCATCAGGGCCGGCCCAAGACATTTTGTTTCCTGAGGGAAAGGATAAAATGCCTCTCCCCATTCCATATACAGAAGATGACCAGAGTGATATCTGAATGTTACTGCAACACTGGTGATGGGCAGCATCCTCCGCTACACCTGAGGACACCTGTGTGAGGACACCTGTGTAGCCTCCACAGCTCTGTCCCCCAACATTTCACTGCTGCCCCCCAACTCCCAGCATCTGCTGGCTGAAGCATCCGCCTTTCTCTGCCTAATGGTAGGGCTAGCCCTGCCCATCTGTGTATATGTGGTTACCGTTTTTTTGCCCCAATGTGCAGGGGTAGGCAACTTGGTGCCCCGTCCAGATGTTTTGGACTACAACTCTCATAGGCCCCAGCCAGCATGGCCAATGGGTAGGGATAAGAGGGATTATGAGAGTTGTAGTCCAAAAACATCTGGAGGGTACCAGGTTGCCTACCGCTGCAATGTGCATCACTTTATACTTGCTTGCGTTGAACCACATTTCCATTTTCGTGCCCATAGTTTGGAGAGATCCTTTTGGAACTCTTTGCTGTCCCTTTTTGTTTCAACCACCCTAACTAATTTGTTGTTATAATTAAATCTGGCCACCTCACTGCTTACCCCTAACTCCAATCATTTGTGAACAATTAAAAAACACATGTTACATATTTGTATTGGAAGATCAACCATTTCACATTTGAGTCCTTTAGGGCGCAATCCTGTGCATGTTTAGACAGAAAATAAGTCCTACAACTCCCAGCATTCCCCAGCCAGCATGGGGTTTAGACTTTTTTCTGCCTAAACATGCATAGGACTGCGCCCTTAAGAACTCTTGAATAGATACCATCTAGATATGGTGATTTGTTTGTTTTCATTTCAAGGGTTTTCAATGACTGTTTTCAGACAACACAATAACCTATACTCAAGGGTTGAGTATGGCTTGAGTGTGGGTTGTTTTTGAAATGTGGGTTATCGTGTTGTCTGAACCCAGCTGTGCTAACAAGCCATGGCTTGTTAACCACAAACAACCCATGAAGAGAACCCGTGGTTTGTTGTTGGGTTGTGAACTGTGGGCTGTTCACCATGTTTTGTTATCTCAGCTGGGTTCAGACAACACGATAACCCATGTTTCAGCAACAACCCACAGTTCAACTACAGCTCACACTCAACCCATACTGAACCCTTGAGTGTTGATTATCATGTTGTCTGAACCCAGTCAATGACTGGGTTCGCACAACACAACAACTCACTGTTGCTTATCAGTTTCCTGCAGGCTGGCTTGTTCGTGGGCAACAAGCCACCCTGTCAGCCTATGGCATTGTTTTACCCATGATGGATTTGTGTGTTGTCCACACCTGGGCAACTGTCCCCATCATGAGTGAAGGGAGGCAGTCAGCGAGCTGCTTGGCAAGAGTGGCATAAACTTGCCACTCTTGCCAAGCCTGCCTGGGCCGGCCCACCACCAGTGCCAGCCGCCCCACAAGTGCCCAAGTGGAACTTTGGGGCAAAAGTCATGGGCTGGGTGTCCCCCGCCATGATCGCAAGCCCTTTTCGCTCACCATGGCTTCCCCCCCTTTAACCCTCCCCCCCCCAAGATCACGAACACGATCTCTGGTTTGACAGGCAGTGACAGCCCTTCAAAGTGCCCAAGCAGCATGTTGGAGGGGCTGTCAGTAGTCGGCAACCCTTTAAAAAAAAAAATTGCACCCACAATGTGCACAACTATTTTCATACTTTAAAAAAAAATTTTTTTAGCCACACTTGCACAACTGCGGACCTCAGTAGTTCTGTAAGTGCGAAAATGGGAAGCCTTGGCTGGGCAATGTCCTGGGTGTGTGTGTGTGTGTGTGTGTGTGTGTGTGTACTTGCTGTCAAAGTGTACCAACCTTGTAGTATCTACCCAGCAGGTACGAACCCTGGGCATTGACTCAGAGAGGGTTTTGGTTTGTTTGTTTGTTTGTTTACTTTGCTTTCTCTTGACAGCTGTCAAAAGGCGAGCTGTCAAAGGAAAGGAAAGCCATGAGGGATCTTTGCTCACAAAAAGTGGGTGGTAAGATTTACACCCCCTTTGTGGTGAGATCCTCATCTTCTTCTTTTTTGCCTGATAGTCCTCAGAGTCCTGTACATTTGGCATTTCCCCCTGAGACTCTAGCTGCTCAGGAAACTGCAAAAGTGCATCCCACCCCATTTTTTGGGGAAAGGAGTTTTTATAGCTAGCTGTCAAAATTCAGTCTCCCTCTAAAAATGGGGTTTTGACAGGGCAATGGGTGTTTTTTGACAGGGGCATATACAGTATATGAGAATTGCACCATGAAGGGGGTGTACATGTTGCCACCACATGTGCTCCCTTGGGGGGAGCAGACAAGGTGGTCCTGCCATGGAGTCCCCTGGGATACCCACAGGAGGACTGAGGGGGAAGAAGGGGGAGGGAGGAGGAGAACAACCCACAGTGGGCCTGATCGTCTGTTGCCAGGGTAGGTTAGCATGACATGCAAATCCGTCCCCAAATGGTCTAGAACTTCATATCTTGTTTCCATCTAGAACTTCACCTCTTGTCAATAAGGTCCCTCAGACTCCCTCCCTGAAAATATCAGTTCAGGCATGGTTATCTGTCCTACATCTTCTGCAGTGAAAACATACACAAGGAATTAATTCAGTTTCTCTGGAGATCTCTTTAGCCTCCTATTTATTTATTTATTTATTTTTAATTATATTTATATCCTGAGGTTTTTTTCCTGCAAAGAACCTTTTCCTTTAACTCTGTTGTCATCCAATGGTCTGACTCCCTCCCTAGCCCATTTCACATTTCTGATGTATTTAAAGATTTTTTTGTTGGCCTTCATGTTATTAGTGATACGGTCCTCAAAATCCTTTTTTGCATTCCTTATTGTCTACTTGCATTTCTTTTGTGCAAGTTTGTGTCCCCTATCATTAGCCTTGTTTGGGCAACATTTCAATTTTCTGAAGGAACCCTTCTCTTCTCTGAGATTTTCCTTGATAGTGCTTGTTAACCATGGCAGTGATCTCTTGTACTAAATTACTTTTGGGGTCTGGTATTCTGTGGTGGAATCTGCCACTTCTGAGGTTTCTAGACTGGGAGCGGGGATTACTTTCTCTACTAGTGGATTCCTTCTTTACAAAGGTTCCCCCAAAGTAATTACTGATAGATGCTACCAATCAAGATTAATTTCCTCACACACCCTAGTCCAGTGATGGCAAACCTTTTTGAGCCCGAGTGCCCAAACTGCAACACAAAACCAACTTATTTATTTCAAAGTGCCAACACTGCAATTAAACCTGAATACCAAGGTTTTAGTTTTAGAAAAACAACTCATACAGTTGTCCAAACTAATTAACATCTTTTGTCTTAAAAGAAAAACACAGTAACAGAGCTTTCAATGATACAAACAGTTTTTTGTTGAAAAAAAAATCAACTCAAAAAATTATTATAGTACTACATTGTACACATAGCCTGAAGGGAATTTATACAAACTTTTAAAATAATTAGGCACATGTATTTTTGGATAAGGGATTCTCAACTTGTAATATGATTATATGCCAGACTGAAATTGTATGGGGCAAGCTTTACCCCGGGTCCTTTCCCTGCTTCTACAGGTGTCGGATTAGTAAAAGTAAAAGTCAACCTGAACTAGGATGAGCAAGATAAACAAGAAAACTAAATGTGCTTAACACATTTTAAGCACTTTATGTCTTGGACTGCAAACACTGCATTAGGTAAAAGTTTGCATTGGGAATGCTTTTGCACAATTAATATGATTTTTGCTATTGCATGCATGCTGATAATTTGTCAAACCTTGGCTCATACTCTGTTAGTTTGAGAGCAACACATGCAGCACTCAGGTCAACTGTTAGGGCTTTACATCCAAGCCATGCTCTGTGCATCATTCTTCAAAATCTTTTAAATGTGGTAACAATGAATGTAGAAAAGAATTCTGTAACAGGAATTCTAGAATAAAATCATTCTATTCCATACTGTGAGAAAGAACAAAATCATTAGTATTTTGCAGAAGGGGACGGTCTTTTCGCGATCTGGTGACCAATGGCTCGAGTGCCCACAGAGAGGCTTCTGCATGCCAGCTGTGGCACCCGTACCATAGGTTCGCCATCACTGCCCTAGTCTGTCCAGCTGCTTGGGGAGTTTTTGAGCCCTATTGCCAAGGACCCCCCCCCCCTTCTGCCCAGCTCTAGGAAAAGTGAAAAAGAAAGGCACTTCGGATTTTCTTGCTCCCAAAGCCCAGAAACAAAGAACTTAACAAAAAGTCTTATGAAAATCCTAAGAACACAAGTGGTAGTTTTGTAACCATGCAGTGCTTTATGTGGGGAAGAGTTTTTAGTGAGAATTCCCTTTTAAAACAACACAGCCAAATTTCCAAATATAAAAAAATTGTGGTGGGGAAGAGAAACGCAGGGGAAAGAATGGGAAGGCAACAGTCACATGCGGACAGAATTCTAATAAAATAATAAAAAGTCAATCTAATGGGCAGCACCATCCTATGTGGCTGTCTGTGACTGTGAAGGATTGAGGCCTACACAGGCTTAGGTTAGTTGAAGCCTTTAGGCCCAAACACTTCCCTAAATTAGTTGAAACCTGAAGGCCCAAACATTTCAGGATGGGAGGGGGCATGTGTGAGTTTCAGTTCACCCAATAGAAGTTAAGTATTATTTCTCCTGTTCAAGGTCACATGGTTACAACCTTCCAATCCTGGGAGGGCTTTATTTGTGTAGGGTGTGGTCAGCTAGAGCCAGAGAGAGACTGACTGCAGAGGAGAGAGGTAGACTGAAGTTAAGTTAGAGAACCTTGTGTTATTTGTCTGTTTAATTTTATCATACTTGCTTTTGAATTATAACTGCTCTATTGTGTAAATACCCTAATGTAATAAGTAAAGTGTTGTTGTTTACCCTGAGTTGTTGGAGTGACTTATTCACCACGCCTGAAGCCTATTCCCATGCTACTGGAAACAGGCAAAGGATTTGATCTCCTGGAACGGGAGAAGCATTGAGAAGAGGCAGAGATCTTCCAAAGGCAGGTCAAGGGGTCCCTGCAGTAGCGGAACCTTGACAGTGACCCTCGGAACCCAGAGGATTATGGGCATCCAATTGAATGTGGGAGGAACATGGCAGGAAGGATTGTGGCTGCACTCCCCACACCCTCACAAACATCTAGACAGCTGATTTTGGCTGTCTAAATGTGTTACACCTCCTCCCTAAGGAGGAGAGGCTGAGGCACCGCCTGGTGGAAGCCAGCAGTGCCTCGCTCCTCCCCTCCTCACCCCTGAGAATGCCCCCCCCCCGGGGGAACCAAAGACGATCTTCTGTCTTTGGTTCCCAGCTGGTGCGGAAAGAACTGCTCCATCTACGAGGTGGTGGGGGGGGGTCGGTGCTCTGCGCTCAGACTCCCCACTGTGACCTTGGAAGGGATTTCAGAGTGGGGAGTCCAACCAATCCTATGCGCCCCCCAGGCAAAGTCAGAGGGCCATAGGATTGCACCCTTAGCTAGTTACATGTTACCTACTTGAGTAGAGTCTTGGGTTGCAGAGCATATGCAGAGTTCATTGCAGAGAGGATGATCTGAGAGAGAGAAAGAAAGCATCATGGCCTCTGATTAGATGATATTAGGAAGGCTTCTGGGGAGTGAGCAAACTCTTACTTTTATGGGAATCTTGAGTTCAGTAAAAGCAGGCCCCTTAGCAGAGACTGACTGCTGTTTTGTCCAATAATGTGATACCCTACATATCTGATGTCAGTGGTCTAGTCAGCAGATTAGAATATTACTTATTGACAGGACCCACTTTCATAAGGACTCTAAATTTACATCTCAAAAGAGCCAGCCAGTTTGAAGTAGTTAGCCCTTATAAAAAAGAGCTTGTTTTTGGATGCATATTGGAGAACAAAAAGGCAATATAAGCCTATTAAAGTGTTCCCCTGCAAGGTGTCAATTTACCCGACCCCCTGGGGGCACCGCTGAGCTACATTAGAATTAGGGGTTTGTCATAGCAGCCCTTTTTGGCATACAAAGTGACACCATCCCCAGTATACCCTTCCCTGTCCTTCCTATGGAGTTTGTATCGAGAGATGATTGTATCCCACTCGTTTTCTCTGTTCCACCAGTTTTCTGTTACGTTCATTATACCTATGGTCTCCTTTAAAATCAAGCACTCCAGCTCTCCCATCTTTGCTCAGAGGCTTCTGGCATTAGCATATGAACACTTATACTCTGTGCCCCTCTCCAAATGTCTCTGGCATGTGCATTTTCCCCTATGGCCCTTTTATGGTTTAATGGAATATTCATGTAAATACTAAGAGGCAGTATACCTCATCATAGTAATGGAGACTGGGGGTAAACGGCAGGGCACCGCACTCCCTGGTGAGCCTGCTCCTGCAAGCATGTCAGAAGCATCAGGCTGGCTGTGGTAGGAGGCTGAGTGCTAGTTTAGATGGGTCACGGTCTGATCCAGCGAGGCTCCTGCTGCTTTCATAGCACCCTTAATTGGCCATTTCCTTGTTTGAGGGCTTAACATTGGATACAACTCATAGCTTGGTCATCACTGCCTTTATTGGATCCTCAGGGTGTTTATATCTTCTTAGTGGTTTAGTTTTCCTGCTTGCACTTGTGGTGGTGCCAGGATCCTAGCTTACATTTAGTTATGGTAAAACAGCACAAAACAATCACATTGAAGAGCATTCATTCGTACGCATAGGCAAGTACTGATCATAGAATCATAGAATCATAGAAAAGTAGAGTTGGAAGGGGCCTACCAGGCCATCGAGTCCAACCCCCCCCCCCCGCTCAATGCAGGAATCCAGGTCAAAGCATCCCCGACAGATGGCTGTCCAGCCGCACCTTGAATGCCTCCAGAGTGGGAGAGCCCACCACCTCCCTAAGTAGTTGGTTCCATTGTGTTATTGCTCTGACAGTCAGGAAATTTTTTCTGATGTTTAGGTGAAATCTGGGTTCCTGTAACTTGAGCCCATTATTCCGTGTCCTGCAAACTGGGATGACTTGGTAACCAGCAGTTCTTAACACTAAATAAGTTACATTAAAATATAAATGAACATTTTCTGTTGTTGTTCCTGAACTCTTAACCCTCATTAGGACTTTCAAGTTCTAATAATAATGCAGGTTGCCGTTGAATTACACAAAATGCACTTCTGTGGTTTCTTGCAGAAGTAGGATATATTATCCCGATAACATATGACCCCTTTTAGGCCTTATCACATCTAATCCATAATGCACTGAAAATCTGCTGGTGCATTAGTCCCACAACGAAGAGGAGATGATTAATGCACTTGGGAAGATTATTCCAGAAAAAAAATGGGAGCAAAGCATTCCAGCTTTACCTCCCAGCACCACCTGCTGGTTAGCCCATATCTGTGTTGCTTTGTTTATGTTAAAATAAAATAAGGGAAGGAGAAAGAGAAAGAGAAGAAGACAGAGAAGGCAAGAGTAGAAGGGAGAAACAGAAAAACCGAGATCGATAGCCAGATAAACATAAATGATAATAAAATTGAAAGAGAGTCCATATTGCAGGCGGCGGTAAAAGCTGGGCAGCTCAATACCAGTTGCTAGGGAACATGACCAGTCGTAGCACTAGGGTACTGTTGCGCTCATGTGCTGCTTGTGAGCCCCTCATTAGGACATCTGGCTGTCCACTGTGGGAACAGAATGCTGGGCTAGATAGGCCTCTGGTCTGATCCAGCATGGCTCTTCTTATGGCCCACAAAATTTAATTTGTTCTCTCTTCCAGTGTTCCTACAGTAGGAGTGAATCCTGTATCTGCTCTTCTTGAATTATTCTCGGATAACAGTTATGTGAAGCTGCTTTATAGCAAGTCAGACCATTGGTCCATTTAGCCTAGTATTTTTATCTACCCGGACAGGAAGTGATGCTCCAAGGCCCCAGCAGGGCTGGTCCAAGACATTTTGCTTCCTGAGGCAGAGCAGCAAATATGCTCTCCCACTCCCACCATCAAGATGCATAGTACCCACAAGCATTCCCCCCTCTCCCTGGCAATAAAGATAAAATAATAATAAATTAAATAACCAACAGTTTGCTGCCATTTTATGACAGCCAAAATCAGCTGCCTGAAGCAGCAGCTGTCTCACTCTGCCTAGTGGTAGGGCCAGCCTATGCTTTGTATCAACATATGTGGAACCAGTTAGGAGAGTTGGGGTACCGGACAGGAAGAATAACACAGTGACACAGAGGGAAAGCACAGATTGTGGGAGCAATTACTAGGAAGTGACACAGCTCAACAGTACAGAGACAGAGCAGGGGGGATGCAGAGTGCAGGAGTTGGGATTGTACTTGGTTAAATAAGGGCATGATCCTATGCATATTTCAGGGCTCTCCAACCTTGGGTCCACAGATGTTGCTGGACTACAGCTCCCAGAATCCCTTGCCATTAGCCATGCTGGCTGGGTATGCTGGGAGCTGTAGGCCAGCAACATCTGGGGACCCAAGGTTGGAGAGTCCTGGCATATTTAGACAGAAAAAGTCCTACAACTCCCAGCATTCCCCAGCCAGCCATGCTGGGAGTTGTAGCACTTTTTCTATCTAAGCATGCATAGGATTACGCCTTAAAGGACTTTGTTTTATCCTGCCTGATTCTTCAGTGTATAGATGGGCAACTTGTGGCTCTCCAGATTTTTGGTCTACAACTTCCATCAGCCCTAGCCAGCATGGCCAATGGTCAGGAATGCTGGGAATAGTAGACCAAAACTTCTGGAGGGCCACACCTTGCCCACCTCTGCTTTAGTGCTTGCAAACACCACTTGAAATAGGGTTCTTTTACAGCACCTGCTTAGCCCCTTTGAAGTAGAGACACCAGGAATTGAAACCTAGGAACCTGGGAAGTGTAACTTCTCTCAGAGAGAAAAAAGTTATTTTTTTCAGCCAAGTGTTTTCCACCCTTTCATCTTATTTTACACTCCCACCAAACTGTCTACACATACGATTGCATCCAGACTTTGTCATAGTTTGAGTAGACCCATTGAAATAATCAGGGCTTAAGTTGGTCATGACTAATTTGCCACATTGATTTCAATGGATCTACTCAAAAGTATGACAGAGTCTGGATCCAACCCAGACTTTGCTTCCATGTTTATTACATTTATCTAGACCTCCTTTCTGCCACAGTGGAACTCAAGACAATCCAGGTGACGGGACCCACCACACCTGCTTAGTTTCAGTAACATTGCTGCCGTATGGGGGCCTTCTTCAGACCATGCCCTGGTGGAAGGCTATGTGTGCAGGGGAACCTCCTAGTAATTAGGTTTCAGTGCATGATGGTGTCTGAGAGGAGTTGAAAAATGAGCTACAGGAAGAAAAAGACCGTCCATACATTATTCCCTTCTCCTGCCTCACACAATTCCTCTTGCTGTCAGGCAGATCACAAGAAGAGGCAGCAACCTGAGAAAGAGCTCAGGGAACCCTTTGTTAGGTTGTCTGCAGTGCACGTTCCATTAAAGCCATCAGTCATTTCAGATTGGGTCAAGAGTTTATACAATGGGTATATCTTGATTTTCCAGTTGTGTCAGGAATATACATCTGCTTGACAATAGGGACATTCCAGGGCAAGCCCTAGCCTTTCACTGGAGACAATCTCACAGTCGTATTTCCCCACCAAAGAGGTAAAAATGATATATTTAACGGGACGAACTGGTGTTTTTGTAAACTTAGAAATGTTTGAACGTTATGAGGCTTTGCAGGAATTCAGAGCACAAAATAAAGATGAAACAAGTTTTTACATGTCCCTAGCTATTACTGTTTGGCAATAGTATCAGGGGGCTTCAGTGCTGATTGCATTCAGGAGAGATAAATTTAGATTAAAGCTGTGGCATCCCTAGATTCAGTGGCCAAAAATGCAGATGTGGCGTCCTACAGAACTGCAGATTTTTATGCAGTTTGCCTGTAATTTTTGTGTTCCATCCTGTTCACAACCAGTGGACCATCGCTGTTTGTGTTTCACTTCCAGAGGAGGTGGGCGTTGTGAAAAAGCCATTAAAGAAATGCCATTTTTTTTCCTGCCACAGTATGGTGGAACTGTGAAAAGCCCAGCGGGATCAGACCAAGTCAGATGCCGCTGAGAAGCTCATGGGGAGAACGTGAGAGCAATAGCCGTCCGTCCCCCATTGGTGCTCCCCACCAGCTGGTGCTCGAGGCCACATACTACCATAATGGCTAATAGCCATTGACAGGCCTCAGATCTGAGGGGCTGCTTGGCGGCTGCCTCTGTGGCTCCTTTCTTACATTGCCCTCCCCCCCCCCACACACACACCCAGTGAGCTGACCTGAGGTGGGAAATAGCAGCAGGCACCACTATTTTAATTTCCCATAATTCCCTGGAGTCATGCTACTTCAGTTCAGGGGCATTGTGGGTAATTAAAATGGTAGGAGACTTGCAGACCCAGCTGCACAATGTTTTATAGCATAGGGGACCCCTCCATCTGGAAGCACCCCTAAACAGAATGTAATGGGAGAAGGACTTGTAGTTTGGGCACACACTTACGAGCAGGAAGACCCCATCTCCAGTGCCTTTGAGTCCTTGGATCAGTTCTTGTCCCAGAAGGACTTCCAATAGAACTCATTATGCCAACAGTTGTTTGAAAATTCTTCGAAAGGATAAGAGCCTTTCAGAGCATTCAGAAATGTCTGCCTATTGCTTAATTTTAATATGAAAGATCGGAAAAAAGGGCCACAAAATTCCATGCTAGGACATCTTAGTGGTCACAAGTGTTCACTGAGCAATCACAGAGTTCCTCCAATGTTCGAAAAGGAGACAAATCCCAAGTTGCTGTGCTCTCTCTCCCTCCCTGCACAAATCCGCAATTCTGCAGTCCTGGGGGAAATTCACAGATAGATTCTGCAAATGGGGACACATTTGTACATCAGAAGACACATACTTGAAGCTTTGGATGTACAGTAATACCTTGGATTGCAAGCATGATTCGTTCCGGAAACGTGCTTGTAATCCAAAGCACTTGTATATCAAAGCGAAATTCCCCATAAGAAATTTGTACACATATTTTTAATTTAAGCTGCAATAAAGAATGATAGTGTAAAGTCTTCATTTTTCTTGACCGTACTACAGCACTTGTATTGCAAGACGTCGCTTGTTTATCAAGTTAAAATTTATTTTAAAAATTTGCTTGTCTTGCAAAACACTTGCAGACCAAGTTACTTGCAATCCAAGGTTTTACTGTAAATGCTATTTATACTTTTATTAGGCTTAGCTCTTCTTAGTATTTTGGGGCATGAGTTATGCAGACCTGAGAATCTTTATACTTTTATCTTTGTAAGAGCAACGCTTGTACTACCCAACTTCTCTTTAATTTTTCATGGATTCCTCCCCGCCCCCCATCTCCTGCTAACCTACTTTTAATGTTGCAGGGTGTTTCTAATTTAGTCTCTTCGGCTACATTAAGCACCGTTGGAGAGAAATCCACTGTGATTGCTAAATAGGTCTGATTTGAATATATGCAGCTTCTATATCCTGGTTTTTAAAATAATTATTCTAGGTAATCCTCCTTGCCAATACACATGACTCTTCCCATTTTGGACAGGATTTCCCCTGGGAGTTACAGTAAATGAAACTGCATTAGCAAGTCACGAGAGCGTCTGCCAAGCAGTTTTTCGCCTCATGCTCATCTGAAGTTACTTTAATAACAAGGAAACGGGGTCTCTCCAATTCTCATGCCTTAAGGAAAAAGAAAAATATTTTTTCCTCCTAAGACCACCTCTCCGTTCAGCTGAACATCAGTCAATGATGCTGCCAACATCATCATTTTGTCCCAAGTTCATAACATGTTCTGCAGGGCTGGTCCTACCATTAGGCAGAGTGAGGTGGTCGCCTCAGGCAACTGATTTGGGTTTCACGAAAAGACACCAAATCCTCAGTTATTAATTTACTATTGTATTTTTAAAGCGAAGGAGAAATTTTCTACATGAGGCTGTTAATCAGCTGTTAATCCGTTGTATCTACTTTCAGTTTCGCCGCAGGATTCAGATCCGAGCCCTGCACAAGGAGCGTTTCCTTTCCTGCTTTTCTACTACATAACCTCTAGGCGGCACTGTGGTAAAGCGGAATAGTGCAAATACACAAGAGGAAATCGTGCTTTCTTTCTCTTTCATAATTAAATGCTGTATTTTCCCTGCTCTAACAAAACTCATGGAAAGTGCTGGTTAGACATAGAAATGAAACAGGAGGGTCACAACATAATCTAAAGAACCTGTAAACAACTGTGAGTAGGGAATGACGAGTGCGTGATAAATGCCTTCTGTAGAAAAGCCCGGAGTCACTTGTGGGATTTTCTGCCCTAGGTGCCAAAATAACTTGGGTACTATGCACCTTAGCTTTGAGGTGGGGGTGGGGGCACATAGGGGCACCATTTGCTGCTCTACTTCAGGCAGCAACGTGTCTTGGGCTGGCCCTGTAGACAAGGGTAACAAAAGGATTTGATAGGACAAGTTTTAAGAATTTTAAGTTTTGGATTGTTGTGAACCGCCCAGAGAGCTTCTGCTGTTGGGCGGTATAATAATAATAATTATTATTATTGTTGTTGTTGTTGTTGTTGTTGTTAACTTTCTGCTATGTTCTTATGTTCTGATTATGCTCTTATTAAAAAGGGATTAGGCAAGTGCACTGAGGATAGATCTGTGATTGGTTATTAGCCGTGATAATTAAATGGCATCTCCATGTTCACAGGCAGTATACCACTATATATTGCCGAGGAGGGGGGCAACAGTGAAAAGGGCTATTGCCTTCATGCCCTGCTCGTGGGCATCTCAGGGCTTTTCTACACGAGGCATTTATTGTGCTGTTGATCGCAGTATCTACTTTCGGTTTCATCGCAGCATTGAGATCTGAGCTCTACGCAAAGAGCTCTTCCTTTCCTGTTTTTCTGCCACACAACCTCTAGGTGGAGCTGTGCTATAGCAGTATAGCACAAAGACAGCAGGAGATAGATCACCATTTCCCCCACTGTTATTTAATAGCTCATTTTCCCAGCCCTAAGAGGAAAAACCAGGAAAGTGCTCTGAAAAAAACCAGAAGCAAAACTGGAGGATCACGACATCTTGCAAAGAGCCCATAAACAACCATGAGTAAGGAATCATGAGCACACAATAAATGCCTCGTGTAGAAAAGCCCTCAGAGCATGTGGTTGATTCTTGTGGAAAATAGGATGCCTGACTGGATGGATCTTTAGTTTTCTCCAGCAAGACTTTTCTTATGTTCTTATGCAGCCTTCTCCAACCTGGCACCCTCCAGATATGTTGGACTGTCTACAACTTCCATCATTCTAGCTTGGTGCTGTTTTTATTTCTTTTATTTCTTTTGTTGTTGTGCTTTTTATTTGTGGTTTTAATCTATTTGCTTTTATTATTGTTTTAGCTAACTTTGTTTTAATCCTAGTTTTTATTACTGTTAGCTGCCTTGAGCATCATTTTGTTTGGTGGGAAGGCAGGGGCACAAATCAAACAAATAGCTAAAAATAATAATACAATTCCCATCATCTCCAGCCCAACATGACCATTGGCTATGCTGGCTGGGGATGATGGGAATTGTAGTCCAATACATCTGGAGGGTGCCAGGTTGGAGAAGGCTGCCTTAACCCAACAGGCAACTAAAGGAGAAAACAGTCAGCAAAGCATGTGTGAGGGCTTGTCTCTACAAAGTTGTTGTTGTTGTTGTTGTTACATTTATATCCTGCCTTTTTTCCTCTTGAAAGGAACCCAAAGCAGCTTACATAATCCTCTTCCTCCTCCTCCTCCATCTCCATTTTATCCTCACAAAACCCTGTGAGGTAGGTTAGGCTGAGAGCCAGTGACTGGCCCAAAGTCACCCAGTGAGCTTCATGATGACTGAGTGGGGGCTAGAACCCGGGTCTCCCAAGTCCCAGTCCAACACTCTGGCCACTACGCCACACTGGCTCTCACACTGGTTACATACCAAGTTTTATATCAGGTCAACGGTCATGACTTCTGCCAAAGAGTCAGGAAAAAAGGCAAGGAACTGTAGTTTCGTGAGGGCATTGAGCTGTTCTCTTTGAGAAGCCCTGGCCACGCCCTCCCCTCAACTCCTTAGAGAAGTCTAATTCCCAGAGTTCCCTGGGAAAAGGGGATGACGGTTAAACCTGTAGGCCAGCCTTCAACAATCTGTGCTACAACACTACGCTGGCTGGGGATGATGGGGGTTGTAGTCTGACTCATTTGGAGGGCACCAGGTTGGGGAAGGGTACTGTGGGCGGATCAGCCCTGAGTGTGAGATCGGCAAGCAAGCAAAACAAAACAAGAGACGTGAAGGGGGGAAATCAGAGTTAAAGAAGGTCATGCTGAGAGCGCACTTGATCTGTCAGGCAATGTTTCTGAAGGGCGCAAGGATCCAAGTCAGACAGCTGAGAAGCAGAATCCTGTTTCAATGTCAGCCAAAGGGCAAGGGGGAGCAGGGAGTGAGCGGGTGTGAGTCCGCGGGAAACCTCCCCCGAGTCCCCCCTCCAAGTCTCTCGCAGGCCTGCTCTTCTCGCGCAGGAAGAGTTGGCGGTGCCTCCTGTGACCCACAGCGGGGAGATGGGTTGGTCTCAAATATCTGTGGCAAAAAGCATGTGTCCTCATTCTTTGCTCCTGCCGAGGTCTCAGTTTAATCTGCCTTCTCTCAGTGTGAATTGTCAAGTGTGTGTGTGTGTGTGATTGTCATGCCTGCTCTGAAGGAGGGGAGGAGATGCAGCCGGCCCAGAGTTCCCATTTCAGGTGGGAGGGACAGACTTTGTCAACGATGCGCGTCGTGTAGATGCAGCACAGGGGAAATCATCTTAGGGCGCAATCCTATGCATGTTTAGACAGAAACATGTCCTACAACTCCCAGCATTCCCCAGGCAGCCATGGGAGTTTTAGGACTTTTTTCTGCCTAGACATGCATAGGATTGCACCCTTAGCCTCAAGAGCATTACAGAGAGCCTGTGTGGTGTAGTGGTTACAGTGCTGGACTCGGCCATGAAGCAAACTGGATGAACTTGGGCCAGTCTCTGACTCTCAGCCTAACCTACTTCTTGTGGAGATAAATGCATAAAGTCTACTACACAGTACAATTGGGGAAAACAATAAGTACTGGAAATAAAATGGGGATATTGACACTACAAACGTATCCATCCTTACTCAGGTGTACTTCCAGGTGGAGGGCTCCTAGTGTTACCATCAGCCATCCTGTCTTCTTTTCCTTAATGTATTTTCTGTGGTGAGAAAAAAAGATGGAAGAAGCTATGGGAAAACACGGGCGGGTTCCGAGTTGTCATTGGGACTCCCTGTAAAATTCTGTGAGTGGGGCAGGGTGGTGGCACTATAACGTTCTTGTCTGGAGGCACCCTCAGCAGCAAGCCCCATTAGTTTCGGCAGCAGTGGCTGGTGGCTCCAATGTCAGTGGGGCAGTGTATCCACTCTGGGTTTCAGCCTGAACTTTAAAGGCGCTATCCATGGTGCTGAATATTTTGGGGGTGGGGTTCAACACCATGGCTAGCTCCTAAAGAGTTCAGACTAAAACCCAGAGTGGAAACACTGACACACTGGCGCCATCAGTCTCCGCCGGATTTCAGTGAGACTTATTTCCTAGCAAGTGTGCGTAGCATTGCAGCAAGTGTTCCTAAGTACGTCTGGAAGTGTAGTGCCAGGGATGTGTGTTCTTCTACATTTATCCACAGCCTTATTGTGGAAGTTTAAAATGAATGCCTGATAAACTTGGGAAACTCCGGTCTCGCAGCTGTACTCACTTCCTCACTATGTGCATCATGATAGTAGGCAAGCATTGAGCTATGCTAGTGCCAGTGGTTAAGACTCGGAGCTGTGAACCTCTGCCATGAAATGCAGTAGGTGGCCTTTGGTAAGCCCCTCTTCTCTTGGCCATAGTCCTCCCAGCTGCAATATGGGGATAATAATATTGACCTAGCTGGCTGAGATGATGGGAGTTGTAGTCCAATACATCTGGAGAGTACCAGGTTGGGGAAGGCTGCACTAAATATTATTAGTCACCACCACCAGCAGGCTGAGAGGAGGGAGAAGAGAGGGAGCGCAGCAGGGCCATTCCACCAGCCCTGCCAGGAGTATTAATTAATATTCCCTCTTCTTCCCTCCCCATTCCTTTTCCCTTGTGTGTCGTGTCTTTTTAGATTGTAAGCCTTCGGGCAGGGACTGTCTTGTTAATTGCTGTAAACCACCCAGAGAGCTTCGGCTATTGGGTGGTATAAAAATGAAATAAATAAATAATATTAAGCCCGCAATCCTTTGGGGAATAATGAGCTCCGCTGAACAGAATGGGACTTCTGAGCAAACAAGTTTAAACAAGATTGTGATGCAGATATGTTCAGCATATAGGAGGCCTTTCTCTGGATCTAGAGTGGCCATCTGTCCTACTTTACAGTCCTCTCTCTGAAGGGCTGTCCGGTCCAAGTCCAGTTTAAAGATAAGGAACCCTAAGAAAGGAGAACAGAAATTGCCCGTGAACAGTGAGCACCTGGACAGCAGACTGAGCAGACACACACAGCTCACCCGGTCGCAGTCTTCCCCCACTATGGTGAGATGTATTGTACTTCTATTTAAACTATGGTAATGATTTCTATATATATATATATATATATATATATATACATATACATACACACACACACATATACACATATGCATTAGCATATGCCAATTTTATGCAAATATGTGTCATATTGTTTGTGATGCTTTCCCTTTTTCTTCCCACACCCCCCCCCCCCCCCGGTGATGTGGAAGTGGCCACTCTAGGGTATCCCTGCCCTTAGAAGTTAGGTGGGTGGTGACTTGAGAGAGGGTATTTTTGGCTGTGGAAAAACTTCTCTGGATGGAATGCTTTCCCTAGGGAGACTTGCCTGGTGCATACTCTCATGTCCTTTCAGCCTAAGCAAAGAGATTTTTATTTTCCTGTGCCTTATAAAACATCAGATATTCCAGATGTGTCATTGTCTTAGGGAGCAATCCTATACATGTTTAGACAGAAAAACAGGCTTACAACTCCCAGCATGCTCCAGCCAGGCTGGCTGTGGGGCATGCTGGGAGTTATAGGCCTGTTTTCTGTCTAAACATGCATAGGATTGCGCCTTTAGTCTGCTGTAGCAAAGACTCTCGTCCCGCTTTGAAAACAAACAAATGCATTTGGCATAAGCTTTTGTGAGCTAGAGTCCATTTCAGTCTGCAGCCCTGATGTCCATATTTTTTTATTATAATCCCTGCTGTTTTTAATTTTGTTCCTCGTTTTGTTTTGTTTTTATGATGGATATATTGCTTGTTGTTTTTAGATTTCTTTTATCAACTGTAAGCTATCCTGAAGCCTTTTTTTTACTGAAGGGCAGGGTAATGTTGTACGAAGAAGCAAATAAATAAAAAGAAAGAAAATACTACATGGGAATATAATATTGGAATTTATCTGTCAAATTGTACCAATGCCTTGAAGCTCATTTGTGAAAGGCAGACAGGGGGAATATTTAAAAGAAAAGAAAATAATATATTTCTCCTTTAAATATGATGGCCATTTTCTTTTTATGTGTATGTATGTACCTATTAGTAGTGCATGCTGGGTCCTCAACTAATGCTGTAGCATAACCTTTGGCTATCTCTCCTTTATCTAATTTAAGATATGCAGTTTTGGCACTGAATTTTGAATGTGATAGAAGTCAGGAGCAGCAGTTAGTGTATCTAAATATAAAAACATGTTTTGTAGTTGTTACGCAAATGCACATTTAGAAGATAAGGTCTTGGAAAGTTTTGAATGAGGCAGCAGCCACTGGGTCACCCAGACTGGCTCCCTCAGCTGAATGCTTTACAACTCCGCACTGAGGAGTTATGCACTCTCACCCAATTTAAAATAACAACATATATATTCTTCTAACATGCATTGGGAAAGAGCATGAGAATAAAATGCTGGACCTCATAGCTGTGTTCACTGAATTTTGAAATTTTAGAAATGCCTATGATTTGAGGATGTGTAAGAAGAGATAAATGCATACAATGGTTTTTTTCTACATGAGGCATTTATCATGCATTCGTCATTCCCTACTCACAGTTGTTTACGGGTTCTTTAGACTACGTCATGACCCTCCAGTTTCACCTCTGTGTCTAACCAGCACTTTTGGCAAAAAAAAAAAATTTAGAACAGGGAAAATATGACATTTAATTATGAAAGTGAAAGAAAGCGCAATTTCCTCTTGTGTATTTTCGGTATTCTGCTATACCACAGTGCCACCTAGGGGTTATGTAGTGGAAACGCAGGAAAGGAAATGCTCCTCATGTAGTGCTCGGATCTAAATTCTGTGATGAATACAGCCGATTAACAGCTTCATGTAGAAAAAGCTGGCTGGATGACTCTGCCTATGCACCAGCGGAACCCATCACTAGTGCAGCAGTAAGCTAGCAGTTCTAAAAGCAACCAAAAAATGAGTGGAAAACACTTGTTTCTGGAATGGGGCAGGTCAGCAGAGCTTGCAGAAGGAAGCTCCACTGACCTGTCCCGATCTGGAAACAAATGTTTCTGCTTGTTTCTGGGGTTGCCTTTTGAACCACTAGCTTTTTGTTGTGTGAGTGGTGGACCTTGCTGACGCAATGGAGCGAGTAGGAGCACAGTGGCGGTATTGGACACTGACCAATGTTGGCATTCAACAGTGCAATGCTATGTATTTCTACTCAAAAGTCACTCCCATTGAGTTTGGTGGAGCTTACTCCCAGGCAAGTGGGTATAGGATTGCAGCCTAAATGTGCAAAATAAGCATTCCCAAATAAAGACTGCTTGGTCTATCCCATACTGCTCACTCCAGCTGGCAGTATGGCTCTTCAAATCCCAGGCAGTAGCCGTCTTTCCCAGCTTTGATTCCTGATATCATTTCAACAAGAAATGTCAGGATTGAACTTGGAACCTTCTGCATGCAAAGCATGTATCTATCAATGATCTTCTCACTGATTTCACTCAGAGGGGTTAAGCACATGCTCAACCCTCCTGCTGAACTCATTCAAACATATGAGTTTGAATATTGGCTCGAATGCACCTGTTGTGTTTGTGAGAGCATACTTTATCATGGCAGGCTATACCATATCCAGAAACGTATAAATATAAATTACACAGAAATCCGAATTGGCATTAAAGTTGAGCCATCCCAATGATTCTTTTTTTCCGCCAAGGTTGTTTGCAATAGTATCCAGGACATTAATCTTTGCATACTTTTGCACACACCCATCCCATCCCAGGTCATTCTGCAACCTAACACGCTGGATGCTGGGCTCTCGTAGAGTGTCAGTGTACTGTTTTTAATGGCCATGGCTGACCCAGGTCAGGTTCAGGTCACCCAGAAGGCAACGCATGATGGCCTCCTGGAGTTTATATCCTGACAAGGTATCGTTCTTTTTAGCAGGGGACTTAAGAACAAGCATGTCCTGCTTGTCGGTTTCCCATGGGCAGCTGGTTGGCCACTGTGTGAATAGAATGCTGGACTAGATGGACCCTTGGTCTGATGACTCTTCTTACGTTCTTATGTTTGTAACTCTGACTCTTCAGTTCTCCTTTTGGCCTATTCATAATTTCCTTGGGTCTCTGAGGAACCAATAGCTTTGAGTTCAGTTTAGGCGGGTGGCCATGGGTGTCATTCAGCTAATGCAAATTGCGTTGCACTAGCGTAAGGGACCGCTAGAGCAACACCAATAGCGTTGACTTGTGCAATGGGCTTTCCAAGGAATCCCATTGCGCAAGCTAACGTTATTTGTGTTGGCTGCACTAGGGGTCCCTTACACCAGTGCAACACAGTTTTGCATTAGTGCAATGACATCATTGGATACTGCGTGTCCTACCTTACAGAGGACAGTTCTCTATTTGAAGTCTGGTTTAAAGATAAAGAACCATAAAAAGGGAGAGGGGACTTGAAGCTGCTCATCCACTGACAGTTACTACCTGGACGGTAGACTGAGCAGGTAGGTGCACAGTTCACCTGCTCACAGTCTTCTCCGCTACAGTGAGATGTATTTTATTTCTATTTAGGTTAAAGTAATTATTCCAATTTTCTATCTAGACATATAAATGAGCTTATGCATAGGATTGCACTGTAAACATGGTAGTATTATATATTTTTACAAAAGCAAAAATGCAGCTTAACTGAATGAGAGTGATCTCACATAGGTGTTTTTCTAATGTGCAAGAACTCTTCAGGGAGGCATTATCAAAGTACTAGCTCATGTTTCAGGAAATGTTGCAGCAATGTTAACAATGGTTAACAATCCGGAGCATGAAATCAATGGGACTTAAAAGCCAATTAAATGCTTCCATTCCATCAGTGATAATGGGACTTATAATGCACCTAACATAGCTGCCTGATACCGAGTCAGACCATTGGCCCACGGAGCTCAGTATTGTCTCTACATTCAGGGTGCAATCCTACAAATGTTTAGACCAGTGGTTCTCCAATCTTGGGTCCCCAGATGTTTTTGGCCTACAACTCCCAGCATGCCCCAGCCAGCTACGCTGGGAGTTGTAGGCCAAAAACATCTGGGGACCCAAGGTTGGAGAACACTGGTTTAGACAGAAAATAGGCCTACAACTCCCAGCATGCCCCAGCCAGCCTTTTTTCCGTCTAAACATGCACGGGATTGCACCCTCACTGGGTTTCATAAAGGATTCATTCCTAGCCCTACCCGGAGATGCCAGGGATTGAACCTGGGACCTTCTGCATGCAAAGCACGTGTGCTACCACTGAGATACTTCCTCTGAATTGAACCCTCTGTTCTTAGTACAGAGTTTTCTGTATGCTCCAAGGTGCATACTCTGATTACCCCTGTTTAAGTAGACCTCTCTATTCATTTCCACCAATCTTCAAGCAAGCATCCTTTAATGAACGCGGAGCTCTCTGCCTTGAAGTCCTCCAAGTGGCTTCTGGATCCGGGGAAAATGTACACATCACAGCAGGCACACACAGCAGGGTGAAAGCTTGGAAGTGGGGGATCTAACACTAATACACAGTCAGCAAACTTTTCTTGGAGTGTAGCATTCTTATGAAACTTTGAAAAAAAGAATGTACTTTTCATTTAAAGAAACAAGTTACAGAAACCAGGAAGTGTTTCGGCAGAATATCAAAAGATATGTTTTTCAAAATCTCTTGATTGTTAATACAATATTATGCTTTTGGAACTATGGAACATGTGACTGGCAGTTCTCCAGGGCTCTTGAATAGCCCAGTTTGGGAATACCCTGCTGGTGTAAAGGGACTTTTCAGAGTCAGTGTCCCTTTCATTTATATACCGCCTTTCCTTTGTATGCTCAAGGCAGTTCACATCAAACCAACCGTCCCAATTCCTAAAATAAGAATGGTCATATTTCTTAAATATGTGTGCATTTACGTATATATTTTAAATGCAGGCCACTCGTTTATTTATTTACTTACAGTATTTTTAGCCCACTCTTCAGCCAAGAAAGGCTCCCAGAGTGGCTTACAAAGATTAGTAAGGTAGTCCCTGCCCAGTCACGCTTACAATCTAAAAGATATGGCACAAAAGGAAAAAGGCCATGGAGTTCTTCCTGGGAGGCAGGGGAGGGGCAGTGGCCCTTGGTTCTCTGGCTGATGGATGAGGCCAGAGTCGGCAGTCCCAGGGAACTGTCAGCTGGACAGGTTAGTGGCAGATCAGGTTGCTGGAATAAAATCACAGTTGGGTAGCTTTTCGGTGTTGTATGTGTTTAAAAAGATTTATTCTTCTCGTTCTGTTACACTGTTGTCATGGGAAGTAGGAATAACTTTTGCAATAAGGGAGCATTTTCTGTTCCTCGCCTGCCTCTTGCCTTCTGGCTCAGATTCCAGCGGAGACCTCGGTGCTAAACAGATTCTGTATCATCCTCTTCAGACATCTCTGTCTGGGTGTACAGCCTTAAAGTGCCTGGACTCCTGCACCCAATGTACATGCTGCCTCTTTTGTTTCCTGTGTGTGAAACTGCCCGGGTCTCTCTCTCTGTTTGACTTGGCATTCCACAGCGGCTTGCTTGGAATTAATAGCCTTTTAATAAAGTGCCTCCACAGCTAGTCTCTGCCAGCAGACACACACAAAGAGGAGTATTTATCATTCACATGATCTCTGTCTTTCTGTCTCATGCTCTTCTGCTGTCCTTTTGCTTCTTCCCTCACTACCTAAAGTCCTAAAAGTGAGTAACAGCAACTGTATGCTTTGGGGCAACCCAGGGGATATGAGCAGCCCATGAGAGAGAGAGAGAGAGAGAGAGAGAGAGAGAGAGAGAAACAACTTCCAGAGGGGTTAGCTGTGTTAGTCTAGTCTGTTGCAAACAAACAGCAAACAACAAAGCATCTCGTGGCACGTTAAAGATGAACAGATTTATTGTGTCATGCACTTTTGTGGACTAGAGCCCACTTCATCATATGCATGCTGTGTTATCCTCACTAGGCAAATATATTCATACATAGAACCACAGAGCTGGAAAGTGGTGGGGGGAAGCAGGAAAAAACAGGTACCACTACCAGGGGCCAGAGATCCAGTCTGGACCAGGCTGCAGCCCTATTACCATGAGGGGAGAAATGATGCTAAATTGTAGATACTGTTTGATGATATTTATGCAAACCTATTTCCCTGTATTTATTGTCCAGATCTTGTGAGGTATGCTGTAGCCAATCAGATACAGTGTTAGAACAAGCCACATTCTGAGCAGCGAGTTGCTAGCCCGGACCTTGCTCTAGAATAGTAGAGACGGTGGGCTTTTCTAGACAAGGTGTTCAACCCGCCACTTTACTGCTGCTGCTGCTTCTGGATTCTTTGTGGGATTAAGATCGGATATCTACACATGTTTTTTTCCCCTTCTCCTCTGCCTTTCTGTAGGTTCTGCTACACAACCTCTAAGTAGTGCTGTGGTATAGCAGAATTGTGCAACTATACTAGCTAGGTTTCATTCCGCCATTCCCCCAAATGGTGGATTTTCCC
The DNA here is from genome assembly GCA_021292165.1 of Shinisaurus crocodilurus. Lineage (NCBI taxonomy): Eukaryota > Metazoa > Chordata > Lepidosauria > Squamata > Shinisauridae > Shinisaurus > Shinisaurus crocodilurus. The sequence goes on along the minus strand of CM037879.1, from coordinate 271,600,205 downwards.
CAATCAAACCCCCACGGAAATGCTCGGAAAGAGAGAGGCCCTGGAGAATGGCATTGTCATCTAAAGGCTATCGATGGCTACTAGTCCTGATTGACTATATGCTTCCTCCAGTATCAGAGGCAGTATGCCTATGTACTCCAGTTGCTGGGGAACATGGGCAGGAGGGTGCTGTTGCACTCATGTCCTGCTTGTGGGATCTCATGGGCAGCTGGTTGGCTGCTGTGTGAACAGAATGCTGGACTAGGTGGACCCTTGGTCTGACCCAGCAGGGCTCTTCTTATGTTCTTATGTTCTTTAAGCACCCCCCAAACTACCACGAGTGAGGAATGGCGAGCACACAATAAAAGGCTTGTCTAGAAAAGCCCAATGTCCCTGTGTAGTTAAACTGGGCGTAGAGATTGGGAGAAAGAGAGAGAGAGAGAGAGAGAGAGAGAGAGAGATGTGTGCTTCCCTATGTGACATCAAGACCTTGTTCGCAGGACACGGCAACCCATCGTGGGTAAGTAGCGACGGTGGATTGTCATGTCATCTAAACCTAGACTGCTTCCCACAAAGTGGCTTGTTCTCCCCACCCTAAAAAGCCACCCTGAGACCCTCATGGACTGTTCTAGGGGTTGTTTTACCACGAAGGATTGTCGTGTCATTTGAACCTGGGCAATTGATCCCACCATGGGTAAAGGGAAGCAGTGAGTGAGGCACTCGGCAAGTGCGGCAAAAAAACTCCTTGCTGCTCTTGGCAATCTCTCCTGTGCCTCCACCAGTGAAGCCCCCCTGAAGTGCCCAAGCGCACATTGGAGGGTCTGTCACTGGTTGGCCACCCCCCCTTTTTAAATTTGCATTCCAAATGTGCGTAAATGTTTTTCTAATTTTTTAAAAAAAATCTAGTCGGACTTGTGCAAGTGTGGAGGTGTGCACTTCTGTCCGAAATGGGAAGCCTTGCCTGGGCAATGACCTGAGGGTTACTTGCTGTCAAAGTGCAGCGGGCACCAACCCTGGACATTGACCCAGAGAGACTCCAAATAGGTTTTTTCCCCAGTTTGCTTTGACGTGACAGCTGTCAAAAGGCGAGCTGTCAAGTCAAAGCAAAGCCGCGAGTGATGTGAAGGGGGGTAGGTGCCTTTGTTTCTTCCTTGCTTCACAGCAAGATACTCAGGGTTTTGAGGGTCCCCCACCCCACCATGTGCCTGGCTGGCTCCCTTCTAGCCATGCTGATTTCCAACAGACTCTAATGAACTTTAAGCTGTGCCTGCACGAACTAACGAGCATGCAAGAATACCAGATGTTGTGAGTACAATAAATCTGCTGTTTTGTATGATATAACTAATCTGGATTGTTTTTAATCGTAAGTAGCCTTTCTGAGTCAGACCTCGTGGTGAGCAGCCTTGCAGTTTTGAATAAGTTAGTGGTAAAGCTTCCGCTCACCTCTGCTATGACATACCAATCCCCTTTCCTCAACAGGGTTGGGGCTGCACCAGCTGTTCTCTCAGGCTGTTGATGGTCCCTTCAGGAGCTGATGGCACACGCACCCTTGGCCTGAGCGACAACATTTTCTCTCTTGTTTCAAAATGGATTATTTATAATTCAGAAGCTCAGTCCAGAATAAAGCTGGAAACCTATTATGTATGGAATTTGTCTGTACCTTTTGTGGAAGTAGTATGGCATGTCTGAACAAATTTCAGTCAGCCCTGCCTTTTGTACCTTCAATTTTCAAAACATGCATAGGGCATAAAGGAGACTTTTGAGAGAGAAATGAGCAACATCGAACATGCTTAAAACAACAACAACTACTGCTAATAAGGAGACTTGTACATAAGCAGAGCCATGCTGGATCAGACCAAGGGTCCATCTAGTCCAGCATTCTGTTCGCACAGTGGCCAACCAGCTGCCCACGGGAAAGCCACAAACAGGACATGAGTGCAACAGCGCCCTCCCGCCCATGTTCCCCAGCAACTGGAGTAAATAGGCATACTCCATACACTAGAGATATAAGTCAGTGTTGTTTGTCTGTCATAACTGCTCTGAAAACCAAAACTGTACACAGGATAAGAAGAAGCTATAATGACCATTAGGCAATCAAACAGATGAGACTAGACAGCCCTGACGTGAATGTGGTTGCAGGAAACCCCTTGAGGTACTCTGGAGAGCACCCAAAATATTTATTTTATATCTATCTATCTATCTATCTATCTATCTATCTATCTATCTATCTATCTATCAGTCATACATTTTACTCTGGCTCTCTTGTGACTACATCCCAATGAGCTGTGGGCCCACTTGTTGTTTGTGAATGGTGGAGGCCGCTAGGCTAGAGGTTGTTTGGGGCTCCCCCATGTGGCCACACTGAGAAGAACAGTACATAACTTTAGCAGAACTAACTTCAGAAAACAACCACCAAGTTTCACACTGAATTCTTCCTTGGGTTCAATGTTAAATGGAGCGGGGGGGGGGGGGAGGAAAAAGAAAGATGGAGGCTGGGGAGAGAGAGGCTGGGTGGTGGGCATAGTAGAAGCCCAGTCTGAAACATGTTACAGCACAGGTGGGCAACTTTGGAGGGTCTGGGGCCAATTTCCATCTCCTGGAACCCACGGGGGGGGGGGGGGCTGCACACATCCCCCGCTGCCACAGTCTCTGCCACTGAATTTGCTGCTGAAGTTCAGCAGCAATTTGGCAGTAAGACAAAAGCTGTGTTTTCCCTTTAAATTAAAACAAGGCATACAGGATGAGTGCATGCCTTGTTTTAATACTAAATTATGCTCTGGGAAGACCCAGGGGAGTGTGATTTGGCATTAAAACAACATGCGTGCTACCACATGCCTTGTCTTAAAGGGAAGATGCAGCTCTTTTCTAGCTGCTGCCAAAATTTGTCAGCAATTTGGCAGTGTGGTGGAAGCAATTTGGAGGCAGTGGGGACCACAAAAAAGATGGGGGCCCTGCAGGCAGCCTGTGGGCTGCATGTTGCCCATCCCGGTGTTACAGTCTTGAGCTCAATGCTTGAGGAAGATACCTCTGGCCTCTCGCACTCCCTGAGTGAGACCACCTCCTCTTCATTCCTGTCACTGCTGCGTGTACCAAGGCATGGGACACACACACACACACACACACACACACACACAGACACGGGTTCAGTGGCCACTGTCCCTTTGAAAATATAAGAGCCAGCAGTTCTTAGAAACAGTCTCTACCTCTAATCGGGATTCACTGGTCCTGCTTAATCTAATTGTCCTCTGCCTCCACCCACATTCCATTTTAAGACTGTGATTAAATGCAGATTCTGCGGTTTCAGCATCAGCCAACTTCCTCCCGCCCCCCCAGCTTTGTTTAACATCCAGTCTAGCCTTCTGCAACCCAGCACCCTCCAGATGTGCCAGACTGCAACTCGCATCATCCCCAGTCAGCATGCCCCGGTGGGCATGCTGCCGGGGGGAAAATGGGAGTTGTAGTCTGGCACATCTGGAGGGCGCCAGGCCAGGGAAGGCTGATCTAGCTTGATGGAAAGTTCTGGAAGACTCAAAAGCTTGCTGCCTATTTTGTGATGTTTTGATTGCTCTAACAAAGCTATCGCCCTACTATGGATTTTTGGAATGGAGAACGATGCGCACCTGCATTTGTTTGGTGGGCATGGTCATCTCCTCCTCCGATTTATAACAACCGTCTTCTTCTTCTTCCTCCTCCTCCTCCTCCAGGCCTCTAATCCTGGCTCCGGGCTGGAAAATATAATCAACATAAATCATTATGCTACGAAGAAAAGCGTGGCGGAGAGCATGCTGGATGTGGCGCTGTTCATGGCCAATGCCGCACAGCTGAAGGCGGTGCTGGAACAGGGGCCGTCGTTCCAATATTATGCTGCCCTGACAGCACTCATCTCCATTTCCCTCTTCTTCCAGACAGTCATTGGGATCCTCCTTATAATTATGGGTAAGGGACTTTCTGCAGCCCCCTTTGGCTTCTTTCCCCACGTCCTGCCAGGGGCTTCCATATTCCTACCAGGAGCTGTGTGGAGCAGAGGGCCTTGTTGCTACTCCCTCCCTGCAGTTTGTTTAAATTAAAATATATAGTGCAGAGCTGGTTCAGAGTAGATGTTAGAGAGCCGGTGTGCGGCGTAGTGGTGAGAGTGTTGGACTGGGGACTCAGGAGACCAGGGTTCTCGTCCCCATTCAGCTATGAAGCTCACTGGGTGATTTTGGGCCAGTCACTGACGCTCAGCCTAAGCTACCTACCTCACAGGGTTGTGGTGAGGATAAAAAGGGAGAGGAGGAGGATCATGTACACCACCTTAGGTTCCTTGGAGGAAAGGTTTCACACCCTGCCTAGACCCTCTCTCTCAAAGCGTGAACTCCCAGGGTGGTCTGTCCGTCTTCCTCTTTTCCACCAGGCCAGCGCTACACATTCCTGTGTGCTGCCCCCTAGGGTTATATACAGAGGGCTACAGTCTCTGGGACTGTCTGGCCTGCTCCCAGGTCGGCCCCTTACATGATAAACACACAGGCCTGTCTTTCTCTGCTTGTGTGTTTGGCATGGAAAGGAATGACAGGGTCATGAACTTGGGCTGCTTGCAGCTGCGGTCCCAGCCGCATCAATAGGACCTCTTTTCTGTATATAGGGCCTGATTGTGAACGTTCCCCAGTATGCACAGGCAGCTCCCGTTGGCTTCCAGCCCCTTGTCAGAAGAACTGCTCTCTGGCTTTTCACAGAGAACCAAAGCCATCGAAAAACGAAGATCTGTTTTGTGCCTCGGCGACATCCAGTCTGTCTTTTATTTTATTTTTTTTAATGACCATTTTTGATGGTTGCTTTTGCTTTTGCTTTGTTTTTTAATTTAGCCCACTTTGAAGACAGAGCTACAACTAGGGTGTTTCACAAGTGACATGACAGAAACACAACGCAGGTTTTGCCACTCTCTGCACGCTTCACAACCCTGGCAGCAAATCCTGGCTCTTTCAAGAGTGTAACCTGGATGGATGACACACATATTTTCTGACACCTGTTTCCCATATTCATGCTTTTATGTTTTAGGTGTACACTTAGGGCTGAACGACACATGACGTGAAATGCATAGCTTGTAGCTGATCCTAACATGGTTTTTTTTTTTAACTTTACTATAAGTGCGCAGGGGTGTGTGTGATCCAGACTGAGACCACTGAACATGGATGGGGGGTACTCCCAACCACTCCCCCCCTAAATATGCCCCTTCCCTACATGGGGGCTAAAGAAAGAAAAACACCTCAATCAGCACAATAGACACTTTTTCTTTCTAGGGGAGAAAGTAGCTGGGTGGGAAGGTTTAAGCTTCCCTACCCACGTCCAGTTTTCCCGATCCAGTTTGGGCCCACGCACACTTATGCCAAAGTAAAACAAAAAGAAAAGAAAAAGTGTTAGGTAGCATGTAGTTTAGGCCTTAGACGCACATCAAGAAAGCCTAACATGCTTTCCACTTCCTTAAGCAGTGAGGGGCAGAGCTACTTGGGTTTGGAGGAGAGATTGTTGTAGACTTATGGCATTTTTGTAATATTAGTTTTATTTACAAATATGCAAGTATTGCACAGATGGAGGCAAGCAGCCCTAGCGGGTAGCAAACCCGTTGCCCCACATCAGATCCCTGAAGAGACCCACCCAGTACCCCAAGATGCCTTTACCCTTCAGCTCACTCTCTTCCTCTCCTCCATTTCTCTCTCAGGCTGCCGTTTCTTTCACACACACCATAAGGCAACCCCCCCCCCCCCCCGCCCATCAGAGCTGGAGGGAGATGGGTGAGTCACCTTTCCCTCTGGCCTCCTCTCCTCATATTCCAGAAAAATCTCCTATTATTTCCCGGCCATCATTGGCTTCTATTAAGAGACATTTCTCTGGCCATTCTGAACCTTTAACATGCTATTTCCTTAAGAAAGGATGTGGCTGGCACGGTCTGGCCAATGACCACTAAGGAACATGAACTAGTCATTCTGGACCACTGTTCTGGCCAAACCCGACTCATTTGCGGCAATCAGACAGCAAACTCATAATACTGTAGTATAAAAAGGACCTACACAGCTGCAAACGTTGGCAGGCTTTGGTTCCGGTTCATTTTTATGTTGTTTTTCAGCCAAACGTGGTGCACCACATCCTAAAATACAATAAAAGACTTACTGGGGAGTGAGTTCCATCAAACTGAGTGAGACTTCCCTACAATGAAATATACTAGGTTTGGGACTGACTCAGGGCAGTCATGCATCAGACTTCTCCTGCAAAAATTGATGGAGCTGTAGAGCAGAATTTAAGACAACCCAGCCAGATGTGGCCCTTCAAAGGCAGGAACTGGTAGTCTGACCCCATGGGCAGTCAACAGGCAGCAGGGTAAAGAAGGGAAATATTAACATTTTGTTAGAGAATGGAGAGAAACTTAGGACTTTGGTTGCTCTGTTCCCAGTCCATCTAAATAGTTATTGCTGTTTATTACAGTCAGATCTTCCTCCAAGAAGCTCAATGCATGGTTCTTCCCCTGCTTTCTCCCCTTAGCAACGTTCCTGTGAGGTAGGTTGGGCTGATAGTGACTGGATCAAGGTCACCCTGGTAAACTTCATGATTGAGTGGTCTCCCCAGTCACAGTCAGGGGCGGTGCTAGGTACTGAAAAGATCCAGAACTCAGGCCTACAGGACAAATTTTTTTTGCAAAGAATCATGGTTTTTAAAAAGAGAAAATGATATTTAAATGACAGAGCAATGGTGTGTGTGTATTTGTGGAGGGGAGTGATTGTTCTCTCGCACAATTTTTTTTAAAGAATGCACACATGCATTTTAAACTTTGTGTACAAACGGTGTTCAGCAAAAGGCAATGTGGTGTAGTGCTTAGAGAAGGACCAGGGAGATGCCAGTTCAAATTCTCACTCAGTCAAGAAGTTCACTGGGTGGTTTTGGTCCAGGTACTGTTTCTCAGCCTGACTTATCTCACAGAGTTGTGTGGAAATTGTGTATGTGGGGGAAGAATCTGGTGTACTGCCCTGACCTTTTTGGAGGAAGGGCAGGACAAAAATGTCATAAATATTCAAGTGACAATAATATGATTCACTGACTTCTTGTTTTTGTATTTATTTTTTTAAAGCACCTTCTGCAGAATGTAGGGAGGGTGCCATTAATTGAGATGGGCAGGGATGGAGACTTGGGTGAAAGGAGGCAGAATTTTTTTTGGACTGGGGGAGGATGCTGGGGTCCCTCACTCTGAATTCTGCCATTGGTTTGTAATCCATCCTCATAGCTCGGTTGAACCTGAATGATGTGGCAAAGCAACAGCGCCTGGACTTGCTCAACAACAGTGCCACCATCCTGGTCTTCATCACGGTCATTGTCAACATCTTCATTACGGCCTTTGGCATGCAGAAGACAGGGCTCTATCCAAGTTATGGTCGGAGACTGTACTGAGCCCTGAAAAGGTAAGAAAGGGGTGAGCTTCTGGGCATGGTGACACCTCCCTCCTATTTCTTAGTGGCTACATTTTGGCTCCAATCCTGTCAGAGGGAATGATGCATCTTATTTTCGTTTGCCCGTGAGATGCTTAAACAGAAGCAAATATTTTATTTGCAATTGTTTGGGTCTTATTTGTTATCAAATGCTGACAAGGGCACCGAGGAAGGCTCACAAAATTTAAAAAAAATCAGTACAGAAGACAATCAATATGCAATTACAATTTAAAGCAATAAAACTGATCTTAGACTAAAACCAGCTGGATAACACAAACAGAGATGTTATTGCCAACGATTCTTCTGAAAAGGAAACATCTTTATTAACCTTCCTCAGGGAATTTGCCTGATGATATCTCTAGGGAGTTCCAGAGTAGAGGTCCCCGATGGTTGTCACCATCTTTTTTACAAGGTGTGTATGGAGCAGATCACCTGGTCACAGCCTTCTGCACTATGCTGAGATATATTTATTTCTATTAAAAATAAAATAAGAAAGTCTAAATTTGCATCTATATATATTAGCATATGCAAAAATCTATGCAAATTGGTGTCCCCTTTTTTTTGGTGATGCATTTCCATTTTTGGCAATTCATTCAGTGGCCACCCTACCCCCCCCCACTGGATCTGCCACGGGGGCAGACCACCAACTACCATCAGTGCCGGCTCTAGGTTTGTGAGGGCCCTTGGGCAAGATATTCTCAATGGACCCATCCCTCTCCCAGTGAGAATACCTTCTCATCACGGTTGTCACCAGCTGCTATTACTCCTCATCCTCATCATTGCTACCAGTTACTTGCTTGACAGACAGATTGCCAGTGAGCAAGTAGGCCGTGGCGTGGCATCTACTGATCCTCCATCACCATTGTCTGGGCCAAGGTGAGAGGCAGGTGAACAAGCAGGTTACAGTGGTGAAGAGGAAGATCAACCCCAGGGGGCTCTTGTCAGTGGTCCTCTGCTGGGGTGAGGGGCCCTCAGCAGGTGCCCATCTATGCCTACACCTGACACTGGCCCTGGCTACCGTCTTTCAAGGGCTACGTTTGGAGATCCTGCTTTACATCTTCATCAAGCATTGCTGGAAAAGGTAGGATGCACAACTGCCCTGACCCTTTTTGTGTTTCCTTGCAGGTTGGAGCACATGGCAGATGACTGGGATACCTTATTATACTTTTCCTGACCTCAGAACTGGCATTCCATGTGTGACAGGCAACTTCTTGGGTCAAGCCTGTTACAAACATGTGGGAGCTGCTTCATGGAGGCTGTTTCTGCAATGTGTGTGCAGCTCTGACGAGCTGAAGAATTGTTTTCAAACAGAAGCAGCATCTCTTGGTTTTATCCATAAAGAGCTACCCTCGACTTCCCCAGCCCACAACTATGTCTGGGCTTAGTCTTTTTGCTGCCATCACCCTGTAACATTCAATTCTGCAAATGGAGGACTAGATATACTTCATTAACCGGGGGCATGATAGTAACAGGGGCAATAGCATTAACATAAAATCTTGACTATAACTGCAAGCAAGTGCAAAACCTGCCACAATTGGTCAGCGACAAACATTAGATCAGAGATTTTCAAGCTAAGTCTGAGGGGATACTAATGTGTCATGACTCATGAGGGAATAGCTAGTGTGTCAGGAGGGAGAAAAGCACACCAATGAAACTATCTGCCACGTGTACTCGCCCAGAGAAGAGGCTGCCCATTGTGCCTCTGACTGGAAGCAAACAAAGCAAAAGCATTGAATTCGTCAGAGATTCATTTCTCCAGCTGATGCTGCATTTCTGCATTGGGTCAATCACTCTCAATACAGAGATACAGCAGAGTTACTAGCTCGCAGAGGCGGCTTGGCCAGAACAATGACTGACACAGGAACACACATTGTAGGCTCCTCTGAGGACAGGTAGCTATTGCACTAAAAGTAAACAAAATTTTCAAGTGTAAGAATGTTGTACAGTAATACCTTGGATTGCAAGTAACTTGGTCTGAGAGCATTTTGCAAGACAAGCAAATTTTTAAAATAAATTTTGACTTGATAAACAAGCGACGTCTTGCAAGACAAGCGTAGGGATGTAACCGCTCGCCTCGAGCGGGCCGAAATCGGCCCCGCTCACGCCTGCCAGAGACTCGCTTTGATATGAGTGTTTTGGATTACAAGCACGGTTCCAGAACGAATTATGCTTGCAATCCAAGGTATTACTGTATACCTCCCATTTTAGTTCAGTGAAAAGCCTGCACCAGCTACCACCACTGAGAAACATATCAGATGACAAACATTTCTGTCACCTGATCCAGCCATCAGCAGTGGCACAGAGGCTCCAATGCAGACATGGAGCTCCCCTACTAGCCAAGGCTCCCATGTTATGTTCAGCGGGAGAGGCAATTCTATAAACAAAAGTGGGTGAGAATATCTTTTATGTTGTGATAGTTATGCTGAAATACAGATCTGATCAAACCAGCATATATCTGGTGAAGAATAAATTACATTGTAAACCTGCTAGTTTTAATAATAATATTGCTCATAGATGTGCAAAATATTTTATGGCAGTTCAAGTTAACCTTGTATTTGTAAGTAGTGCAGTGTTCTGGTCACACCCCACCCCACCCCACTGCTGCCCTTTGCCCACTTTTTAAAAGGATTTGCAATGTTGTTATCCCAGTTAGAACTGGAACATAGTTTCCATATTCCAGGTATTATTTGCTTTTTCTTTATTTATTAAAGTATATTTTATCCAAAGTTGTTAATTGGTTTGTGTACCCAATTGCTATTCTTCAATGCGAGGAAGGGATCGTGAATGAACATTTTGTAACTAACCAAGACTCTGTTTACATCTCAAGAATTACAGAAAAGTATACAAGCCCCCTGACCTGGAAGTAGAGATCCCATGTGCATACCATTGATCCCACTGGAGCAAAGGGCTGCTGCAGGGGGAAGTCACCTTTGTATCTAGCCCACTGGATGCTCATGAGGTGCTCTTTATTTATTTATTTACAGCATTTTTACCCCACTCTTCAGCCAAAAAAGGCTCCCAGAGTGGTTTACAAAGATTAATATTAGACAGTCCCTGCCCTCAGGCTTACAATCTAAAAGGCATGACACAAAAGGAAAAGGGATTGGGAGGGAGGAGGAAGAAAGCAAAACTCAGGCACCAGTTCTTAGTTACAAGGTTCTTAAATATTTTTTGCTGTTCCACTAAGGCAGTGGTTCCCAACCTTGGGTCCCCAGATGTTGCTGGCCTACAGCTCCCAGCATACCCAGCCAGCATGGCTAATGGCAAGGGATGCTGGGAGCTGTAGTCCAGCAACATCTGGGGACCCAAGGTTGGGAACCACTGCAAGGATAGCTCCAGCTATGACAAAATTGGCCTCTGATCTGCTTGACATGGGAGTGATTTCAGCCAAAACACAAGGCATTTTGTAGTCCTACAGCACATTTACGGTGCTTCCAGAGGGACGGCTCCTAGTGCTAATGACCAAGACATTGTGGTAAGCAAAAAGACATAAGAAGTGGTGGAAAGGCACGAGAGGCTTACACCTAAATAAATACACAAATAAACTGGAAGACATCATCTGGACCCCCCATAAAATTCCGTGAACAAGGTAGGGTGATTGCACAATAAAAGTCTCATCTGGAAGTCGTCCCCCCCATTAGCAGGTTCTTATATGGATTGACATGCAGGTGGATTTCAGCCAAAACAGGTGATTTTGCAGTCCTAAAGCACATCCAGATAGTAGGGTCCCATAGTTACAGCACACAGGCAGGAGTGCAGGCTGGATCCTGGGGGAAAGTAAGTCTCTGCAAAAAGCCTGTTATGGGCAGTGCACTGATGAATGGATACTGCTATTGACAAAATTAATTTTGTTTGCACATTCAAGCCAGCAGTGCCCAGCAGTATAGAGAGGAGAGGAAGTGAAGTATAGAGTGGACCTCCTGAAACCCATTTCAGGTAAACCACCAATGTGGGCCTTGAATGCTTAGGATGGGAAGCGGCACCCCCCCTGAAAAAAATCTACACCACTAATTTATTTGTTGGACAAAAGTTCCCAAATATGATGTATAGTAATCACATCATTAATAAATGGGAAATAAGGTATTTCTTTCTATACATTTATACCTGTTATTTGATAAGGGGGGAAATGCAAGATCTAATCTCACTGGAGAAAGATACAGGCAGGCAAAAAGACACAGCACACAGTTTTCAATAAGAAATCTGTATTTCTCAAGTGACTGAGGTGTTTCTCTTTCCTCTTGCAAGTAAGAAAAGGTTAGGAATCATCTTTAAGGCACACATTTCAGAGGTGACATACAGAATTTAAATATACCAGACAACATTTGGTTGTGAAAAGGAGGAGAGGTACTTCAAGGAAGGTCACGTTGACAGGGATGACTATGGAACAACAAACAATATATTCAGGCAACAGATTCTTTCAGCACAGTTTCTGTCTCCTGCCTTGATTGGATAGCAAAAGCCAACCCTGATTCCCGCATCCAGTGTTTGATGGGGCGGGGGGTGATATCTGGTTAGAGAAATCTTAGTTGATTAATTGCACAACTTAATCAATTGAATCTGCACACATTAAAATATGATTAAACAATAATTCTGAATAAACAAAACCGACTTTGTTTTTAGATGATGCCCCTATATGTCTCATCAGGCCCCATCTTTGAAGAGGCCATGTCCCTCCTCTGTGGGAGAAAACTTTATTGGGAAACTCAATTCCCATAACCATTCTTTACATCATAAGGTTACCACTACATGACTTTTAGCTGTCATGCTCACATGGTATGCATGGTATCATAGAGCTAACATTATATTTTGTACCTGCAACCTTTCATTTTGCACATCTAATCCATGCATAGAAAGGCACGGACTAGATGTGCAAAATGAAAGCCTTGAATCTTGGCCACTTAAAAACAAACTCCTATGCCAGGCAGTGGCCAACTTTAGATTAACATATATTTAAATAAATTAACATGATATAAGTAGTGCCTGTTTTCCTCTCGAGAGGAAACAGTGCTGTTGCTACCAGTTTCATAGAATCATAGAAAAGAAGAGTTGGAAGGGGCCTATATAAGGCCATCGAGTCCAACCCCCTGCACAACGCAGGAATCCATGTCAAAGCATCCCTGACAGATGGCTGTCCAGCTGCACCTTAAATGCCTCCAGAGTGGGAGAGCCCACCACCTCCTTAGGTAATCGGTTCCATTGTCTTATTGCTCTAACAGTCAGGAATAAATAATAATATTTATTATTATTATTTATTACATTTATATCCCGCCTTTTTTCCCCTCTTGCAAGGAACCCAAGGCAGCTTACATAGTTCTCCTCCTCTCCAATTTATCCTCACAACAACCCTGTGAAGTAGGTTAGGCTGAGAGTCGGTGACTGGCTCAAAGTCATCCAGTGAGCTTCATGGCTGAGTGGGGACTAGAACCCGGGTCTCCCAAGTCCCAGTCCAACACTCAAACCACTACGACACACTGGCTCTCTCATTATTTATTTAATGTTAGTACACAATATGCTCACTTGAGGTAATGAAGTTGCATACCTTGAAGAAGCTGCATAATTCATACAGAGAATTTCTAGGGCCTAGAAAGCCCCATGCCAAAACAGGACTGATGTGTTCACAAATAGCATAGAAATGTGCAAAGAAACCATCAGGAATCTTCATTTGTTCCTTTGCTTTCCTACATTTAGAAATGGGCAGTATGCACAAAAATTGAGGGTATCCAAGCTTTCCTTCTTGTACGGAAGGAATATACTAATCGGGTGGCTGGGGGCAGAAAATATAGCTTATTTTATCCTTTTTCACAGCTCTGAACCTTATGGTCTCTCTTCCACATATTTTTTACACAACAATGCAGGCAAGCTACAAGACCTTATAAGCAGTGGTGTGGTAGGCCAGTGCATGGTGGTGGTGGGAATCCCCTGGTCTGTAGTGTATTGGCCCAAGTCTATCTGGTTCCATTTTGAACCCCAAACTCCATTCTGGAGTACACAAGCAGCTGGTTCCTAGAAGATGCAGTTATGATTCAACCTCCATGATTGGCCTTAATGCCCAGAGGCTTATTGTGCCCCAAGTGTGGTCCCTCCAGGGAGGAAATAATCAAAGCTTTATGAAATCAAGGAGCTGAGAATACACCTCCCTAGGCATGGTCATCTATCCTTTTGAGATTTAAGGACTTTCTCAATCTAATCTACAACACACATACTTGCCTGAAACAATCAGGATACGATGATGATTAATTCAGGATGCAACTGTCAACAAGGTCTTGTTCTTTATCAATAATAATTATTAAGGATCCTCCCTGCTGTATTTAAGTTGTGCATTAACTCCTGGAAATGAAGAGCTTATTTCTGTACCACAAGGGCTGCACATTCTATTGTCTCCCCAGTCAGGACAGCAGCCTCGTCCAGAATAGATACGCTGATCCTGAACTGAAATCACTGCGCTGTCTGCCTGACTTGTAGCTGGGATCTAGATTCCCAAATAACCCTTCCTTTTTCTGATTGAGTTTCTTGACACCAAACACACAGTACCTGAATCTTCAAAATCGACAAGCAGAAGGTTTGTGATTGATCAGGTTGCAAGTTATCACTACTGCTTGGTGTGGAATCTGCTAAAAGGAAGTTGATTGGTTTCCTGACGGTGTGTCATGCCCAAATCTTGCATCATCTATCACAAGAGAAGGCATCCTCCCTGGTTCTTCCAAAACTGCAATGTAGATAGTTCCTTTTCTTACATGGATGCAAGGATACCTGTTGTTTGTGCATAATCAATACCAGAATATAATCATAACTTAAATTATTTTACCCCAAAAAAGTATATCCTGCCCTTTGAAATGATTTCCCCCAAGGTGGCTTATATAACACATTAAAATAAAAATGCAAACCAACCAATAACATTAAAACTACATCATAAATAGGGGGAAAGGCATATGAATGCTATTGAACTCAATGGGGCTTACTTCTGAGTAGAAATGCCTAGAATTGCACTGTAATTGAATCTCCCACTTGCTAGGCTACATACAAATAGGATTCAAGGAAGAGGAGCTGGTCTCGTGTCCATATTTCCAGTTCCCGATGTTCTCTATGCCACATTCCATACGACTGTCAGGATAACCACAATTCTGTGATAATAACTGACTCAGGTCCTGGTGTGGTTTTGACCCTGTTTGACCATAATTCAACCAAATGGGCTGTTGATTAACCCAAGAAATATGCAGGCAGTCACATGAGAAAGGCACATCAGTTTCACTATAAGGCCCAAGTTCCTTTTGCTGTACCTGAGTAGAACATGAGATGCTTTAACTAAGGCTCCTTAATATGTCCTGGCTGGGATGGTGCTCAGGTATGCACGCACGGCACACGTTGGAGAATTGACTGACTTTGGTCCAAAGGCATGAATTTCAGAATATGTTTTCTTTTGTTCAAGTATCTCAAAAAAGAAGAAGCTGCATCTTTATAAATAATCCATACTTGATATAGTGCGGGGTATATTCCTCTTGCTAACTAACTCTGCAAGGCACTCCACCTCTGACACCTTTTCATTTGTACCCATTCTCTAGAACATTTTGCCTTCTGGTGGTAGAAAAGCTATCCTTCAATTATCAGAGGCCCTTGAGGACGTCATGTGCCACAGAATCCTTGTGATTTGGAGAATTCTAGTAGCTCACATGGGTGGGAAGAACGGTGTCATTAGTTTTGCATTTTGCTTTTAACAAGTTAAAATTAGTAATAAATAGGAAGACACCATAAAAAGAGGTTTGGGGGGGCACTCTTAGGGTTGGGTAAAAATCCATATTGTATGCTTTTTGCTTCTCAGACGTGCTCCTGTGACATGCTGATGAGAAAGCCCCCCCCCCCTTTCAAAAGCCATGATCTAGATGGAAGATGCTAGAGGTAGGATCATTTTCTTCCCAATTCTTAGGCGTGCAAATGTGCATCATATCTTCAGTGGACGTCGGTTCCACATGCCCCGCTTGGAATGAAAGTAGTGAAAGAAGTTCCTGAGAGAGAGTCGTTCCACCTCCATGCCGGCCTGAAAGATTCTGTCAGAGGAGAGGGGAAAAGATTTCAACCACAGACAGAATTACTTGAAGCTAACCTTGCTTTTAGGGAGCTTGGATGGCGGGAGAAGCTCGACAGGTACGATTTCTCCTGGTATGGTACTGGAATACTGGGAAAAGCTGCCACTGACAAATAGCTCCCACCTTGAGTAGTGTAAGATATGGATACCCCATCCTGGCATCTAGCAGCCATAAGGCTGTTCTTACAAGTGACACTTAAACTTGGTTTTGTATTTCTCGTGCCTGTAATTCAAATGTGAAACAGACATTGGCTCCAGTATATGTTTGCTTTAAATTCTGGGACCTTTCCTGCTTTCTATCCGAACATTGCCAACATTCACAAGTGAGATGCTCCAGACTACAGCATCTAGAGGGCCACAGGATTTTTTGGAGTCCCAGCTCTGACGTTGGAAAACAGCTCCAACGTTGGAGCAGGGACTCCGCACTCAGAGTGCCCTCCCCACGACTCAGTGTTGGTGCAGAAAGAACCACGCTGGCTGCTTCTCCAAGGTTGCAAAATGACCCTGGAGAAGGGGTTTAGTCGGCATTCCAGGGAGTGGGGAGAGGAGGAGACCAGCGCCTCCAGGGGAGGATGTATCCTTGTGGCACCTCAGCTTCCTTCCCTCCCCCTCTGAAGTGCAACAGTAGCTGTTTTGCAGGGCGGGAGAAGTGCGGAGGTGACCTTTACCTTCGCGCTCCTCCTGCCTTGCTGGATACCCGTAATCCTCCCAGTTCAGAGGGTTATGGGCATCCCCATAGGACTGCGCCCTAAACCCAGCTTTATGGGATACAGAGACAACTGTAGCAACATAGCTATCTGATGGAAAGGGGTTATATTTTTAAATTCTGATTCTTTTGCATCCCAAAACCTTTATCTGTTCTATTTTGATTATGAGTCATTCAGAGACAGAAATGACACACACACACACACACACACACACCTAACCTTGGGATATAGCAGGCTATAAATAAATTATTTTAAAAGGTTTTTTTTAATTGTGAAGCAAGTGAATAGCAAGGAAGAGTCCCTGAATAGTTAAAGGCTGTAGATTTATCTCTTTTCCACTTCCATCTCCATTGTAGTGGTAAGGACCGTACATAGTTGTGGGCCCTTAAACGTTTCAGCAGTGCCATGGGATGAACTCAGAGAATAATGGCTTCTATGCCATTGCTGAAACATTTAGAGGACACTTAAACAACCATATAAAGAACATCATGGTAACTATGAGGTATGCAGAGATTGATGAGTTCAGTACTCTGTTAAACTATATGGGAACTTGAGGTAGTACGCAAGGGAGTCTGACTACAGTAGTCAAGATTCATTGCCGTTATATACAAGGTTTCTTATTTAGGGCATCGATTCAGCCCGTAAAATGGCACAGAATATTCTTGATGGTATGAACAAGTCCTCTGTCTGTAGAGGTCACCTTGGTGTTATCTGGAGCTGAACTACTACAGAGATAGCTAAGCACATCCTCACTGACCTGTCCAAGAGTTCCCAATCTTCTCCTCCCCATTTTTCCCTGAACTCGTTGGTGTTCATCCCTCCAATACGAAACAGATCAGACTTGTATATAGCCAGGAGACCAAAACCATTCACCTCCCAGTAGCCTATGAAGGCAAAATGCAAGAGTATCAGCCACATCTACATTCTTTACTACTAAAAGACAAAGTTCTCAGACTCACCTGTGGCATCTATTTGCACAAATGTGTAACAGATAAAGAGGCAAAGAACCACACCCCTCCCTCACCTCCCTTCCAACCCACAAAATTCCTCAAGCCAGCTGCAGCATCAAGGTTGAAGTCTAATAACAAGCAATTGTTTATATAAAGATCCTAATGAGTTGCAACTGCTCTTCACTGGGATATAATATGGTGCCATACATGGTCCCTCATGAACATAGCTCCACAAAGTCTCCCCCTATCCTGTTCTTATAATGGCCTACTTCTCAGTTAGGTACCACCAAGTGGTATCTCTTCAGACTGAATGCTCTTCCATTAAAAGAGAGAGAGTAAAGCCCTTGCGCATAGACAACTAGCATGTCAGAGAGAAGGTTAGGCTGGAGTCCTTTTCCCTGGCATCCTAGTTTTCTATGAGCAAAGATTTCTTTTCTGTTTCTGGATGGAGGAGCATTTAGTCATGTGAGTTTTCAACTGCATGTCTGAAGTGCTATAGCCCAGTTACAGGTTCACCACATCAGTGAGAACTAGGCTAGTGTGAATTAAACTTCATGGCATAGTAATCATGTGACTGCATGACATGATTTTGGCTATTGGGTGGTACAGAAATCTAATAAATGAAATGAAATGACATCACACTAACTCCAAATAAAAATCCTGACTTGAAACATTTTAGCCTCATGTCATATACAGCTTTGGGTTTTTATAAGCAATTTTTTTTACATTTAAGAATGCTGCATGCTGTTCTGCTGGCACTATAGGAACCAGTATGCCCAAAGCTGTGCTCCGGCTGGCTCAGAGTAAATTCTATTGAAGTCAATGGGGCTTATTTTTCATCAAATATGTTCATGATGGGAGCAATAGTCACTTTGTAACTGGGTGTGTCTGTAGTGTTTAAACTCCACCACTGTTTATAGACAGTCTGTTCCAGAAAGCGTGAGAATCAGGCTTTGTGAATATTATGGGATGTTTTAAGAGAAAATAAATCCATATTAAATGAGCCAGATACAAAGGGAGAGAAACAGAAATGTAACAGTAATGGTAAAATATTGATTTCATACAACTTAAAAACATTTGTTTTTTCGTACGGGTGAATGTATTTATTGCATTCATATTCTATCCTTACTCCAAGGCACTCAGAGTGGTATATAGTGACCCGGTTTGCACATAAAAAACAAACCATGTTTTGTTAACTGTGGGCTGATGTGAATGAGCGGAAGCAAGCTGACTCCTGCACACCCACCTCCGCTGAGTTAAACAACCCAGGGATGCTCCATTCCTGGGTTGTTCATGGTTACATCTGAACCCAGAACTGGAGATTGCTGGGGGAGGAACAACCCAGACTTGTAACCCGAGAACAAACCACGGGTTACAGATCTGGGTTGTTCTTCTCCCAACAACCTTCAACACCGGGTTCAGGCATCATGATAAACAACCCAGGGATGGAGTGTCTCTGGGTTGTTCAACGCAGTGGAAGTGGGCAGGAGCCAGCACACTTGCTCAATTCCGCTCGTTCCTGCCTACCCAGGCTTTGTTTAAACCCTGGGTAGCCGTGACGTGTGAACTAGGCCATAAAGTTGTCCCCAACTCTCTTCTTGTGTAGATTCTGCTACGAGACAGTGACTGGCCCAATGTCAACCAGTAAGCTTTATGGATGAGCAGGGATTTGAACCTGGGTCTTCCGAATCTAAATCCAGGGCTCGCCAATGTACCACATTGGCCCCCGTGGACAAATGTTTTACCATGCCTCTGTTAAAATTTGGTAGGGTTTCCAGGAGCCAGATGGCATCACTTCAGTAGACAGATCTAGTCCAGCAGCAGCAGCAGCAGTACCACACTCCCTGCTATACAGGACAAAAAGGAGCTGTATGCAATGCAGTTAAGGCCTTGGCAAAGTTAAATGTGGCAAAATCCATATTTTGGAGTTTGTAGTTTTACCTGTCTGAGAACACGTGATCTGTAACTGTGAACTTCTTCCTGCTAAATATGGAGCTGAACTACCTATGAGGTCACCTGAAAAAAAATGCATTTCTGGCCCCTCTAGACCACTATCTGGAGAATACAATAGCTTCTGAGAAGCAGGCTATCCTAGTCCTACACTCTCTGATGTACGAAACCACTGTTTCAACAGTCTCCATGAGGCTAGACTATGAACTCCATTAAGTCTGTTCAATGACGTGTTGATAATGAGGGAGAAATAATGTCGAGAAAATACATGTTTTCCACAATAGCCTTCTGCCCACGATTCCTCACCCTCAGGCCATTGTGGAGATGCACCACACTGCAGCCTCATAACCATGGGTGCAAAAGCCATTTTCCCTTCCACACAGTGCTTCCGAATTGAGTCAATGATCCCTGCTGGGAAATGGATGTGCAGATCGCACAGGAAAATGATGCTATGAAGATCCTGTAAGCAGAGAAACAGAGCTGTCAGACTGCTATCCCCACAGATCATCGTATTTAAGAGGTGCACGTATACATGCGTGGAAGGACTTGCAAAAACACCCATGAAAGAAACAAATGGACACAGAATCGTAACATTCAAAGGAGCAGAATGCATCATTAGTGCAGTGCTCCCTGCTTTAAGATTATATCCCATTGTGATAAGTTATTAAAGATCATGCCTCTCAGAGATAGTTTTAATCTCTCTCAGCTCCCCGAGAAAGCTAAATATTTTTCTAGCTTGGCCTTAAACAAGAGATAGCTGGCTCATCATGGAGGCTGATGCTTTTCCTCATAGGTTCAATTAGGATGGAATCCTATGCATGTTTAGACAGGAAAAAGTCTTACAACTCCCAGCATTCCCTGCCCTTAGTCTTTCAAAACCAAACTTGCCTGTCTGTTGTACGGCTTCACACACAGGACTCCTTGCCTTCTCCCACTTCTACCGGTCTTTAGTCAGTTTTATATTTTTCCTTTTGTGGCTTGGGCTCATTAGCTGTACGTGACAGCCAGCTCCCACTTCTTTTGGGAATGCAGCAGTTACTTTCACGTGGAGTAGTGAGGCTAGCCAAATTTCCACCTATGCACAGCCTCTCACACCCATATACAGTAATACCTTGGATTGCAAGTAACTTGGTTTGAGAGCGTTTTGCAAGACAAGCAAATTTTAAAATATTTATTTATTTATTTATTTACTTGATATACAAGCGACGTCTTGCAATACAAGTACTGTAGTACGGCTTAAATTAAAAATCTCTGTACAAATTTTTTTGGGGGGGATTTCGTTTTGATATAAGAGTGTTTTGGATTACAAGCACATTTCCGGAACGAATTATGCTCTCAATCCAAGGCATGACTGTATAATACGTCCCTGTCATATACCTGCCCAATGTTTTTGTAAAAGCTTGCATGAAGCTTTCTTTATGCAGCTACTTTAATATGCAGCTTTTTTCACTGCTAAATCACTCTTATAATTGGGAAGTTTAAGCCAAGTATTTTACTACTACTACTACTACTACTACTATTATTATTATTACTATTATTATTTAATATATTTATTCACTGCCCATCGTCCAAAAGGCTCCCTGGGCGGTTTACAAAACAAAGCAATAAATAAAAGCAATCATCCTAAAACAAAAGCATCAACAATAATAACATAAAAATACAGACGTATTAAAATATGACAAGATTTAACCTAAATCTAATCTTCTGTAGTTTGTCCATTGTCCTATCCTCAGAAGAACTATTCTTTCTTTCTTTCTTTCTTTCTTTCTAATATCCATCTAAATATCTTTAAAGGAGCCATATATTGTGTCCTCCCCACCCCCCTTCAGCACTAAACACAACCAGCTTCTTCAGGCTCTGCTCATGCGATTTGCCTTCTTTGAGGAAAAGCACAAGGCCAGAGCAATCCTACCATTCGTCAAGGAGAGCTCCAATCACAGAGCCTCTGATGAATTAAAAGCCCTGACAGATGGTAAGGCAGAATAGAAGGAGGGGCGGCAGTTCCACTCTTTCACTCTGGGTCGTTAAAAAAACCCCACCCTCCCATTAAACCAAAGGGAGAGAATTCATCTACGGCAGCTCCAGGGCTGGCATAGATCAGCAGCTGCTTTGGGGGTGGATCTGGAGGCCAGGAGAGCTGTGAATCTTGTGAATCCATAGCCTCTCCCAGCACACCCATCCCTGGCATGCCTCCTTTCCCCACTCTCCGACATCGGAGCTCCAGTGTTAAGAGAGGTAAGGCCTGTGGAGGTTTCTGAGGGGGCTGGGAGGAGGTATCCTAGGTCAAATCTCCCCCTCTGAAGGTGGGCCTCTCTCTCCGCCCTCGGAGGGGGAGTTCTGAAAAATCCTACGGCCCCTGGGACACCTTCCCAGGGACCACAGCACTGCAGCCTAAAGTTATTATTTTGGAGCCTTTTGGATCATACAGGAGCCACCCAACTTTTGCAGCTGGGACTCCCCAGTTCACCCTCGCTCACCTTCACGTGGTTTATCCCAGCCTGCAGGCCTGCAGAGCGCTCGAAATTCCCTGTCAGACGCACGTACTGATGCCTGAAGAGAAGTCAGACAAGAACTGGGTTATATTTTTACTGATGAAACAAAACTTCTCCTACTCAGAGAAGCAGCAGCAGCAGCCAGGTACCCCTCCACCGTGCCTGGCTCCAGCTCCAGGTGAGAGCCCCTCCTTCCTTGCCACCAGCTGTTGCTGCTGAGGCCATCAGAGGGAGAAGCAGCAGCAGCCCTTCCACTGTGTCCATGCACTTTGCAACTTAAGCATCTACCTTCACAGGTTTGTAAACTAAGTTGTAAATTAATTTCAAGTGCTCTTTAAAGAGGAGTGGCACGCTGGAAAATGGGAGCACACATAGCACCTTAATAGCTGGGTAGAGAAAAAAAAGACACCTGCAGGTTTAGCTTCGGTATGGAAGTCTATAATAAATGTCTGTTTTGAAGGACACAACTACTAAGCAATCAGGAGTGGCTTCCCCACTGGTCTTCCTTCTGGAGCATACATTCCCTCTTCTAAGTCTAACCATGGTTAACTCTGTAGCAATATTAATGTTCTGTTAAAGCTAACAATCTTTAGCCTGGGAATCGATAGGGGGAGTGCATTCCTACTGATTCTTTTGGACCTCTCAGCGGCATTTGATACCATCGACCATGGTATCTTATTATTCCGCCTGAGGGAGTTGGGGGCACTGCTTTGCAGTGGTTCCACTCCTTCCTTTGAGGATGGTTTCAGATGGTGCTGCTCTGGGATAAATACTCCTCAAAAAAGGAACTACTGTATGGAGTCCCTCAGGGCTCCATTCTGTCCCCGATTCTGTTTAACATTTATATGAAACCTCTGGGAGAGATCATCCAGAGATTTGGGGCTGGGTGTTACCAGTATGCTGATGACACCCAAATCTACTTCTCCCTAACTTCATTTTCCAAGAAAGGTATGACTCCTCTGAATGACTGCCTGAGGTCGGTAATGGGCTGGATGAAGGAGAACAAACTGAAGTTGAATCCAGGTAAGACTGAGGTGCTCGTTGTGAAGGGTCCTAATTCAGGAATTGAGGTCTGTCAACCAGTTCTAGATGGGGTAGCACTCCCCTTGAAGGAACAAGTTCATAGCTTGGGGGTACTTCTTGACCCAACTCTATTCCTGGCATCTCAGGTGGAGGCGACAGTGAGAGGTGCCTGGTACCAGCTTCGGCTGATTCACCCATTCCTGGAATAGGTGGACTTAGTAACGGTGGTGCACGCGTTGGTAACCTCTAGGCTTGATTTCTGTACAGTACAGTAATACCTTGGATTGCAAGCATAATTTGTTCCGGAACCGTGCTTGTAATCCAAAACACTCATATCAAAGCGAGTCTCTGGCGGGCGTGAGTGGGGCCGATTTCGGCCCGCTACGCCTGCTCGAGGCGAGCGGTTACATCCCTACACTACTTGTCTTGCAAGACCTTGCTCGTTTATCAAGTCAAATTTTTTTTAAAAAATTTGCTTGTCTTGCAAAATGCTCTCAGAACAAGTTACTTGCAATCCAAGGTATTACTGTAATGCGCTTTACTTGGGGCTGCCTCTATACTTGGTTCAGAAACTTCAACTAGTACAAAATATGGCGGCCAGGTTGGTCTCAGGGACACCCCATGGAGACCATATAACACCGATCTTAAGATCTTTATACTGGCTGCCAATTTGCTTCCAGGCAAAGGGCCAAGGTACCTTAGGGAGCACCTCCTCCCCTATCTTCCACCCCGCCACTTAAGGTCTTCAGAGGGCCATCTGTTGCAGATGCCTAATGTGAGACTGGCAGCTACTCGTCGGAGGTCCTTCTCTTTTGCTGCCCCTCAATTGTGGAATGGCCTGCCAGTTGAAATACACCTGCTGACTTCTTAGAATGTCTTTAAGCAGGCACTGAAGACTTTATTATTTCAGCAGGCCTTCCTTTTATAATATTCTATCATATTTCTATGGAATTTTGTTTTCATGGAATTTTAATGGCATTTTTATACTGTTTTTATGTTTAACAGATGTTTTTATTGCATACTTATTTGTTTAATTGATTGTTATTTTGTACGCCTAGAGTAATAGTATATAGGTGGGATATAAATTGAATAAATAAATACATACATAAATATATAAATAACAATGGTTCCTGCTTATCCCAGGAACTAAACCTAGGTTAAGCAGGAACCTAGTTAGCTCTAACTGCAGTTAATATTGCTGCACCATTCTATGACCCAGAAGGGTAACAATTACATCTGAGTGGTATTAACCATGGTTAGAGCTAACTAGGATTCCTGCTTAACCCAGGATCTTTACATTGTGGCTTCACATCCTGACTTAAGCAAAGAACTCCAGGCTGGCTGGCAATAGCAGTGGTTAAACCCAGCAGAGGAAATATGCACTTCATAAGGGAGGGGTGGTGGGAAAGGAGCACATAGCTGTGCAGTCCATTTCTAATTGCTTAACCAGTAAGGAATGTCACGACTGCATCAGCCCCTTATATGCTCTATATACAGTGGCCCATGCACCTGTTTGTAGATGCATTTGCTGTAAGAAACATATTCTCACCTTGGCAAGCTGGACCTTCTCAAGGCCTTTTCTACATCCATATCATCACTGCTGTAGTCTGCGATTATGACATTGAAATTGAGGTCCTTGGTAACCCTGAACAGCTCCTCCATGTCAGAAATGAACTGCAGCACCCAGCGTGCCTGGTTTTTCACTGGTTGACAGAAGGAGGAAGGGGAGGAAAAAGGTGAGAGCAAAGATGGTTTTGAGATAGGTCCTATGTGCCAAAGAGACAAGATGCACATTCTAGTTTTGCTTCCTGTTCAAAACAGGGAAACTGCGGGGGTGGTGTAACTTTGTGGCAAAGCAAAGTTTATATGTATAAGGCTCTGACTGAGTTCAGACAACATGATAACCCACACTCAAGGGTTGAGTATGGGTTGTTGTTGAACCATGGGTTGTTGTTGAACCATGGGTTATTGTGCTGTCTGAACCCAGCCATGCTAACAAACCATGGTCTGTTAACCATGAACAACCCACAGTTCACAACCAAAGAACAAACCATGGGTTCTGTTCGTGGGTCGTTCATGGTTAACAGACCATGGTTTGTTAGCATGTCTGGGTTCAGACAACACGATAACTGATGTTTCAACAACAACCCATGGTCCAACAACAACCCACACTTGTCCCTTGAGTGTGGGTCATCATGTTGTCTGAACCCAGCCTGTGTGTTCTTTGCAAATGTAGTTCTATAGCACTACAGCATAGGGCACAAATAAAGAGATGTGAGTAAAGTAATGATACTGTTAACTCTAGTCCTTGACTGAACAGTGTGCCTTGTCCAACCCTAGGGAGAATCTTTAGTGGGCTATCTGGACTATTTCAGAAGAAAAGCTGCCAGGCTTCAGTCCTTAGTTCACCAGATGATGCAGTCAATGATGCTGTGGCATTTGCCCAGAGCTATCTGTGCAAACAGATTTCAAACTTCTGCACCAAGGAAACCCAATTTCTGTGACAAGAAAAGCCAAGAACTGTATAAATTATCCAAATTAAACAAGCTTGCATGATTTCTTTTATTATGCATAATTTATTCTGCTCTTTTCTTAATCAAACCTGCAAAAATTATTCTGATTTTGCTAGTTATAGGGAGGGCAAGGAGTTTACAAGAAGCTCCACCTATTGACCACTGGAAATTTCCTTCAGGAACACCTTTTGGGCATATAGTCTAAGGGAACATGATGCAGCCACCTTGCTGAAGTTAGGTAAGTCTAGGTCTGGTCAGTGCTTGGATAGGAGACCAGCTAGGGACCCTATGATGGATGAAAGGTGGGATATAAATGTGATATATAAATAAGTAAAAAAAAAAGCTATGCAACCCTAAGCTGTTTTACAGAGAAAAACACTAGTTGCGAACTTCTTAAGATGCTGGATTCTTAGACAAATACCACACATGTGGCTTTTCTGTGCTCCTGTGGAATATGCACAGCATGAGTCCTTTTGTTGAAATGTCATCACTTGGTACTGGAGCGAAACCATAGATCCAAATATCATGGTGGTTCAGTTCTAGTACTTTCGGTTGGCTATTTTGTCCTACTAGCATTTAGGATATGTGACAGAGAATGTCTGATATGTGACTTCTGGACGGATAAGAAAGAGGACTGGGGCATTAGCCAGACACTGAAAGTTACCACAAGGGTAATTAGGGTTGCCAAATGTAAACCAAAACATACTGTTATGTAAAGTAAGGTATAACACCTAAACACAAGTGGGAATCAGCCAAATTCCATCATTCTCCTATTGTTATTTTGACAATATCCCTGAAACGTTTAGTTCATTATAAAGTGATCACTCTCCCATCCCTCCACTTACCTGGCACTATGAAATGGACAACGGCACGCTGATTCCAGGAAAAGGCCGATGGCCAGCACAGGGTCGGCTCATCAGTACTGGCCATTAGGTGACGCCGATGGCCCCATGCCAGGTCTTTCATCATCTTCTCGTCACTGCTGTCACCATGCCAGTTCCGTGCAAAGATGTATTCTGAGATTCGGACAAGCTGCTTTCCCCACTCCAACAGCTCCAGCTCCAGAAGGTAACGGCTACCACGTACATGGTCCTGCCGCTTCTCTATGTTCACGATGCGCTGTAGCTGGAATCGCCTGAAATTGGTAGCAGTATGTTTGCACACCAGGATTTGGGCGAGGTGTGTGTCTGACCTAGCGAAAGTCCACAGACCTGATCCATATAAACCCTGCAGGGGCTGCATGGTACCCTTTGCCTGATTCATTATGCTTTGTACTACAAAATATCAGTCAAATGCTCTGAACACTCACACCATCCCAGTGCTTCCACAAACATGCCCGTCCACCCAAAAAGATATGGCAAGTTTCATGACAAGCCAAGACATCTCCTACCTCCCCATAATATTTGCCTAATACATCTGTGGGGGAGGAAGAATCAGACAGCTGGGAGGGTCAGAGGTCAACTGAATGTAAGGAAGATGGGGAGGAAGGAAAACACTGGTGCTACTGATGAGGTCCAAGCCCACTCCTCAGCTGGTTGGCCGGGTCCCAAGAATCCTGGTGAAGGTGTTGAAAATCTGTTAGAGATCCCTAGCCTTCCAACAAAATTTCAGGTCTGAGGATTTCCTAGAGCAGGGGTGCAGAACCTTTCAGCCCAAGGGTTAAATTCCATTTCTGAGAAGCTCTCGGGGGCCACATTCCAGTGGTGGGTGAGGCTGAAGACAAAAAGAGTGGGGCTAAAATATCAGCATATTTTAGCTTAAAGTTCTTCTTGCCAGGCATAGGAGAGGCATTTCAAACCTTTAGAATATGGGGGGGAAAACTGCACAAAAGTCAGAAAATCATTGGGGGGGAACGGGGCGGGTCAGGAGAAGGGGGCATGGCCATCTAGGGAACTTGAAAGGCCTGATTGGGGCCCCAGACAGGCTGGAATTGGCCCCCAGGTCTGAGGTTCGACACCCCTACCCAAGGGCAAGGGAATGACTTTTGATACCCCCTTTCATTCCTTTCCTGCTGTATCACCATCACATACTTGCCACTAGCCCTCGCCCCCCACCCTTAGCCTCTGAGCTTGTCAAGTGCCTAGGAAAGAGTGCTGGGAAGATCTAGCCTCAAGCAGCTAAAGATCAGCATCCTGGCTTGAACTGCCTGTAGTTCCTTCCTGAACCTAGTGCAGGGGTGGGCAACGTTCAAGGGTCAATTCCCCCCCCCAAGTTCCTGGGAGCTGCACCCCACCATCACTGCACTGCTAAATTTGCTGCCATCCAGTGGTGGGGAAACCACCGATTTCCCTTTTAAACAAGGTGCATGGGGAGCCTGCTTCTGGGAGCATGCTGTTGCTTTAAAACAAGGTGTGCGTCCCCCTCAGTGCCTTGTTTTAAAGGGAAATTGGTGTCCCGTCCCGTCCCTGCTGGCACACAACCAAGTTTTCGCAGCAAGTTCAGTGGGGGGCTGCAAAATTAGCGGGGTGGCGGTGGTTCTGCTGATGCAGGGTGCAAGGACTCGCAACTTAGGTTACATGGCTGCAGGTTTAATCTGTGTCTCTCAACATAGCTGACCAACTAGAAATGCCAAAAGGTAAGGATTAGCAGGGGACGGCTGGTGACTCCTAGGGGAATGGGGCTCCTTATCTGATGCAGCTTTCATTCTGAGCTTTATAGGAGCTATCCATGGTGCCGAACCTATTTTGGGTTTGGAGTACAGCACCATGGATAGCTCCGATAAAGCTCAGAATAAAAGCTACAATGGATGAGGAGCCCCACTGACTTAGGAGTCACCAGCCTCCCCTGACAGGGAAAGTGGAAGCTCACCCCACATTCCTAGCTCCCACAAGACTACAGCAAAACGTACCCAAATTTTTGTTGTAATGATGAAGAGCAATCCACTCTTCATTTCACAATAAGGTCTGGGGGCATTTCTAGCTACCTACCTAAACCCCGAGAGTCCAAAACATAAATTCCATCATATATATTCTGTGCTACAGTTCCTATCCTGAATAAAGCTCAGAGGGACTGCCAAGATATTTTCTGTCTTACCCTTTGTTCTTCTGGTTGAGTTTCTTCAGAAATACTTGAGTGATCTCTAAGGCTTCCTTCTCTTTCAAGAGCAGGTTCCCTGAAGTGTTGCAATTCAGGTCAATCCAGTCTGTCCGCAGCATCTGGAAGTCCACGTTACTTGTCTTGAAAGTCTGCTCCCAGTTCACTAACCGGTCAAATACAGACATGAATTCAAAGCTCTCTTCCTCTTCAGCTGCCTTTCTGTCCTCTTCTACCACTGCCACCTGCTCTTCTTCCTCCTCCTCTTGCGCTGTTGGCTGAGCGGAATCCGTCCTGACAGGCTGCTGGGAATCCAGGTCCACCCTTCCCAAAATGACATTTGCAGCATCTGCTGCCTTATGCTTGGCTATATATGAATCTACTTGGTTAAGCCATTGGTCCTCATGAACAGGCTGCTCTTGGCGGGTTGCCTTTTTAGCTCCTTTGTCAAGAACTTGGGATTGTCCCCTTGATTTTATGGTGTATAATGATGGGTCCTTGTTTCTGTTTGCATTAAAACCTAATTGATTTGGACCCATTTCCTTTGGGACCCTTCCAGCTGAGTCCCTATGTCTGATGGGATTTTGTTCCCCAGCCACTTTGGGCCTTTTGTTAATGTGGAAGCCCTCATCTCCCACTTTCCTCTTGGTTGCTAACACCTGAACATTCCTGTCATGATGAGGAGAGTTTCTGGAGCTTTCTTTGACTCTGTCTCTCAAAGGTGGCCTCCTCATCGGTGAATTTCCTTCTGTGTTGGTTTTATTGTTCCTCTGATCGACTGAAGCCATTCTCTGACTTTTAGCTTCTTTGCTGTGTGTATTGTTTCCGGTAACGGACAAGAGATTCCGATGCTTTTGTGGGGAATAATCATAAACATTTGTGTTTTCTGCAGCCACAGGGGAATCTCTTTCAGTCTTTGGTCTGGTGGAATTTAATAGAGGAGGAACTGTGTCTTCTGTTTCTGGATCTGCATATTGGGTATCATCAAAATTGCCTTCTTCATAACCTGAAAAGATCACACACAGCTAAATATTTTATGCTTTGTTACTCTCTCGCCACATTCTGAATACAGCAAGGAATTAAACCAGCTTCCCACCTTCTTTTCTGCAGCAGTCATTTGTCAAAGAGACAAGAGGGGAAAAAATAAACCCTGAGTATACACACCACGTGAGCAATGATGACACTATCATACCACTGTCAGTGCTCTGGGGAAAAAATAACACCCATCACCAGCTTAGGGAAAGATGCACACAAAAATGCATATACCAGTAACAATAAAGTACAAAAATGCACTATATTAGGAAAAATGAATTGCAAAAATGAGTATACATTAGGCAAAATTGTGCACAAAAAATATGTTAGGAGAAATGTTTAAAAATACTTTTAAAAAATAGAAACCGAAATTGACAGATTCTTCCATCTTTACTCCAGTCTGATTCTCTCTTCCTAGCTATGTATGTGAGGGCATACAGTAATACCTTGGATTGCAAGTAACTTGGTTTGAGAGCGTTTTGCAAGACAAGCAATTTTTAAATATTTATTAATATTTTTTTTACTCGATATACAAGCGACGTCTTGCAATACAAGTACTATAGTACGGCTTAAATTAAAAATCTCTGTACAAATTTTTTTGGGGGAATTTCGTTTTGATATAAGAGTGTTTTGGATTACAAGCACGTTTCCGGAACGAATTATGCTCTCAATCCAAGGCATGACTGTACTATATATTATATGGGGAATCCGTGATTGGATCTCTCTGGGTTTTTTTTAAAAAACTGTTTAAAAAACTGAAATGCAGCTGTGGGGGCTGTCAATTTGCTTGCAGCAGCAGTTGGGGTGGGGTGTAGATGGGGGGGCTGGTGACTCCTATTTCAGTGGGGCTCCTTATCCATTGCATCTTTTATTTGGAGCTTTATAGGAGCTATCCATGGTGCTCCATAGTAGTAAACCTATTTTGGAGCTGGAGTACAGTACCATGGATAGCTCCTATAAAGCTCCAAATAAAAGTTGAAAAACCTGTAATGGATAAGGAGCCCCACCGAAATAGGAGTCACCGGACTCCCCTGGATGTAGAGAGAGTATTTACCATTTTCTCCCTGCGTGGTTTTCCCAATCTAAATTGACCTGCCTCAGAGAGCTGCTGTTTTCTCTGCAGGGGAAAATACAGGCACCATGATTTTTTTCTTTTGATGTAGTTGTCATATTTTGAACAGACAAAGACATGCTTCCACATGAACTAAGCACCTTGTCCAAGTTTGCCAAGTTTCTCATTCTGGTTTTACATTCTTTGCCACAGATAAGAAACCACCACCTTTGATTTAATCCATTGCAAGCTTTCTGTTTCTTTATTACTTACTTGGCAGTCATAAAGCAAAAGGAGAGGCAGTTGGCACCATCCTTGCCATGAATATGCATACCTGGCAGTTTTGTCGTTTCTTCAGAACCTAGATTTCTCCATGCTGGTTTGTCCATTTGCATGTACTTGGAAAATCCAAATCTACAGGAGTTAAAAAGGAAATCTAGGCATGAGCATTGTTTCAGTGTTGAACTTACCAATATTTAATACTCCCCTCTTGCTCTGCCTGACAGCGCTTCAGCTTCTGGGGGGCAATTTTATACAATCGACAGAATCAAGCGGTAAAGGTTTTCCTGGCCTGTACCACTTTCAGGCTGTGGGTGTAGGCTACTACATATCTATACAGTTCCCTGGATAAAACACCCTGCACATAGAAAAATAACATGTTGTCAGAGAAGGTTGGGCTGTACCCTTCTCCCTGACAAGCTTATGATGTGCAGTGAATTTTATCTAAGGAGGAGCACTTGAAACATGCAACCCACTGCCTGAAGCCTGATAATGGTATTGTCTACAATTTGATTCTGCTGATTGTATAAACTGGCCTTCAGTCCTGTTACAGTATGTCATTTCTATTCCTGCAACACATTCTACTTATTCTCCAGTTTCAAAAGGACATTGCAGCTTATTCCATTATATCCTCCTTACAATACAGGTACCGTGCACCCTCATTAATTAAGACAGCTTGGGGGGCATCTAATGCATTTGGATATTTAGATAAATGGTAGTGGGATTTACATAGGGTTACATTTCCATGCACTGCATGAGAGAAACAAATAGGTGGTTGGACTCAATGGCCTTGTAGGCCCCTTCCAACTCCATGATCTATGAAATAGCATGTGTTAAGTGGATAACTGATAGTCAGGCAATTTTATTTACTATATTTATACTCCGCCTTTTTTCCTGCAAGGTGGCTTACATAACCCTCCTCCTCTCCATTTTATCTTCACAACAGCCCTGTGAGGTAGGTTAGGCTGAGAGTCAGTGACTAGCCCAAAGTCACCCAGTGAGTTTCACAGTCGAGCAGGGACTAGAACCCGGATCTCCTGAGTCCCAGTCCAGCACTCTCACAACTACACCACAATAGGACCTTAGCTGTAACTAACAGCTATACAGAAAGCATTTCCACGCAGGAAAACTGCATGCATACTGTAATGTGTGGCAAGCACAAAAGCATGCTTTGTTGCAAGTACACACTGACCTGCACAACACAACAACCCATCATGGGCAGCTAGCCGTGATGGGTTGTCGCATTGCCCGAACCTGGCATGTCTAGCGTGAAGTGGCTTAATCTTCACAAACAAGCTACCCTGACAACCCATAGCTTGGGGTTATCATACCCACAATGGGTTGTTGTGCTGTTCAAACCCTGGAGACTGATTTTGTCATGGCTTGTTGAAAAGTGCCACCGACTCTTTGAGCAAGAGCGACCAAAAGCACTGCCACTCCTCTCCTCTCCAGCGATCTTGCTTCCTGAAGTTTGCCTAGCAACATATTGTGCTGCGGCAGCCTGCGTCCTCCCTCCTTCCTCAGCATTCTCCTCTCCCACCTCCTGCAGTCTTTTGCCACTTCACTTGTTAGCAAAGAAGTTTTTCTTGCCCATGTGAGCCAGCTGTGTGTTATCTGCACAGCACCCTTGAAGGAATTTATTATCCTGCCAGCTTCAGCTGAGTCTTCAATTTGCCCTTCCTCCACACACCCCTGAGCAATGTTCCCCTGGGCGGTGGGGGCCCTGGATTCCTCGCACGTGTGCATCTTAGCTCCTCCCAAGCAAGGTGAGGAGTTCTACAAACGTAAATGCTTTTACAGCATGGTCCTCCAGGCGCTTGTGGACTCTAAAGGGAGATTTATGGACGTTTACACAGGGGTTTTGGGGAGA
Organism: Shinisaurus crocodilurus; assembly: GCA_021292165.1. NCBI lineage: Eukaryota > Metazoa > Chordata > Lepidosauria > Squamata > Shinisauridae > Shinisaurus > Shinisaurus crocodilurus. Next base: position 271,567,795 of record CM037879.1, on the reverse strand, counting down.
AGCCATGACACAGCTATCTTTTGGAACTCGCCTTTGGCAGACAAGCTAGCCACCACGGGCAGATTTTTCACCACCATCACCCCCGCTATGGTAAACGGCCTCCCCATGCGCCCCCTCATTCTCTTGAGACCAGGCCTTTGCACTTCCAACTGTGGCTTCTGGCACTGTACTGGGGTCCAAGGATAACCACGATGACCAGCATGAAGTCCTTGAAAAAAGAAAAACTTTTAACTACTACCACAGCTATACTAGACTCCCCGTAGAGTGCACTTTTGGCTGCTTATAGGTGCAGTGGCGCTCCCTCAACACACGTCTGGATGTGGAGGACGACCTTGTACCAGCTGTGATTGTCGCTTGCTGCATCCTGCACAATATCTATGAGTCAAGGCGGGACATGCTCCTTTAGGACAACCTCGAGCTACCAGGAACAGGGGCTGAAAACGACACTGTTGCCAATGATGGGCAGGCGAACGAGGCCCCACCACTTCCCTTGAATCCAGCATCCGAATCAGCAACTCGGGAGGAAGCTAGAAATATCCGTTCAACTACCTCTGAGTGGATCTGGACCCATTACCCCCGTGCGTACCATTACTAAGAAGGATTTATAACTGCAGAAATGGTGTTCCCATCAGCCTATATGTTATACTTCTTTGGTGTTGCAACACATTGGAGTCTTCTTGGGGGGAAAATAGGCTGGTACAGTTGTACGGGTTGCATAGCAGGAGTGGAGGGAGGGAGGCTTGAGTAGAAAAACTACACACTAAAAACTGCCTGTGGGGCAGGGGTGGGGGAAGACTTGGGGGGGGGGGGGCTCAATGAGATTTCCCTGTCTGAAGCAACAAAGGCAGGAGGGAGGATGAACGAACACGGCTTTATCAACAGGCTGGGGTGGGGGGCAGCAGTGGCTGCAGCACAAACCACTACCCGGGGAGTCGGAGAGAGGAGGGAGGGCGACAGGGAGCAAGAGTGAGAGCTGCTTCAGAGAGGGGAGGGGAGGGAAGGGGGCGATGGGGTGAGCAAAACAAGCATTCCACAGGCTGACCAGCCCCAAACCCTTCCAGACCACTTCTGATCAGATTCTGGCTACAACCTATAAGGCCCACTACAGCGCTGAAGCTGGGCCCCAAGAACTACATCTTTTAGCTAGCAATCACATCTCCTAAAATTAAGTCCTTACTTTCCAGTCACAAAACAACAAAGTCCAGTTATCTAGAAGGATGATTTTACCTCTCCAGATAATAGACATTTTCCTGGTAAAAGCACTTGTTGTGTGTCTCCATGTGGCTCAGACGAGTGTAGTCATTGGGATATACAAAGGACAAATGAACCTGGAAAGAGCAGAAGGAAGTCCATGCAAAATAAAATCATCACTAAAATTGAACTTCAAGATTAGTTTGGACATCCAAGGTTTTCCAGAGATTACAGCTCAGGGTTGTTATCCTCAAATCAATAAACTTTCCTCAGACCTATTTTCACACTACACACTGTACATGTGTTGAATTCTGAGATACAGTTTGTTTTGCATACCAAGGACAGCAAAGATACTATTGATTATGCAGTCGTGTATCCAAAAACAAAAAAGGAGACACATCCTCCCCTAGTTAGCTCTTTTCCTTATTTTCACTTTGTTTTGTTTAATGTAAGCCACCTTCAGCTTGGAAAGGCAGCTAATAAATGCTTTTAATTATAATAATATTTTAAAGCCTTTGTATCTAACCCTTGAATCATTGAAACAAACAGGAACATGAAGTACATGGTTGCTATTTCAGGGTAAGTGAGCATCTTTGTTACTGAGATGTCCTTCAAGTAACTCTCGAGAGCAGCAATTACATTTCCCATAAGGCATTAAGATCTGAGATAGCATCTGATCCACCACAAAGACTCGGGCTGCAATCCTATACACACTTACCTGTGAGTAAGCCCCATTGAAATCAAAGGGACTTACTTCTGAGTAGACACATCTAAAATGGCACTGTCATTCTTTCATTTTTTAGGGATATTCTAATCTGGGGTATGGATTCAAAGTGAATTGGTACAACAATCAGGTGTGTAGCAAGACTCTTTCAATGGGGGAATGAATGGTACCTAACTTAGTATGGCAGGTTAACCCAGTTAGTACCAAAGCTGGAGAATGGCACTGGTGGTCAGCTAATCAAATGTGTTGCTCCTTAGTAAGGCCTTAAGACAAATGGAGCAGGAAGTCTGAACTCTGTTTTTCAAGGAAACAGAGCAAGCAAACAAAGGCAGCCTTAAATCTTGAGTTTGGGCATCACCATGTGAGTTCACATCCAGATACCTTTTTTAACAAAACTGTGCATGCATCTTGGTCCATTAACTCCGCCCCACTCCCCACTCCTCCCCAAAAATGCCAGTAGAGCAACAGCAATGACTGTATCACTATTTGTTGGTCCACTGTCACCACATACCACTATAGTTTCTTAATAATAAAGCCATCCCTTATCATAAACTTCAGTTGACAGCAGGTGCAAGCTGGACAAAGTCTTGAGTTGGGAAATGGGACTTACGAACTGGAGCCCTTGATAGCGTTCTAGTGGGAATCCACGGACAAGGTAACTTGGTTTGTAAGGGCAGTCTGGAAGAATCTTGCGAATCTGTGACTTCCTTATGAGAGGCACTGAGCAGCAGACAAAAAAAGAAAAGAAATGAAAACGAAACCATTAAAAAAGCAGATCAGTTTCAAGTTAAGCCATCTCTAACAGATACAAAAGCCACTGTGGAGGCCATCTCAAGCTAATTACACAATTTTGCCTACCGCAATTGTGAATATTAAAACCTTTTCCCACACAAGTTTCCCCTCCTTCTCTCTCCCCACTAATCATCTGCTTTCATCTGTTGGGATAACTTGGTAATCGATGATATAGCTGTTTCTTCTTGGAAAGATATTTAAGAAACTATATCCTACCACAGGGATGGGTTACTGGCAGCCCATGGACTGGACCCAGGATTCAAATCAATTTTATCCAGTTCTGTGTAGCCACATCTAAAAAAAAATAACTCAAAGGCTGCAGAAGAGGTAGCAAGGCCATATGAAACATTTAAAAAACCACCAAAGTCAGAAATGACACACACAACAGCATGGCAGCTCTTGAAATGAACACTTGACCACTTCCATCCTGGCAAAGACAAGAGTGAGATCACTGCAAATACTATACTAGATTCTCAATGGCTGCTCTTTGGCAAATTACACACCACTGTCTGCGGAAAACCAAATAACAACCACCAAGAGAAGCCTGTAAAGCAAGGAAGGCGGGAAAAGGAGGTGAATGGTGTTTTAAAAAGGAAGTCACTTTGCCCCATCAAGGTGAGATAAAAAAAAGAAGTTTGTCCAGGATTTCACTTGTTGGGGAAATACACTTTCAGTCTGGAGATTAGAGGGGGGCCCAAAGATACAGAAGATATAACATGATGGGTGTTGCAATAACTAGGATGTTTACATTTGTAAATGGTGTCTCGGGGGTCAGGCTTCAGCATATCTGCTGAGTGTTCCATTGCACCCTCCCTGTGCAGAATCCGGCTTGTACGAGTTGCCAGCGTCTGTGGGATGTGACCAACCTCATCCATTTTGAAGAGCTTTTCATCTAAGAAACAGGAAAAAGACAGTGGGATTTATTTCTCTTTTTGCACACCTGCCTAATTCTGTCAAGACCTGGCACATATTACCAGAAAATATTAAGAAGTTTTACAGCACCAAAATCCCTCATTTTGAAAGGTTGATCTGACAGCCCAAACTGAATTGCAAATTTCATTAAATTACAATAAAGTCCTGTTTCACAAGCCTCCCAGTAGATGATGATGATGATGATGATGATGATGATGATGATGATGATAATAATAATAATAATAATAATAATAATAATAATAATAATAGCAGCAGCAGCAGCAGCAACAGTTTTTCTGGGCAGCTTACAAGACAAGAAGAAATAAAATGTAAGATAATAATTAAAAGACATTTTAAAAATCCCCACTGCTGAAAAGACCATAAAGATGGCACCAGGTGAGCTATTCCACAGCAGAGGTGCCACCACCAAGGTCTCTTGCCCTAAAAGCCACCCTCCTCTTCTCATTTGACAGGGGCACATGGAGCAGGGCCTCTGAAGAGGAACTTAAAAGTTCTGGTAGATACATCTAGGAGATGGAAGTATTTACCTTCTCTCAAGCTCAGTGCCTCCTGACACCCACTTCTATGGTGCAACATTTCTGCATTTGCTTAGGATGTGCTGCAGTTAGAGGCAAAGCATTTCTGATGATATGAATGAATGAATGAATGAAGACAAAGACAAGCCCATTCAGTGTTATTAACTCTTGCGATGGGAAGATACTTACTAGCATAAAGGGAGAGGAATTGAGAGTCAATAACTGCAAATTTGGTCTCGGGGTTATTTAGCTTCCACTGAAAGAGAAAGATTATTACAAAACTTATAAATCTGTCAGTTAGGAAAGGAAACAGGCTAGTAACCCACCATGCCAAGTGCAGTGCACTGCTTTAATACTGTGGCCTGTCAGATCTCATGCAGGCAGCAAAACCAGCAGGTTTACTGAGTCCTAGTGGCTGGTGAGCTGTGTTCAGCTTCCCTGGTACAATACAAGTTATACCATTCTGATCTACAAAGTCAAGGAATCGTTCCCAGTATCAGGTCTTCTTCATAAATTATGTTGTGAGTGATGATAACAAGGCTTCTTCACATAGCAGGGGCCCCCGAGACAAGCTGATCCATTTGGAAAGCAGAGGAGCGTAGCCATCAAATACAACTCTTGTATCATACAATTCATTCTTATGGGGAGATCAGACTCTGCACAGGAGAAGTTAAGTGCACTGCAGTGTGTGAACTATGTTGCTAAGTTTATCCTCCATCTTTCCAGTTGTACCGGGCCAGCCCAAGACATTTTGCGGCCTGAGGTGAAGGACAAGATGGTGCCCCCTCCCCATTCTATCTGCAGAAGCCAGCTGGATTGGCAGTTGAATCTTACTTCAACACTGGCAATGGGATTGTATCCTCCTCCACACCTGAGGCAGGAGGGTAGTTCAGGAGCCCTAGAACAGTTTGTATGGCATACATAGCTCCATTCCCCAACAAAGGGGAACAGCTGGAAGGCTGCCACTGCTGGCCCCCATCATCTGCTGCCTGAGTCAATTGCCTCACTCTGCCTGATGGTAGGGCCAGCCCTGCTGCTGTCAGTATATGGATCAGTCTTCTGGTACGTGTAACGGTTGCCCCATCAACATACTCAATGGTGGGGGGGGGGGAAATACTAGTAACACACTTCATACATTAGAGTGAACATGTTTTTCCCCAACAGAGATTAGGAGCTTGACCTCCCACAAGGAAACTACAATGCATGGAGCGACCCTCAGGTCAAGCCCTTGCCCAAGCAAGCCAAATAAATAGTTCATAGCTAGTCTGAGCACTTACTGCCACTTCCACATGGTCTGTTCCTTTGTCATCTTGCTTGTGTAGCACCTCAAAGTAGTACCTGTTCGTGGCTGACAACCTATGAGAGGGAAACCGGGTGGGGGTGGGGGGGGCTATGTCAGTTGCTTTAAATGTGGAGTATTTTGCCCAGCTTAAGCAGCCATGTCACTTTGGATCACTCTTATGACAACAAAGGAATATACCTAAGTGAGAACGAGCATACTTCAAGCTTCCTGTTAGTTTAACCTTCCAGCTAAGGGGTTTTGTTATTGCACTCTACGGTTTTCATGACCTCTGGGAAACTTGCAGTAAAGTCAGGCAATCAGCTGTAGTTGACATACATTATGGTACGATAATAATAGAGGAACCCTTTCCCCCACTACTGACAGCTACAACCCTGCACATGTCGAAAAGACTATCATGGGGAATAACCTCAGGCATGATGACCAATCTTCAGATGGTCAAGATGTCGAGCGATAATTGCAATCTATACATGAACAACACCGGTTGTATGAATCCATACTTGAAATGAGAATCAGCATGTCTCCAGGAAATACCAACAATTGCCACCAGGGAGCACTCTGAAGTTATTTTAGACAGTACAGTGCACTCTACTGATCAGGAGGAATGAAGCCTACATTCACACACACACACCTGCTTGAAAACATTTTGAAGTCACAATGTTCTAAAGCATATTTTTAAAAATGTGGAGATTAATATGAGAGACGATGCATGCAGACTGTGTTCAAGACAGGGTGAGAGGCTCTATTGACTAACACCCAAATGCTGGGTCATGAGAATGTGGTGAGCAGTCTTAAAGTTTGCTGGGCAATATAGAAGGAAGAACTAAGATCTCTGTTCACTTACTTCACTGGCTTTGACTTTTGGCTCCTGAATTTCCCGAACTCCCCAGGTGCTGTCCACTCGTTCCCAGTCTGTACAAAGACAGAAAATATCCCCTTTACATGATGCTTCATTCACATGGAGCTGCCTGCAACATGCTTGTTTGCTTACTGGGCTCTTGTGTGCACCCAGCCCCTGGTTAAATCAGTAGAAATGTTCAATGGCTAGTTAAGAGAATCCAATGCTGCTGACTGTTGCTATTTTTAGTCATTCCTGAACCTCGGGAGAGAACAACATCTGTTATAGCCCAAAGTTGAGAACAGGAGGGGGAGAGATGGCAAATATCCTAAACAGGGGTGGTGTGGTGGTGGTGGTGGTGAGGGGTGGAGCCTTGCCCATTGTGACACTTATTGGCAAGTTTGCAAGTTGTTATAGTGCCAGTCTTGGCTGCCCCATATGTAGGCTTGTTTTAGGGTTATTTGAGGGTTGTCTAACCTGCAAACATTCCCTGCCACCTGGGTTAGTATGACACAACAAGTCATGGGAGCCGGGCGTCTGTGGGTGCCATACAAAAATAGTACCCGTGGGTGCCCAGCATGATGCAACAGCCCTCATGGGTAATTTAAGCCACGGTGGGCTGTCAGTGACCTGGTTTGCATGATCAAAACAAGCCACCATGGCTTCTTTAAGCCATGGTGGCTTGTTTTAATCCCCGGTGTGTGCCAAGTGCCATTTCCCTAATTACTCACCTGGGCATGGCTTGTCATGTCGTATGACATTACATATGGCTTCAACCTATGGCCTGTTAGGTTATCTGAGGGTTGTTTCTCACTCAAACAAGCCAGGTTTAGATGACACAAACCGCACCCAGGCAGCTTATTAGGCTAATGGCACCCAGCATGTGCCACCAATTTAAACAAGTAGCTTATTTAAGCCACTGTGGCTTGTCTGATCATGCCAACTGGCCCAACGGGAACCATCCTTTAGGGAATGGGTGGACTATAGTTCCACAGGAATAAATGAATACATAAAAATCCCAATATGTGATAAGCGTGATGTGATAATGAAATAACAATATTGCACACAAAACACAATACATTGCAACCTAAGTCGCAAACATTTCTGCAGGCCTATGTGTGGTTACTCTAGACAGCAGGAACATATGTACCTACTATGCAGTTTTCTCACCTCATTTTTATAACATTTCCCAGTTTGGGTCCCCCAAGGGATCAGAGAGAAGCGTTCAGACCATACAGACCGGTGCAACCCTGGTCTCTGTAGTGGACCCAGCTAACCCCCAATGTATTCTGGGATACCATTCAAAATTATTTATTTATTTATTTTTATTTAAAACATTTTATACCGCCCAATAGCCGAAGCTCTCTGGGCGGTTTACAACAGTTAAAATCATAAAATACAATATAAAATATAAAATTTAAAACCACAAATTAAAAATAAACAGCAGAGCTAGCAGCAGCAGTTACAATAACGGAATTAAAAACAATTACAAGATTAAAATGATTAAGATGATTAAAATGATTAAAATGCCTGGGAGAACAAAAAGGTCTTCACCTGGCGCCGGAAAGAATACAAAGTAGGTGCCAGGCGAACCTCTTTGGGGAGCTCATTCCACAACCGGGGTGCCACAGCAGAAAAGGTCCTCCTCTTGGTAGCCACCTGCCTCACTTCCTTTGGCAGGGGCTCTCGGAGAAGGACCGCTGATGCAGATCTTAGTGTCCAGGCAGGTACATATGGGAGGAGACGATCCTTCAGATACCCTGGCCCCAAGCCGTTTAGGGCTTTAAATGTTGGCACCAGCACTTTGAATCGGGCCCGGAAACAGACTGGCAGCCAGTGCAGATGAGAAAGCACTGGCATAATATGTTCACGTTGGCCAGTCCCCATTAACAATCTTGCTGCCCTATTTTGGACCAGCTGAAGTTTCCGGACCGTTTTCAAAGGCAGCCCCACGTATAACGCACTGCAGTAATCCAAACGAGAAGTTAGAGCATGGATAACTGTAGCTAGGCTATCTCTGTCCAGATAAGGATGTACTGGTAGTTGGTATATCAGCCTAAGCTGATAAAAGGTGCTCCGTGTCACCGAGTTCACCTGTGCCTTGAGTGACAGTTGTGGATCCAAGAGCACCCCCAAACTATGAACCTGATCCTTCAGGGGGAGTGCAACCCCATCCAGAACTGGTTGAATATCACTTAGCCGGGCAGACGAACCACCCACTAACAGTACCTCCGTCTTATCTGGATTGAGTCTCAGTTTATTAGCCCTCATCCAGTCCATTACTGTGTTCAGGCACTGATTCAGAAAATGTCATTATAGGTGAGAATGTTCTTAATGGCAAATCATTAAAATAACATCTACAGCTTTGCTGCAGGCATTGTAAGACATGGACAGCTTGTTCCCCTTCTTTGCTCAAGCATATAAGGTAACACCAAATGAAGAAATCAGAGAGCATGTACTGTACCTTGCCTACACTGGCCAGTAGCTGCAGGCCTGAGATGTCCTTGCCTGGACTCAGCCAGAACTCTGCATTGTCATCAGCAGCAATGGCAAACTGAAACTCACCTAGAAAAAAATTCCTGGTATTAACTAGTACATTAAGAAGTTCTGTTCAGAAGAGAGACCATCGTTTTCTAGTCCAATCAGGACCAGCCCTACCACTGGGCAGGGTGAGGGAGCTGTTTCAGGCAGCAAACTTTGGTTGTCCTGAAAGGGCAGCAAATGGTTAGTTATTTATTTTTATTATATTTTTACTGTCGAAGATGGGGAGAGGAACTTATGGGATTTCCCACCTCATGTGCCAAAATACCTTGCCTGTCCTTGGTTACTACGCACCTTAACTTGGGTGAGTGAGTGGTGCCATTTGCTGCTCTACCTCAGGCAGCAAAATGTCTGGGCCGGCCCTGATTCTAATGGAGGACAAGCCTTAATCTCTCCTTGGGAAACGGGGAAGATCTGGAAAGCAGAATCCCAACTCCTTTATTTTGTAGTACAGTAAACTAGGAGCACAAGGGAATGTTTTGCAAAAATCTAGGTGTCTTCCTTCCCCCGCCCCATCCCTTTTCTCACTGCAGGAAGCCACCTGCCATGTCTACAACAAGGAATTAGAATGTGCGCTGCTGGTTGAATAATTGGGCTTTGCTTAGTTTTATACCACATCTACACTGCAAATCTAAACTGGTTTAAAGGTCATGGTTGCCCCCTTCCACACCGCCTGAGGATTATAGTTTTGTGAGGTTGCCGAGAGGTCTGTTAAAAGGTCTCTCTAGACATGTCACAGGGTTATAATTCATAGGGTTCCTTGAAAGCAAACCACAGCAGTCAAACCAGTTTAAGCTTGTGATGTACAGCTGGACTTACATTAGATATAACAGGGGAACCTCAAACAAACAAGCAAAAAACTGTTTTCTTAGTGTAAACCAATTGGATTGATTTCTAGCCTTTGTATCTAGCCCATCTGCCAAAACACTCTAGGTGGCATGTACAGTGCCTTGCAGAAGTATTCACCTTGCTTTGACTTTTCCACAGTTTGTTGTGTTATAACCTAGAATTGAAATGGATTTAATTGGCATTTTACCACTTGATATACACAAGATACTCAATACTGTGAAGGTGCAAAACATTTTTATTGTGGCACAAAAGTTAAGTAAACAAAAACAAACTGGCACTCATCGGTTGCATAAGTACCCCCCCCCCCCCCGTCAATACTTGGTAGAAGCTCCTTTGCAGCAATTATAGCTGCGAGTCCTCTCCGGTAAGTCTTTATCAGCTTTGTGCATCTGTATCCTGCAATGTTTGCCCATTCCTCCTGCCAAAATTGCACGTGAACAGCAACTTTCAAGTCTTGCCACAGATTTTTAAACCACTCCAGCATTACTTTGGCTGTGTGCTTAGGGTTATTGTCCTGCTGAAAGGTGAACCTCCACCCCAGTCCCAGGTCCCTTGCAGACTCAAACAGGTTTTCCTCTAGAATTGCCTTGATTTTGGCTCCATCCATCTTGCCCTCAATCCTGACCAGTTTCCCAGTCCCTGCCGAGGAAAAGCATCCCCACAACATGACGCCGCCACCGCCATGCTTCACCGTGGGGATGGTGTTCTCAGGGCAATGAACACTGTTGGCTTTGCACCACACATAGCATTTTGCTGCAAGGCCAAAAAGTTCAATTTTGGTCTCGTCAGACCAGAGAACCTTTCCCGACATGTTTGCTTTGTTTCCCACATGTCTTTTTGCAAACTCCAAATGGGCTTTGATATGGATTTGTTTCAACAGTAGTTTTCTTCTTGCCACTCTTCCATAAAGCCCAGCTTTGTGGAATGCCTGGGTGCTAGTTGTCCCATGGATGGTTTCTCCCAGTTCAGCTGTGGATCTCTCCATCTCCTTCAGAGTTACCACTGGCCATTTGTTTGCTTCTCTGACTAATGCTCTCCTTACCTGGCCACTGAGTTTTGGTGGATGGCCTTCTCTAGGCAGAGTCACAATTGAGTCATATTCTTTCCATTTTGTAATAATGGATTCAATGGTGCTCTGGGGGATTTCATAATTTGGGATTTTTTTTTATAATCCAACCCTGATTGATGCTTCTGCACAACTTTATCCTGGAGTTGTTTTGATATCTCCTTGTTCTTCATGATGCTGTTTGTTTAGATATGCTCTCCGAAAAACTATGGGAACTTCCAGGAACAGGTGTATTTAATCTGAGATCATGTGGCACTGGAATTGCACACAGGTGGATTCCATTTAACTACAGTATGTGACTTCTGGAGGCAGTGGGTTGCACCAGAGCTTATTTAGGCATGTCACAGCACAGGGGGTGAATACTTATGCAAACAACAGTGCCACTTTGTTTTTGTTTACTTAACCTTCGTGCCACAATAAAAATATTTTGCACCTTCACAGTGTTGAGTATCTTGTGTACATCAAATGGTAACAATGCCAATTAAATCCATTTCAATTCCAGGTTGTAACACAACAAACTGTGGAAAAATCAAAGCAAATATGGGGGATTTGAACTGTGATTTGCTGAGGAGTGTATAAATAAACAGAGTAAACAAAAACAAACAAACACAAAACTCAGTCATACCAGGGAAATATTGTAAAATGAAGTAACAGAGATGTAAAAAAACAGAGAGCACTACCTGGTGTTCAGAGACCGGGGACTCTTAAAAATAAGAATCTGTATTCAGACTAAGTCTAGTAAATGTATATTTTTATTTTATAATTCCTTCCTTGCATAAAGCCACAAGCAGACTAGTATTCTTCCTTTCAGAATCACCCTTGCCCTGCTAGCATAGTATAAATCTTGAGGTGGACTACTTTGTGCTCAACCAAGGGCATTCCAAAAGGCCTGGATCAAGGAATGGATTTGCCACAAATATTACACTACCTGGCCAAAATTAAGCACTTGATTTCAATGGTAGAGATTTAAGCATATGCTGAGCGTTCCCACTGAAATCAGTGGAACGTGTAGTGCAGTGTTATACATAGGTCTACTCAGAAGTAAGCCCTCTGAGTTCAATGGGACTTACTCCCAGGTGAGTATAGGATTGCTTTAAACTACTTAACTTGATTAGATCAGTGGTTTTCAAACTTTCTTTTTGCAGATCATTTAAAAATTGCTGGGGGGCTGAGCAGAGCACTTAAAAAACTTCTTTTGTTCTACAAATAAAAGCACATACTTTTATGTGGCGTACTTTTATGTAAGCCAGTGTGGCGTAGTGGTGAGAGTGTTGGACTGGGACTCGGGAGATCCGGGTTCTAGTCCCCGCTCAGCCATGAAACTCACTGGGTGACTTTGGGCCAGTCACTGACTCTCAGCCTAACCTACCTCACAGGGTTGTTGTGAGGATAAAGTGGAGAGGAGGATTAGGATTATGTAAGCCGCCTTGGGTTTCTTGCAGGAAAAAAGGCGGGGTATAAATATAATAAATAAATAAATACATAACCCATATGTTAATAACTGCCTTTCCAGCGCAATGGTTGTACTTGTTTTTGTCAGCAAAGTTATAATGTTTATCAATGTTTGTCTACTGACCATGGTTTGAGAATCTCTTGGCTAGATCATGCAGAGAGAGATTATTAAGAAAGTTTGGAATCTGATCTCATATTTATCTGTACAGCATGGATCTGCAAACTGTGCCCACCTGTGGGAAAGGGGCAGTGCTGGTATGCAAAACTTTAAGCAACATACAGGTACAGCTTCTTTCATTTTGTTTTGTGCCAAAGCACCATGCTGGAGTGTGGGAAGCTCCTTATCTAGGTATGTCTCAAATGAGATCAGACCCAAGCAGTGAACAGTAGAATGATAGGCTCCACTAAAAATACATAATATTTGAGAGGACGTTTATCTTTTTCTTTAACAATTGGTGGGGCTTGCATCAAAATTCTAGTCTAGCTAAAGAAATTTCCCAGACTGAGCTCTGCTCAAGCACAGGATCCATATGTGTTATTGCACAGACCACGAAGAAGAATAAGTTATTATAAGGGAAATGTTATCATTAATAATTTTGCCAAAAGATCTTGTGATAGTGTGTGTGTGTGTGTGTGTGTGTGTGTGTAAAAATGGGAAAATATTTTGTAAAGGATTTCATAGATTTCATAGATCATCGAGTTGGAAGGAGCCTACAAGGCTATCGAGTCCAACCCCCTGCTCAATGCAGGAAACTAGAGGAGGGGGGTCTCCCATCCAAGTAATAACCGGGCCTGACCCTGCTTAGCTTTCCACACTCAGACAAGCTGAGCCAGCGTAAGCCACAGGCCTGTATCATGAAGACTCAATGTTTGTTTCAAATACACAAAAGATGTCACATAAACATTAACCTCCTCCTAAAATTCGGAAACAAGAAATAAAAGATTGATGGTTTTATGCATGAGATTACATTCTTCCATTTTCATTTGTTCTCTTGTAACCTGAGCCCATTTTAGTTACTCCTTACCATCACTGAATGGATGCAAATAGCCAAATATGCGTAATCCATAGTTTTTCCATTGTGGAGATGCTGCCAGTTTCTTCAAAGTGGTCCTTGTCTGAAAGTGCAACGAAAAGGAAAAGTACATTTATTAAACTGAGTTGGAGGAAGATAAAGAAGGTCTGTATCTCACTGGTGGTGTATCAGAACTTGGAAAAATGCCCGATTGTCATTTTGGAGATATCTAGATAGATTACAGTCCGTTGCGTTGGCGGAGAAACTAACCAGTCGCTTTCATGTGGTTAGAGGAGAAATAATGAAAGATAACTTTGTAACAACTTGGTACCCTTTCTTAATGTTTTTCTCAGAACTGAAACGTGAAGATTGACCTCCAATTAATCAGCTGGATTTTTGGCGTAGTAGATTTTAATCTGGCATAGAAATGTACCAATTAATAATACAGTAATACCTTGGATTGCAAGTAACTTGGTTTGAGAACGTTTTGCAAGACAAGCAAATTTTTAAATATTTATTTTAAAAAATTTGACTTGATATACAAGTGACGTCTTGCAATACAAGTACTGTAGTACGGCTTAAATTAAAAATCTCTGTACAAATTTTTTTTGGGGGAATTTCGTTTTGATATAAGAGTGTTTTGGATTACAAGCATGTTTCCAGAACGAATTATGCTCTCAATCCAAGGCATGACTGTAGATTTAATATTTTAATTGTATTATTTACAGATGTATGAACAATGTTGTGTATGTGACTGTATTCAACGTATTGTTATAATTATAATTTTTTTGAGGATTGTTATTGTTTGAAAAACGTTAATAAATTTCCATGAAGCAGGTAAATAATTAAAAGAGCATGGACATCACTGAATATTAAAGACTGTTCTAGTACAACATTTATCTGTGTGACAACCTCCTCACAAAAAGCAGCAGATACTGGCCATTGCCAAAACATAGGTTTAAAAGAAGCATGAGTTGTATTGCACTGCCAACAATTAACCAAATTAGACAATCCTATATTAAAGAGACATTGCAGTGTGAAATAGATACAAAAGTTTTTGCTGCGTAAGAGGCAGCCTAAGATGCATAGATGCAACAGGTAGATGCTAAAGTGGCGATCCACTGATTAGGCATTTTGTGATGGTGCCCACAGCAGTTTGTGCCCAAGGGTCCAAAACGGTTGAAGACTCCTGGAAAGAGCATCCAAAAAGAGAAGGTATGGGGGAGGGAGCACAGCAAGAAAGAACAAATAGCAAAGGTTATACTGAAACAAGGATAGGGCCTGGGGGAGAGTGCACTGTTTCACGGTCCTTGTTTCCTTGAGTGGTCAGACATTACAGAGGCTTTTTTACAGGTCTTGTTTCCTTGTGAGTAGCAGAAATATATGGCTCTTTTAGCAATAGTTTATTATTTACTAATTTGCAGGATGACAGAAGCAAACAGACACATAGATACACAGGATGACAGAAGCAAACAGACACATAGATACACAATGCTGGTCCTAATGTAGCTCCAGTCCTAAAAGCAACAGCACAACTTTATACTCCCACAAGCTTGCTTCACACCAGCCAGAAACCCCAGGAATCTTAAGTTCAAATGCAAAGTGGCTGCATTCAGAAGGCACAATAAACCATGGTTTATTATGAGGGGAACAAGTCTAGACTCCCACCAGACTTGCATGCTCCCCACCTCCTCTGAAATAGCTGCAAGGAGTTCAGAAACGCTTGCTTCTGTTTTTAATGAACCACAGCTTGTCGTGTTGTCCAAACCTGACAAACTGTGGTTGATCTTAACTATGTTTTGTTTGAAAAAAGCCAACTACAAACCACAGTAATGAAGTGGGCTTGTTTCAACAAACCATAGTTAAACTTAATCACAATTTAGAATTTAGATGACACACTGAACTGCAGTCAATCAAAATTGGAAGCAGAAGCTTCCGATCTTCTCCTTGTGGCCGTGGAGGAGGGGAAGGGGCGGGGGCAGCTCATGAACTGGGGGAGGCTAGGCTTATTCCCGTCAAGATAAACCATGGTTTACGGTGATGTCTGAATGCAGCCATTGTGAACGTTTCTCTCTTTTTCTCTCTTTCCACTCTGAAGACAAATTTCAGTGACCAGGTATTGTCCACAATGCTTAAAAAAAGAAGAAGATGAGACTGATAGTCCTTTAGTGGCCAGTAAGGAAACGTCATTTGCTCACCCCCAATTAATAGGCTATACAGAACCTAGGAAGAGAGGGTTCTCTCTCCATTTGGCACAAGAGAATGACATGGGCCATAACAGGATACTCACATGAGGATACAGTGGAAAGTGGAGATTCCTCCTCAGTTGTTCAATAGAGCTACCACACCAGTCCTCAAAAACATGGAGATTGGCTTGGCCTCGAAACTGCAAGCACATGGAAGCACAAGGAGACATACCTTTTACACATAATTCCCATTACCTGGTGCCCACATAGCCTAACCAGTGCCTTACCTCTCTAGGTGGCCAGAGCCTTATATGGCAAGGAGGAGTCTAGCCTTGCAGAGGGCTCAAGAGGAATACATGATCTGAAAACCTGTAATCTGGCATGGTTTGGTGCTTTTATTGTGTTATAGTGAAATATCCTAAATCAAAGTGGATAAAGATGTTCAAGCTTTTCCTAAGGCAGAAATTCAAGAATGTTAACTAGCAAAACTGCTTTTGGCTGATGGGCGTGTTAATCAAAGAGAAAAGGAGCACCTAAAATTTAATTGCATACTTCTGTATTATTAATAAAGTTTATTTACCTAACAAGTAGCAGTATCCAACAGGGCACAACTGCTAACGTAAAATACACTGTGCTAGCGTAAACTACTCTGGAGCAAGCCAATAGTGTTAGCTGGTGTGCTGATTTCTCTGGGAAAGTTTTCTAACACTTTTCCTTTTCCTTTTGTATTCTATACCACACTAATTAGAATATATCATTAGAAAGATCTGATATAGCATGGCAAACCACTGTTTATTAGTCGTCTTGCATTGCTGTCATTCAGTTGTCTGTCTTTTAAGAACCAATGCAAATTGTTACAAATCAAAAGCTGAGCAAGGCTGCAAACACAAATGCTTAACCAGGGGGAAAAAAAAAAAAGACAGACAAAGCTTACACAAACACACCACTGCAACACTGGAGTTGCAAACAGAATATAGGTTAGGCAGCAAAACACGCATAGTGGTTTCATAATCAGAGCTGCAATAAGGGTATCCTAAACTGGAGCCTGTCACCAATGGGATGGCAGGAACAGCCATCCACATATGTATCCCGGAATGCATAACCCCACTGTGTGATGAAAAAGTATAAGATGTTGCAAATCTTCTTCCCACTGCTCTATATCAGTCCTAGACCAGCACTGCCAACTCATGAGAATGGAGTAGGGAGGTGTAATGTATCGGAGAACTGAACACCAAGCATCCAGGTGCCTAACTCCCTGCATCACCAGGGAAGATCTCAGGGTAAGGGAGTTATTGGTCTGATGTTTCCTGCACCTTTATAATGGTCAGAGAGGGAACTGTGGCTCATTAGCCCAGGCAGAACACAGGACTTGAACAACCAACAGGGGCTTGACTGGCTCTATATAACTGCTGCTCCTCTGAACTCGGGAGGATTACGGGCATCCAATGGAGGGTGGAAGGAGCACGGAAGAGAAGGTTGCTTCTGTGCTCCTCCCGCCCTGCAAAAGACTTAGTGGCTGATTTCGGCCGTCTAAGTCTTTTCCCTCAGCTTGTGAGGAAGAGAGGCTGAGGCACTGCCAGGATACATTGTATGCTGTGGGAACCTTACTCCTTCCCTCCCTGCCCCCCGGAATGCCCACAGAACACTGTCTCCAAGGTCGGTCTTCTGACCCTGGAGCTGCAGCTGGGGCAGTTCTTTCTGCGCCGGCTGCCAGGGTGAAGGGAGGGTGCTCCGAGCTTGGGGTCCCAGCTCCGAACTTGGAGCGCATTTCCAAGGGCAGAGGTGGGACTCCGACTTCTCCTATGGCCATCTAGACTCTGTCTAGGTGGCTATAGGATTGCACCCTAAAGGTTCTTAATTTAAATATGCTTGGTTACGATTCCTAATATCAAAATTGGTAAGAGAGTCTTCCCAAGCTAAATGAGCTCTCAACAGCTTTTCCTCCAGATCAATTTCCCTAAACTCCAGCTCAACCAATTCCCCACAAACAGGAACAGATGCTGTGTACTTCAGATTTGGTTAGTGGGTGGTATAGAAATGTAATAAATAAATAAATAAATACACCAGTCTTCCTCTGCCTCCAACTTTTTCTGCTTCTTCTAGCTTCTAGGATGATTCAGATGTTTCAGACACTACTTGCTGAAGTTCCCTCTGATCAGAAATAAAACAAGAACCTAAAATGTATTATATATAACTTGGTTTCCTCATAACATCATTATGTTTGGTATATTAAAAGTATAGTTTATTCAGATACTAATAATAACTTTACTGATTAAGTACTTTTAAATGTTTTTAATTTTAATGATAATTTTTCGAGGAAACAAAATTATACATACCGGTAATACATTTTATGTTCCCAAAGTAAGATCTGTAACGAGCACTAAAAAAAAAAAGTATTGCCTAGTTTTCAATTCTTCCCAAAACTTCAATTTCCCCATATATTTGTGTGGGGGGGGGGTGAGTTGACATTCCCCCCCACCTATGGCGTCAAAATTTCTGGAAATTTTACATCTCTACGACCCCACTGAGCACCAACAAATGGTATGGGGAGTTGCATGTGAATGGATCTTTTGCTACTGCTTTGGTCTTAGCTTCTGTTGCAGCTCAGTTTGACCCACAGTGGATTGGGGGGGGGGGGACACATCTATAAGGCAACATGGCTAATGCTATAGAATGGCAGGTTCAGTACAGGTACGTCTGGCAATGTTAACATACAGGGGACTTCTCGTAAAGCCAGAGGATAATGAGAAAGCTTCTCCTTTGCTGAACCTAAACTAGTACAGGCTGCAGGAAAGAATCTAGTCAGGGGAAGCCATGCTTACTTTTGGAAAGCACTGGAAGGGTTCTGGGCATGCCATTTCTATAGAACTTGAGAAATGTTATCAGACATATCTGAGCTGCTTCCAGAAGGCACTTCTGTCTGCACATAAACAGAGCTGAGTGTTAATTTTACGTTTCCAGGAGGCACCAGCAAAGCAGCTGTTTCAGTCTTGAAATTCTATCTCCCTTGTTTTCCCCACTCCTCATAGGAAGTAGGGCAGAAACCTCCTTGGCTGCTGCTCTGATTTCTTTCAGCACAATATGAAAATAAATATTGTGGTATTTTTAACTGGCTGATTACTGCGGTGTGAAAATGGCTGTTATTATCACCAGTGGGTACAACAGAAGGTTGTATTCTGCAGTATTGAGCACTGGGTTCACACAGCAGGCTAAGCTTCCGTAGGTTAAGCGGCAGAGTGGTTTAGCATGTTGTCTGAACCCTGCATGGTGTTTTAAAAGCCAACATGGTGTGGCTTATAAGCCTCCCTGCTAAGCCATGGCTTGCAGTAGGGTTAAGAAAAACCTAGTAGGTTTAACGTGTTGTCTACCTGGGCAATAGGCTAACCCACTGAGAAGCCAAAAAGGTACAGAACCCCTTGGCAAGAGTGGCAAAAAAGGGCTGCTGCTCTTGCCAAGGGGCTAGCAAAGGGTGCTTTCCACTCCCCCACAACTTTTTTTTTTTTTAAAGAAATGTAAACAAAATAGTTAGCAGTGGGCTACAAAATTCCAGTTCGGCATGGACACTTGTCTGAATGGACCCAGTGTCCATGCCAAAATGGAACTTTGTAGCTGTGGAGGAAGGGGGGGCTGGCTGACTCGCCACAACTCACCCTTTCCTACCCCAAAGGACTCAAGACTTTCAGAGATCTCAAGGTACCAGACTGCCAGCCTCAGCTGTCTGCAATCTTACTTGAATCTCTGTTCAGGGACTTGCCTTTTTGACTGTAACTTGGATTTAGTTGCTGGAACTACAGAGCATCTACAAACATCATGTGGGGTAAAAAAACCAAAAGAAGGTTTATTCAGGTAGCATTTGACAACAAGAATAGGGAAATGAGGGAAGCACACAAAAGGCACACAGCTTGTTACCTGGGGGTCAGTTCTCTTCAGGGTTGGGTCCAGCACAGCCTTGCCGCCCGGGGAGACTACACACCTACCCAAAGGTCTGAGATGGGTAGCCCTCCACAAGGCTTGCCTTGCCAAAGTCCTCATTCAGCTAATTTCACCAGGAGCTACCTGGGGTCGGATCCTGAGGCCGCCCGAAGGCTTGGACCTCTGCTTGGCTTGCTGCTATTGCTCTACAGCCAGCAACCACGCAACAACAAAGACAAAGAGAAAAGGCACACCTTAGAATATAGCTCTTCCCCCTCCCCTCCTCCTTTCTGTAGCTCTGCTGCCTCTAGCCAATCAGGATGCACTTCACCTGGCCAGGTAGGGGAGGGGGACTCATGACTCATGGCATTTACATTTGAAAGCCGGGTCTCCGGCTTTTCAGGACTTTCAGGCGCCATGCCCCATCTGATACTTTATGCACATTTCGCCTCCTCCCAGCCCCCAACTGGCCTTACTTGGTTTACACATGAGGAGGCGTGTGCGTGTGTGTAGGCATGTGAGTGTGTGTGTAGGAACCCTCAGAGGCTCTTTTTCTCCACACGCTCCCTTTTAAAAAAAATGAAACCTGAGAGGTCAACCCTCTCATTTCATTTTAAACTAACTTAAAAGAAAAAGCCTTTGCTAGTCTTCTACTACTAGCACACCTCTTCTCATTCACACACACACAAAAACAAAACAAAACGAAAAACATCAAAACATCAAAACAACCATCAATAAACATGAATCAGAAGTTTACAGGTTTGCATTACATCAGTTTGCATACACAAGAAACATCATATACAATTCAAATGGGAACCTCAACCCTTCTGTTGTCTGACTGGCACTCTGTCTAAAAACTTTCTAGGGTTGCTGCTTCTCCCACAAGCCTGTAGGGGGCAGATTGGCTGACTGAAATGTGACTCTTCAATTCGCCTTTAATTTTGCTTCCAAAGGCTTGCTTCTGCCACCCTCCACCTAACGACATGAACACACCTCCCCTTTTTCCAAAGGCTTGCTGGTGGCCTCCCACCACCCAATGACATGAATACACCACCCCTTTTTTCCAAAGGCTTGCTGGTGGCACCCACCCCTTTTTTCCAAAGGCTTGCTGATGGCACTCGCCACCCAGACTTGAACACACCACCCCTTTTCCCAAAGGCTTGCTTGTGGGACCTTCTACCCAATGACATGAATACACCACCCCTTTTTTTCAAAGGCTCGCTGGTGGCACCCACCCCTTTTTTCCAAAGGCTTGCTAATGGCACTCACCACCCAGACTTGAACACACCACCCCTTTTTCCAAAGGCTTGCTTGTGGCACCTTCTACCTAATGACATGAATGGGATGACTGTTTCTTTTAGAATTAAATGCTGAGCCATGGAGGCTCTACCCAGGCGGCTAGAACACACAGCCTGGCAATCTTCCAGTCTCTTGGGCTTGGCTCCTTTAGCCCACCACCCAAACTTGCATGGGATGACTGTCTCCCTCAGAATTAAATGCTTAGCCATGGAGGCTCCACCCAGGTGGCTAGAACACCAGCCTGGCAATCTTTCAGCCGTTAGAGGGCTTCCCGCCTCTAACATTCCTTTTAACCCTCTGCATTGTTCTCTCGCCTCTGACTGATTCTTCTCTGGCAACTCTTCCCTGCCCTGAGGCACTTTGAACACATGTAGACATCATACATACAATTTCAAATTGACATGATACAGTTTGGACTGACATTTGCATTTGGGGACAAGACAACACAAATAGTTCCATTGCTTACACTTGGATCACCCGTCCCCTCCCTTCCAGCAACAATTTATCAACAAGACAACACAAATACACTTGGATCACCCGTCCCCTCCCCTCCCACTCCAGCAACAATTTATCAGTTTTTATTGGCTTTAATCAACACCCAATCTCAGTCCCCTTTCTTCTCGCTGGAGACACCTGGAGGGTGTCCAAAATTCCTTTGTCCGTGCTTCTCTTCACCAGCTAGGAGGGAAATTCCCTTTTCTTTCTGCTCCTTTCAGCCCTCCACTTCGGCAGCACAAGGAAAAAGTCTCTTTTTCTGGGGGGGGGGGGGTTCTGATGTGCAAGCCGGGGAGCAGTTTCTTTTAACACCTGAAACTATGCCTCCTCCCAAATCCTGCCCGCTGCTGCTTAGCCTGGCCATGCACCATGGCCCCCCAAGAGCAACTGGACAGTCCAAGTTCAAAATCTGAGTCCTTCTCCCGTGGGAGAGATGTAGGGAAGGACTGTGCCCTCCCTCCCCAAAGTCTTGACAATTTCTCTGGGGCACATAGCACAACCAAATCACTCATCAAACGCTGTCCCAAAATTCAACGTTTTGCTCACCAGTCTCTTAAGAGAGGCTTTCTGGTCTTCTGTTCCCCTTTCTTCTGCTCCCCTTGGAACACATGCGCGCGCACACACAGTCTATTTCTTGCTTCTAGCCAGGGCTCCTCCAGCTCTGGTTCTCTTGGATCACACAGTCGCCTTCCCCCAGCCACAGATTTCTTGCACTCGATGGGGATGGTAGGATCCGCCTCCGCTTACTCACTCCACAGTTGAGATTTCTTGCCTTCAACACTCCCCGCTGGCACCTAGGCTTCCACAGACTGGGGTAGCCCCTTCCAGCAATCTGAACGTTTTCCCTGAGGCTCAATCTCACACTTGCTGCCCTCTGCTCACTTGCTGGGCACACAGGCTGTTCTGGAACTTTTTGGAGTTTGCTTTCTTGCTTACTCACTCCACAGTTGAGATTTCTTGCCTTCAACGCTCCCCACTGGCAGCTAGGTTTCCACAGACTGGGGTAGCCCCTTCCCAGCAATCTGAACGTTTTCCCTGAGGCTCACTCTCACACTTCAATCTCTAAAAAATAACAAAACCTCTACCAATGTACCAAAGTCTCCCCAAGCTTCCCTATTTGCCCACGTGCACCCACTCTGTGGTCCAGTTTTGAATCCCACCTCTGCCACCATGTGGAGGAAAGGGGGGCTGGCTGACTCGCCACAACCCACCCTTTCCTACCCCAAAGGACCCAAGACTTTCAGAGATCTCAAGGTACCAGACTGCCAGCCTCAGCTGTCTGCAATCTTACTTGAATCTCTGTTCAGGGACTTGCCTTTTTGACTGTAACTTGGATTTAGTTGCTGGAACTACAGAGCATCTACAAACATCATGTGGGGTAAAAAACCAAAAGAAGGTTTATTCAGGTAGCATTTGACAAGAATAGGGAAATGAGGGAAGCACACGAAAATGGAGGGAGACACTTTGGTACACAGAGTAAAGCCACAAAATAACAAAACCTACTGATTCCTTATATCTCTCAGGCACACAGCTTGTTACCTGGGGGTCAGTTCTCTTCAGGGTTGGGTCCAGCACAGCCTTGCCACCCGGGGAGACTACACAGTAGCCCAGTGCTATTTGTTTTACATTAAAAAAAAAAAGGTTGGGGGGGAATGGGAAGCACTCTTTGCAGCAGAATCTTCAGGTTTGGGGGGGATTCATGTCCCCCTGGGTTGCCCTCACTTTCCCAAGTGTGGATAACCCAAAAGCACAAGGCCCCCCCTAAAAAAACCCAAGATCCTGCAAAAATGGGTGTTTGGGGGGACACCCTTTCAATTCCCCCCTTCCACACAGGATTCCTGAGGTTTTTTGGGGGTGCTGGGAGGCCCCAACTGTCCCGTCAGTTTTGCCATTTACCCTAAGTTTATAGCACCTCAGGAAGTGGCAAAACCAGAGGGAATCCCCTGTGCTGGGGGGGTAGTGCAAATGATAGCTTGGGGGGGGGGTCCTTGGTGCTCCAGTGGTGTACCTGCAGGAGGACTGATGAGAGAAGAGGGTGGCGGAAATGTCCAGGGAACCCTGCTGTGCCCCATCATTAGTCAGGCACAGCCAGGGCTCCAGGCAAATTTAAGCCCACAAAGGCTTCAGAGCCTCTGTGGGCTTAAAGTATTGTGTGAACCGAGCCACAGACTCCCTTGAAATGCTTGAGCAAAGGTTCTATGTAACCTGAACTGGGGTTGCAAAAAATCGTGATATTTTTTTTTGCAAAAAATTGAAAAAATCAATTTTTAAAATTTAAATCAATGATTTTTTTTTATTTAATCAATCCCCACCCCAATTTTTTTTTTTAGTAAAATTAATTTCAAAGTTTCAGGCAACCACATGTACAAATAGCCTAATAAGAACACCAAATTATACAGAAAACCCTTTCCTCATCTTTTTTACGTTACAAGTATTATTGGTTTCCAGGCTACCTACACGACAGGGTTGCAAAAAATTGTGATCTTTTTTGTGTGTGTGCAAAAAATTGAAAAAATCAATTTTTATTGGTGATTTAATCAATGATTTAATCATTGATCTAAATCATTCTGATTGCAACCCTGCCTGAAACATTGTTCTATTCTTCTTTGGTCCAATAAGCCTGAATTTTATTTATTTATTTATTATTTATTTATCTAATACATTTTTATACCACCCAATAGCTGAAGCTCTCTGGGCAGTTTACAACAGTTAAAACCATAAAATACAATATAATATAACTATAAAATTTAAAACCGCAGATTAAAACAAACAGCAAAGCTAGCAGCAGTTCAAATTACAGTAACAGAGTTAAAAACTACAAGATAAAAATTATTAAGATGATTCAAATGATTAAAATGCCTGGGAGAATAAAAAGGTCTTCACCTGGCACCAGAAAGAGTACAATAATTTTGGATCCCATGTGAAAAGCTCCCTAAAATTCAATTTGGGACCTCAGCACCTTTAAATGCAGGGACTTCCTGCATTGATCAGGGGACTGGACTCGATGTCCTTATAGGCCCCTTCCAACTCTACCTATGATTCTATGAAATGTGGCACTTTGCAACACCTCTGGATAGCCAGCAAATGGAGGTGGCCTAAGCAGTGTCTACTTTGGAGAATTTAGTCCAAGAGCTTCTTCACACATTATATATTATTAGGTGTACAGCCAAGATTTTTTAAATTTATGCATACATCTAAAAATGTGAAGTGTGAACATGACAAACAGGTGTTTGCAAATGTGAATTTCATACAGGCACACTCACACCAAATAACAGCACTGGCTGCAGTTTCCTGTAGTGTACACTCGAAGATTTGTCCTGTAGAATGTGCAAAACAGCCTTAAGCAATTTGCTAAAAGTCACGGTACAAGTGAGCAGAGGCAGTGGTAAAAACTAGGGATTCCAAATATCCAGAATTGTGCCAAATTCAATTTGGACTTTCCCCATATAAAATGTTGCTCAAACAGAAAGTCATATGGAAAACTCAGAGAACCTTGGGAAGAAGTTAATTATTTCCCTACTCCACATTTTGAAAATGCACAAAGAAAGAAAACAGAAAGCTGACAAAGGTGTAGGTCTTTGTAATGCAGGAATTATCTGGCCTGTCAAAATTCTAGGAACACTGTCTTTCATTCACACATCTGACACATCTGCAACTATTCCCACAACATGAAGTTTATTTATTACATTTATACCCTGTGCCTTTCCTCCAGGGATCACACTACAGTGTACGTTAAGGTTCCAAGTTATCTCCCACGGAGGCACTGACAAAACTTGGAACTGCTTAGCTTCAGCAAATTTACTTGGTTGCTTTACCATGTCTTATGTCCATGTTCCATGTAATCAGCCATTTTCTGCCACCTCCCTGCAAAATCTGAAGCAGCCATCACAGCTTGTTGGGAAGGGCTCTTTCAAGCTGTAATTGCTAGGAATAAATAGTGGAAAAGCTTTGCTCCATTTTTTATTCTTTGGCAGTTCAGTATCTCTGGGGCAAATCAGCTGCGTACAATCTGAAGAATGTGCCAATGCGGGTGAAGATAAACTACACAAAAAGGAGGTTTGAGCCAGAGGAGAATGGAGACATTGTGCTGCTTTAAGAAATTTTTAAAGCAATTTTATAAGACTCTTCTGTCTCCCCATTGAAGGTTCAGGGGCTACTCCTCCTCTAGATAATGTCCAATGACTTGAAGCCACGACCACAGATTGAATTGCAAAACTATGCACTTGTGAAAATGTATTAAGAAATGTTAGCAACAAAGACCTCTTCTATTCTTAGGTGCAGCAATTCAACACCTGGAGGCGGAGAGGAGGCAGAGATGTCAGCAGCCCTTGTGGGCACCACATAGATTCATAGATCATAGAGTTGGAAGGAGCCTACAAGGCTATCGAGTCCAACCCCCTGCTCAATGCCGGAAACTAGAGGAGGGGTCTTCCATCCAAGTAACAACCAGGCTTGACCCTGCTTAGCTTTCCACACTCAGACAAGCGGAGCCAGTGTAAGCCACAGGCCTGTATGTTCCAACAAGCAAAAGGTGCACCTTTCTGCACTGGCTAGGTTCCCTCTGGAAAAGGAGGGTGAAAAGAGGCACTCACATTTAAATATCAATACAGGAGAGAATTTAAGAATTGCTTAAGACTTGTAGTTTAAACATATGCTCTAGTAGTGTCCTAAATAAGCATACTTTTTAAAACTGAATCCTGGATAAATAGGAGAACTTCACAGCATAGGAGACTAAGGGTCCCTTTCAGAACAGTCAGTGGTGGTATTGTATTTGCAGAAGACGCCATGGATTTTAAGATCAGGCTATGCCAGATGTCACTGATGTCACCCCTATGCCATACGTCACTGATGTCACCCCTATCAAAATAAATGGCAGAACTCCCAATACTGATATTTGGGATAACAAAATTGTACAAAGCACAAGGCAGGTAACAGTCCTGTTCTGTGTGGCATAGTTTTAAATTTGGTTTTTAATATTTTAAACTATTCTGTATGTTTTTTATTGTTGTTTTTATGTATGGAGTGTTGTGAACCGCCCAGAGAGCTTTGGCTGTGTGGCGGTATATAAATGAAATGAAATGAAATGAAATAATTAGAGCTGTGCCAAATTGGTTTCCCCCAAAATGTCTGCACAAAATTTGCCTGAATTCTGAACCAAGAAAAATGTAAATTTGCAAGCAATGTAACAGATCAATCTTATGCTTGAGATCTGCCAGCTGGCAGAAGTCCCACTATGCTGGTATAATGCAAGATACGCCAGAGGAACACCTCAAATACGGCAGCGGAAGAGCTAGAATGGTACACAGAGTCACGGGCGGGACAGGGGTGGAACAAGGGAGAAACACACCTATGTGGTATCGTATATCCCTTCAATCCATGGTCACGCCCCTATTGATGGTGCAACTTTACTCCAGCACTAGACTTGGCACAAGAAAAAGGTTAAAAAAATAAAAATAGCTGCCTCTGCGTAGACAACTGCCCTGCCCACATCACCACAACAGAGCATAGGACATAATCCAATCACAGTATACCACCAATAGCATATAAATCCCACACAGAGAGACCACAACTCAACATGATAGGCATGCAGCATCAAGTGATGACTCTCTGGCCTCTTGTCCTGCAGAGTAAGCATGAAACTAAGTAGTATCAGGCTCAGAATTCTGAAAACATTATGAATCTACTGAAAACAAATACGTGTTTCTAGCCATTAAGGCAGAAAAGACAGTTTTGAAAACATGTGTGGGCAGATGCCTGCTGAGATCTCAGAAGCTAGAGAGGAAGATGAGCTTTATTTCCACTAGTGGGGTCGAGGTGAGTGCTATGCATTGTTCTTTGCCTGTCTTCATAAGCAGCAGAAGCAGAATAAATTATGCAAAAATATGAAGATATTGCTTGCTTTGCATGATGGGCAGAGCACTCCTAGACCTCCTAGAGGGAGGGAGGGAAATATGCTGCCACTATGGCAGTAGAATGGCTGCTGTATCCTATGGCTCAGGAGAAGAGGGAAAAGACACAGAACCAGAAAATAAAAAAATGGCATAAAAACAGACGACACCCCCAGAGTGTCTCTGGAAATTCTGCCACTGCCAAGCAGTCAGACACTGAGCCTATGCCCACAAAGAGGGAGCCAATGAACTCACAACAATGGGGACATACCATTAGTACAGACCCCTGCAAAATGATGCCAAATGTCCCAATCCACCAGCCCCAGTGACACAGCCAGCAATGACCTCACTACTTCCAGTCACCTGACATTCTAGGTCAAGTTTAGGTTTGAGGAGAGATGGCTGGACTTAAAATGGACTTTGCAGCCCTTTCTAAAGTTGTTATGAAAAGACAAATAGTTAAGCATATCTGGGACACAAAGGAGTTAAGACACAGAGCCATGGACTCCTAGGTCCTCTTTACACATTGCTGCTACCTCTACAGTTGCTCCCAACTGGTCTAAGTACATATAAAGACTTCTACCCACATGGTTTGGCATTCTGGCATCTTTCCATACCAGAGATGTCATGGACCTCCTAAAAGAGCAGGTATCCCTTGCATAGCTTTAAAAACATACCAGGATGCGGAACCATGCTGGTGGATATCTTTACATACACCAAGTTCCGAGTGAAAGTAGCCTTGGAATTAGTGAAACCTACACTGGGAAAGGCATGTATAAACTAGAAAAGGAACTACAGTAATGGATAATTTAGATCCAACTGTCTGCACTAAGACCAGACACCTTCTTGGGAAAAATACATGTGCAAATGAATGAATAGTTTATTCTCTTCTTCCAACCCATCCCCAAATATATGAAAGAGGCTGAAGATAAGGTCCCTTCAGCACTGATGACTTCTATCTCATCTTCACCCCACCCGCAAAGATATGTTTACTCCCTCCATGCACTAGATTGCAAGAACAGTACCCTGTTCTAATTTTCCATTCTTAAAAGCTGCTAAGTGGGAAAGAGTGCCAAATGTTGTCTTCTGTCAAAGATGCTTTGTTTTCTGAGATTTCTTTTTATTGCTCAGGTTTGCCAGGAACACACACCTTCTGTTCAAACAAAGCCTAACTTCATTATATGTTGGAATAAAACCATCCCCTATTCCTTTCCTGGCCCTTTTATTAGCCACAGGAATCACCATGCAATAAAATGCTTAGACAGATGCTGAGAGGACAACAAAGGTATCATATATCCCCCACTAATTACAGTAATTTGTGAAGAAATATGGATTGCTTATGCTTAAATTAATCTATAAGCCACTACAAGTTTCAACAGTAAATTAGCTTACTGTTCAGCTGGTATCGCTCGAGGATGTTGACAAGGTGCTTGGACAGGTTCGTGCAACCACACTCACATTGGATCCTTGCCCCTCTTGGCATCTGCATTGGATCCTTGCCCCTCTTGGCTTATTAAATCTAGCAGGGAAGGAACAGCTGGCTGGGCCAGGGAGGTGATCAATGCCTCCTTGTGAGAGGGAGTGGTCCCATAATGCTTGAAAGAAGTGGTGGTGAGGCCACTCCTGAAGACACCCTCTCTGGACCCGGAAGATCTAAACAACTTTAGGCCGGTAGCTAATGTTCCTTTCCTGGGCAAGGTCCTTGAGCAGGTGGCCAACCAGCTCCAGACCCTCTTGGATGAAACTGATTATCTGGATCCATTTCAGTCGGGGTTTAGGCCTGGTTTTGGCACGGAAACAGGTTTGGTTGCCCTGTATGATGACCTATGTCAGGAGAGAGACAGGGGGAGTGTGACCCTGTTGATACTCCTAGATCTCTCAGCGGCTTTCGATACCATCAACCATGGTATCCTTCTGGCGTGGCTGTCTGAGTTGGGAGTGGGGGGCACTGCATTGCAGTGGTTCTGCTCCTACTTGGATGGCCGGCTCCAGAAGGTGGTAGTTGGGGAATACCGCTTGGCCCCGTGGACTCTCCAGTATGGAGTTCCTCAGGGGTCGGTCTTATCCCCCATGCTATTCAACATCTATATGAAACCGCTGAGTGGGGTCAACCGGAGTTTTGGAGTCATCATCATCAGGCGATCACTCGTGACCGAGTAAGATTGTCTTCCGGGATAAAATGAGGAAATTCTAAAGAAGATTGTGTAGACTCTAGCGATGGGTCCGTAAGTGACTGTGGAGGCCAATTCTAGATCCACACAGCTTCCCACAGTGAGGACACAGGTTACCAGATAGAAGATGGTCCTGTAAAGGATTCATTTGACGTGCTTTTCGCTTAGCACGTTTCTCCCTTTCACCTTGCACTCGGGCTTCTTCAAAGTCCATGGAACCTTTGTGAAAGGCCAACCTCCATTTAGATCGTTCATGGGCCAGAGCTTCCCAGTTTCCAATGTTTATATTGCATTTTTTTAGATTAGCC
Source organism: Shinisaurus crocodilurus (assembly GCA_021292165.1). Lineage (NCBI taxonomy): Eukaryota > Metazoa > Chordata > Lepidosauria > Squamata > Shinisauridae > Shinisaurus > Shinisaurus crocodilurus. The sequence continues at coordinate 271,538,322 of CM037879.1, read as the reverse complement.
TTATGAACATCTTTAAACCTCTTATATTGACCACCGATATTCCGCTTTCCATCCTTGAGTTGGGAGTAAAGTAACTGCTTTGGGAGACGGCAGTCAGGCATTCGAACAACATGACCGGTCCACTGAAGTTGGCGTTGAAGGATCATTTTTTCAATGTTAGTAGTCTTTGCTTCTTCCAGTACACTGACATTTGTTCGCCTATCTTCCCAAGTAATTTGCAGGATTTTCCGGAGGCAACGTTGATGAAACCTTTCAAGGAGGTGGAAGTGACGTTTATAGATAGTCCATGTTTCGCAGGCATACAATAAAGTTGGTAATACAATGGCTTCATAAACCAGTGTTTTGGTCTTCTTACAAATATCCCGATCCTCGAACACTCTATGTTTCATTCGAGAAAATGCGGCACTTGCGGAGCTCAGACGATGCTGGATTTCACTGTCGATGTTAGCTGTAACAGAAAGATAGCTGCCAAGATAGAGAAAATGATCGACATTTTCCAGTATTGTCCCGCCAAGCTGGATAGATGGCATCACCAAAGGATTGGCTTGCACTTGCTGATGAAGCACTTTGGTTTTTTTGATGTTAAGTGAGAGACCAAGTTTTTCGTATGCTTCTGCAAAAGCATTTAGGATAGTTTGGAGATCATCCTCTGAATGTGCGGAGACCACATTATCATCAGCATACTGAAGTTCCACAACGGAGGTTGTAATTACCTTACTTTTTGCTTTCAGCCTGCTGAGATTAAAAAGCTTTCCATCTGTTCGATATATAATTCCCACACCAGTGGGAAGTTTCCCCTTGACAAGATGTAAAACCATGGCGATGAAAATGGCAAATAATGTTGGGGCGATAACACATCCCTGTTTAACACCTGATCCCACTTTAAATGGAGCACCATGAGAGCCGTTGTTGTCCAAAACCGTTGCCGTCATGTTGTCATGGAGAAGTCGCAAGATATTCACAAATTTATTGGGGCATCCAATTTTCATTAGGATAGTCCAGAGAGCTGTACGGTCTACAGTATCAAAGGCCTTAGCCAAATCGATAAATGCCATATAAAGGGGTTGATTTTGCTCCCGGCATTTTTCCTGGAGCTGACGTGCAGTAAAAATCATGTCTACTGTCCCTCTAGAGGGGCGGAAACCATATTGAGTTTCAGGGAGGATCTCTTCTGAAATAGATAGAAGACGGTTTGCGAGAATCCTAGCAAATATTTTACCTGCGGTTGCTAAGAGAGAAATGCCCCGATAGTTTCCACAGTCTGTTCTATCACCCTTCTTAAAGAGGGTGATAATTATGGCATCCCTGAAGTCTTCTGGGATCTCTTCTCTTATCCAGATTTTTTCGATGAGTTTATGAAGATGTTGTACAAGTTCGGGGCCCCTTCTTTAAAGATTTCAGCAGGAATCCCATCTGGTCCACTAGCTTTGTTGTTCTTCATTTGATTAATGGCTTTTTTTACTTCATCCAAAGTGGGGAGTATTGCAAGTTCCTCTTTAATTTGTTTTTGCGGGATTTGCGAAAAAATCTCATTATCCACCTTAGATTTACGATTTAAAAGGTCATAATAATGCTCTTTCCAACGCAGTGCAATAGACTCTTTGTCTTTTAAGAGTTTGGTGCCATCTTTTGATTGTAAAGGGTTTGTACCATAGGTTTTTGGTCCATAAATGGCCCTTGTGGCCTTAAAAAAGCCCCGTGCATCATGAGATTCTGCAAGTTGTTGAATTTCTTCAGCTTTCTTTTTCCACCAAGCGTTCTTAAGTTCTCTTGTTCTTCTTTGGACCTCAGCCTTTGCGCTAGCGTAGGTTTTTTTCTTGGCAGCGCAGTTAATATCATTTTGCCATATTTGGAAGGCTTTCCTTTTTTGGTCAATTATATATTTAATCTCATTGTCATTTTCATCAAACCAATCCTGATGTTTCTTAGTTTCATATCCAATAGTTTGTTCACAAGCTGCAATAATGGAGGTTTTCAGCTTAGACCAATGGTCCTCAATGTTGTCAGGAGGTTCCGTAGGTAGATGTTCCTTAAGAAGTGATTGAAGACGAGTTTGCTTAACATCTATATGAAACCGCTGAGTGGGGTCAACCGGAGTTTTGGAGTACATTGCCATCAGTACGCTGATGACATGCAGCTCTATTTCTCCTTTTCATCTTCAGCAGGTGAGGCTATGGATGTGCTGAACCGGTGTCTGACTGTGACAATGGACTGGATTGGGGCTAACGAACTGAAGCTCAATCCAGACAAGACTGAGATGCTGTTAGTGGGTGGTTCTTCTGACCGGATGGAGGGAGTTCAACCTGTTCTGGATGGGGTTGCACTCCCCTTGAAGGAGCAGGTATGTAGCTTTGAAGAAGCCCGAGTGCAAGGTGAAAGGGAGAAACCTGCTAAGCGAAAAGCACGTCAAACAAATCCTTTATAGGACCATCTTCCATCTGGTAACCTGTGTCCTCACTGTGGGATGCTGTGTGGATCTAGAATTGGCCTTCACAGTCACTTACGGACCCATTGCTAGAGCCTACACAATTTTATACAATTTCCTCTTTATATAATTTTCTTTTTGTAATTTTATCCTGGAAGACAATCTTACTCGGTCACAAGTGATCGCCTACTACCATTACCTATCAAAAAGTAGAGCATAAAAGCTATACCAACAGGAGGTTTGCCATCTAGCTATTTGTAAAAAACAAACAAAATATCTATTTCCTGGGCAGTTCCTGACTGGGTACCGTATTTTTCGGACCATAAGACGCACTTTTCTCCCCCCAAAAAGGAGGGGAAAATGTCTGTGCGTCTTATGGAGGGAATGCTAAAAAAAAAAAACACACAAAAAACACCCCAATGATTTATTTTTCCCTACCTTCTTCTGCGCGCCTCAAACCGGTCCGGCGTAAGAGCGGAGGGCTCCTGGACGGAGCGGGGCAAGGCCGCCCATGCCTGCCACAAACTTTGCCATGGCGGCGGTGCCCCCCCCAGCAGGGACGTGGGCGGGCGCAGGGCCAGCTCTGCTTCGCGTGGCTCCTGCGCAGAGCGGGACAAGGCCGCCCACTCTTCCGAAAGCTTTGGCGCGGTGGTGGTGCGGCGCCAGCGGCGGCGCCCCCCCATGGCAGCAGGGATGCGGGCGGGCGGGCGCAGGGCCAGCTCTGCTCCGTGCGGCTCCTGCGCAGAGCGGGACAAGGCCGCCCGCTCTCCAAAAATTTTGGTGTGGCGGTGCAGCAGCAGCGGCGGCGGCACCCCTCCCCCCCCACGGCAGCAGGGACGCGAGCTGCGCGGAGCGGGACAAGGCCGCCCGCTTCCAAAAAACTTTGCCGCTGCAGCACCGCCCCTGCCCCCCCCCCTAGCCCGGCAGCAGGGACGTGAGCGGGCGGGCGCAGGGCCAGCTTTGCCGCGGTGACTTCCAGAGCCCACCGTCCCTGCCCCGCCCGTCGGCAAAAGAGTGGAGGCCTCTTGGGTAGAGCAGCGCAAGCCCCTGCCTCCCAGCTGATTCCCCCCTTACCAGCTGATTCCCGGCCACTTGATTCCCGCCAGCAGCAACGCAACTCCCAGCCAGCCACGCTCTCATTGGAGGCGCCGCGGCTGAGGGACGGAGGGGGGCCAGCCAATGGACAATGCTGCCGCCGCCACCAACACTGAAATCTTGTGGCAGCGCGGGCAGCAGGCTAGGTGGGGAGTCGGATTTCTTCATAAAACCTATGTGGGTATTATTACCCTACTGCTTTAACATGATCCTGGAATTATGTAAGAATATCCTATCCATTATTTGGAGGGAAATGTGAGTTGTACCATTTTGTATACCCCACCTTTTTTCCTGCAAGGGACTCAAGGCGGCTGGTACTGGTAATCCTAATCCTCCTCTCCATTGTATCCTCACAACAACCCTGTGAGGTAGTAACATTATAAACATTTTATAAACACAGTGCTAAATTAAAGAAATTGCTTAGCCACTACACCAGTGCTCAGTGTAAAGCTGGCAAATGTACTCAGAGGCAGGCACCCTTATTCTTTTATATCTCTTCCATAATTGAGGTGGTAACAATAACAATCTCATAACAATGAAGGACACATTACTGATAGTTCCTTCATTAACTGTAGTATTTTCTTGCAGAAAAATACCACCGAATATTTTTTTTTCTTGTTTTCTTCCTCCAAAACCTACGTAAGTGCGTCTTATATTTTTTTCCCTTGTTTTCTTCCTCCAAAACCTAAGTGCGTCTTATGGAGCGAAAAATACGGTAAATAAGGTGTGTCCATTTTGCTCTGGCAGCTGCAGCAACTCTAATACAAGCAAAGCACATGGAAAAAAGTGACTAGAAGATGAAAACGTCTCTTTTCTGGGGAAATATTGAAGCTAATCAGGCTGCTCAGTCTGGTTTATTCTCCTCTGACTTGTACTCATAAAGGTTTTGAATCTGGGCCCATTGCCTCTACAATTGGCAGCCCCTGGCCCAAGTAACCCTGAGGGGAGCTGCCTGGCTAACCCAAGCTCTCCTTCTATCTTTACCACATTTTCAGACAGCTAAGAGGGGGGGGGGGAGAAAAGGGAATGAGTAACTCCTAGCTCTTACTGAAAGCTAGGGGCGGGTAACTAAAAAAGACAAACAAAAATCACCTCCCAGCATATTATTGGGATTTCTCCACCTTTTCAGACTCAACCATGGTATTCAAATCTAGTCCAAACATGTATGCCTTACATTACTTCTGAAAAGTGCTCAGGCTTGGATTTGGAGAGTATACAGTAGCAGAGATTTCCTAACATGTATTGCATGTACCTGATCATTGCTTGGTGCCATTAAAAGGGTGTCCTGCCCTCAACTGTAGCTGGATCTGACAGAAGTCGTGGTATCTAAAGTACGTTCGGCCTAAGGTGTTTAGCATAAAAATGGCACATACTTTTAGCTGCCCCTTTGTGTAACAGTTCAGCATCCAATTCTTCTCTCCGTGATAATGATGTACAATGTAAATATACATGATGTACATCCATTGCTAACTCTGATGGAAATAATAAAACTCGTGAGTTCTACTTACCTGATATTCCACTCTAGGGTTATCCTGATTTCCCAGGGCTTTAGCCAGCTTACCCCAGCTTCCATATCCTGCACAGACAAAGGAGGAAGATAACAAAATAAACCTTTAGGTTTTTTTTAAAAAGTAACTCAACTACTATGCAGCCACTAATAATCAATCCCTCTAGCCCTTTATGTGACACAAGGAGATGCTGTCCATATTTTAAAGATAGTAGGATATAAGCACAGAACAGCTAAGAGATGTATAAACTAATCCTATGAATCCTATGAAACTTTACTTACAAGTAAGTACCAGTGTCTTATTGTGGATTACTCCCAGATAAGAATCAAATCTGCCAATGTGTCATTCAAAGGGTTAAATCCAGAAAACACTATAAAACCCTCAAAGGTTTACAATGATGATGATGTATTAATGCACTTCTCTGAACTGCCTTTCCTAAGATTCCAGCAAGCTCAGGATAAATATTGGTAGATAAATGGCATACAATATTAAAACTGGGAAAATCTCATCAGATGCTGGCATGTAGAAACTTAGGGCACAATCCTATGCATGTTTAGACAGAAAAAAGTCCTACAACTCCCAGCATTCCCATGGCAGGATGGGGAATGCTGGGAGTTGTAGGACCCTTTTCTGCCTAAATATGCATAGGATTGCACCTTTAAAATATTTGTCTACTCCAGTGCAATATCAAAATATCACCCTAACTTCTCAAACTAGTGAGCCTTCTACTTGATTTGAACATGGATGGATAGAACACGACGGTCAGGTCCCCAGGTCACTTTTTGCACAGTCTTTGCACTCTTAATAGTATCCTTAGAATCTTTGTTTGTGCAGACTAAAGTTCCCACACACACACACACACCACATGTAGGTAACAATTCATGAATAAGAATATCAGAATGAACATACCATAGCCACTAGCTCTGGTTTCCCATCCATCATGTCCATTTAAATGAACTAATACACACGTTATGTGTTAATAAAGGGGAAGGGGAATATGCTTTGTCAGGATATGTTATATTTCGGGAATATGGAATAGTAATTGATTAACGGGATGGAAGTACAGTCATGCCTTGGATTGAGAGCATAATTCGTTCCGGAAACGTGCTTGTAATCCAAAACACTCTTATATCAAAACGAAATCCCCTAAAAAAAAATTGTACAGAGATTTTTAATTTAAGCCATACTACAGTACTTGTATTGCAAGACGTCACTTGTATATCAAGTCAAAAAAAATTAAGAAAAAAAGAAAAATGAACTAACACTTGGACTGTCACTATTGCAGGCCATGAGAACCATTGAAGTTACTTCCTAAGGATCCTGTATTGTTTCTCCTCCTTAATTTTGTTTTTTGGGATCTGTCATCTCTATTTGATGCCACTGGTTCATCTACTACTCGGTCACAATTGGCCTGTATTGCTGGGGTTATTATTACCCTTCTGCAGCCACTGGCCTACTTATTCTGATGTCACAGAGGGGCTGCCCAAATGAGTGGGGGGTGGTGGCAGCAGGGAGAGGGAAATTGGACACTAGAGAGTCTCCGTTCCAAGAGCATCCTGTGTGAAATTAAACCACTATGGTGACAGATTCTGAAAACACATGACACTTACTGAAAGTAGAATACTTGTCCAATAAGTGTGCAACTAAATATGCAACTAGTACTCTTAATAACATTTCTACTGCAGCACTTGGTGCTGAAAAGTTGACTGCCTTAGGCTAGACAGACCCAGAGCTAGCATCAGTTGTGGGTATTATTGGTCATTTGCCAGAACCCATATCCTGGCAAGAGGCTCACCGCCAACCAAAGCCCCCAAAACTGAGAGTGGATGCTGAGCCTGTTGGGCAGCGATAATGAGGAAAAGAAGCCACTGCGGCAGCCCTCTCTGATTCCATGGTGGGGACTGGGTTCAAAGAAGCAGGGTGGGTGAGGAGTTGTAGCTGCTGCTGCTGCTCCTCCCTGTTGTAGCTGGCTAGCCTGAGCCTCACTCCGCTCTTGACCCTGGTAGCAGTGCCATGTTAGTTCCACTTCCACCAGCAAGAAAGAGCAGTGCTAATGGCAGGTTCAGTGGAAAGTAGGAGGGCCACCCACCACAGACCTCATGCTGGTGCCCACAAAACCTTGGAGCCAGCCCTGCCAGGACTTTAATGCACCTTTCAAATTGGTACTTTTAAAAAAGACTATGCCTAGTAGTAGGCTCATCCAGCCATCATAGCTATATTACTGGCACTAAAAAGGCTAACTAGGAAACATTCGGCAGCAAATTTCACCGTATCTGAAGGATGTGAAAGAAGGAAAGAAACTCCTGCCAAGCTTCTTAGAGAAAAGCCAACAGAGACAAGTCAGGTTTGCCTTTGATCTCACCACAAAAGCCGCACCCTTTACTATATTACCAGAATTATACCAAATGTACTCCTGGGAACAGCAGGGACAGAACATGCATCCTTCTAGCCCAGTGTGAATTGCACTGAGAAGCATGCCTTCCCCAAAAAATGTTTTGGGGACAATTTCTATATAATACAATATTAAATAAAATACTAGACCAAATGGGAGACATAGAATCACAGGCATAAGAAGAGTTCAGCAGCTGAGTTGTCTTGGAAGGCTCAGAGCCTGGATATTTTTTCAATGAGTTGGGGAGGGAGGGATAGAAATTGTGCCTGCCCACTTGCTCACTGGGTGTGTTTGGAAGTCATGATAAACTATAGCGATGGGAATAAGCCTAGCCTCCACTGGGATCATAGGTTTCCCCCTCTCCTCCCTTTCTCTGGTGTGGCTGTGAGGAGGAGTTTGGAAGCTTTTGTTTCTATTTTTGATTAACCATAGCTTGTTGTATCATCTAAACCTGACAAACTGTGGTTAATCTTAACTATGATTTATTTGAAACAAGCTAACTTCAAGCCTATGAAGCTAGCTTGTTTCAACAAACCATAGTTAAGATTAACCACAGTTTAGGGTTTGAAGGTAATGACTGTGGTTACCTGAAATCCGAAGCAAAAGCTTATGAACTCTTCCTTGCAGCCACATTAAATGAGGAAAGGGGAGAGAGGAAGCGCAGGACTTTGGAGGGAGGCTAAACTTTGTCCTGTCTTGAAAACCCGTGGCACAGGAGATGTGCATGAGCAGAAACAAAATACAACCTTCACTAAAAATTTTAAAATTATAAATAAAAAGGTTCACAATATATTGCTGCAGGCTGCAGGCTTGGTGTTCCTGGTTTTGCCACTTTTTTTCCTTTTTAAAGGGCTACATAAACATCTCTGCTCTTTAGCACTTCAGTAGTGCTAACAGAACAATTTTAACAATTTTAAAAGCAATTTTTAAAGGTTGCAAAAATAGGCATGGGTGAGGATGGCTATGTCATTCATCATGACAGAGGTGCTATCCAAGCTTGTAGATGCAATCCTATGCACACATCTGGGAGTAAGCCCCATTTTATACAGTGGGATGTACATCTGAATAAACATGTCTAGGATTGCACTGTAAGTCACTTGTGCAGCTATGTTTCATTCAGCAAAAGTAAATTCAGCAGATGTACTAGCTGTGAGGTGAAAAATCATGTGTTCCCAGAGGAAATGCATTGCAGCTGAGTACTGGGGAAAACTGGTATCCTCACCGCAGAAGGGGTACCTTGAAGGCACCTTAAATCTGCTGTAACAAATGAGTAACTATTATCCTGAAAAATTATAGTCTGGATAGGCCTTTAGTCTTTTAAAGTGTGGCAATACTACACCCTGATATACTCCTCCTATAAAAAACATGCCATCAGCATAAGGTAAATGCTGGCTTTGAGAACTAAAGCTCAGCTGTTTGCTTTCCCAGATGATGGCTTTGAAGTCCACCTAAGAGGACCACCAGCTTTGTTAGAAGACACTGCATTTGTCTCAAAAATAGCACACACACAAAGTTATGGTAAAAATGCAGAACGTACAAGTTTGGATCAATATGCACACATTAAACAGCTTTCAGGTGTGGTAAGATGCCAGACCACTGATCTGTCAGCAGCTTTCTGCGTGAAAATGCACTGAGGCTTAATTAGAACGAGAGAGGGAAGTTTAAATACCTTGGAGCTATTTCAATCCATCTGGCTGTAACTCCAGAAAGTTTCATGCTAACTTCTCAAAGCTGTTTTCCCCACCAGTGACAGTATGAACTTGGGAGACCAGATGCAAAAGGCAGCATCTGTAATAGTGTGATGTACCCTCAATATTTTGACACTGCAGGTTATCATACATAGGTGAAAAATGGTTCAGGAGCCCTGTTGGACTTTGCTTCTAATTACTGTAGCATGAAAAAAGGTGATTAGCTGACAGAACTGGCTGGAGCATGCTGGGACTTGCATTTATTTTATTATTACATTTATATCCCATCTTTTTCCCTCTTGCAAGGAACTCAAGGCAGTTGACATGGCCATCCTCCTCTCCATTTTATCCTCACAACAACTCTGTGAGGCAGGTTAGGCTAAAGGACAGTGACTGGCCCAAAGTCAACCAGTGAGCTTCATGGAGAGGGAGGATTAGAATTTCCAGAGTCCCAGTCCAACACTCTAACCACTACACCACACTGGTTCTCTGTAGGACTTTTTTCTGTCTAAACATGCATAGGATTGTGTCCTTAGTTGATTCATTGTACACATTTATCAATTAACAACAGATTAATTAATCAGTTAAATCTCCCTAAGACTTGCTTGTAAGAAGAAAACAAGGGAAAATTATGCTGCAGCATAATTATGCCTGCTGCAGCAGGCATAATTTCAGAAGAGGCATTCCCCAGGAAGGAATGCTTCTCCTGAGTTGGCACTAGCCATCTGCCAATTTTATAAGTACTTGTAATAAAAATGTTTATTTTATTTTTTAAAAACCCATTTGTAGAACAATCCTAACCCCCATCAAAGACTGGCTGAGATGGGTTAGGATGGGATAGAAGAGCTCCTCCATCATCAGGGCAACCCATCTGCCCCAGAGGCCCCCAATATGTGCACAGAAAGCCATTGGTGTAGGATAGAGGTACAAAACATGTGGCCAAGGGCAGACCCCCAAGCCTTGTCTGGTGCCCAGACCTCTAGCATCTGCCACAGCCAAAAAAGAGGGATGAAAACACTCTAGTAACAAGCTCTATAGTTCCTGCTATAGAAGCCTGATTCCTAGAGTGTCCTGGAGCATCCTAGGAAGCAGTGCTTGAAGGTTCAACCAGCTTCATAGTATTTATTTATTTATTTATTTGTTACATTAATATCCCGCCTTTCCTCCCAGGAACTTCCTAGTACACTCTGGGGACACTCTAGGAATGAGGCTTCTATGGCAGGAACCATAAAGCTCATTCCTAGAGCATCTTTTCATTTTTTGGGTGATCAGGTTAACATGCCTGGGATGAGAGTTTTGTTCAACTCCTTAATGCAGTGACGTGGAACAGGTGCTTCTGCTGTTATACCAAGTTCAGTTGCTGCGGGGGTGAGTGTGAGTGTTGTGTACGTGGTGATGCACCTCCTTTCCTGATGGTCACCTCTGCATTTATCAGCATCAGCCTCTCTATGACACTTTTACGTGCCCAAAGTGGCTCACAACATATTCAAATGAACAGAGATAAATATAACAATTCAAAAAAACATAATAAGGACAGTTAGAAATAAGCCTAATTTCATCACATAATAAAGTATCATTCTTTACATAAAAGATTGCATAAAACAACTTTGCATACAATACAAATAAATTGACCTATATATCAACAATTCAAAACTAAACAGGAGAGAGAATAAAGCCTAACAGAATTTTATATATATACACTAACACTGTTTAAAGCTAGGCTAAGAAACTGGACAAATTCTGTTTTTTGTGCAAAACTGCACTTTTTGAATTTATGTCCATCCTACAGTTGTCAAAAGCATATAAGTATCTGTCAGAAGATGAAGCTGCAACTCTTCTGTCCCTTAGAGAAGGCTCAGATTCTTGAGTTATCTGATTTTACCTCAGAAGAGGACAGCCTCTCTCAGGGTGCAATCCTATGCATGTTTAGACAGAAAAAAAGTCCTACAACTTCCAGCATTCCCCAGCCAACCATGTCTAAACATGCATAGGATTGCACCTTGTGTTAACCATGCACAAGCCAGTCTGGCCAGGTTCAGACAACATGACAAACCACTGTGAAACAAACATGGCTTATAAGCCACCATGGCTTATTGTGCTGTGTGAACCCAGTCATAATAGGCTGGGAGGCCATAGGATAGTTCGGATTCTCAGCTCTATGGCTGGAGACAGTGCTTTGACCTCGGAGCTGGGAATCGGAGCTCCAATCCCCCACCCCTGCTTCCTCACAGCCAGCATGGAAAGAACAACACCAGCTGCTCTCCGAGGTCGGGAAAACAAAACTGGCTGTCTAGTGAAAATGCAGAGCGGGAGGAGCAGGGAGGCACAGATCGTCTCCACCGCTCCTCCCACTCTGCACTGGATGCCTGTAAGCCTCCAAGTTTGGAGGCTTACGAGAATCCCCATAGGGTTGTGCCCTTAGTCTGGGTCAAACCCATTGACAGAACTGTCCCAGAAAGAAGATCCAGTGTATATTGCTGATAATCAATATTTTATTTTATTTTTTATTACATTTCTATACCGACCAGTAGCCCAAGCTCTCTGGGTGGTTCCCAACAATTAAAATCATAAAATATAGCATGATAAAATACAATACAAATGTGTAAAAGTTTAAAACTACAGTATAAAATTAAAATAAAAAACAAAATAAAACCTAGCAGCAGTGCAAAGATTTAAAATACAGTGACAGATTTAAAACAACACAAACTGAGAGACTAAAATGCTTGGGATGCCTCGGAAAATAAGAAGGCCTTCACCAATCTAACAACCATAACTAGGGAAGCTGCAGTACAGTAGCCTTCTGACCAAGAAATAGGCCTACAGAACACCATATTGTAAGCGGATGCTGGGCCATTATGTTTATTCAGTGAGAAGCAAAGCTGCGAGGGAATCTTTGCTGGTGAAAGGGTAATGTATATTAACCTCTTCCCACCAAGATCCTCTAGGTTTTTGGGTTGGACCTGACTGTTCTAAGCGTCCTCCACCTTTTCCACCCTTTCCCAAGACTCTAGGTGCTCAGGAAAGTGGAAAAGTGCAAGCCACCTCATTTATGGGAGCACGGAATTTTGACAGCTGTCAAAACTCAGGCTTCCTTTTAAAATGGGTTTTTTGACAGGGACATGTGCAGATTTCATGACTGCATGTGTCCCTGTAAAAAAAAACCCTCTGATTAGCCCTGTCAAAACCCTGTTTTAAAAGGAAGTCTGCTGTTTGGACAGCTGTCAGAACTCTGTGCTCCTGTAAATTGGGTGGCTTGCACTTTCCCAAGCACCTAGAACTTTGGGAAAGGGTGAAAAGTTGGAGGACACTGAAAACAGTCAAGTCCAACCTAAAAAAAAGAGGATCTCACAGGAAAAGAAGTCACCCTGGCTTTTTTTCTCTGGTGATTGTGTGAAGCTGGCTGGAGTCTTTTCACTCATGAGGCTTAATTCAGCTAGTGCTGAAATAATTTTATAATGCAAAATGTAAAACCTAGATTGGCTAGCACATATCTTTAATTTCTCTTACACAGTTTCTTCCACATTAACAACATTTGCATGTGACACAAATAACACCAAAGAGGATCAAGTTAAAGATTTGATGAACTAGTATTCCCATCTCCAAGAACTAGTGGAACAATCCACTGGAACTCTGGGCTGTTCCTCTATGGTAGAAAGGAAAATACAGTATGGGGTGTGGGGATGCCGAAGGGGAGAAAATGACCCATAATTTAGCAGGAAAATGCAGCTGCTACCATTTGCCTGTAAAGCCATGGACGAAACAGTGATGACTGTGCATACACAATGTTGGGAATCAGATTCTCAACATTAAACTGGGACATCTGTCAAAATATCAGTTTCATGTGAAGTGAAGGACATCTATTAACACAAGAAATTTAGCAACTTGAAAGACAACATATGAATTAAAAGTGGCTATTCCAGTATTGCCTGCCTAAGGATTTGAATGGAATACCGGTAGTTTGAATTTAGGGGCCAAACTAGACAACGGGTTGGCTCAAAAAAAAATATTTTTTTTAAAAAAATATTTTATTAAATTTTTTCACATCTTACAGCTACTAATGGATACAACAAAAAAAAAATACAACATAAACATTATGCACCCCACCACCTCTTGGGACCAAGTTATATTTCTCCCCCCCCCCAAATTTATATATATATACAAGATATTATTCTATATTCCAAAAATATAACAAATCTTGACAAGGTTTGTTCCCCTTCCCCTTCACCAACACATAATCCAAAAATTTACCCCAAATGTTCACAAAGGTGTCTTTCTCCAATTGTCCTTTTTGACACTTAATATTACAAGTTAATTTATCATTTAGCGCGATATCCCATACCTCTTTATACCATTCAGTAACTGAAAAGACATGTTGAACCTTCCCATTCCTAGCTATCATTAATTTTGCTGCTGTTAACAAGTTCACAATAAATTCTTTTGTATTTTTTAAACAAACTAACTTTTCTGTAATTGTTAACAATGCTAATTTTGGGCAGACTTCTAGTTCCACTCCAATTATTTCTGATATTTCTGCAAATACTTTCTGCCAAAATTCCAGAACGTTTTTACAGCTCCACCACATGTGGGCATATGTACCTTTTACATTACATCCTCTCCAACACAATGCGGAACAATTTTTATCTATCCGATTTAATCTTACTGGAGTTAAATACCATCTCCATACCACTTTATAAAAGTTCTCTTTTATCCTAGTTGACATAACTCTTACAATACGTCTATCCCAAATATTTTTCCAACTTTGTTTCGATATTTCCTCATCAAATTCATTATCCCATAACACTTTAAGAGAATCTTTATGCTCTTCTTCTTTTTGTAACATCGTATATAAAACCTTTGTTGTACCTCTTGTTGAAACATTACCTTCTATAGCTTCTCTAGTCAAAACTATCTTTTCAAAATTGGTTAATTCTCTTTCGCTGTCCATTCTTGTCCTCCACTTCTTTAACCACAATTCCAATTGCATTGAATTTAACCATGAAATTCTCTCTTTCTACTAATTCTATTATATGTTCTCTAGTCTTCCATTTTTCCACCCAATCCATTCATTTAATCACCTTTTTTCTCCTTAGTATAGCTTCTATATGTCTTACATTTTCTGGAAAGTCCTCCATGACTACTACCGGAGTTAACGGGGATACCTCTGGTGTAAAAAGTTTTCTAGTGCTATTCCAACTCTCTAACATATTCCTCAAAAAGGGATTTTCTAGTCCTTTTATAATATTATTTACATTTTTCTTAAACAATATATTCACCATCATGTTTCCTAATTCTCGTGATTCTAATTCCAACCACATTTTGTCTTTCCCTGCTATAATGTCCAAAATATGTCTTACTTGGTTGGCTAAATAATACCACTTTATATTAGGAAGACTTAAACCACCTATTTTTTGCGCTTTATACCAACTATATTTATTAATTCTTGATCTTTTCCTTCCATTACAATATTCATTAATAATTGATTGCCAATCTTTAATTTCTTTTTCTGTAATCTTTACTGGTAACATCCTAAACAAAAAGTTTATTTTAGGCAATATCTTCATTTTTACCAACGCAATTCTACCAAACCAAGAAAGTCCAATTTTTTTATACTCCTCTATTTTATTTTTAACCTCAGTCTTTAACTTTCTAAAATTTTGTTCTCCTACTTTATCAATATCTTGTGTAATTTCTATTCCTAAATATTTAATTACATTTGTAATTTTAATGTTATATTTTTTCTTTAACATTTCACTCTCCTCTTTTTTACTATAATTAAACAATAAAATCTTGGATTTACCCCAATTCATCTGAAGCCCAGTTATTTCTCCAAATTCTTTCAAGTGGTTCTCCAACCTATCCATTGTTTCAATAGGATTTTTAATTGTTAATAAAGTATCATCTGCAAATAGATTTATTTTAATTTGATCTCCAACCCCCATCCCTATAATATTTCTATCTTCTCTTACTACATTTGCTAGTATTTCCATCACTAATGCAAACAAAATAGGGGAAAGGGGACATCCTTGTCTAGTTCCTCGGTCTAAGGAAATTTGTTCTGTAATACCATCATTTACCACTACATTTGTAATATTATGGGCATTTAAAGGATTAATTACCCCTTTAAATCTTGTTCCAAACCCCATATTTTTTATTATCATTTTTAACGTAGGCCATTCCACACAATCAAAAGCCTTGAAAATATCTAATGTTAATACACCCACTTTAACATTATTTTTCTTTTGGCTCCAAATTTATGTTGGGTCAACTGTGCTGGCTGAAGTGGACTTCCCTGCCCCCTCCTTCCTATGGCAGCCCCTCCAGCCTCCTGAAAATACTACACAGAGAGTCAGGTCTCTGCTGAATGGGGCTAGCTGTGATGTGTGGGGGATCCCCAAAAACTGGGTGGATGGATCTTCCACAAGCGGCACCCTTCCTCTAGCAGAAGGCAGATCCTGGATCCAACCCAAAATGGAGAGCCTCAATTGGATCTCCAACCTCTTACTATTTTGGCAGTCAAGGCAAGGGAATCTGGCTCAGGACTTCAGAGCTGTAGCAAAGGGCAGTTAACCCTTTCCCCTGTGTTGTTTTCCTGGTAAAAAAAAAATAGCCCCTTCCCCATGCTGCTCTTTGCCAATGAACGGAACACAATTCAACTGAATGCTAGCTTTGGGTTTGCAGGGTAACTTGGGATGTTAACCAGATGACAGTTTAACTAGAGTTATCCTTGTTGCAGCCTGAGATATTTTTTGTATGGGGTATCTTCCACTGTGAATCTAAAACAGCCACTAACAAAAAATGACCAGGGAACAGGTATTTTCATTGCAACATTTTAAAGCACCATTTAACAATCTTGATTATATTAATAATCTTTACAATGATTTTCCTTTCACAATTATTTCCCAGAGTCACGTATCATTTCACAGTTGAAATTCATAATCAAAAAGTACATCCCAAATTAGTTGCCTCGTTTTGCCAGGAAGTATACTTTAGAGATGCACAAACAGATACTGCAACAGCCTTTGATAAAATCAGTATTGTTTAAGGTAGCAGTTAACTGTTTGACCTGTTCTTTTAAACCTTTGACACATATTTTCACTTGAGGTACTCCTACTGTGCTGTAGACCTCTGATTATGTATTTCCTCAACAAAGTTCAGGAAGGTGATAGTTTTTGCAACCTTTATTAGAGTGTTGTTGTAAGTGAATATCAACTCATTCATTCACCACAACCACCCCACTTATTTGAAGATTATGCAGCATGGTCACTGTCACTGACTCTCAGCCTAACCTACCTCACAGGGTTGTTGTGAGGATAAAATGGAGAGGAGGAGGAGGATTATGTAAGCTGCCTTGGGTTCCTTGCAGGAAAAAAGGCGGGGTATAAATATAATAAATAAATAATAAATGGTTACAGACCCCTGCCTAACCTCCAGTGTGAGGATAACAACATTGGCCTACACTGCAGGGTTGTCATAAGCCACACTTTTCCAGCTCCATCCTTCAATATGCAGGTAACAGTAGTTCACCACATTCTTCTTCTTCTCATTCCTCTCCTACTGGAGGTTGGACATCATCATGGCTTAACATTCTTTAGATCGGGCTGCTCTAAACAATGATGTTGTATTGCCCCCAAATCATTCTTTACGGTTTTTCAGCCAAGACCTTCTATTTTTTCCTACACTTCTTTTCCCATTTATTTTCTGTTGTATAATCAGCTACAACAGTCTATATTTTTCATTTCTCATTATATGATCAAAATATTCTAGTTTTCTGTGTTTTATAATTTCTTGATCTGTATACATTCTCTTCAATACTCCTTTGTTGGTCCACTCTCAATCCATGATATTCATAACATCCTGCAAATCTACATAAATCTACATTTCAAATGCTTCTATCTTTTTTATGGTAGTCGGTATTAAAGTCCACCATTCCGTGCCATCCAGTAGAATTAAAAATACATAATACCGTACAAAGCACATTCTCAAGGCTAATTTTAAGTTTTTGTTACATATTACATTTTTCATCTTAAAAAAGCTACTCAGGGCCATCTCTATTCTAACTTTTATTGCATTATTAGGATCCCACTGCTTGTTCAACCAAATTCCAAGATATTTATCAACCCACTCCACATTTTCATTTTGAATTCTTAACTGTTTTTCTTGGACTACTTGCTTTTTACTAATTACCATGCACTTGGGTTTTCTTAACGTTCATTTTTAGACCATGTTCATTACTTACTTCACTGACTTCATCAAGTAATCTTTGTAGACCATCTAAATTGTCAGCTAGTAATACTGTATCATCTCTCTCTTAGCCTGAGACTTTAATAGTTCCAGGGCTGGCCCAAGACATTTTGCTGCCTGAGACAAAGAATAAGATGGACCCCCACAATTCCACGTACAGAAGCTGGCCAAACTGGCAGATGAATCTTACTTCAAACACTAGCAACATGACAAGCACACCTGAGGGCAGCCTGTCGTTTAAGGCACAGGCAGGCAGACCTCAGGCTTGTGGGATCTGTTTTTTGCTAGAACCCTGAAATCCACCAACTGGAGCTTGGAGCAAAAGGCATATACTTGGAAACAAAGAATGCTGAACCCAGAGATTTTTGGGTACTGGAACTGAATGGAGCTCAGAGTCCCACCTGGTTACCTCATAGAATCATAGAGATGGAAGGGGCCATTTCAGCCGCTGAGTTCAACACCCTGCTCAGTGTAGAAATCCAGTTTAAAACATCCCTGACAGATAGCTTTCCAGTCTCTGCTTGAATATCTCCAGTGATGGGAGAGCCCACCATCTCCCTAGGGAGTTGGTTCCATTGTCTGACTGCTCTGATGGTCAGGAAGTTTTTCTTCCTAAGCTTTCTTCATTTCAACAATACAATTTAGGGTGAGGTCATTTGGGCTGCTGCTATTGTTAAAGGAGGTCAGAAACAGGGTTGCAATAATTTAAATCAGAATGATTTAAATCAAAGATTAAATCATTGATTAAATCATCAATAAAAATCTATTTTTTCGGTCTTTTGCAAAAAAAAAAACCCAGGATTTTTTGCAACCCTGTTGTGTAGGTAGCCTAGTAATCGATAATACTGGTAACGTTAAAAAAATGAGGAAAGAACTTGATAAAGAGGAGACCCTTAATCTCATTACATATGGATGTAGTGCCCATCTAATGCATCTATTGGCTAAAGATATTCCTAATGTCAAGAAACATGTCATTGCTATTGTGAAGTACTTCAGAAACAATCATTTTGCATCAGCTGCTTACAGGGCAACAGGAGCAAAAGCACTGCCGATTCCACAAGACTTTTGCTGGAACACTGTCGCCGATTGTTTAGAAGCCTACATCAAAAACTGGCCCATCATCATGCAAATCTGTGAGGAAAATTGAGAGAAGATGATGCAGACATCAAAAACAAGGTCTCTAACTTGGGAATCAAAAGAAATGTTGAAGATCTCCTTAAAAAGCTCAAACCTATTGCTGTGGCATTGGACAAATTACAGAGAGATTCATGTAGTCTTGGTAGGGCAGTTGACGTTTTGAAGCAACTTTTGGAAGATCTGACAGCTTGCGTTGTATTGACTGCAAATGATCAAAGCAATCTACAAACCCATTTCAAGCAAGCACTAACACCAGCTCAGTATCTGGCTAACATTATGACTCCAGCTGTCATGGGCAAAAACTTAACAGAAGAGGAGTATGACTCGGGGATGGACTGGGCCAATGAAAACCATCCAAATATCATTCCAGTCCTAATAAGTACATAGCTAAAGCCAAGCCATTTTTTCAATATATGTTCAGCAAAAACGTCATCAATTCAGTCCAGCCTCTGGAATGGTGGACTTCACAGCAGGACAAACTGCATCAGGAGGTGATCAATGTCGCAGAACAGTTGCACACTGCAACTGCCTCCATAGCAGATGTTGTTACAATCAAAACTGCGAAATCGTTTAGGCTTAGACAAAGCTGCCAAATTAGTGTTTTTGTTTAAAGCCATGAATCAAAATCAAAAAGAGAAGGAAAAATTAAGTGAAAGTGATTAACGTAAGTTAAGTAACATGCAGTGTATGACAAATAATTACTGTTGAGGTGCTTTAAATATGCAAAAATGCAACAATACTCTATTAAACAAAACCTGTTCTGATTAATGTTTTCTGTATAATTTGGTGTTCTTAACTATTAAGTGTAGGCTATTTGTACATGTGGTTGCCTGAAACTTTGAAAATGTAAGCCACCTTGGGTTCCTTGCAGGAAAAAAGGTGGGGTATGTATAAATAAATAAATAAATTTTACTTTAAAAAAATGGGGGGGGGAATTGATTAAATCAAAAAAATAACTGACTTAAATAAATAAATAAAACAAATTTTTTCTATTTTTTGCAACCCTGGTCAGAAATGCTGATTTACTGCAAATCACCCAGAGACCTACCAATAGATCCAGTTCTACCTCTTGTTCAACTCTGGCTTAAGGGATGTATCATGCAGGGCAGGCTGAGTGGCACAGACCTCTATATTCTTTAACACCTTGCTGCGGCTGCTCACCTTCCAGCATCTGCTGCAGGTTTCCTATGGGCAGCTCTCCCTTTTATCTTGCAAGTAAGGACAAAAAATGGTGACAAAAGTAACCAAGGAGTCCTATCTCCAGACAATGGAACTGCCCATCTAAAATGTTAAGTCTGTAGCTGCTACAGAGAAACAGAGAGCAAGTTGCCTGGGTCCTGCTGCTAGGATTCCTGCTTCAAGTGATGTGTGATGCCTAAGAGTAAGGTGACAATTTTTTTCAAATTTAAAACCAGGACATTTATTTATTTATTTTCTATACTGCCCCACAGCCGAAGCTCTCTGGGCGGTTCACAACAGTTTGTACATAAAAACAACAATAAAAACATACAAAAAAGATTAAAAACCAAATTAAAAAGCACAGTTTAAAATACAATCCAAAAGTTAATAAAACTAAATCTACAGGTGACAATCCCCCCGCCCCGTGCTCTTTTGAGTTCTTAACTATTGAATGCCTTGGCATAGAGGAAGTCTTAAACTGGCACCGAAAAGACAGTAAGGTTGGCACCAGGCAGGTCTCAGGAGGGAGCTTATTCCATAATTGGGGGGCTACCACTGAGAAGGCCCTCCTCCTTGTTGCTACCAATCAAGCCTCTCTTGGAGGTGGCAGTTGGAGGAGGGCCCCAGATGTTGAGCGTAGTGTCCGGGTAGATTGCGGTTGGGGGAGATGAGACGTTCTGTCAGGTATTGTGGTCCTAAGCCGTGTAGGGCTTTATATGTTAGAACCAGCACCTTGAATTCGGCTCGGAAGCATATTAGCGTAGGGATGTAGCCGAGCAGCCCATCAGACAGAAGCAAGGCCCGAACTGGGCCTGATCGCGTCCGACGTGCTGCTCGGCCACGCACGCGGGCTTTAGCTGGGCTCTCCGCAGAGCGGAGAGCCTTCCTCCCTTTTCCAATGGGTCCTGTCGTGTCACTTCCGGCGCGGAGGAAGTGATGCGATGGGAACCTGCTCCATCACGCTGGACCCCCACGCTCTGTTTTTGGCTGGGGAAACCAGGGCAACAGGGCTGTTTAAGCCCTGTTGCCCTGGTTCCTCCCGCCAAAACAGAGCGCGGGCGGGGGGTCCAGCACACCGGAGCAGTGGCTCCAGCGGAGGAGGTGGCGTGCAGGACCAGGTAGGCGGCGGGGGGTCCTGGCGGCAGCGGCGGGGGGGTCCGGCGGTGGTGGCGGGTGGGTGTTCTCCGGCGGTGGCTTAATCGGCGTGAGCGGCACGGACAACGCTCTGCGCCGCTCTGAAGAGCGGGATCGGGCCGCCGCCGCTCGCGGAGGGCCAAGCCCGGAGCGAGCCTCCAGCTGACTCCAGGCTCGGCCCCACCACTAATTGGCAGCCAGTGCAAACGGGCCAGAACCGGTGCAATGTGCTTGGACCTTCCGGTCCCCGCAATAAGCTTGGCTGCCGCATTTTGCACAAGATGCAGCTTCCGAACAGTCTTCAAAGGCAGCCCCACATAGAGTGCATTGCAGTAGTCTAGTTTAGAGATCACCACAGTGTAGATTACTGAGACCAGGCTATCCCTGTCCAGATAGGGGCATAGCTGGGCCACCAGCCAAAGCTGGTAGAAGGCACTCCTTGCCACTGAAGCCACTTGAGCCTCAAGTGACAAAGATGGCTCCAGGAGCACCACCAAGCTACAAACCTTCTCCTTCAACGAGAGTGCAACCCCATCCAGAACAGGTTGAACACCCTCCATCCGGTCAAAGGAACCACCCACTAACAGCATCTCAGTCTTGTCTGGATTTAGCCTCAGTTTGTTAGCCTTCATCAAGTCCATTGTCGCAGCCAGGTACCAGTTCAGCACATCCACAGCCTCACCTGCTGAACATGAAAAGGAAAACTAGAGCTGTGTGTCATCAGCGTACTGATGGCAATGCACTCCAAAACTCTGGATGACCCCACTCAGTGGTTTCATGTAGATGCTAAATAGCATGGGGAATAAGACCGACCCCTGAGGAACCCCATACTGGAGAGTCCATGGGGCCGAGCAACATTCCCCAAGCACCACCCTCTGGAGCTGGCCATCCAAGTAGGAGCAGAACCACTGCAATGCAGTGCCCCCCACCCCCAACTCAGACAGCCGCTCCAGAAGGATACCATGGTCGATGGTATCGAAAGCCGCTGAGAGATCCAGCAGTATCAACAGGGTTGCACTCCCCCTGTCTCTCTCCCGACATAGGTCATCATACAGGGCGACCAAAGCTGTTTCTGTGCCAAAACCAGGCCTGAACCCCAACTGAAATGGATCCAGATAATCAGTCTCATCCAAGAGTGCCTGGAGCTGGTTGGCCACCACCCGCTCAAGGACCTTGCCCAGGAAAGGAACATTTGCCACAGGCCTAAAGTTGTTAAAATCTTCCAGGTCCAGAGAGGGTTTCTTCAGGAGTGGTCTCACCATCGCCTGTTTCAGGTGGCATGGGACCACTCCCTCTCGCAAGGAGGCATTGATCACCTCTCTGGCCCAGCCGGCTGTTCCCTCCCTGCTAGTTTTTAAAAGCCAAGAGGGGCAAGGATCCAGAACAGACATGGTTGCACAAACCCGTCCAAGCACCTTGTCAACATCCTCGAGCTGTACCAACTGAAACTCATCCAAAATAACTAGACCAGGCTGTGCTCTGGGTACCTCTCCTGATTCTACTGCTATAACATTGGAGTCTAAGTCCCTGCGGATGCAAGATATTTTTTCCTGGAAGTGCCTAGCGAATATATTGCAGCGGGCATCAGATGGGTCGATGATGTCCCTGGGGTCAGCGTATAACAGGCCCCAGATGACCCTAAAGAGCTCTGCTGGGCGGCAAGGGGATGATTGGATAGAGGCAGTGAGATGTTGTCTCTTTGCCACCCTCACTACCTCTAGGTTACAAGTTTTACAAGTTTTACAGGTATACCTAGAGGTACAAAAAAACACAAAACTTGTACCTCTAGGTATACCTGGCTATAAGCACGTACCAGGGCTCAATTGCATCCACTAGGAGTTTTCTTCCACCTGCACTCAAGCCGTCTCCTGTTTTGCTTCATCACTCTCAGCTCTGGGGTATACCATGGAGCCGTACAAGCTCTACTACAGAGAGGGCACTCAGGAGCGATCGTGTCAACCGCCCGGGTCATCTCTCTATTCCAGAGATCAACCAGGGATTCGACAGGACCGCCAGCTATATCAGCCAGAAACCCCCCAAGGGCCCTCTGGGAACCATCCGGATCCATCAGCCTCTGGGGGCAGACCATCTTAATAGGTCCCCCACCCTTGCAGAGTGGGAAAGCTGCCGTTAGCCTAAATCTCAGCAGGTAGTGATCTGACCATGACAAGGGGACTGATTCAAAGTCCCCCACCTTCAGATCACCATCTCCATGCTTGGCTGAAAAAAACAGGTCGAGTGTGCCCTGCTAAATGTGTTGGGCCGATGACATGTTGGGAGAGTCCCATGGTTGTCATGGTCCATGAATTCCTGAGCCACACCAGCATCCGGGGACCCGAGGGCAGGCTAATAGGGCAACCACCAAACCTGTGGGTGTGAGGAGGACCGGAACAAGGCACAGCCATTAAGTGTCTGGGCCATGTTCCCCTTACCTGGCTAGTCCTCCTCCCAATGCCATATCTCCCTCTACCCGTCACTACACTAATTGGGGGCCCCACAGAACCCCCCACTTGGCCCCATGACTCCCCTCCAAGGCACATTTTCAGGCCCTAGACAGGGAAAAACAATCCCCCCCACCAAGGGCACCGAGCAACAAATAGCAGTGTTAGGGGGGTGGCCCTTGCCCTTGTGGCACCCCCGAAGTCACAAATGCCCCCTCCCATCAGGAGATATTTGGGCCTTCAGGCTTCAACCTAACTCAAGCCTGGGCAGGCCTCAATCCTTCACAGAGTAGTCCAACAAGATCTGGAGGGTCATAGGTTCCCCACGCTTGATCTAGCCAGGGCCGGTGCTACCATTAGGCCAACTAGGCGGCTGCCTAGGGCGCCGGGCTAAAGGGGGCGCCAGGAGCATAGGGCTGGAGGGAGGAAGGGCTCAAGTGGGAAGGGGGGGGCGCTAAATATCTGATCTTGCCTAGGGCACCAAACTGCCTTGCACCGGCCCTGGATCTAGCTCATTGTTGCCTACACACTGACTGGCAGTGGCTCTCCAGGGGGTTGCACAGGAGTCTTTCCCAGTCTCACCTGGAGATACCAGGGATGAAACCCAGGACCTTTTGCACGCAAGATGGGTGCTCTGCCATTGAGCAATGCCCCCCTCCCCTCTGATAAAGAAGCCATGGTGTAGTGGAGTGGGAACACTGGGTCCCAGAGCTCTGGCACTTTTTTCAGCTGATCCTAATAAATTAGCTAGTATGCTATGGACTGATTTTCTTTGGGGGTATCTATCTATAATGGATCAACACAGCTGCCTGCATTTTGGGTTGTCCTTGGGGTATGGTCATTGGGGCTGTAATGATGAGTGCCTGCACTTCAAAATTTAGTACTGAACTACCATTAAGTAGTACTGTACTAATAAGGAGGAAGTTTTCACTGGCTACACACACAGCGCCTTTCCCTTGCCACTCTGTAACCCCACAGCTAGGCCTGCACACAGCCAGAGTGGATCATGGGGACAATGGCCTAAAGACCATGGTGGGGACTGATGGTTATCTGCAATGACTGGGTTCAGGCAACATGATAACCCACACTCAGGGGTTGAGCATGGGTTGAGTGTGGGTTGTTGCTGAAACGTGGGTTATCATGTTGTCTGAACCCACCTGCACTAACAAGCCATGGCTTCTTAACCACAACCAACCCACGAAGAGAACCCATGGTTGTTATTGGGCTGTGAACTGTGGGTTGTTCACCATAGTTTCTTATCTCAGCTGGGTTCAGACGATAACCCACGGTTCAATGACAACCCATGGTTCAACGACAACCCATACTCAACCCTGAGTGTGGGTTATCATGTTGTCTGAACCTAGTCAGTGTATTAATCCAGAAGAAAAGAGCACTCAGTGGCTTGCAGAGGGGTCTGATAGGGGTTTGTGCTGGAAAGTGACTCCCACTGGCTTCAATAGGGCTAACTAACTCCTTACTACAGCTTTCTCCAACCTAGTGCCCTCCAGATATGTGGGACTACAACTCCCAGCACCCCCCAGTCAGCTGGCTGGTTGGGGATGCTGGGAGTTGTAGTCTGACACATCCAGAAGTTGAGAACGGCTGCGCTAGCGACAAGCGTGACTTAGCTTTGCCTGCAGCCCGATGTGCCCTGAGCTCGCCCGCTCGTCCGGCCGCCTGCCACACACTGCGCCTCCTCCTTAGTGCGAGCTGCATGGCTTTGCTCTCCCCGTCCAGTCTTCTTAGCGCTTTAAGAAAAGGCTGATCCTCCTAAGCCCTCCCCTTAACCTCCACGGCCCGCCTCCTTCAGGTCCCGTCCTAATTGGCTGACCAGGGCATGAATATGTATGCCCTGACCTGTGTGAATGAGCCACTGTCCCCCTCCGCCATGCAGAGAGGCTCAGTGTGCATGTGGGTCTCCTCTTAGCTGCCTCTGCCTTCGCCACCACTGGCAGACCCCCATCTCGTGTCCCGGCGTGGTCCTGCCGCAGAGCATGCGGGGGGGCTGTGTCCCTTCGGTGCCTGCCTGGGTCTTCATGCTCCCACCCGGCGTGCTGCTGCCTGTCCCGTCCCGTCTCCGCGCTGTCTCTTGCCACCTACCCATGTGTCAGCTCCGCCGTCTCGCCTGCTTGCCCGGGGTTCGACGCCTGCCAGAGAAATGCAGGGCCTGTCTGGCTGGATGGTGCTGCTGGTGCTGAGCAGCTGGCTCCGGCTGCGGGCGAAGGGCACTGTGCCCATGCCTGATTTCTACCCCTTCAGGCTTGCACAGGGGGATGCGGCTACCCCGCAGCAAGACGACAACAGCTCCGGGCTCTGGCCCATCGCCGTGAAGTTCCCTTTCTTCAGCGTGGCTCACACGGCGCTCTAGACTACGTCAGTAGTCGCCCTGTCTAAGGGCTAAGGAGAGCGCGGGAGCAGCTCCGCATGGGGTTTGGCTCACCACCACCCCCTGAGGTTTCTTAATGCGGAGAGTCTTAGGAGAAATAAACAAGCCGCATTCAGTTTTTTTACAAAAAATTAAAAACTATATATAGTTTACTAAAAACGGGACAAAACTGACATTTATATTAAAAAGGAGGGACGGTCAGGAAACATGAAAAAAACAGGACTGTCCCTTTTTAAATGGTACATATGGTCAGCCTAGTCCTGGCGAAGCAGCGAGGTGCGCCGTGAAAACGGCGGAGCGAAAAGCTTGAGTAACCGAGAGAGCGTGGAGCTCTGAGGGCCAGTGTCACGGTCCGAAGATGCCACATCACTGGTGCCTGTCTTGTGCTGCGGAGGGCCTTTTATAGTCCGAAGCTAACACTGAATTGGTCAATTTTGGCGGGCTCTGTGTGATGATGTAATCATCAAGTTCCCACAGTCGGGCTGTATGTACTGCGCGGGAGTATTATCGAAGAGTCGCCGCGGTCACAATATAGTGAGAGTGCGTGTGCTGAATGCCGAGTATTGCCGAGATCCAATGACGAGAACCGTTGTGTAAAATAAAACTAAAACTAGGATAAATTATGTGGAGGAAGGGGGGGGCTGGCTGTCCCGCCAGACCCCCTGCCTTTCCTTTGGCCCAAAGGAACGAAGACCCTCTGAGATCTCAAGATACCAGATTGCCAGCCTCAGCTGTCTGCAATCCTACTTGAATCTCTGTTCAGGGACTTGCCCTTTGTCTGTAACCTGGATTTAGATACTGAACTCACAGAGCACTACAAAACCCATGTGGGGTAAACCATGACAAGGTTTATTTCTGGTAGCAATTTACAACAAGATTAGGGAAATAAGAGAAGCACACAATATAGAGAGACACTTTGGTACACAGTAAAGCTACAAAACAATAAAACCTGATTCCTTAAGATCTCTCAGGCACACACCTGTTACCTGAGGGTGTTCTCTTCAAGGGTTAGATCCAGCACAGACTTGCCGCCCGAGGAGAACTACTCCATCTACCCGCAGGTCTGAGATGGGTAAAACTCCCACAAGGCTTGCCTTTCACCAGAGCCCTCATCCAGCTCATTTCACCAGGAGCTAACTGGGGTCGGATCCTGATGCCCCCCCCCAAAGGCTTGGGGCCTCTCTTTGGCTTGCCGCCATCCCCAATAGCTAGGGTAGCCGGGAGCCACGCGATCCAGGACAAAGACCAAGACTAAAACAGGCTTTGGGAAATATCTCTTCCCCCCTCCCCCTTTCTGTAGCTTTCCTGCCTTCAGCCAATCAGAAAGAACTTCACCTGGCCAGGCAAGGGAGGGGGAACTCATGACTTGAACTATTTGAATTACATCTGCATATGAACGCTTTCAGCCTGGCTCCTCCAGACCTCCGGGCGCCAGGCCCCATCGTATGTTTTATGTACCTTTCGCTTCCTTCCAGCCCCCTTGACTGGCCTCACTTGGTTACACATGAGGAGGCGTGTGCGTGTGTGTGTATGTAGGAACCCCAAAAGCTCCACAAATTAATAAAATTGATTTAGGGTTGTCCTTGGGGTATGGTCATTGGGGCTGTAATGATGAGTGCCTGCACTTCAAAATTTAGTACTGAACTACCATTAAGTAGTACTGTACTAATAAGGAGGAAGTTTTCACTGGCTACACACACAGCGCCTTTCCCTTGCCACTCTGTAACCCCACAGCTAGGCCTGCACACAGCCAGAGTGGATCATGGGGACAATGGCCTAAAGACCATGGTGGGGACTGATGGTTATCTGCAATGAACTATTTATGGAGCTGGTTTATGAAGGATTGATTTGATGTACGGTACTCAATCTTTTGATAAATTAATAATTTTTGATTTTGTAGTCCTAAACTGTACTGGTTACATCTCATGACTAACCAGGACAATGTCCAGAAAACCAGTACTGTACTGGTAAAACCAGTACATATGGTCACCTTACCTAAGAGTCAGAAACACTATTTTTAAATCACTCTGTCTTTCTCATTGAGGATAATGGAGAGGTTCTCATTTCTGGGACAGTTGAGGAACAAGTATAAATCAGAGGAAGGTATAATGAACTTTATACTATAAAGCAACTTGAGAACACCAGTGCAGGGCCAAATGATACTACAGCGTTTTCAAGGAGGCTGAATGTGAAATAGTCAGGATACCAAGGACGAAATACAATACCAAGCGGCAACTGCTTCCACTGGTATGAAAACAAATGGGTATGACACAGAGATATCTGTATATAAGCTGAATACTTCAGAGAAGCCCTGTTGCTTCTTTGAAGGTTGGGCATGCTTTGAGAAAGTCAATGTGCATCATAACAATCCTGAGGCTACATCTGCTCTGTCAGAACCATAGCTGAAGTGGGTGCATGGACAAAGACTAGGCCTGTCTCCGCTAATGGTGTAGGAAAGGCTGAGACTACCAGTAACAGGCAAGCACTCACTAAAGAAGGCTCGAAAATTAGACATGGCCAAAGTTCTCAGCAGAACATTTTCCCTTCTGGCCCTAGCACAGAAAACTGCTTGGTTAGCCTCTCCCATCCTCAGCAGCCTGACTTTTGCTTTCAACACCTGTTTCTAGCCTTCTTCACCACAAGCCTTCCTCAACATATTACATTTGAGCTGTTCTGTTGTAAGCTGCCTTGAGGGCCACTGGGTGGAAACATGACCAGAGAACTTAAGCATAACTTTAAAAAATGACTTTTAATATAATATATTCTATGTCTCTCCTTTCTGTGGCTACCAACACTTCCACAGTAATATATGACCTGTTCCCCTCACACACACCTTTCTGATCCTTTGAGGAGTCCTCTTCCTTCTTAGAGCCATCCCTCTCAAGTTTCTCTGTGGGCTCTGACTCTGTTTTTTACATCATCACCACTTCTCTCTCTTTCTCTATGGTCTATAAAAGTCTTAAAAGAGTCAAAAGGAAATGCAACACGGTGGCATTAATAAATGATAGCCAGACCCCTCATTACCCTGTCATCTCCTCTTTTCAAGCGAGTAAGCGATCTGCCTTTGTAAAGGCACTGACAGTGACCCAAGCGCAACCATGACATTTTCATGCCACGCTGGGAGATGGTTAATAGAGAAGGCTGCAAAACAACCTGCCACCAGTGTTAGCACCTGAAAAGTAATAGGTGGGTGTGCAAGCCAAGACTTGTCTTTCATCATCTGCTATTGGCTCAGATATAGGCCACAGGGAATTGCTGTTGGGGCTCAGATTATGCATCGCCTTTTGTTGTCTACAGTTTGCAAGACAATCATAACTACATCAATTCTTGATCTCAGGTCAGTGTGTCTATATGAGAGCTAATTGTGGCCCAATGGACAGAGGAAGGGAACTATACCAGGCTTCACATGCCATGGATTCAGGGACCATGGGCAAATCAGTGTTGTTCAGCCGCAGTTCCCTACCAGTAAAAATATGTATGAATGCACGCACACACATACAACAATGGTTTTTAGACTTAAAAGTGCCTTATTTATTTATTTATTTATAAATAAATAAATAAAACATTTATACTGTTTGGTATAACAAAATCTCTATGCTGTTTACATGCCAAAATAAACAAGTAACAGAAACAATAGAAACGATTTTAAAATAACATTAGAAAACAATCAAATGGAGCAGCATCATGACATCAATTACAAGTCAGAGACAGCTTGCATAAACAGGTACGTTTTCAGGAGGACTTTAAAATTCACCACATTTTCTGCCTCCCGAACCACACCGGGGCGGGAGTTCCAGAGGGTGGGTGCCACTACTGAGAAGGCCCACTTTCTAGATGTCACATGGTGACATTCCATTGGTCGAGAAATGACTAGCAAGGCCTCCTCAAAGATCTTTAAGATCAGCTGGGTATCCCCCTGGAGCTACAACTGATCCCCACTCTCTGCATATAGAAAGGTGGGCAAGATACATATTTTTGATTTGGCTTTTTAAATTGTTGCTATGGTTCTTAAGGTTACTTTTAACATTTTACAATGTTTTTATTTGTTGGTCATTTGTGTTTTCTGAATTTTTTGAAACTGCTTTGATTAGTTTTTCCAGAAAGGTGGTATAGAAATGATTTAAATAAAATAAATAAATATAGGGGAAGGCGGTCTACTAGGTACCCCGGTCCCAAGTTATGAAGGGCTTTGTATGTTAACAACAGACCCTTGAACATGGCTCGGTAACTAACAGGAAGCCAGTGCAGTTCTTTTAACAGAGGTGTAATGTGTATATGGCTAGGTGCCCTACTAAACACCTTAGCTGCTGCATTCTGCACTAGCTGCAGCTTCTGAACCAGGCTCAAGGGCAGCACAAATAAAAGTGCATTACCGTAGTCAAATCATGAAGTTACCAGTGCATGACCCAAGGTGTCTAGGCTATCCCTATCCAGGAACGGGTGTAGTTGTTGTGCCAGTTGAAGTTGGTAGTGGATGCGCCATGCCACTGTGGCCGTCTAGGCTTCCAGTAACAAAGATGGATCCAGGAACACCCCCAAACTATGGACCTGATCCTGCAGGAGTACAAGCCTATCCAGAACAGGTAAATAAACCAATTCCTGGACCTGGGAACCATCCACTCATATACTCTCTGCTTTATCAGGATTCAGTTTCAGTTTATTAGCCCTCATCCAGCCCATGACTGCATCCAAATATTGGAAGCATAGGGGTCAGTCTAGGGCTTGCGGGTAGTAAATAGGGATGGGTGAAAATTTTGTTTATGAATTGGATGGATTCTGGTTTTTACCAGAATTTATCCAATTCATGCCTCCTGGATCTGAATATGGACACGAACGCAAGATCTTGCTATGTGATTCACTCAACAAAAAAATGCATTTGAAAAATGTGTACATTCGAAAAATGGACCTGAAAATTGTGTACGTTTAAAAAACATTGCACACAAACACGCTTCAGTGTATGGGAGAAAATGTGCACAATTGATGTGTACATTTGGAAAAATGCACACAAAAATACGCACAAATTTTCATGCAACTCCCCCGCCCCCGCAATCCAATATAGACGTGAGTCAGAATGAACTCCATGGTAGAAATTGGAAAACTTCAATGAGCTTGAGTTTTTCTAAGTCACACATCCCTAAATTACTAAACTGCTTGGGCAGATGCTGCAGTGTGCAGTTCAGTGGTGCAGCTGCACACAAACCCAAAGGCTCCCAGTTTGAGCCCAGGCAGCTCCTGACACTAGGAAACTACCATATATTATGTCAGACCATTGGTCAATCTAGCCCGGTATTGTCGACACTGGCAGCAGCTCTTCCGGGCTTCTGGTAGGTTTCTTTTTCCATCCCTACCTGGAGATGTCAGGGATTGAACCTGGGACCTTCTGCATGCAAAGCATGTGCTCTAACACTGAGCTATGGCTCTTCCCCTTAAACAGACACCAGTTCAGAACACGCATGGCCTTTCCTGATGGAGATGTTATACAGTAATGCCTTGGATTACAAGTAACTTGGTTTGAGAGTGTTTTGCAAGACAAGCAAATTTTAAAATATTTATTTAATATTTTTTTTACTTGATATACAAGCGACGTCTTGCAATACAAGTACTGCAGTATGGCTTAAATTAAAAATCTCTGTACACATTTTTTTGGGGGGATTTTGTTTTGATATAAGAGTGTTTTGGATTACAAGCATGTTTCGGGAACGAATTATGCTCTCAATCCAAGGCATGACTGTATTGCACACTGACAACACCTTGCCCCAAACCTCCTAATGACCGTGGCTTCATACAGATGTTAAACAATACTGGGGACAAAACAGTGCCCTGTGGCACCCCACAGTTCAACTGCCAAAACACAGTCAACTGAGCCAAGGCACAGTCACCCAGTGTTATTCTCTGGACCTGACCCCTTAAGCAAGAGCTGAACTGCCGTAAACTGTATAAACACGAAGTTCCAAAATCTAATCCCCGGTTATACCTTATGAAGTCTCTAATGGGTCATTCAACAGCAAAGCTATAGCCCCAGAAAGACAGAAATGGTCAAATCTGAGCTCCATGATGGCAATTATAATCAACATCATTATCATCAGTTTCTAACATTACCAACTACTGTGAAGCAAAACCCTCCTCTGAACCTTTAACCCAGAGGGAAGTATGCAACTCTACTGCCATCATTCTTTTCAGAGACATTACAGGCTTGCATCATACCCAATAGAGCAGCCATGTTGCCATGTCTAGGCCAAAAACGAAAGGAAAAAAAAGACACTGACTCAAGGAGCTACCTGACTGGATACCTTTGTCCAACAAGGCTGCCCAGTGTCCGTCCTTATGTGTTAGATGCCAGGTTAACCCCAAGAGTTTCCTTGGAAATAATGGAACAGGTTTCCCCTCAAAAGGCTCCACAGAGACCTCAACAGCTGCTCCCTTGTTCCCTGCTCCTTTATGCTACCTACCGAAGGCTTTTGCTTATTAAACCAATTAGTTTAAACGTGCATGGCACTGTTTAAAAACAACAACAGTGAAACCACCTAATGAAGGGATGAAGTAGACTGGGAAGGATGTTCTTGAGGCAAGAACAGTTTAAAGCTTCCAATATTCAGAGTTTAACTTGATTTTTTAATTTTATTTTCAATGAAGTAGAGTGTGGCAGGACAGGGACATCTGTGCCGCCTATCATTATTTCTTTGCAAAGAATGGTGGCTATGATTGTGATACGGTAACACAACAGCCATTCTAATTATGGTAGTAGCAATAATATTGCAACAGTGACATTACAATGATGTCACCACACCGAAATCTGTATAAATCATGGCAGTTGAAGTCTTTCATGAGTTGCATGTTTATATTTATATAAGTTATATTTAATTTATGTAGAGCACATCTTGCAAAAATGATTTCCACAAACCTGAACAGACTGTTTGAGCTGTTATGCATAAACAATTATGCTGTTTTTGTGTTTGCCTACCCATTAATTTGTTTGATATGAGCAAATATTATCCTCATACACTTAAATATGCTGGGAATTAAAATTGAAATACGAGTTCCATAAATGTTTAGACAACCACCTTGTTGATAAGACCAATTTTTATTTTACAGTATTATGCAGTGTACATACTGTAACTAGTCAGGGTGAAACTGTAATCCATGAAAACCCATTTTAAGATTACAATGGCCTTAAGAGCTTACCATAAAGAAGACCACTGTGCCAAACAAGTTATTCAACGCCAATTATTCATTCAGTTCCATTAGGTATATGCCAGTTCCTACAATTGTAATCCCCAGAATAACATAGTCAAAAGTTAATTGTTATTGCAGTTGTTGAGTATGCAAGAAGGTAGCCAAGGCTATAAAGCTAAACTGGATAGCATTACTGGAGATGTCATGCTACATTACAAAGTGTGCAACCTAGACACCACAAACCCTGCATAATTCAACCTCAATAGAGATGTGAAGGCCCAGGAAAAAACCCCGGGAAAATTCAGGAAAAAACCCAAGTTTTTTTTCCAAGGACCGTTTTTGTTTTTTCCGAACAAGTGAACAGCTTTGGATTATAAAACATATTCTTTTAGAATTTAAGACAAGGTGTTTATATATTGTTACCCAGCCTTTACTCCCCACAAAATGATTTCTAAAAACTATGTAATAAGAACACTTTTATAGAAAGACTAGCGATGTAAAATGTCTGGAAATAAGGCAATGGAGAATGTTTTTAAAAATCCTTTCTGTAAATTCCCAGCATAGTTATTTCTTCCATTCCATATTAAAGATACATATTGATATAATGTATCTTTTACTGATAAAACATTTAGGGCACAATCCCACCAGGATGCCTGCAAGCCCCCGAACGTGGAGGTTTATGGGCATCCAATGCAGAGTGGGAGGAGCGGTGGAGGCGATCTTGATGGAGGCCCCTGCTTCTCAGCCAGTAATGTCTTCCATAGGACTAGGGCAGCAGCAGGAGGTCTCAGCAGGAGAGGGTGTTTCAGGGGTGTCTCCTTTGGTGCGTCATCAACTAAAGAGGGTGGGGCACAGGCATCCAGTGAGGTACAGCAACTGCCTGAGAGCCAGGTTTTATTTATTTATTTATTATATTGATACCCCACCTTTTTTTCCTGCAAGGAACCCAAGGCAGCTTACATAATCCTCCCCCTCCTCTCCATTTTATCCTCACAACAACTCTGTGAGAAAGCTTACTAAGTTGAGAGTCAGTGACTGGCCCAAAGTCACCCAGTGAGCTTCATGGCCGAGCAGGGACTAGAACCCGGATCTCCCGAGTCCCAGTCCAACACTCTAACCACTACGCCACACTGGCTAGTGATCTTTAGCGGCCACTCCCCCGTATTTAAGGCAGAGCAACCTGCAGTAGACTTTGCTGGAAACAACACATTGGTAACGTGGAAGGCTTCCTGCGTTCTCTGGAACTGTGAACTTATTGGGACTTGTTCTGTGTGCTGAACCCAGGGATACTTGGGTCTGTTGTTGTGGTGCTCGTGAACTGATTCTTGTCTTAACAACTTTGCTGTGATCTGTTAACTGGGGATCTTTATTGGGAATGCAAAGGCTTATAGCTACAGTAATTATTGGAATTACTACAATAAAAGGTTTTATTTTATTTATTATATTTATACCCTGCCTTTTTTCCTGAAAGGAACCCAAGGCGGCTTACATAATCCTCCTCCTCTCCATTTTATCCTCACAACAACCCTGTGAAGTAGGTTAGGCTGAGAGTCAGTGACTGGCCCAAAGTCACCCAGTGAGTTTCATGGCCAGCGGGGACTAGAACCCGGATCTTCCGAGTCCCAGTCCAACACTCTCACCACTACGCCACACTGGCTTTTTATTTATTTATTTATTGAGTCTTCTGCCTTGGCTCTGGGAAGTCAGGTTCTGACATCTCTGGTCCCATGTTGTGCACACTTAGAGCTTCTGGTGATGAGAAACTATGGGAAAAGAGCACTTTGCACACAAAGGGAATACTTTGTACAAAACAGCCTGTCACAGCGTGGGCTGGCCCCTGCCTTAGGATGCTGAGCAAAAGAGACTTTCCCTTTCTGGGTGGGTCTTGAACCCTTGTCCTAGAAGGGTTGTGTCTGTGTGCTCTCTACATGCCTCCTGCTCAGTAAGCTATGTGGATGATGTGTTGTGTGGGCTTTCCTTCCTTCCCTTTAGAGTATTATGCTCATAAAACAGTGCCTGGGAGCAGCAAAAAAGGGCTTGAACCCCTGCTTGTAAGGATGCCTGGGGACTTGCAGTGCTGGCTCGCAATGCCATAGGGACTGATGGATTGGGGCACCATGTTTTTATTGTGCATGTTGTTGTGATACAGGGGTGTGTTCTCATCACTCTGAGTCATTGGCTCCCTTCATATGTTGGTAGCATGTGGGTAGTGTTGCTGACCCAGTCCCCGATTGGTGGGCACTGGCAGAGTTTCCAGGGACACTGGAAGCATGCTTGCTGTTTTTATGCCATTTTTGTATTTTCCGGTTGTATTTTCCCCCTCCCCTCCCAGGCTCTGCACACATAGGATAGGATATGGCAGCCATTCTGCTGGCATAGCAGTAGCATCTCTCCCCCACCCAACCGCCACTGCTGATGTAGGAGTGTAAGATTGCTCTCTGTGAGCAAGAAAAATTACCTAGGCCTAAAAAAATGAATAAATCACAGGATTCCCTTCTTTGTGGGATGGGATCACAATTATAGTGAAAAACCCTTGACACAACAAGCCTCTTCATTTTACATTTACTGTTTTTTAATCTGTATACTCCCTTATTCCTAATAATATGACATAAAATAAAACTGAAGAAGCCTAACCTATGTTTGGTGTACTCTGTGTAATTTTCAATTTTTCTCCCTTTTTACATTTCCCCCCTTCAAAGATAAATGAACTGATTTGAACAATCTCTCATATTTAAACCTTTTTAGTTCCTAACTCCCTAGTATTATAGGAATGGTTTCAACATTATTTTTTTCTTAATGAAGGGAATCCAGAATTAGCCCAAGGACTCCAGAAGGAGACATGTCTCTGTCAAACTGCATGTCAGCATATAATGTTCTGCAATATATTATTGCTTTAAAAATAACAAAGCCTGCTGAAGCAATGGGTATTCTTCAACTAGCCAAGGGACAGGGTGCGGCTCTATATTTCCACCTCACTGCTTAATTTGATTCCTCAACATGTGTAGGTAACTTCTTGCTTGGCCAACTTTAATGCAAAAATATTGACATATACTAGCTTTATAGTTGTTTAGTTCACATGAATTGAGCAGTCATCCAAACGTTTCTTCCAAGTTTGCTATTGCGCTTATGAAGACATTTTAGTTGAACAAATAAAGCTATGAAGGAGGTCTTGTTCAACCAGTCAGTCCAGATCGGGGTGAGGGCAGGGGGCAAGGAAAGGCCTCATGGCAGTTCTCCAAAGGACTGGAGAACTCCATAAAAAGAGCACTTGAGTGGCTGAGGGGTCATTCCATGTAAAATCAACCCAGAAATTTGAAAAATTTACCTCACCATCTGCGATTTTTTTTAAAAAAAATTGGCATACTGGTAGACCAGCATGAGAAATGAACATACACCAAATTATAGGTCATTATACCTCACGGTTCAAAAGTGCAGTGTGCTCAAAAAATGCTTAACACACGATTTTTCAGCATTTGTGACTACACAAAACAAATATCATAACTTCCTTCGAAACCGACCTAGAAAGTAAATCATGGTGTCATACGAAAGCTCTCGAACTACCCTTTTATTTGATATGTAACAGTTGTAGGCCAAAAACATCTGGGGACCCAAGGTTGAGAAACACTGGTCTAAGGTAACTGACTAATCCCAATGCGCTAGCCTGGGAACCCGTTCATTGATAAACTCGGAGATCACGTCAGGTCATGTTGACGTTTAGTATTCCTAGAAAGTTATTAGTTCCGCTCCATATATTGTATAGTAAATAAAAGCCTTATTTGGTCATACAAAGGGCTGGAGTTTCCTTTTGTTGCGCAAACCTCCTAGTCGGTTTCAATCGCTTGTACGGGCTGTAACTCAGTGCCGGTTAACCTGTTAAGCGCCGAACTCATGCATAGGACCCGGGTGCTGGTCCTTCACAGTTTTTTTTGCTGATTTCCCCCCTCACATAACCCATATTTACCTTGAGTATATGTACCGATTTCCAGAACGGGGTTCCAAACAGTTCAGAAGATGTGAATGTTCTTATACATGCACAGTACCTCCCTAGAAGAACTCCACCCCCTTATACACACTAACAACAGAACCTTTTGCAGGGAAATGAAACTTAAGCTCGCCCCCTCCCTTCAGGAGCTTCCTGGGCCTTCAGGCTGAAACCAAACCAGGCTTGGGTAGGCCTCAAACCTTCACAGAGATATATCTCTTTGGATGTCTACATTAAATCAAGCTTTATTCACAGATTCCAATAAGAAAGAAAAAGGCAGGCCTGAACCCATGACAAGTGCCTGACCCCACTTCTGCTGCACTGTGTTCATGACTTTTCACATTGTTGAACACAATGAGTGAGTCACTTTTTAGTCATTGGTGGTGCTGTATTCCATTTCTTATCAAGAATCATTCTGGGAAAACCTGCAAAAGGATTATTTCACAGAGTATGGTTGACAAGATGCCATAGGACTTGTTAACAAGTAATATTTGAACTGCATAAAATCAGATCAGCATATATAAAAGTAAAATGGAAAATCTCATCTATGCACAATGATGGTTTTTCAATCCACATCAAAGTAAATCAAAATAACTATGCTAGTAAGTCCCATTTTGAAATCAAGTACGATTCCAGGGATGTTAAACGTTATTTGAAACAAAAGGAGTTTTTTGTCATTATTCAAGGTCAAACTTCTGTATATTTATTTAAAAAAATAAAATGAACATGTTTTCCCCAAGCATACTGGTGAGTACCTTTTTTAAAGTACAGTCATGCCTTGGATTGAGAGCATAATTCGTTCCGGAAACGTGCTTGTAATCCAAAACACTCTTATATCAAAATGAAATTCCACCAAAAAAATTTGTACAGAGATTTTTTAATTTAAGTCATACTACAGTACTTGTCTTGCAAGATGTCGCTTGTATATCAAGTCAAAAATAATAATAATAAATATTTAAAAATTTGCTTATTTTGCAAAACGCTCTCAAACCAAGTTACTTGCAATCCAAGGTATTACTGTACATATTTTAAACCTCATTCTTTTGAAAACAATAGGCCCTGCAACTTATTTTTTAATAAGCAGAACAAGTTCACCAAATCTTAAGCAATTTGCTTTCAGCTGGAAATATTGATTGATTTCATACCAGAACGACCACCCAGAGGAAGTATCATTATTCTACACAAAATGTCAGAAGTATGCTATTGAGAAGAAGAATATCTAATTTAGAACTGCACAATTATGACAGGGTAGCTTGTACTTGTGCACAATGTTTTATTCAAAACCTACCGTATTTTTCGCTCCATAAGACGCACTTTACCCCCCAAAAAAACTAGGTGGAAATGTCTGTGCGTCCTATGGAGTGAATATAGTAAAAAAAAAAAAAAAAAAAAAATTATTTATTTTTTTTTATTTTATTATTTTTTATTTTTTATTTTTACTTTCCTCTGCTGGTCCGGAAGAGCGGAGGACTCCTGGGTGGGGCGGGGGAAGCCCCCGCCTCTCAGCTGTTTTTTTTTTTTTAAATTTTTTT
This sequence comes from Shinisaurus crocodilurus, assembly GCA_021292165.1. NCBI lineage: Eukaryota > Metazoa > Chordata > Lepidosauria > Squamata > Shinisauridae > Shinisaurus > Shinisaurus crocodilurus. The sequence continues at coordinate 271,500,009 of CM037879.1, read as the reverse complement.
TTGTACCATACAGTAAGTGCGCCTTATGGTCCGGTGCGTCTTATGGAGCGAAAAATACGGTAACTGATAATACATATTTTCTTAAGATATGTACAGTGAGATAGCAATTCATATGAACTGTGACGCATACACACAGAGTGCCCCAAAAGATGTAACTCGTTTTCTGTTAAGAACCCCATTTTGAAAATTGGTACATGTATTAAGTACTGTCAGATGAAATACTAAAACAGAAATCATGGGGGGGGATTAGTTTTTGCAGAATTCAAGGTCAAATTTTACTATTTGACCTTGAATATATATTTATTCCAAAAAACCACTTATGTTACATATCAAATGAAAGAGCATTTCAAAGGCTTTCCAACAACACCAAAATTAACTTTCTAGGTTCTGTAGAACTGGAATTACTGTAATGTTAATGTTGTCAGACACGCAAAAATTAACGGTTTTCTTCATATTTTTGATAGCCATATCTCCAAAAGCTTTTGTCCCAGAACTCTAATTTTTGGAGCAGCTTATTTTCTCAGCAGACCCAACAAGTTCACCAAGTTTTTTCAAAATTGGTGACAGGTAAATTCATTGGTTGATTTTAAATGGAATGATCCTGAGGAGGTTCAGAAAAAGAAGGTTTCTGAAGGAGGTTCAGAGTCAAAAACATTCTGACTTTACAAGCAACATCCACTTCCAAGATGTTTGTAATAGAAGTTATAAAATGCCTTATTGAGAAAGTTTATAATTTAAATAACAGGTAAATTCAATTCCCTAGGGTTCCCACTCTCAACATGGAGGCATAGATTTGCTGGGGGAGTGCCCTCCTACCCCGCTGCTGTGTGGATACCATGCTAGTTCCCATCCTGTGGGGCTGGATGATAGAAGACTGGCCCAGTATGTATTGTTCACAGGTTTATTGCTTCTTTGAAGCCTTTGTGAGCTTTAGACCTCCAAATGAACAGCATCCTTGTCACATTTTATTTGAATTCCTCAATATAGAAATACTATTCTCCATTCATTTTCTATACATATGCTCTTCCTGCCCTCAAAACTGCAGACTTGTTTTTTCCCCTTCATAAATGCTGAATTTGTGCAACTGAACCCATACATACCCTTGTATATATGATGTAGTGGCACCCCAACATCCCAGGGCCACCACCAAAGGGAAAGGGAACCTTGCAATGAGATAATGAAAAAGTACAGTAGCCAGACTTGGCTTCTATTAAAAAGAAATTAAAAAATGAAATTAGTAAAGTGTCTAAATTGAAGGCATGCACAGGTGCACAATTCATTGAAGAAAAGAAAAGAAAGAACTCTAATTTAAATGTGTTCAATCTCAGGTCAAATTTTCTTCCTCACATTTGGATAAAGCTTGGCTGTCTGAACAGAACATTCAATCGTGTAAGGCCAGGATAGCAATGAGACTCATAGAAACTTCATTTTCTGTTGTGCAATCAGATCATATGGGTGCTTATTTGGAAGTAAGCCTGACTTTGAATAACTGTGCTGTGATAGGCTTGCAGACGTAAGTGATCTAATCAGAGAGTCAAACCATTTCTAGTTTTGCTGTTCCTCAGTAACATCTCAAGTTGTTCTGGTTTGATTACAGTTTAGGCCTATAGAGTTTGACACATCTGAACTAATTCAGTTCTGGTTCATCTTGTGGGGAAATGTAAATACAGTATGATTGTTTCCCAGGAACTGCCTCCCTGTTTCCCAGGGAGCCTCTGGGTTTGTGTGCAGCTGCACCACTGAACTACACAATGCAGCATCTGCCCAGGTAGTTTATTAAGGATGTGTGACTTAGCAAAACTCAAGCTCATTGAAGTTTTCCAATTTCCACCTTGAACCTCATTCCAACTCATGTCTGTATTGGATTGCAAGGGGTTGCATGAAAACTCGTGCATATTTTTGTGTGCATTCCCATTCACTAAGCATGTTTTTGTGCACATTTTTCAAATGCATTTTTTGTTGTGTGAATCACATACCAAGCTTGTAAATGTACTTACTTCAGACTGCAGATTGTGTTTGGGTCTATACTTGGGTGTAAATTGGATAAACTCTGGTAAAAAACAAATTTGGAAGTTTACCAGATCTGCACAGAGGCTTTGAAGAAGAAATATCTCACAAGATACGTGTGACGCAGCAGTTTTTTGGAACGAAGATGGAGGACGTGTCCTTTTCAACAATACAAATGGGAGGGCAGGAACCCTCAGAGCAACAGAATAAACAGACTTTATTCTTCGCTTTTGGACTGATTCTTAAGGGATTTCCATTTGATAGGGGGAGGGGGTTATGAAAGAGACAGGTTTGGATTTACTGGGTAAGATAAAGGGTTTGGAATATTGTCTTATTAGCTGATTTTGAAATATGCTCTGATTTTAAATATTAAGATATAAATGTATTGGGAGTTTAAAATTTTAGGCTTTAGGTTGATTTGGAACTTGAAAAATGAGAATCAGGGTTAAGTATGTATTAGTTAACATATATATGTTAAATATATTATTAGGGTGAAAATATATCCAGAAAATATGTGCAGGAAGATTGGAAAGAAGATGGCTGACGCATTTCCTTCTGTTTTTTTTTTTTTTTTTAATTGGAATGCCCCACTGAGTATTAGAATAGACTGAGTTTTTTATTAAGGGTTGGGAATATTGTTTCATTTGCTAACTTTGTTATATATATCAGTTTTGTTATATTAGGGGACAAAAAAAAATGTGTGGGTTGTATATTGGATTGGAAGTTAAAATCTGTAGTGGGTTACCTAGAAAAAAAAGGGGGGGGTTAATGGGGTGGATGGATTGCTTTTAAAATCATGTTGGTTTGTTGAAAAAAGAAAACTGAATTTTATTTCCTTTGGATCTGTTAATAGAAGGCTGAGTTAGGATTTATATGTAGGGTGAGACCTCTAGTGGTTTCTTTTTGCCATAACTAGAATTAATTATTGTATAGAAATTATTATTTTATTTAAGAAATGCTTATATTGCTGTAATAGGGGTTGGAAGTCTATCTAGTTTTGTGTTGTTGTGGGTTATGTATGTATTTGTTGTTTGGTTTTATTGTTAGATGTTTGATATTATGTTTGTCTCATATAAAAATAAAAATATATACTACCAAAAAACAAATTTCTCACCCATCCCTATTTAGTACCCTCAACCATAGACTGACCCAGTCCATCTAGGCTGGCTACTGGATCCTCTAGGACAAGAAGGCCTATAAGAGGGCTTCCTATTCCAGTTAAGCCTTGATCAAGCAACAAGATCTTTCTGAAATCTGGTGTGTTCCTATATCCTTTGGTCCTGAATTCTGGCCTGTTCCTCGTCCTTCCTTCTGGTTTGTCCTTTGATCCTGGCTTACTCTTTGGTTCTGACTACTGGCTTTGTTCTACACTCCAGGTTTCCTGGACCCAGATCACCTCTACGGTCCTTGTAGCAAAGCCATGTACTCACCTAGCACGTGACTTAAAATACAGATTGCTGCCTTCTTTTGTTGCTTACAGACAACAACGTTCACATATGCTATATAATGGTTGTCTATGCCGCCTTAAGGCTACAAAACTCATAATGTAATGTGGGCAGTTGTAAAACTCTATAGACATCCAGGCCTTTGCTTTAATTAAAACAACTGATAATATTGAATTAACTGAACCAGAACTGGCTAAAATTCAACTGTATAGATGGATTTTTTAAAATCCATTGTTCAGGACCAGGAAGACAGAACTGAAAACAACATTCATTCGGTCTCAACAAGTTTCAACAAGTGTCCAGTTAGGGATGTGTGAGGAAACTGATAGGGGGGGTGAAAATCCAACAGATTTTCATGATTCGGCTCCCCGAATTCTAGTTTTCCCAGCCCTGCACTGGCGCCAACTTGCTATGATGTGAGTCAAGCTAGCTCGAGGACCTCCGTCTCTAAGATGGGCCACGATGTGTGCATTTTTTAAAAACGTTAAGGAAATTTGCACAAATTGCACTATTTGTGCAATTTGCATAATTTTATGCAAATTGTGTGACTTTATGCAAATTGTGTAAATCATGGTATTTTGCATGTTTTACACAAATCGACACCCGAAAAGCATGTGGATCTAGCACGATTGGCCAATTTTATGCAAATTGTACTAGATCCACATGCTTTTGGGTGCTGTTTTGTGCAAAACATGCAACATACCATGATTTATGCAAATTGTGTAAAGTTACCCAAATGGCACAAATAGTGCCATTTGTGCAAATGTCCTCAGTGGGTTTTTTTTTTTTTTAAATGCACAAACCTATTAGAGATGGAAGTCTGTGGAAAAAAACCCAACTCGCCTGCTTCTGATCTTCAGATCAGAAGCGGGCAGGAAGTCGGTCAAGCTCAAATGAGCAGGACTTCCCAGCGTCAGCACATTCCTATGTCCAATATACTATTCAAGATGTCAAAAAGAAAGAGTAAACTCCTGATGTGGTGACAAAAATGGATAAAATGGCACTCCTTGGCTTTGGTATAGTACATAGGAGTATAAGAAGCCATTGTGCTCAGTGCTCTTTTTATAATGGTGATTCTGTACTGTACTAGGTAGCAAGGGCAGATGTTCATGAGCCATTTGCTTCCTGCTGGTTCCAGACACATCAGTATTTGTACATCAAAGTCAGTCACCTTTCCTTTCTACAAACAGCAAAAGGATAATCTATGCTTGTTACAGAACTTTTATAAGCAAAGAGTGGTGCCTAGTGTAAGTTTACCTTCAATATAGACTTTTGCTACAATTGTTCAGCATATATCATTAAGCACCCAATGCAAAAGGCTCTTCATGTGTGGACTTTCTGCCTCTGCATGTCTGTTGATATTTGAATTTGAGAACTGTACCAACCACATCAGTTTGTTTGCTGGACTGTGCATGCATACCATAAGCACAAAGAAGGCTCCTCTAGTTTATTACACTTTGGTAAACACAGCTGCACAATTACTACTTTTGTCTTCTTACTCACAGTCTGGCTTCTCATGCAAATAAATCACACCAGACACAATCCAAACACTCACTAAAGAACAGGCAACTGTAAAAAGCCACTGCAAGTTTATAACACAGAGAAGTATTTAAAATGAACACATATGTGAATGCTGAAGGGGCAAATTTCCCTATGTCAAATGATAGAGCAGCAGATATGTTTGGACAGAAATCCTGCAAATGGCATGGCAGTAAGAAGGCCCCTTATGAATTGCCAAAAAAGAGGAAATGCATCACCAAAAAAAGAAAACAAAATATGACACAGTTTTGCATAAATTTAGCATATGCTATGCACATATGCAAATTTTGAAATAATTACTATAATTTAAATAGATATGCAATACATCTCACCATAGTGTGGAAGATGGGCAACTTCAATGATGGGCAACTTCAAGGCCCATGCTCTCCCTTCTTAGGTTCTTTATCTTTAAACCAGACTTGGACTGGACACCCATTAAAATAGAGGATGCCTTCAAATAGAAGACTGTTGTCTGGCAACCCTTCAAATATTTATTGAAGGTGAATTGCCCTAGAGGACTGCCCTCTGCAAAGTAGGACACATGGACACCCTATATGACAGGACCATCATCCTTGTTCAGTCTCCTGTGTTCAAAAGGAGGTATGTGCCTAATTTTTTATTATTATTAATAGCACAAATTAAGTCCAAATAGTGACCATGATGAGAAAATTTAAAATGCAAAAGAAAAATATGGGTTTGCAATTCTGGCTGTGCTTTTGTTGTTTTCATCTTTTCTCTCACTATCCTTTGCACAATTGCACAGATTAAAGTGCCCTTTACACACAGTGTAGCATGGGAGCAGTTTCACCATGGTACAATCCCAGCCACGGGAGCCTTTGTTTGAATATTCCAACCATTTGCAACAACTGGAACTCCCCCCCCCCCCATCATGATGTTAAAATCTATTGCGGGATATTTGTGGAGCCTGGTTTTAGATTAGAATGCCTGGGGCTGACACTGGCAAAATTATTTTCCTCTGTCTTTTCATGTTATAAATACCCTAACGGTTCCTCCCTTGGTCTCTGTCGAAGAAAATGAAAGGATTTCCCTTAGTTAATTAGACTGAAAATTACATAGTGCTGCAACTGGGAAGGCGTTTGCCATTATCTGACCAGATAGATGCATGTGTAGCGCAGTAACAAGGAACAAATCTGTATGTACTTCTCTTACGAACAGTTTAAACATAATCTTTGCCTCCATGGAAACACTTTAGTAACAATTTCTGTATGGAGGCATGTATATGAACAATCTCATGTCTACATTGGCCAACTATGTGGATTTTTCAGATCCCATTAACAAGATATTAATTGACTGGGTTCACACAACATGATAAGCCGTGGTGGCTTATAAGTCATGTTTGTTTCAGAGTGGCTTGTTGTGTTGTCTGAACAAACCATGCTGCTGGGTTCAGACAACACGACAAGTCAGTCTGAAACAAACATGGCTTATAAACCACCATGGCTTATTGTGTTATGTGAACCCAGTCTGCCTGTTCCTGGTTACTTCTCTTATTCTTTGTTCATTAGCATTGCTACACGATGTTGTATGTATACATCAGTTACATACATTAAACATTATACATCAGTCGTGCCTATTCTTACACAGGCAACACCAATTCTAAATCTTGCACAATCACAAACCAGAGGCCTATCAAAAAAAGTAATATACAATTCTAACAAAAAAATGTAGGGGTTTTCTTTTTTAAAAACCCCATCAAGAAATATCTCCCCACATACTCTCCATTGTTTGAGACTTTCTGACACAAATTGCAGTCAATGTTTAAAATTTTCCATTGCAACTATGAAGGATAGAATCATACTTTAAAAAACACACACAAGATTCTCATTATTTTATTGCAAGTTTCATGACTGAAGGCTCAAAAAGACGATAAAATTGGCAAGTTATGTACTTTAACTGGATTTTCCAGACAACATGGTTTATATTTGAGCAATTTCTCAGCCACTGAAGTCTAAGGGCCAGACTATTAATAGTGTTAGGGTCTTACAGACCCTTAGAAAGCCTGTTTTCTACTGTCTGAATCTCTTCAGTACATCATCTACCACTTCTCTTTCTTCTCGTTTATGCAACATTTGTGTGTTTAACCATACATTAAAACATAGCACCTTTCAAGAATGAACAAATACAAATTCTTTTTTTTTTTTTTACAAGCTCAACACAAACTTGCTGAGCTAGAGTGAGGTAAACTGGCTTATTTTAAAATCCCACAGCTTATTACTGGCCAAGTCAAATATAGAACATTGGGACTGTTGGCACTCATTCCTATGTTCTGACCAGTGGACCACACCCTTGCACTAGTGGTCATCAGCAAGTCTGGCTCTAATATAAAGGACTGCACAGTTGGCTTTCAGACAAAAAGAAATGAACTATTTAGGGTAGCAAAGTATCAGGGAGAGTAAAAAAAACCTTCAGTAATCTCTGTTATTGTGGGGCGGGGATGAGTGCACATGTTTTTCTTCAAGGCTGCATGTTAATGGACTTAGTTTTAAATGTGTACAGCAGGCCTGCACCACTGACTCACAAAGCTGAATGCAGCCCATTAGATACATACAGCACCCCCCCCCCCAACAGTTCAATAAATGTTGTCTGCCTGGGATCGCAACAGCAACAGCAGCAGCAACAACAACAACAATAAATGGTTGATGTGTGTCGTGTGTCAGTCAACCACGTGATAGGCCAGAATCTATGGCTGGATGTTTGGCATGGTAGGTCAAACGTTGACCAGGCCTTGTATACATTGCAGAAAGACACACTGAGCTGACAAGATGGAGAGGGGGAAAAGTAGAAAATCCAAGAACAAGAGCAGAAACAAGTGTCCCCTAAACTGCTGTACCAAGCATAATAACGAGATATACGCAAAGGGCCAAGCTACACATTTTGTGGGAGATTCGTGAATGGATCTCTCCCCGCTCCTCCACAATTTTTAAGATGTAAAACCACCTGGGATGTACACATGTGTGTGAATTGGAATAGGGCTACAGCGCTGAGAGAGGGGGATAACTATTCCTTGCTATGTTTCCCCATTTGAAATCCTCCTTGAAGCTGCTACTAGCCTCAGTGTGTCAGTGCGTGCATATCTGTGGAATACAGATACCTAGTATATCTCCCCAGGGATTCTTTGCATTTCATTCTCCCTTTCCCAAATGACTGGAAGTTCAGGGCAGCCTTTGCAGGCCTTTACTCTTCTGTCAGGTTTCTTTCAGGAAAGCCCTATAGCATTCCACATATGAATATATCAGTTGTCCCTTGCATAGTTAAAGAGCTCAATGGAGAAGGAATTTACTCCATGTAATGCAGGACAGATATAGCTTGGCCATTCCAGTATAAACACAAGACCACCACAGCAGTAATCCATTATATCTGACTTGGCTTGCCCATGGGACTCTCTGTCCTTGAGAAAGTCACTCTCTTTTTCATTATAAATGTTTGTAATATGGAGATCTCAGGAAATTTTGGGAGCTCTGGGAGGAGATCTGACATTGTTCTCCCTCTCTGTCTTTCCAGGCCTGGCTGGGTCAGACACAGAGCTCTTGGCAAGAAACATCTCATCTAAATTTATCACCCAACTCTCCACCCAGGCAGCTTAAATACTCTGGGATGCTGGGCAATGCGAGGAAATGATCAGGAGAGATTTTTTCTTTCCTTACAGAGCCTGCAAGGCCATATACTGCCAGCTAAATATAAAATTGCTACCACAAGTACAAAGAAAGGAAACGAGCTTGCATTCTCTTTTGTAGTTGCTCTCATGGTCATTTCACACATTACATAACAACAAACCCAGGTTTGCCACTGAGTGTACATTCAACACGGAGTTAGAAGTAACAGCAGTTCCTTGACTTGTGCGTCTATGTGTGTTTTATTTGTCACGCTGATGGTCCTATATAAACAATAAACAACAACATACAAACTTTACATGCTTAAATGTACACATAAAATGTAATGTTGGAGTTGCATTGGCTGAGGCTTATGGCACTGGAACGTTGTCTGGATGCAGGATTGAATGGGGGAGTCATTCAGTCCTACATCCAGATGACCTAGTAATTCCAGTGGTTACAAATAAGACCCAGCCAAAGCAACTACAAGGAGTGGATTCCAGCTGGCTACACCTGGTTGGCCAAAGCCACACATAATTATGTGGCTTCCTTGCTCTGTCTTTTGAGGAATAAGGTAAGGGAAATGGTCAAGATACACCATGGAGGGGGAGGCTAGGCACTATTGTGCACAATTACTTTATTTATTTGGTTTGTACTGCACCTTTCTATAACAAAAACCTTTCTAGAAATAAAAACTTTATTAAAACAGTAATAAAACAAATACATTAAAAGCACAATTAAAAACCACAACAACAGAATAAAAACAGCGACAGCCCAATAGATCTGCTTTCACGAATAAAAACGTATTTACTTCAAACATTCACACCCTGCCTCCCCAAACTCAAGGCATCTTCCAACCAAATAAAAATAGCAATAAAACAAATAAAATACAATTATCAATAAATGCAATATACAGGCCTGTGGCTCACGCTGGCTCAGCTTGTCTGAGCATGGAAAGCTAAGCAGGGTCAGGCCTGGTTATTACTTGGATGGGAGACCCCCTCCTCTAGTTTCCTGCATTGAGCAGGGGGTTGCACTCGATGGCCTTGTAGGCCCCTTCCAACTCTATGATCCTATGATATCCTATGATACCAGCCAGAAGAGCAATGCAGGGCTATACTTCCTGCTCAGGAGTCACAGGCATTGTGGAAGAGGTAGGTTTTACATCCTCTCTCAAAAGCTGCAAGACAGAGCAGGCCTGATCGTCATCAGGGAGGTCTTTCAAAGCAATTGCAGCAAAATCCCTGCTCAACTCCCCTAGAACATGTGACCCCTCCAAACCAGAACCTCGGGCTATGTCCAATGCCACCCGCTCTCTCTCTCCCGTCCCCAAGTATTTGCCCTGATGTCTTACTGAGTTTCAGCATTGTAGGAGGCATGCATCTTCCCCAAGCCCATGTCACCTACGGGGGGGGGGGGAACGGGACGGGGGACCCCTATAAAAAATTGCCTTCAGCCAAAGTTAACCCTCCCAAACACTCCTTCAGTTTGCCTTGTTCCTCTGTGTTTGCTGGAGGAAAGGAAACACAGCTTTTCATTGTGTACTGGGGTGCCTCTGACCAATGCCCACAACCAATCATGTTTCAGCCTTGCTGCAGTGATGTGGCTGGAAATTTTTCCAGTGCTTCATTTTTCCACAGAAAATTTCCCATTTCATAAGTTCATAAATAAAAACGAAGTATGCCCATTTCAAATAAAATATTAAGCAAACTTGGCAGTTTCAAAGTTGTAATGAATATTTTCAGGTGATTATTCCTAGCATACATATACGGTATGTCATTGAAATACATACCGTATATACTCGACTTTAAGTCTAGTTTTTCAGCACATTTTTTGTGCTGAAAAATGCCCCCTAGACTTATACGTGGGTCAGTGGCCCCCCAGGACCCCCGCCGCCACCGCAAGGGACCGCCAGGCACCCCCCTCCACCCCCAGGACCCCTGCCGCCACCCCCAGACACCCCACCCCCACCCCCGTACCTGCACCTGCCGCCGCCGAAACCCCTCCCCCGTCGAAGCCGCGCCGCGCCGCAGCCCCCCCAGACACCCCCATGCCACCCCCACGCTACCCCCAGACACCCCCCGTCACCGTACCTGCTCCCGTCGCCGAAGCCCCACTTCGGAAGGGGAGGGCGCGAGCGATCCTCTTCCCGCCCGAACCTGCGTTTGAATCGCGGAGGCCCCTTGAGAAATCCCGAGGAAAGTGCCTTTCGCGGCCGGCCGGCCGGCCAGCCGGCCGGCCGAGCTAGCTGGCTGGCTGGCGGGGGCCAGCTCGGAGCGCGGTGCCATCGCGCTGGGGCAGGGCGCACAGAGGCCCCCTCTCCGCCGCTCTCCACCAGACTCCCGCCCCGGGGCCTGACGCCAAGGAAGGAGGAGAGTGAAAGAAAGGGAGCCAGGCAGGCAGGGAGGGAGGAGGAGGAAGAGCGTCGAGGAGAAGGCTCGCCTGGCTCCGCGGCTCGTCCTTCCTCCCTTCCTCCCTTCCGCTCAAGCAGCGCCCGGGCAAGCGGGGACGGCATTAGATCCAGGGAAAGCAAACGCCGCCCCCCGCCGAAAGAAAAATAGAGAGAGAGGCGGGGGGGGAAGGAAACTTCAGGCGTCCCCCTGGATCGCTCGCCTTTGGCCGGATCGCTCGCCTCGGCGCCGCGCAGACGGAGCCGCCGGTCCACCACGCGCCCTCTCCGCTGTGCTCCGCGAATCCGACGCGTTCGCTGCTCCGGCGTGCGGGCTTCTCCTCGGCGCTCTTCCTCCTCCTCCCTCCCTGCCTGCCTGGCTCCCTTTCTTTCACTCTCCTCCTTCCTTGGCGTCAGGCCCCGGGGCGGGAGTCTGGTGGAGAGCGGCGGAGAGGGGGCCTCCGTGCGCCCTCCCCCAGCGCGATGGCACCGCGCTCCGAGCTGGCCCCCGCCAGCCAGCCAGCCAGCTCGGCCGGCCGGCCGCGAAAGGCGCTTTCCTCGGGATTTCTCAAGGAGCCTCCGCGATTCAAACGCAGGTTCGGGCGGGAAGAGGATCGCTCACGCCCCTCCCCTTCCGAAGTGGGGCTTCGGCGGCGGGAGCAGGTACGGTGACGGGGGGTGTCTGGGGGGTGTCTGGGGGTAGCGTGGGGGTGGCATGGGGGTGTCTGGGGGGGCTGCGGCGCGGCTTCGACGGGGGAGGGGCTTCGGCGGCGGCGGGTGCAGGTACGGGGGTGGGGGTGGGGTGTCTGGGGGTGGCGGCAGGGGTCCTGGGGGTGGAGGGCTGGGGTGGCGTGGGGGTGGCATGAGGGTGTCTGGGGGGCTGCGGCGCGGCGCAGCTTCGGCGGGGGAGGGGCTTCGGCAGCGGCGGGTGCAAGTACGGGGGTGTGGGTGGGGTGTGGCTGGGGTGTCTGGGGTGGCGTGGGGGTGTTTGGGGGTGGCGTGGGGGTGTCTGGGTGTGGCGGCGGGAGTCCTGGGGGGGCTTTGGCAGTGGCGGGGCTTCGGCGGCAGTGGGTGCAGGTATGGGGGTGGGGGGTGTCTGGGGGTGGCGGCGGGAGTCTCCCCTCGTACATTTCCCACCCTAGACTTATACTGGGGCCAATAAGTTTTCCCAGTTTTGGGGGGTGAAATTAGGGGCCTCGACTTATGTTAGGGCCGACTTAAAGTCGAGTATATACGTACATCAAAACAGAATGTTCATATACATTGCAGCCGGGGCCTACACGGGGGGGGGGGCTGGGATTTCATTGTTGGGTAGTCCCGAGGGGGAGGGGGAACAGGGATTTCATTGTGTGGTCCCGGGGAGCAGGGATTTCATTGTTGTGTAGTCCTGGGGGGGGAGCAGGGATTTCACTGTTGTGTAGTCCCAGGGGGGAGCTGGGGTTACATTGTGTGGTCCCAGGGGGGGGGAAGCAGGGATTTCATTGTGAAGTACCGGGGGGGAATAGGGAATTCATTGTTGCGTAGTCCTGGGGGGGAGCTGGGATTTCATTGTGTAGTCCCAGGGGGGGGAGCTGGGATTTCATTGTGCAGTCCCGGGGGGGGGGAGCAGGAATTTCATTGTGTAGTCCTGGGGGGGGGGAGGATAGCAGGAATTTCATTGTACAGTCCCGGAGGGGGGAGCAGGGAATTCATTGTTGTGTAGTCTGGGGGGGAGCTGTGATTTCATTGTTGTGTGGACCCGAGGGAGCTGGGATTTCACTGTTGTGTAGTCCCGGGGGGGAGTAGGGATTTCATTGTTGTATAGTCCCGGGGGGGGGGGGAAGCAGGGATTTCATTGTGTAGTCCCGGGGGGGGGAGGAAACAGGGATTTCACTGTTGTGTAGTCCCGGGTGTGTGTGTGCAGGGATTTCATTGTTGTGCAGTCCTGGGGGGGGGGGGAGCAGGGATTTTACTGTGTAGTCCCAGGGGAACAGGGATTTCATTGTGTAGTCCCGGGGGAGCAGGGATTTCATTGTGTAGTCCCGGGGGAGCAGGGATTTCATTGTGCAGTCCCGGGGGAAAGGGAACAGGGATTTCATTGTGTAGTCCCGGGGGAGGGGGGGAGAAGAAATTTCATTGTGTAGTCCCGGGGGGGGGGGGGAGCTGGGATTTCATTGTGCAATCCTGGGGGAGCTGGGATTTCATTGTGTAATCCCGGGGGAGCTGGGATTCCATCATGTTTCTTTTAAAAACAATTGTACTAAATCCTAAAATCCACGTGAGCGAAGCCGCGGGCAACAGCTAGTCTATATATATAAAAGAAGGTGTCCTGACTGACTGACTGATTTTGACTGACTCATCAACGCCCAGCTCAAACCGTTTAATCTAGGAACTTGAAATTTTGAAGGGACATTGCTTTTATGACGTAGACACCCACTAAGGAAGGATTTTTGGAAATTCTGTCCCTAAGGGGGTGAAAAAAGGGGGGAAATCACCCCACTCTCATATCCTATGGGCAAAACAACAGGGGAGCAGTTATGCAAATCGGCCTCACCTCATAATTGCTGCAGGAGCCAATAGGAGCAGTTATGCAAATAGCCCATACGACACTTAGAATGTTCGTATGAATTCCTGCAGGGGCCAATAGGGGTGGGTATGCAAAACTCCCCTAGGCCATTTAGAATGTTCTCTGAGGGGGTGAAAAGGGAGGGAAACTTTTTAAATGACTGACTAAATGAATGACTGTTGTGTGGGGGGCATCGTCGCATAGGCTCCACTCCATCACATTTTGACGGATCTACCCCAAATTTGGCATGGTCACTCTTCATCATCTGTAGACTCTCAGCATTAACCTGATTTTTCTTTAAGATCAGATATTTCTGTCAGAAAAGTTTTCTGCTGCCAGCACCCAGCCTAAACGTTACACTTTCAGTCAGAGACACTGTATCTTTTCCATTGTACCAAATCCTAAAATCCACGCAAGCGCAGCTGCGGGCAACAGCTAGTACCATCAATAAAAGGCAAATGAGAGACATGTATGGGCGGTGAGCAAATGACAAATATCCAAATAAGCTTGGTGCTAAAGAACATTTCAGAGAAGCAGCAGTGATCAACACTATTATGAGTTCTTGAGACACATGATACATTAAAAAAATCTAAAGGTGAGATTCTCAGATTATTATAAAAGGTCTGTTGGTTGCACAAAATGAGTTCTTTGGCTATATACATGCCTATCTGCATGTGGTATACAGGCAGTCCCCAGGTTACGAACGAGTTCCGTTCTTAAGAATGTCTTTAAGTCGAATTTGTATGTAAGTTGGAACAGCATAGCATTCTATACGTTAAAATCAGCATTTATGCAAATTGCGTAGTATACTACGCTATGTACTCTACATAAACGACGTAGCGCTGGGGAACCCAGAAGTACGTTCTTAAGTATGGGTTATCTGTAAGTCGGACGTTCTTAACTCAGGGACTGCCTGTATTGCCTATCCCTATATAGACACATAAGTCTGCTGCAGATGTAACATTTCCTCATAGGATTTGGAACACCCCAAGGGCTCACACTCTCCTTCATGCTCCCTCCCTTCCTTTCCCCTTTCAACATTAACCACAGTGCAGTGTTATCAACACTAATGTTAACCATGGTTAGGTTGTTAACAGGGTTTTGAAGCCTTGACTGGCTGAAACAACATATGACACGTATCTTTCCCCAGTCTTTAAAAACAACCCACCTACTCCAAGCAGCCTTGAAAGGCTGCAATCTTGAGTGGAAGATTTGCAGAGGAACTACTTAACCCTTTCTCCTTCAGCTGCCTTTTTATTTAAAATCTCTCTCTCTCTCTCTCTCTCTCTCACTCACTCACTCACTGACTGACTCACACACACACACCTGGGTGGGTAGCAACAGCAAGCTGCAGCTAGGGAAGGCAGTGTTTAGCAATCCCTAGGCTGCTTTGCTGTTGATGGCATATTGTGTAGTTTTAGCCTTCAACCACTTCTAACATAGTCCGAGGAAGACCTGTTCTCCTTTCTAGAACTTCCCACCATAATAGGGAACTGACCCATTCCTTTTTCTCTGCGGGGACTTTGCATACATCACTGAAATAAGTATGTGGAAGACCAACAACCGGGTCTTTGCCGCGAGTTCGGCACTTAACGGGTTAACCGGCACGGAGATATTGCCCTCCAAAGGGATATCAAGCGATTTAAACCCAACTGCGACCTAAATATCACACGTAACTGTATTTAGACCAAAGAATAGACTTTTATTTACTCCAAGGTTAATGGAGCGGAACTAATAGGCTTCCAGGAATGTTATACCATAAACAAAACCAGGTCATTTTGAATAAGCGGAAGACTTCAATCTAGAGGCATAGCTTATTGCAGTAAGAGAGTCACCTCGCATCAAAGACTCTACACTTACGGACTTTGTACAGCTGTCTGCATAGCCTGACTCCGAGCCCGTCCACGCTCGGGGAAAGAAGCTGCCTGGTCTAGCCGGAGTTAGGGTTGGAAGCTGACAGCCCATCCCATGTTCCCAACAACCTCGTGGGGGCTGGCAGAGGGGTTTTCTACCCTATACGCCCCCTCCCCACCCCTTGGTGATCAGGTGGGCTTATTCCTGCCGGGGAAAAGGTGGCACCTTGAGGTTGCCGGTGCCCTTTGGGGATACTTGTTAGGGTTGGAAGCTGACAGCCCATCCCATGTTCCCAACAACCTCGTGGGGGCTGGCAGAGGGGTTTTCTACCCTATACGCCCCCCTCCCCACCCCTTGGTGATCAGGTGGGCTTATTCCTGCGGGGGGGGGGGGGAAGGTGGCACCTTGAGGTTGCCGGTGCCCTTTGGGGATACTTGGCAGCTCTTTGAGACTGCCTCTCACCTCGGGATGGTTCATGCTTCTTCTTGTGGATTGAGGCAGATGTGCCCCATTGATGGTATGCAGATGCAGTCACGTATTACCTGTCTGACCGGAATGGTATCTCCTGTCCCCCTGGTGGGGATTATGCAAAAGAGGGTTGCCAAGGTACAAGGGAAAACTATGTCAGGGTTCATGTCACTGTGTGTGTGTGCTCAGGCTTTCTCCACAAAGTAATTCAGCAGCACTTCTGCTGCTTATTCAAAGGGGTGGAAATAGACGTTATAGATCACAGGAAGTAAGAAAAAAGAAGATTAATCACAGATTTAAAATATTTCCTCACCCATTCACATGCCCAGACAATACTTGCCCAGTAGAAGAGAGCCTGGTAATAACAAAAGTCAGCCCATGACGACCTCCTTCTGCCTAAACTTGCATATACAAACAAGCATGACTGGGACAAGAAGTAATAAGGATCCAGAGATCTTCCAAGTCACCAGGGCAATATGCAAGCACCCGACACACCTTCACCAAGTTTGAGTAACCAGATTTCCAGGTTGTTTATTAAAGCGTAGCAAGTGAAAGGAGTGTGTCCTGGGAACATGACCCAATAAGGAAAATCTTGCTGTACCTACCGTCACTGCAGGCCACATGAATAAAACTACATTCATGTTTAGTGGCTATTGGGGAGTTCTATAAAATTCACCCTGGACCACAAGTGGAATTCTGTGTACACATTACATATATTTAGGTCCATCTGCCCTACTTTTAGGGCAAAAGTTTATTTTGATGTGTACTGAACTATATGTGTGCAATCTTGAAATACAGACTTTGTGGGGAACTCTCCCCAAACATGTATATATATAATATATGTAAATATATCTTACTCTGAATAAGAGATTGCTTAAGGCCAAACTAGATGTAACATTCATTGCATGCAAGCAATTTACATGCACTTAACAACAAAAAAAAGGTTAATAGCTGCCATAGGCCCCCTGAGCAAGATTGGGACCATGCATGCAGGGAGTTGGTTAACCCTTGTGTGTGTGTGTCCCCCCCCCCCAGTCTCAATAAAACTCCCTCCTCCCTGAAGCTGCAATTAGCCCCAGAAGGGCAGCTCACCTTGGCACCAGGTTCCCCCCATGGCTAATAGCAGCTTGTGGGTGGGTGGGGAGGAGAGATTTTCATCAGGGCCATGCCAGGGGAAACCAAAGGTTACCCCTCCACCTCCTCTGTCCCAATCAGCTGTCCCAATCCTTCCACCTCCCTATGATCAGCTGTCCCAATCCTGCAGGGGATTCTGCAGCTATTTAATTTTTAAACCATGCACATTAATTATTTACACAGTATTAACATTACATCTACTTTGACCCTTAGGCTGCAAATCTATACACACATACAATCGTTTTACATTGGCCGTTTTAAAGTAGTTTTATTAAATTGTTTCATGTGCTTTTTAAAAGCTGAAATTTTAAGCCTCTCAGGGTGCAATCCTATGCATGTTTAGACAGAAAAAAGTCCTACAACTCCCAGCATTCCCCAGCTGAATGCTGGGAGTTGTAGGACATTTTTCTGTCTAAATATGCCTAGAATTGCACCTTTACAGCTCTTGTCTAATGAAGAAATGGATTTAAAAGTAATTGTGGAGAAACGAGCCTTTGGGGGTACACACACACACCTCAGGTGTGAACCGGCTGGGGTGGGGTGTGCATAGTTAGCGTGTAGAGAAAAGAGTTTTTAGGGTTCCTGCATGCATGCATGCATGCAAGAACAAACAAACACACACACGCCTCCTCATGAGTAAACCAGGTGGGGGCTAGGAGGAAGCAAAAGGTGCATGGAACATGAGATGGGGCCTGGCGTCTAGAGGTCTGGAAGAGCCAGGCTGAGGGCATTCATATGCAGATAGTTCAGGCCATGACTCACAGTTCCCTTTCCCCTGCCTGGCCAGTTTCCTTCTCCCTACATGGCCAGGTGAAATTCAAATTGATTGGCTGAAGCAAGAAGGCGACAGAAAAGGGGGAGGGGGGAGAGCTTTTTCCCCACGTGTAAGCCTTTGTTCTTGGTCAGTCTTGGTCAGTCTTTTGGTAGCCTGCCCGGCATGGCAGCGCGCCAGCGAGGGGCCCGAGCCTTTAGGGGGGGGGCCCTCAGGAACCGACCCCAGGCAGCCTCTGGTAAAATTGGCTGGTTTGAAGGACTGGTGAAAGCAAGCCTTGTAGGAGTTTACCCATCTTGGACCTTCGGGTAGGTGTGGTAATTCTCTATCGGGCGGCAAGGCTGTGCTGGATCTAACCCTTTGAAGAAGACACCCTCAGGTAACAGGTGTGTGCTTGAGAGATTTTAAGGAATCAGGTCTTTGTTATTTTGCAGCTTTACTGTGTACTAAAGTGTCTCTCTATTTTGTGTGCTTCTCTCATTTCCCTAATCTTGTTGTAAACTGCTACCAGAATAAACCTTGTCATGGTTTACCCCACATGGGTTTTGTAGTACTCTGTTGGTTCAGTATCTAAATCCAGGTTACAGAATTAAAGGTGAGTCCCTGAACAGAGATTCAAGTAGGATTGCAGAGACAGCTGAGGCTGGCAGTCTGGTATCTTGAGATCTCAGAGGGTCTTGGTTCCTTTGCCAGCAGGCAAGGGTGGGGTGGTGGCGGGTCAGCCAGCCCCCCCTTCCGGGCCACATGGTGGCAAGTGCTGGGTTTCCTTTGAAGGAGGAAAGGGTGGAGGTCTGGCGGGCCAGCCAGCCCCCCCTCTTCCTCCCTATGGTGGCAAGCGCTGGGATTCGAAGCTGAACCATAGAGTGTGTGCACGTGGGCAAATGAGAGAAATTTGAGACACGTTTTAGTACATGGTAGAGGGTTTGTTATTTTTTAGAAATAACGTGTGAGGATGAGCCTTAGAAAAACATTCAGATTGCTGGAAGGGGCTACCCCAGTCTGGGGAGCCTAAGAGCCCAGCAGAGAGCGTTGGAGGCAAGAAATCTCAACTGTGGAGTGAGTAAGCAGAGAAAGCAAAACTCCAAAAAGTTCCAGAACAGCCTGTGTGTCCAGCAAGTGAGCAGAGGGCAGCAAGTGTGTGATCCAAGAGAACCAGGACTGGAGGGGCCCTTGGCAGAGGGCTAGAAGCAAAGAAAAAGTGTGCGTGTGCGTGTCCCAGAGGCTGGGAGCAGCAGGTTGCCAGTGAGAAGCAAGGATCCTACCCATCCAGTGCAAAAAGCGGGTGAACAGATAGCGGCTGTGTGATCCCAAAGTTTGGGGGCTGGGAGAGCCCGGGAAGAGAAGAAGAAAATAGTGTGTGCGTGCGCACTTGTGTTCCAGGAGGAAGGAGAGAAGACCAAGAAACCTCTCTTAAGAGGCTGGTGAGCAAAACGTTGAGTTTTGGGACAGCGTTTGATGAGTAATTTTAGTTGTGCTGTGTGCCCCAGAAGAGTCAGACTTTGGGGGGGGGGAGGGCACAGTCCTGCCCTACATCTCTCCCATGGGAGAAGGACTCAAGATTTTGAACTTAAGACTGTCCATTTGCTCTTGGGGGGGCATGGTGAATGGCTAGGCTGGGCAGCAGCAAGCAGAGGGGGGGCGGACATCAGGGAAACCCCCCCCCCAGAAAAAAGAGACTTTGTCCTGTGCTGCAAGAAGCGGGCAGAGAATCAGCAGAAGAAAAAGGAATCCCCCCCCCAAAAAAACATTTTCTGCTGCCACTTGGAAAACAGCGGACTCTGACTTGTTCCTCGAAAGGGAGGGGGGACAGGTGATTCAAGTTGTCTTTGTATTGTTACTGGGCGGGCGATCCCAGTGTGGGCGGTGGAGAGAGAAGGGGATTTCCCTCCTAGCTGATAGAAGCCCAGACAGAAAGATTTTTTTCTTCAAGTGTCTCCCGAGAAGAAAAGAAGATTGGTGGTAATTGTGATAAAGCAAATGAAAACTGATGAGTTGTTCCAAATGTAATTGTGTTATCTAGATTGTTGCTAAGGGGCCCAAGGGCCAAGTGCTCCCAGTGTAAACAGCTGAACTATTGTGTGGTCTTGTGTCATGTTTCAATTTGAAAATGAAGATGATGAAAAAATTTTGAATATAAAAGGTCTCAAGAGGCCAGGGAACTTAGAGGCGGGAAAGCCCTCTAGTGGCCGAAAGCAAGATTGCCAGACTGTGTGTTCTCAGTTTCTTAGGAAACTGAGTAGAGCCTCCAAAGCTAAGCATTCAATGCTGAGAGAAAGTCATCCCGTGCAAGTTTGGGTGGTGGGCAAAAAGAGCCAAGCCCAAGCGGCTGGAAGATTGTCAAGCTGTGTGTTTTAGAAAATGCAAACCTTTGGGAAAAGGGGGGTGGTGGGAAGTCATCCCATTCAAGTCATTGGGTAGAAAGTGCCAAATGCAACCCTTGGGAAAGGGGATTAGGCATTCACGTCGTTGGGTGGTGAAAAGCCATCCCATGGGCCTTTGGAGGGGGTGTGTGATGGTATTCACGTCAGTTAGGTACAGGGTGGCAGAAGCAAGCCTGTAAAAGCAAACAAAGGCGAATTGAAGAGTCACATTTCAGTCCATAATCTGCCCCCTACAGGCTGTGGGAGGAACAGCAACCCTAAAAAAGTTTTTGTTTGTTTTTTAGACAAGAGTGCCAGACAGGCAACAAAGGGTTGACGGTTCTCATTTGAATTGTAATTGATGTTTCTTGGGTATGCAAACCTGTAAACTTCTGATTGATGGTTATTGGTTGTGTTTTGATGTTTTGATGTTTTAAGAAGATTTTAAGAATTAAGATGTTAAAGCTGTGTTAAGACTATAGTTAAGGTGTTTGATGTTTGATGCTTTTTGTTCTGTTCTGTTTTTATCTGTGTGTGAAAGAGAAGAGGTGCCTAGTGATAGGAGGCTAGCACAAGCTCGTTTCTCTGTGTTTTTTGTTAGTATAGATGAAAGGAGAGGGTTAGCCCCTCTTTTCATCTTTTCCCAAAGGAAAGGGTGTGGAGAAACGAGCCTTTGGGGGTACACACACACACCTCAGGTGTGAACCGGCTGGGGTGGGGTGTGCATAGTTAGCGTGTAGAGAAAAGAGTTTTTAGGGTTCCTGCATGCATGCATGCATGCAGGAACAAACAAACACACACACACACACACACGCGCCTCCTCATGAGTAAACCAGGTGGGGGCTGGGAGGAAGCAAAAGGTGCATGGAACATGAGATGGGGCCTGGTGTCTAGAGGTCTGGAAGAGCCAGGCTGAGGGCATTCATATGCAGATAGTTCAGGCCATGACTCACAGTTCCCTTTCCCCTGCCTGGCCAGTTTCCTTCTCCCTGCATGGCCAGGTGAAATTCAAATTGATTGGCTGAAGCAAGAAGGCGACAGAAAAGGGGGAGGGGGGAGAGCTTTTTCCCCCAGCCCCCCCTCTTCCTCCATAGTAATACATTATAATATCTACTGAAATGACTGAGAGGATGTTGTCTCTTGGCTGTGCCACTTCCATACATGCCTCAAACAATATGAAACCTTTTATATTGTTGGGCAGCTAGAGTTGATTAAGGCCTTATCACTAAAATCAAATGCCTTTGGCATTTACCATGGAAAGGAATTGAACTCAGAAGGAAGAGAAGTTACATAGGGGAATAGTGGACTTTCTGCTTCCTTAGGCATAGGATTGCACTGTTGCTTACTGGTAGATTCTGCAGAATAAACTTCTGTCTTTTAGGCCAATACTGTTGTCTATATATTCAAAATGGGTTCCCCCATGTGCATATCTGCTAGGATCGTAGGAATGGTAAAGATCCAACTATTTAAGAAAATATTGGTGTATGCGTGCAAGAATATGACCTTGTGTTTCCTCCCCGAGCTTAAAAACCGGCAGTGGCTGAGGACTACATAAATGTGTGTGCTGGGCCAGATGTTAGGCTGAAGGGAATCAAGCCAAGATCATACTCCCCTTATACAAATCTATGCTGCATCCACACTTAGAATACTGTGTACAGTTCATAGATTTCATAGATCATAGAGTTGGAAGGAGCCTACAAGGCTATCGAGTCCAACCCCCTGCTCAATGCAGGAAACTAGAGGAGGGGTCTCCCATCCAAGTAATAACCAGGCCTGACCCTGCTTAGCTTTCCACACTCAGACAAGCTGAGCCAGCGTAAACTTGCTACTTCTTGCCTTCAGCTACTTCAGCTTGCTACTTCTTGTCTTCAGCCTAGGGTGTAAAGGTTTGCTTCCTCCATGCTCAACCCTCCTTGCCCCCATAAAGATCCTTTAAAATGCAACAGGGAAAAATGCCTCTTTGCAATTTAAAGGACTGTGGAAGGCGGGGAAGAATTGGCCTCAGCGGACATGCTTCCTCCAAGGCCAATTCCCAACCCACACTTCACTTGTGAAATTTTCTCATAGGTCTCTAGTTCACATTTACTAATGTTCATAAGTACTGAATTTGCTGCCCCCTGCTTTGAAAGAGACTGTCCAATTTCATTTAATTAACTTATGTATGGCATGATGTAGCACCTCTATCTTTCCTTTTCTCTCTTTTCTATCTCCCTTTCTTTCCCTCTTCTGTCTCTTTCTCTTGTACTCTATCTCCTCCCCCTCCCCTTCTTGTTTTCTCTGTCTCCCCTTTCCTCTTCCCCTCCCTGTCTCTCCCCCTTCACTTCACATGCACCCCAACATGGCAATAAGGCTTAGGGGGGAAAGTCCCATTCATGTGAATGGGAATGTTTTTCCTAAGCCTAACTGCCACATGGGGTGTGATTTTCAGGTGGTGGTGGTGGCAGCATATGGGGAGGGTTAACGCAGCTGCCACCCTCTGAATCCCCCCCCCCCACATGATAATTAGGCTTAGGAAAAAAGGTCCCATTTGTGCAAATAGGACCTTTTTTCTAACCCTAATTGTCACATGGTGGCCGTAGACTGAACCCAAAGGTCTGTGATTTGCACCTGGACCAAAGGCTCTGTGGGCTACATTTTGAGGTCCCCCACCCCAGATATAAAGACAAGCAGCTAGAAGGGAGAGGAAAAGGCTACCATACCTCAGGATGTTGGATCCCTAGTTCATAAAGAACATTAGCGGCAACAGTGATTGAGCTCTTTGCTTCCAGGCTGAGAAAGCCCTGGCCTAGGGTACTTTGGAAGAGTCATTAGCACTCTTTCGGATCCTCTCTTATTTTCTTCATCACATAACAGTCTACAAACAGACTTGCATACTGGGTGTGATTGCGTTAAAGGTGAGCTGCTGCTGCTGCTGCTATTGTGCTCAAATTTGGAAATAAGAGAGAAGTAACCGACACTCAGACTGTCACAGAACAGACAGAAATACAGCAGGTTTCTTACAAAGAAATGTGGAGGAACAAGATATAGAAAGTTGAGATGGGCAGGTTTGGGCAGAGCCCCTTTCTTTTCTGTCATTTTGCTGACAATGTAATCTATTTGTGATGGTAGGGTGACAGACAGACACACAACTTTCTCAGGGTATTAATCAAAACTGCAGAGAGTTCCAGTCACTTACTGAAGTCCTTTGAGATTTCTCAGCTGTTGCTACAAGTCATTTTAAGAGCATATGAAAGAAGAGAACATCTAAAAGGAGCAACATCCATACACTTTGAAATAAAAGCATTGATACATCTATTTCCATTTCATCTTAGTCTAGCAGGCCAAAGATGAGCACTATTTTCCAAATTGCTATCAACATCTGCTGATATCATTTTAGGAGTACACACAGTGAAGAGATCAACTCTTGTCCCTCAATCAAGAGCAATGTGTGCAGATATAATAGAGCAACTTGCAAACTATGGTTTGCAAAGGCTTAGACTTGTGTGTGTTCTTTTCCCACCTCTCTTGCTTGTAATTTCTCCTCTCTGCCATGTTTTATTTTACCCATGCTTTAACATTTCAACAGCACAAACATGGTTGAAGCTAACCAGGATTCATCCATCACTATGGTTTGTAAATCCACTATGAACAATTGTTTCAAACCATGGTTATGAGGGCAATCCTGCTTGGCTTAAACCAAATTCACATTGATGTTGACATAAATCATGGTTAATCCGAAACTTTTGCAACCATGGTGTGCCTCATTACATCTACACTCAGTCAAAGTGCCTGCATGAGAAGCATTGCTATATAAGCAACAACATGCAACATCTATTGATTGTCAAGCATGATGAAAGCATACATACCTGTTTAACTGGGTATATGCATGCTAAAAAACTGTGATTGGGCACATCTTACCAACTCATGAATATGAAGTATCTGCATATACAGTCATCATCACATGTGACAATCTAAATGCAGATTACACAATAGTTCTTCAGTTTCCATGAATTTATTTTACCATATTTGGAGTGGGCACAAGTCTCTGAAATTCAAGTCAAAAGCTGTCCAGAAATAGCTGATAATTGTCAATCAGGCAGAGATTAGAAGTGGAATATGTATTTAAGACTATTTAGAGGATCCAGTGTCTACAGTCTTTGGAAATAAGTCCTGGGTTCAAATGTCAGCTTAGTTCTCATACCTGTACTATGAAAATAACATAACCTGATCTACATCAGTACAAGCCAAGTAATGACTGTAAACCATTCTGAGCAATGCAAGTTGCATATAACAAATTCCTCAGATTTGTCCGGTAGATGTAATTTTTTGTTCAGTACAGGTTATTTCATGTGATTGTAGATCGCTATATTATAACATATGCAAAGATCTGCCTGTTTTTGACCCAGTGGCCTGATTTTCCTAAATTTGTATGCAGTGCATGCTTGGGATTTCCGCATGTTTCTTGTTCAACTCTCTTTACATATAGGTATATTCATTTCAGGTTCCTAATATTACCCCTCAGGCAGCAGCACCTGATATTCTTAGTATTCCAGTGAGGGCATAGTGATTCTCTCAGATGTCTTCCAGAAATAAGGAGTAATAGTTTGAACTTCACTACATGTACACAAACAGCCTACACTTCACAAACAGAACTGCCAGTCTTCCAGAACAGAGCATAAGGATACAAGTTTTCACATATAAACAAACCTGAAAATAGACATTTAAGCAGCCATTTCAAATTAAAACTCTAGGAACTCAGAACTCTGGTATCCCTGGTAGATATGAACAACACCGTAAAGAATGCCTCAATGGCTCACCTCAAGCCACAACATATTTAATTGGAATTGTCCTATTCATTTGGCAGAATTTATGGCAACATTCACTCTTGTACCCCAGACTGTAAGGAGTCTTCATGTGTTCTTCAAAACTGGCACAAAGGCCCACTTTCTATCACTGGGACGCTGAACCCAGTATTTCTTAGTGATGAGCTGACTCCTCTTGGGTGATTACAAAACAAAAGAAATTGAAGTGTGTGTGTGTGTGTGTGTGTGTGTGTATTAATATAAAAAGAGACCCGCTGGATCAGGCCAAAGGGTCATATAGTGCAACATCCCATTTCCCAACAGTAGCCAGCTAATGAGAAACCCACAAGTAGCATAGGAAGGCAATCGCCACCCCCAATGTTGGCTGCCCAGTAACTGGGATTTGAAAGTACACTGCCTTTGAACATGGAAGTTCCATTTAGCTGTCATGATCATTGCTAATATCTCTTGATAGGTCTAGCCTCCTTTAATTTGTCTAAGCCCATTTTAAAGCCATCTAAATTAATCCATCACCAAATCTTGTTGCAATAAAATTCCATACATTAATTATGTATTGCGCAAAGAAGCACTTGATTTTGAATCTACTGCCAATCAATTTCATTAAGTGCTCCTGAATTCTTCGGGAGATGGATTTTTTTCTTGCTACTCTCTCCACACCACACATACTGTTATAAGACTCTATCGTATCCCTCCTGTTGCCTTATTGTAAGTTAAACAGCCCCAAATGCTTTTAGCTTTTCCTCACAAGGAAGCTGCTCCAACTCCTTGATCATTTTAGGGTGCAATCCTATGCATATTTAGACAGAAAAGTTGTAGGCCTTTTTTTTTGTCTAAACATTCATAGGATTGCACATTTAGTTGCCTTTTCCAGCTCTAGTGCCCTTCTTGAGATGAGATGCCCAGAACTGCACACAGTATTGCAGATATGGTCATACTATGGATAAGCATCCACAATTCCACTCATTTCCTTGCCAGGAGCAAATGCCCCTTGTCCTCTGGCAAAAAGGACTCCCAGAAACCTCAGAAAAGAGGTTTTCTTCTCCAAACTTGCCCTGAAGTTTGGAGAAGAAAACAACAAAGAGCAGGAGTTTCTCCCACTGTTTCTTTCTTTATCCCAGCTCCTGTGCAAGAGGGACAAGACTGTTTCTCCCTCAAGCCCTCAATGCTTGCTACAGGGCTGGCAGAATGAATTAGCAGCAAGGAGAGGTGGAGGTTTGGCTAGTAATACAGGCCTGTGGCTCATTGTGATGAACGGGTTAACATCTAGTGTTGCCAGGCAGAGTGGATGCGCCTGGCAACCTATCGGGGCTCACCTATAGAAAGTTCTGATGGAAGGGGGAGCTCTGTATATATGTGCCTGTGTGTGTGAGAGGAGTTAGAGTTAGTGTGTTAGGGAATTAGAGTTGGTTAGAGAGTTGAGTTAGAGAGATGAGATGAGAGAAGTGAGTTGGAGGGAAGTGAGTTAGGGGGATTCTAGTCAGTCAGTCAGAACAGAGTCATAAAGTTAATTCAACATAAACTATTGCCTTTATGGAAAAGAGGTTGTTCCTGTTTAAATAAATGTTTTACTTAAGAAAATAAAGAACCATTTGTTGGGTTACTGAAGAAACTGATTTATAACTGTTACTATCCTGAAGCTCACCCCTAAACTTGGTACTGCTGCTAAGAGCAAGATAAACAATATCTACCCAGCATAAACACCACAATAACCAGCAATGGTATTTTAACAGAGTTTATCTCCCACAGACAGATTGTCCGCTCAGGTTTGTCTGGGAGTGAGTGAAGACTTGTGACAGAGTTGGAACAGGGATAGTTTAAAATAGGGTGAACTAATACCCTGAAGCTGCCATATCTCAGCCACTGGGTTAGTGAAGAAAGTCAACTAACAGCCAGGTGGAAGTGAGAGAAATAAAATTACCGGTAAATAACCGGCCACGTTATCGTCACACTCATGCTGGCTCAGCTTGTCTGAGTGTGGAAAGCTAAGCAGGGTCAGGCCTGGTTATTACTAGGATAAGAGACCCCTCCTCTAGTTTCCTGCATTGAGCAGGGGGTTGGACTTGATGGCCTTGTAGGCCCCTTCCAACTCTATGATCCTAAGCCAAGCTGATATGTGTGGCTCCATAACTATGGACTTACATAAAGGCATATTTACGGTATATGGTTCTTTAATTCAGTTGTCAATTCATAATAGGATCCATCCTATTATTCCATGATGTTAAATAGATAATATGTGAAGCAGCCTTGAGTTGACTCAATTACAGGCGCTGCTAGAGGATAACAGGCAAGATAATTTAAGATGGATTAGTTGCTTCTTTAGTTCACATGGTCATGTTGACTAAAGAGGGATAAAAGCACATATATTTTTCTCATTTACAAAAACCATTTGAAGCAGGGTGGATAAAAATCAATGATTTTTTTTAAATCAAAAACAAAAGATTTTTCAAATATAAATTGGATTTTTAAAAATTTAAATCGATTTTTTTTAAATAAAATGCTTTTTGAGGAAAAATCTATCTAAAGATAGTTTTCTATTTAAGATACATTATAGTCCAAAGGTTATTTATTCATCATGAAATAAGGATTAGTTTTTAATTATGTAGCATGAGGCTGTATATTCATGCAATGTTTAAATTTTTCGGTAAATGAATTCCATTAATCCATTCACAATGTCATGCTCTTCCAGAGGTTTCTGTAAGATTATTGGGCATTTTTTTCTATCTAGAAGATATTATCACAGATGCTTGGTTTTACAGTTCTCAAAACTGTGAATTTGTGTCTGCAGAGATCACATGCCTCTTCTTCACGGCAAAAATGTTATAAAATAAACATACAGAGTTGAGAAAAAGACCCTAATCCCATTGTTCCTTTGCAAATCTATGTACACAGAATCAACCCCTTACTTCTTAAGTGCTAAGTTTCAAAAAATTCAAAGAATAGAAGAGTGTTGGGAGTGGAATAGATCTGCATAAGAAACTAAGTGTGAGGAGGGAGGGAGGGAGGGAGGGGCAAGCAGTAAAAATATGTATTAAGCTTATAGCGAGGAAGAGTGCACTTTTGGGGGGAAGTCACATGATTAAATCAAGTCTTTCTGAGTAGTGATTTAAATCATGATTTAAATCAAATCCACCCTGATTTGAAGCACTACCGTTTTTCGACATAAGGACGACATAAGCGATTGTTTGGGGAGAAAACAAGAAAAAATATTACTTCAAAGTCAAGATAGGCATAGGTAGTATACCGTAAATGTTACAGCGTCACTGTGGAGGTCCAGGGCTTGTGCACTTAGCGATTTGAGGGACTGAGTTCTCCCCCCCACACACACAAACGCAATGCGTGATCCTCCAGTGGCTGTCTTGGCACTGGTGGCGGCTAGCCCCTCCGCCCTGGCGACATGAGTCGGCAGGCCAGGCCAGGCGCGCAGCCATTGGCTCCATCACTGCAGGGAGGGGAGGGGTGGCTGTTCAGCCAAACAGCTGATCTCCGAAAAGAAATTGAACTGCTGTTGGCGGGAATCATCTGTTGGGGGGAAAACAGCTGAGACTCGGGCTTGCCCAGCTCCGTTCAGGAGCCTTCCCCGGCTCCATCGCTGCAGGGACAGGAGGGGTGGCTGAGAGGGGCAGGGGTTTGAGCAGTTGCCCCACGCTGGACGGGAACAGGGCCCAGGAGCTGCTCCGCCGTCACCGCTGCCTGCCAGGCACTGGCCCTCTCTTCCTGCTCCACAGCAGAGAGCAGGCCTTGCCGCTGCCGCCTCCGGAGGCCGTCTCCGCTGCCGCCAGGTTTGTGGTGGCCCGAGCGCCTGCTGAGTTCTAAAGACGGCCCCGGGGAGGGGGCCTTGCTGCCCCCTCCTCCGGAGGCCGTCTCCTGGGCCTGCTGCCGGGCGGGGGGGCGCTGCTGCCGCCGCCTCCGCCTCCGCCTCCGCCTCCGCCGCCGCCAGCTTCGAGGCAGGCCCGAGCGCCTGCTGAGTTCTAAAGACGGCCCCGGGGAGGGGGCCTTGCTGCCGCCTCCTCCGGAGGCCGTCTCGTGGGCCTGATGCCAGGCGGGGGGGGCGCTGCTGCCGCCGCCGCCGCCGCCGCCGCCGCCACCGCCACCGCCACCGCCAGCTTTGAGGCAGGCCCGAGCGCCTGCTGAGTTCTAAAGACAGCCCCGGGGAGGGGGCCTTGCTGCCGCCTCCTCCGGAGGCCATCTCGTGGGCCTGATGCCGGGCGGGGGGGGGCGCTGCTGCCGCCGCCGCCGCCACCGCCA
Source organism: Shinisaurus crocodilurus (assembly GCA_021292165.1). Classification (NCBI taxonomy): domain Eukaryota; kingdom Metazoa; phylum Chordata; class Lepidosauria; order Squamata; family Shinisauridae; genus Shinisaurus; species Shinisaurus crocodilurus. The sequence continues at coordinate 271,470,838 of CM037879.1, read as the reverse complement.
CCGCCAGCTTTGAGGCAGGCCCGAGCGCCTGCCGAGTCCTAAAGACGGCCCCGGGGAGGGGGCCTTGCTGCCGCCTCCTCCGGAGGCCGTCTCGTGGGCCTGATGCCAGGCGGGGGGGGCGCTGCTGCTGCCGCCGCCGCCGCCGCCGCTGCCAGCTTTGAGGCAGGCCCGAGCGCCTGCTGAGTTCTAAAGACGGCCCCGGGGCGGGGGCCTTGCTGCCGCCTCCTCCGGAGGCCGTCTCGTGGGCCTGATGCCGGGCGGGGGGGGCGCTGCTGCTGCCGCCGCCGCCGCCGCCACCGCCAGCTTTGAGGCAGGCCCGAGCGCCTGCCGAGTCCTAAAGACGGCCCCGGGGAGGGGGCCTTGCTGCCGCCTCCTCCGGAGGCCGTCTTGTGGGCCTGATGCCGGGCGGGGGGGCGCTGCTGCCGGGCGAGTGGGGGGCCTTGCTGCCGCCGCCTCCGGAGGCCATCTCCTGGGCTTGCTGCCGGGCGGGTTTGTGCAGGCCCGAGCCCCTGCCCGCCGCTGAAGACGACCACCCCGAGGAGGTGCATGCCGGACCTTGCGCAGAGGGAAGTAAGGTCTGTAAAAAATTTTGTTTTTGTTGTTGATTTTATCTGTATTCACCCCATAAGACGCACAGACATTTTCCCCTCCTTTTTGGGGGGGAAAAAGTGCGTCTTATGGTCCGAAAAATACGGTAATTTTAATCATTTCGTGTTTGTGTGACGAACTAGAAATGCTGTGGCAGTACTTAATCTAGATCAGTGATGGCGAACCTTTTTGAGCCCGAGTGCCCAAACTGCAACACAAAACCAACTTATTTATTTCAAAGTGCCAACACTGCAATTAAACCTGAATACCGAGGTTTTAGTTTTAGAAAAACAACTCATACAGTTGTCCGAACTAATTAACATCTTTTGTCTTAAAAGAAAAACACAATAACAGAGCTTTCAATGATACAAACAGTTTTTTGTTGGGAAAAAAATCAACTCAAAAAATTATTATAGTACTACATTGTACACATAGCCTGAAGGGAATTTATACAAACTTTTTAAATAATTAGGCACATGTATTTTTGGATAAGGGATTCTCAACTTGTAATATGATTATATGCCAGACTGAAATTGTGTGGGGCAAGCTTTACTCTGGGTCCTTTCCCTGCTTCTACAGGTGTCGGATTAGTAAAAGTCAACCTGTACTAGGATGAGCAAGATAAACAAGAAAACTAAACATGCTTAACACATTTTAAACACTTTATGTCTTGGACTGCAAACACTGCATTAGGTAAAAGTTTGCATTGGGCATGCTTTTGCACAATTAATGTAATTTTTGCTATTGCATGCATGCTGATAATTTGTCAAACCTTGGCTCATACTCCATTAGTTTGAGAGCAACACATGCAGCACTCAGGTCAACTGTTAGGGCTTTACATCCAAGCCATGCTCTCTGCATCATTCTTCAAAATCTTTTAAATGTGATAACAATGTAGAAAAGAATTCTGTAACAGGAATTCTAGAATAAAATCATTCTGTTCCACACTGTGAGAAAGAACAAAATCATTAGTGTTTTGCGGAAGGGGACAGTCTTTTCGCGATCTGGTGGCCAATGGCTCGAGTGCCCACAGAGAGGTCCCTGCGTGCCAGCTGTGGCACCCGTGCCATAGGTTCGCCATCACTGATCTAGATAAATTATCTAGAGTAAGTTTGTGAATGCCTTCACAACATATTTAAAAAAATAGCTCTGGCACATATCATATGCCATAAGTACCTTCTAGAGAAAGTTGAACAGAGAATGTTCTGTTGAAAACAGAGAAATGGAAATGATGATCTATTACAGGCCCAATTCCAGCCTTGGAAAGTTACTGAAAAAAATCTACCTTTGGGTTTTAGAACAACAAATGTGGATGAAGCTATTGCATCAGCAAAGGCAATGCTATAAATGCTGGCTGGCACCCAATTATGTGTTGACACTACTGTAGGCTTTCCACCTGGGAGACAGTGAAGGAAGATTTTTAAAAAAAATAAAGACAGAGAATGAATAAAAGTCTGGAATGACTCATTCCCGACAGCCTCTGTACACTTCAGCTGGGACCTTCTTTTCCATAGAGAAAAAAACAGAGCATGCCTCTACCTGCAAAACGTGGAAATTTTACTGAGCTAAAATAGCAAAATGAAAAAAATATGTTTTTTTCATTCCTGCAACTCAAAATAGATTTTTATTGGTAGTATGGTAGCACTGGCAGTCCTCAAGGCTACCTCCTCAAACAACTAAAAAAAAACCCTCAATCATAAACTAAACACAGAAGTCAATTTTCCTCCACTTTTTGGCAGATATCTTAAAGACAGCATATTGCCATTTAAAAGAAAGAGAATTCTTGTCTCCCTGGACACTGAAATATCCTAATTTTTTGCTTTAGTTAAAAACAGATATGATCCAGCCAAGCACTGTTAAGTCCCATTGACTTCAGTTGGACTGTAAATGCTTAATTTGGTTGACTGTGCAAAAGGGTACCTATGTTTGTGAAGACATAACTAGATTTAACTTCACTCTATCTAGAATGTGTAAGTTTCCCAACGTGCGTTTTTGTTGTATTTTTCCTTAACCCACATTGGTCTGTCCTTATGTGAGCTCTAACAGAGCATAAAATAATAATCCTGTTTCTTTCTCTTCAAGATAAAATCATGACAAACCTTCATTTTAGTGCATACGCACACGCACGCACACACACAGGAGCTGATAACAAAGGTGCATTATAATATTCACAAAATGTCTGGAGCATCTCTATTCCATTACCTTCATTTTTTTTGTACTGTACAATAATAAACACTTGTTTCTCACTTGCTACTAAGCAAATGTAAGTATAATACCTACTCATCTTCACAGAAGCTGCTCTATAGATACTATAAATTATGTCTCCAAATTAGAAGGCATTCCCAGATTTAGGGCGCAATCCTATGCAAGTTTAAACAGAAAAAAAGCATACTACTCCCAGCTGCCTAAACTTGAATAGGATTGTGCCTTTAGATTTTTTTTCAAAATTAATAGTGTCTTATCTTCCTATTTCAAAATTTAATTCACCTGAAGACATACTATACCTATTTTAACAACCTTTTTGTAAAGTTTTGCCCAGATTATAATATCATTTATTACACATAGAACACATTTATTATGGCAAAATCTGAATGAAGTGGACTTTAGTCTACAAATTCTTATGCAATAATGAATGTTAATCTTTAAGGTGACACAATACTTTTTGTGTTATGGAATGAGTAGGCAGAAAGGTCTTGCCGTATTTCATAAGCTCAGGAAATGTATATTTACAGAAACTATTTTTACCAGATCATTAGGGGAAAACTTTGGTGTTTCTTTAAAGTCTCACAAGGGTATTTGATTATTTTGTTTTTAACTTGTTCCACTTCAGCCCCACTTCAAATCATGGTTTCTGATTCTTGGTTTGAAGGGCAAGTGCTACCCATATTCTACCTATTCGGACATCACAGAAAGTATGGCAAACTCTGTGAACAGGAAATGGAGTGGGAAACCATGCAAGAGAGGGGAGAGAAAACTATGATTTGGAGAATCTTCTGAAGGTTAATTTATAAAGTTCAGAGGCTTATCCTGCTTCCTCCTTAGTAGTCATGCAGACATACAAAGGCTTGCCCTGCTTACTTGAGAGTACACACGATCCTCATGCTTCCTTCTGTGTAGAAATGCTACTTGAAAGTGTTGCTTCCCTCAGAGCCTTGCTCTACAGAAGCTTGTCCTGCTTACTTCTGAGTAGCTATGCAGAGGCTTGGTGTTTGGGGTGCTATCTGAAAGTGCTGCTGAGTGATTCTTTCTTGCTTACCTCTGAGTAGCCATGCAGATGCTTGTCCTGCTTACTTTTGCGTAGACACACATAGGTTTAGTGCTTGGGGTACCATTTGAAAATGCTGCTGAGTGATTCAGTCCTACTTACTTCTGAGTAGATATGCAGAGGCTTGTACTGCTGATTTGTGAGTAGACATGCTGCTCATGCTTATGTCTGAGTAGAGATGCTTCCTCCTATAAACTGGTAACAATGGAATTTGGAGGAGGGTTGGAGTTTTTCAGCCTTGCCCACTTTTGCCTGTGCCCCCACCCACCACTGTAATGTGGTCCCCAAGAACTTCTGTTTAGCCCTGTTCAAAAACCCTGTTTTAAAAGAAACCCTTACTTTGACAGCTGTCAAAAGTAACTGCTCCTGTAAATAGGGTGGGCTGCACTTTTCCACTTTTCTGAGCACCTAGAGGCTCAGGAAAGGGTGGAAAGGTAGAGGACACTGAGAGCAGTCAGGTCCAAACTTACCAGCGAACCAGTGATGGCTGCTCCAATGTGTTGCTTGAGCACTTTGGGCTCCACTTGAGCGAAAAGCGATCTCTGGGGGGAAAGGGGGGAGGGACCACAGCAACTGCAAAAGTGGTCGTGATCGGAGTGGGGAGAGGGGACAAGACAGGTTCTGCAGTGGAGGTCCATGGGATACCTGTGGGAGGACTGAGAGGGAAGGCTGGGGGACGACGACAACCCATGGTGAGCCTGATCGTCTGTCTATGAACAACCCACCCTCCATAGTTTATTTGTAGGGTGGGTTGTCATGTCGTGCAAATGCAACCATTAAATCCTGGCACAGTTTAGCCCTTGCCCAATTGCAAAATTATAAAATCCTGCCTTTGGACAACACTGGCCTGGTTTGCATGTAACATTAATTCATGGTTTATTTAAACCATAGCTTGTTGCCCTACCCAGGATTTGGGCCAGTTCACACATAGCCCATGGATTAAATAAACCATGAACAGTCAGGTATGAACGGGAGAGAGCAGGAGGTTGCGTATGCAAAATGATGGCAGCACGCACCTGGAAAATTGTGGGTTAATTAACCCATGATTTGCCACCATTACATGTGAACAGACCCATTACTGCCATCCTCACACACCTTATTACACCCCATAGCTAATTAGTCAACTCGTGCCACTTCTAGATCTTCTAATTTTAGATCAACATCTGAAGGGAAATTATAAACCTGTACGTTCAGCTGGCAGATTTTAATAGCTATTCCTTAACTATGCCTTTAGGCAGCCCCTTGGTGAAAGAAGGATCAGCCAAACCCACAGTTAGCTCCAAGGAAGACAACTCCAGCTTTAGGCAAAGTCAACATTTTTGGCTAAATTCCTCTGTGGCTTTGGAGTGCCTTCCTTGTGCATACTCTCTAATCATGCTTTGGGGACAGCTTCTTTAGAGGAAGACTGACCAAGCAAGGTGCATTTATCCTCAAGGAATAGCCTTAAATTCCCACACTTAATTTCAAATGGCATGTCCAAATGTGACTTAGGGAACTAAATACAATGCTTTGGCACTAATAATAACAAAAACATTTACACAGCATTGTTCAAAATGCTCAAAATATTTCACATACATTGTCTCATTAATCCTTATTACCACTGTATAGGACAGACCTGTACTATTAACCAATTGCAGATTGGTTACAGATACAGGGGGCTGAGGTTGAGAGATAGAACTACTTCCACCCATACCAACCTGCTTGAGATATAAAATCTGCTGTAGGGCCCCTGTATGTTTGCCCACCAGCAGCAGCAATTAAATTAGTGGACATGAGGGCCAGGGCCTTCTTATTCATCATGGCCCCTTATTTGTGGGACTCCCTTCCCAAGGTTTTATGTTCAGCTCCCTTTCTGTTATCTTTTAAACCGGTCCTTAAGACTTCTCTATTTCAGTGTCATTGGTGAAAGTGGGTGCCTGGTTTTTAGGCTGAGATGGTTATTACCTGGCGGGTAATTTTTATGAAGCTGACTGCTTTAAATATTAATGTTTTATGCTGCTTTGAATTGTTGTATTTGTTTTATTTGTTTTCCCTTTAATTGTGTTGGCCACTATGTGGGGGGAGGGCAGGGGAGGGTAGTGCAGGGGTTGTAGATTATTTTGAAAAACAGCCTATAAATCTGAGTAATAGATGGATAAATAACTAAATACAGTAGCTTCCCAAAGACAGCCAGATAATTCAAAGCTGGACTGAGGACTTCTCACCTGGAGAGCTCCTGCTCCTAACCACCCCACCATACTGGCTCATACACGCACAGGAGTTTTTAACCTGGTCTCCAACCTTTGTCTCAGCCAGGTCTAACAGAGACCTCTGTAAGATCAACGAAAGCACAGTCTGCACAGCTTCCGCAAGCATGCTAATGCTGCACATAGCATTTTCCAGGTTTGATACTCCCCCCCCCCCCCCCAAAGCATCAAGCACCTGGAAAATGCTGTGTTATGATCTAGGCCTGTGGCTTAAGCTGGCTCAGCTTGTCTGAGCGTGGAAAGCTAAGCAGGGTCAGGCCTGGTTGTTACTTGGATGGGAGACCCCTCCTCTAGTTTCCTGCATTGAGCAGGGGGTTGGACTCGATGGCCTTGTAGGCCCCTTCCAACTCTATGATCTATGAAATCTATGAACGGCTACTTGGCACAAGCAAGCTTGCTTAAAAGCCATGTTCCCCTCGCCCTGATGGAAATTCTGGGCCCGCCTGAGTGGGAAAAGAAAAGGCTCCCTGCACATGCCCAGGGGCACTCTCGCTCGCCTTTCATTACGACGACACTTTCCCTACTTATTGAAAAACAGGTTCCGGGGCTAACCCCTCTGTAGTTCACGCCCGTGAGAAACAGGCCAACCAGCCCCAACTCTGGCAGGGGCCCTGAGCCTTTCTCTCCCCCCTGCCCGCCCACCCGCCCACACACACACACACACACACACACAGCAAACAACTCACTGCGGCTCAAGGGGTGTCCTCCGCCGTCGTTGGGCGCCACCTTCTCCAAGTAGGCTGCGATGAGCCACGCGACCAGCACCCCCAGGAGCAGCAAGAGGCAGAACCTCCTCCACAGCACCTTGCTCAGCTGGAGCGGGCGCCTCCTCATCCCGCCTCAATCGAAGCCGGAGGGGGGCACCATGCTCCTGCCGCCGCCGCCGCCGCCGCTTTCCCCTCCGTTCTCAGCAGGAACGGCGGGCGCGGCGTCCACCACGTCGCCCGCCGCCGCTCGCCTCAGCTTTGCCGCCGGGCCGCCAACATTTAATTGCTCCTCGCTCTGCCGACTCGGGGACTCTCGAGCTGCTTCTTCTTCCTCCTCCCCGCTCAAATGCGCCTGCAGTGTTGTCCCTCCGCCCCGGCGTTGCCGGAGGAGCCTCTCGTGGTGCCCGTCAGCCTCCCTCCACGAGCCGCTCTCTGCCTCAGCGCACTCCTTTTTGCCCGCCCTCACCCCGGTTTCCTCCTGGCTCTTCTCCTTGGGACTCCCAAATCCAGGCTGTTTCCTGCTACTTTCCACTCAGAGGCGGCGAGTGCCTATTGAGGCTGACGGTGCGGGCAAGGCAAATTAAAAGCAGGCTAATCCACAGGTGGGTGGAGCCAGAGGTCACAATAGCCAGATGTCGCATCACACAGTGCGGAAGGGAACCGAGGCTGCTGCTGCAAAAAAATCCCCATTGAAAAGCAGGGGAATTGTGGCGATGCGAGGCTGTGTGACTTCCAAACTCAGGCGCGCAGACGACCGAGCTACACTTTAAAAGGAAAAAAATGGACCACAGCGGGGAAGTGTGCAACGAAACTTTTCCCGCCGGTAGGGTGAGGGAGCTTATAAACCAGACGTGGTGTTAGGGGGCGGCCCACTGGGGCTGGAGCCCCCAATCTTTCATTTGGAGCCCCGAATCTCAGGAGCGGGAGCTCTGCCCCACCACCCTGCTGTCCATGGGCACTTGCTGTAAACTACAGGGGCCCTGATGACCTCTGTTGCATAGGGAGGTGGTGGGCTCTCCAACACTGGAGGCATTCAAGGTGCAGCTGGACGGCCATCTGTCGGGGATGCTTTGACTTAGGTTCCTGCATTGAGCAGGGGGTTGGACTCGATGCCCTTATAGGCCCCTTCCAACTCTACTTTTCTATTATTCTAGGATCTCCTGGATTAGCTGGCTTTTTGCCCACATGTGCTTCACCTCCTGCTGTCCCTGCTTGAATCTTTCTGCCTGAGTCCCCCCCCCCCTGAAATCAGATGCCCTCCTCTCCCCTGTCCATACATCCCTTTCTACAAATAGGGCTGTCCTTAGGTGACAGAGTCCTTTAAAGACACACACACTTTAGAGTATATGTAAATTTGTACCTTTTTTTTGTCCCGTGGGCCTGAGCCTCAGATCTTTTCGGTATCTAGCACCGACCCTGTTATAAACCCTCCTCTCCCAAGGTGCCGTAGTCCTGATCCAGACCGCACACTTATGCAAAAGAAAAGAAAAATAGCAGGCTCGACTACGCCAGCCTGATTATTAGAATGTGTGCTTTGGCCTGAGTCTAAAAGACTAGGACTCAGTAAAGGAGGGGAGATGAGTCAGAGGCTTAAGGAAGAGAGAAAAGGGAACAAGGTAGGTGAGTGGAAAGTTTAAATGGCCAAGCTAAACAGATTGTGTGGGCTGGGAGAGGCAGGGTCTGTAAAACAGACCCCCCCCAGGACAAAAAATCAGAAAGCCTTACCTATTAACTAAAGTCTGGATTATCTTGATGAACTGGCCACTGCGCTGGAGTGCTCACTCACACACACACAAACTTAGGCTGCAATCCTATGCATGTTTACTCAGAAAAAAGTCTTACAACTGCCAGCATTCCCTAGCCAGCATGGGATTTTTAAGACTTTTTTCTTTCTAAATATGCATAGGATTGCACCCGAAGTTATTTTAATTAAATAACACACACCGACCTGGTTCCCACGATTACCGCAGCCCACTGTGGCTTATTTAAGCCATGACGAGCTGTGACACTCGTGGGCACCAGGCTGCCTATTCAAGCCCTGGTCGTGGCTTGTGTCATCTGAACCTGGGCGGCAGGGGCTGTTTGAGGGTTAAACAACCTTCAAATAACCCATGGTCTGTTGTTTGGTTATTTGAGGGTTGTTTAACCCTCAAACAACCCCTGCTGCCTGGTTCAGACAACACAACAAACCTCCTGGCTGGGGGTTTAATATTCAAAATGACTGCACTGACACATCACAACCCACCATGGCTTAAATAAGCCATCATGGACCGCAGTGATCGTGCGAACCAGACCACACTGTCTTGCTCTCTGTCATGCCTTTAATTACTTGAAATGCATGCATTGTGTTCATTGTTGCACCACTGTTCTGCCGATCATACCTTGGGCCCTGAACATTCTCCTACAAGAACAGGAAATGGCCACCACTCCTCCCATTGGCTGCTCCTCTGAGCATGGCCATCAAGAAATATTTGTGATTGGCTGGGAGTGATTGCCTTGCTGCTCATTTCTCTTCTGCTGTGCTCCGGTGGAGTTTGAGGGAGGGCTCCTGATCTGTGCTATACGCATAGCATCCAGAGAGTTTGGCATTTCCAGCGCCCTCCCTGCCTAGCAAACTCAGAGTCGGGCATGCCCCACTGTACCTGCACTGGGCTGAAAAAAGCCAGGAGAACAGAACATGCACACAGCTCCATCTCCTTCACACACATGCAGATTTGAATCGCTGGTAAGGACTGCTCTGCGTCTGCAGGTGCTGCACTGACAACAACAAAGTGGTGGGGATTTAAATTGATTTTGTGGGGGTCGGGAGGGGGACATAGTGATGCAGCTATGGCTGGATCTTGGGGCCAATGTCCAGGACTGCCCAAATGACCACCCAGAGAGCAATAGGTGATCAGGGCAGCAAACTCAATTTTATTCCTGTAGCTATGATCCCTGAGTTATTCTTGAGAGCTTCGGCTATTGGGTGGTATAGAAATGAAATTAAAAATCACCATCATATTAATGGTGCTATGATTTAAGTGAGTTTAAAATGAAAAACTGCACATCCTCAGAGGGATTTTTTTGTTTTTGTTTTAAATCAGGCCTGGCAAACAGTTTTGGCTTTTTTGGTTTGGTTTTTTGGTTACTATTCTAACATATCAGGAATTAGAAGCAGCCGTAAAGCATGGAATGGTGGTTGGGAGGCAAAGAGAAAGGTTAGTTGTGTGCTTCGCAAGTGAAGACCATTACAGTATTTTTCCATGTATAAGACTATACTTTTTCCTAAAATTGTTAGACTAAAAATTGAGGGTCGTCTTATACACAGAAGTAAACCGAGGAGAGGACCGCACGGTTGCAAAACTGCCCAGTGGGGGGCGTCTTATACATGGGGGGCGTCTTATACATGGGGGTGTCTTATACACGGAAAAATACGGTATGTCCAGGGTCTAAAATTACCTAGCTGCACCACTGGGGGAACACAGGTGGTACAGGAAACAAGGCTGCACCCCCTTTGCCCCAATGAACAGGTCACCTTTGTCCTTCCCCTTCCCCTTCTCTCCATATGAACACATGCATGCACAAAATTCTTTTTTCCTTTTTTTGTGGTGGTGGTGGTGGTGGGGGCACCTCCTCAGTGGTTTAAAAATTATTTTTGTGTACTTGTACAAACCTTGGGTTTCCCTGGGCACACCAGTACCTTCCTGTTGTTGCACGATGGCACTGTTTTGGGTACAAACCTGTTGGCACTCTGTGACTGAGATCAGCATTGGAAGGAGTGATTTTGTTGGACTGCTTTCTATTGCTAGAGGACTATGCAGACTTTCAAGTTATATTGGACTTATCATGGGTACATGAAAAGTTGCCTCTCCACATCCCTCAGCCTTTGCTGAAGTTGTTTAATGTCAGTCTTAAAGCTTTCCACCTCCATGAAATGTAATTTTTCTAGTGCCTCGTAGCGCTGGGCCATCAGCTGCAGGCGCTTCCCCATCTTTTCCTAGCCTTCCTGCAAATGTGAAAGCAAACACAAGATTACAGGTGGGGAGTGCCACTGTTACAATAATTTTATGGAGAAGGAAATTGTAGCATGTCAAAGTGGCTGCAAGCTTGTCCTTTGATAAATGCAGTAGAGGGGAAGAAATAGGGAATTGTATTAAATAGAAGTAGAAATGTTTTAGACTGGTAGAAGAATGAGAAAAATTAACATATAACATATATGTTTATTGTTTTAAAAAATGAACTTGTGAGGTGGATGAATAAGAAAAATGTTTGACAATAGAAAAAAGAGACATTTATTTGTAAACTGCAGAGTAGCATATATAATGTTACTTATACTTTGTTGTGGGGAAAATCGGAAGTCCATTTTAGTTTTGTGTTGTTGTGCTTTTGTGATGTTTGTTTGTGTTTTATTTTTCTTTTGAATTTTTTTTGAAAAAAAGGAAGGAGTGATTTTGTTGGACTGCTTTCTATTGCTAGAGGACTATGCAGACTTTCAAGTTACATTGGACTTATTGTCAAGCATTGTCATGGGTGCATGCAGAAAGGAAAGTCATCGACATGAAAAATATTAAGACCACAAATAAACAAGCAGTATAATGAAATAGATTTTTTTAAAAAAATTATTTACATTTATTAATCGCCCATCTGGCCGGCAACCAGCCACCCTGGGCGATGTACAAAATAAAATACATTTAACAAGATAAAATACATTTAAAACAAGATAAAATACATTTAAAACAAGATAAAATACATTTAAAACAGTATTTTTTAAAAAAAATCTTAACCCACCCCATATTCCTGCCTGAACAGCCAGGTTTTTATTGAGTGGCGGAAGCTCAGCAGAGAGGGGGCATGGCGGAGAGAGTTCCACAGTACGGGGGCCACCACAGAAAAGGCCCTCTTCCTCGTCCCCACCAGTCTAGCTGCTCTGGCTGAAGGGACAAGGAGAAGGCCGTCTGTGGCAGATCTTGTTGAGCGGCCTACTTGGTGTTGCCTTCAACTGAGCACCCACCACCCGCTCGATCACCTTGCCCAGAAATGGTAAATTGGAGACTGGGCGAAAGTTGTTTAGATCCTGGGGATCCAAGGAGGGCTTCTTTAGAAGCAGTCTTATTACTGCCTCCTTGAGGGCTGATGGCATCACTCCCTCCTCGAGGGAGCCATTCACCACCGCCTTGATCCCCTCACCCAGTCTCTCCCTACAGCTCATGATGAGCCAGGACGGGCAAGGATCAAGCAAGCAGGTGGTTGGCCTCACAGATGAAAGCACCTTGTCCACTTCATCAGAAGGAAGAAGCCGGAACCGATCCCACAAAACCGGTTTGCCATTGGCCTCCTCCTGCTCACTCCCTGTGTCCACGACGCACGATATCCCACTCCTAATCTGATCGATTTTATCTGCGAAGTGCTTTGCTAAAGCCTCACAGGAGGCTTTCGACTGTTCCATTGGGTCCGGAGCGGCTGGACCGACCAGACTCCGGACCACTTGGAACAGCCTCCTGGGGCAGCACTCCGCAGACGCAATGGAGGCAGCATAGAAATTCTTTTTTGCTGCCTCCACCGCCACCCGGTAGGCTGAAGATGCAGCTCTGACCCGTGTTCGATCGTCTTCGGAGCGGGAATTACGCCATCGGCGCTCTAGCCTTCTCACCTCTTGTTTCAGAGCTCACAGCGACGGAGTGAACCATGGTGCTGCGTGAGCTCTGTTTAGGTGAAGAGGGCACTTCGGGGCAACTTGGTCTAATGCCCTGGTGATTGCAGCATTCCAGTCGTCCACCAGGGTCTCGACCGAGCTACCGTTTGTGTGCTCCAATTCCCCAAGCGCGTTCAGGAATCCATCCGGATCCGTAAGACGCCTGGGGCGGACCATCCTAATAGGTCCCTCACCCCTGCAGAGGGGTTGTGGCATCGAGAAATCCAACCCCACCAGATAGTGATCTGACCATGACAAGGGGGTGGCGGATATACCCCCGATTTCCAGATCATTTCCCCCCTCTCCAGAAACAAAAACCAAGTCCAGTGCATGACCGGCTACATGGGTAGGTCCAGTTAATACAGGGTGCAGCTCCCAGGAAGCCATGGTCTCCATGAAGTCCCGAGGTGCCCCCGTGAGGGCAGCCCCCGAATGCACGTTGAAGTCCCCCAGCACCAATAGCCTGGGGGACAACACACGCACATCACAGACCACCTCCAGCACCTCGGCCAGGGGGGTCTGTCGTGCAGCGGGGTGGACGGCACACGAGCAGAATCCCCAGACTGCCCTTGGGACCCAACCTCCAGTACATGCACTCAATAAACTTGGTCTCCCGGAGAGGGAGTCTGGTGAGGACCAAGGACTCCCGGTAGATAACAGCCACTCCCCCTCCCCGTCTTCCAACCCTTGGCTGCTGGGCATACGAGAAACCAGCCGGACACAAGGCCGCCAGAGTTGGAGCAGCGGCCTCGTCCAGCCAGGTTTCTGTAATACATGCCAGGTCCGCACCCTCATCCAGGATCAGGTCATGGATGAGGGGTGTTTTTTGGGTAACGGAATGTCACAATCTCACTGATCCTCCCCATGGGAGGAAGAGAGCAGGAGAGGGCAAGGGACCAGGTCCTCCAGCTGCAGAGCATGAAGATAGTTCAAGAAACTGAATGTGGATGGGGAGGAGTTACTACAGCACAGTGATGTTTTACCCACACTGTATTCCTTGTCAAGGGGTGGACAACCTGCGGCCCATGCTGGGGCCCAATCTGGCTCACGGAGCGTTGAGCATTTTCTGTCCTCCCCAAGCCCCACCCCCTGGGGGGAGAGGAATCCCAATCAGAGGGCGAGTGGTACAAAGGAGAATCCCTTATCTCCGATCAGAGGTAAGTTGGGGATACCCCCCTCACCACTCGGCTGTGGTTTGCAGGAGCTGGCTTCTGCAAGCGACAGCTGAGTCCCTTCCTGTGCCGCTTGCAACCTGATCGGGCCATCAGCAGCGCAGGAAGGAGCAGCCCAGCTCAGGCGGGACTTGTAGGAGTTGGCTCCTGCAAGCTCCATCTGGGTTCCTTTCTCTGTGCAGAGAGAAGCATGGAGCTCTATGCCTATTTCTGCACTGAGATATTTTTTTTTAAAGGGGTGGCACAGGGCAGGGTGGGTGATGTCATAGGAGGGGAGGGGCTTTGGTATGACACACACACCCTGTCGTCATCTGGCCCATTGCCTTGGTCTGGCAGTGTAATCCAGCCCCTGGACTAAAAGTGGTTACTCTCTCCTGTCCTTATCCTCTGAATACATTGGAGGGGATTAGTTTATGCAACATCTGGAGATGCGTCTGGATATTTTGGGAGTGCACCACCATGTGTGCTGGGCTAATATAGAATGAAGTTTGTTTCAAATATAAATATCTGTAGTGACTAGAGATACATAGGGCAGTATCTAATGGGACTGCTGAGCTCATAGTGTTGCGCCAGCGAGACCCACTGCTTGTGCAACAGGGAGTTAGCACTTTGTAAAGGAACCCGGGAAATGAGCAGAAACGCAAGTTTCTGGATGAAGCCAGGTCAGAGGAGCACCCTTCTATGAGCCCGTGGCTCACGCTGGCTCAGCTTGTCTGAGCGTGGGAAGCTAAGCAGGGTCAGGCCTGGTTATTACTTGGATGGGAGACCCCTCCTCTAGTTTCCTGCATTGAGCAGGGGGTTGGACTCGATGGCCTTGCAGGCTCCTTCCAACTCTATGAAATCTATGAGTTCCACTGACCTGCCCCATTTCAGAAATGAACATTTCCACTCAATTTCAGGTTGCTTTAATAACCACTTGCTCCCTGTTGTGCTAGCAGTGGGTCCTGCTAGTGCGAGGGCAGCATAGGATACTGCCCATTGTGGCCAAATCAAAAAACTGTTCAGGAGGACTTTAAATAAATGCCACATGGACCGACCAGTGGAGCATTATAAACTCTTGTAGTACGAGTACTACTATTCCCTCCCATGGATAGCAACCTGCAATAGGAGCTACCAGGATGGGCAGTCTTCCCAGACAAGGAAGCAGACCCCAGCATCCTCCTTTTTTGCTGCTCTGTTAAGAGTAGGAAGGCCGGAAGAATTAAATTGGATTCTCAGAAGCTCCAGACCGACTTGCAGAAGGCCTTGCAAGCAGGACCGGTGCAGGGCTGTTTGGCGCCCTAGGCCAAATTATATTTAGCGCCCCCCTCGTGCCATGGGGGGGCTCCGGAGCAAAGCAGCCCTGCTCTGCAACACCCCCCCCCCGCGCCGCCGCCACCACCTACCTTCCCCCCCCCCCGTTGCTGGCTGCTGGCTGCTGCTGCTGACGCAATGGGACCCCCGCGCTTTTTTTTTTGCCGGGGAAACCAGGGCAACAGGGCTGTTTAAGCCCTGTTGCCCTGGTTCCTCCCGCCAAAACAACGCCGGCGTGGCTCCGGAAACGACGCGAAGGTAGGTGGCTGGCTGGTGGGCGCGTGCGGGGGGGAGGTGGGGCGGCGGCGGCGGCGGCGGCAGGCGGGCGGGCGGGCGGGCGGGCAGGGAGGTGGGGAGGCGCGGTGGAGGCGGCAGGCGGGGCAAGAGCGCGCTGGCAGCGAGGAAGGAGCGCAGCGTTTCTGCGCCCTCTTCCGCCACGTGCCCTAGGCAGCCGCCTGGGTCTGCCTAGCGGTAGCGCCGGCCCTGCTTGCAAGGAACGGACCTAAAGAGTTGTGCATGTTGAAAATTTCTTACAAACGAAATCACACTGCAAATGAATGTTACGTTCAATAAAACGATCAATAAGCAAAAAAAAAAAGTTCCCACACTGGACTATTTAATAATAGGAGTGACTGTGCCCCCTAGTGCTTTTGGATGTTATAACAAAAAGATGGCCAGGATAATGCTCCGGCAACGTGATGGAGAGGGATCCTAGGGAAGGGGCCATAGCAAATTGGGGGAGCACAATTTATTTGCAAGCTGAAGGTCCCAGTTCAATGATAGCTGGCATCTCCTGTTGAAAAGAAGATGGGAAATACCTGAGAACCTGGAGAGCTGCTGCTAGTCAGAACAGAGTCCTTCCCCAACCTGATGCCCTCCAGTTGTGTTTATTAATTAATTATATTTATACCCTGCATTTTTTCCTGAAAGGAACCCAAGGCAGCTTACATAATCCTCCTCCCCCCCCCAGGTGTGCATGATGATGGGAGTTGTAGTCCAGCACATCTGGAGGCTATATAGACAAATAACCTGCCCTGACCTAAGGCAGCTTCTTAAGATGCTGGTTAGGATGTTACTTTCGCGCCTGCTTGCATCTTTACGAAGTTTGTTGGGAAGTGGGAAGAACATGGTTGAAGATGCGAGTCAGGCATCTGCAACTGCTAAAGCTCCAGTATCAGACTCACATATTGCCGTATTCCAGCATTATAAGAGCATCTCTTCGGCCATCAATTCCCCTCTTCCCTACACATGTCTTTAAGCCTGGATATATATACAGGGCTTTTTTTTCTGGTGGAACTCACCGGAACTGAGTTCCAGCACCTTTTCTTCTATTAATTGCATTACAATTTAATCGCCATCTACTCCCGAGGAAATGTAATCCAAGAGTTCCGGTACCCTTTTCTCCAGAAAAAAAGCACTGTATATATATGACCATTCTCCCCACCCACCCACCCAGTCACCTTGGGGCAGCTGTCTGTGTGCATCTGGTTCTGTTAATGGCTCAACATATGGTCAGACTTAGCCTTTCATTTCAGAATATTTCCCTCTTCTCGCCCCCCCAACCCCACATTTCTTCCTAGTTCCTCATCTCCATTTACACTGTAATTATAAATGCATCTTAGTAGCTCCTTCCATGGCACGCTAGCATGCCTCCTTGCTATTGTGTTTCAAGCACAGGGAGATTCTGAAGGTTCTCGCGTGGAGAAAATGAACGCTGGGAAAAATTCTCCCCCTTGGAGGAAGTGAGGCAAGACTAGCTAACATGATCTTGATTAATTGCACAATATAAACTGCAATTTCATTTAATCCTCCATTGATTACCAGACACTTAAGGATCACAGAACTTAATTGCATTGCAGTTCAAATATGTATAACCATGATTAGGAGTAACTAAACCAGAAGAACAAGTTGATACAGGGATCTCTAGTGCCATTATTTATTATATTTTTACCCTCATCTTTCCTCCAAGGAGCTCAAGGCAGCATGCACGGTTCCACCTTTATCCTCACAACAACCCTGTGGGGTAGGTTAGGCTGGGAAACAGTGACTGGCTCAAGATCTCCTAGTACGTTTTGTGGGTGAACTGTTACTTGAACCCAAGTTTTCTCAGTCTCTGTCTAACCGATTAAATCCAGCTCTCCTGTGGTCCTAATCCAACACTCCAAGGTTCCCAGATAGCTACACACCCCGTTCCCAACCACTTATCATTTGCTAGTTTCTCAGATTTTACACAGTTCCCCCCCCCCTTGAAATGCCTCTTCTAACACTCGGTTCAGGCAACAAGAGCTTTAAGCTAAAATATGCTGGTATTGTGTGTGTTTTGGTCCCATCCCTTTCACCTTCAGCCTCACCCACCACTGGAATGCAGCCCTACAGAGTGGGCCCTTGGGCTAAAAGTTCTCCACCCCTATGATACATCATACTGCCACCCAGTGCTTTTTTTCTAGAGAAAAGGGTACCGGAACTCTTGGATTACATTTCCTCAGGAGTAGATGGCGATTAAATTGTAATGCAATTAATAGAAGAAAAGGTGCTGGAACTCAGTTCCGGTGAGTTCCACCAGAAAAAAAGCCCTGCTGCCACCCCTAGGATACATCATACCGTCTATGTCCAGCATTCCTGTCCACGTAGAATTCAACTAAATTCCACTTCTATACACAGAGGAGGTTCCACTGGCAGTTATTATGGGGAATAGAGAAAAGGAGGAGCAAAACTACCTGCAAAGAATCTGCAAAAATGATCCAAACATAATTTTACACATGCTGCACAAGTAGCCAAGGACACTGACCTCTTCTCAAGCAGCCTCTGGCTTCATTACACATGGATAGATCTCATTTTGGAAAGGGATCACATGTAAATACTGTGCTTTATTTGGTGAGGGCACTACTGCAGAGTCCTTTTGTGTTGGCAACAGTTTAGGATGACCAAGAAAAAGTCATATGGCTGATGTCATCTGCACAATCAAAGCATATAGCAGCCTCCTCTCCGATACTTGATTAAGGACATGATCTGGGACGCACTTGTTGAAAGCAGAGCTCATAAAATAAAGATCACTCCAAGTGTGATGTGTTTACTGTTTGAACAAAAAATGTGCAATGCAGAATACATACATACTTCCTCCTTCACTTTTACTGTAGGCTAATTTCTTCACAGAATGTGTATCACAGCATCCACGCTATGTCGCCCCCCTCCCTCCACAGCTCCTGTTAAGGACATCATGCCCTTGTGACAAAGACTCAGTAAAACAGCAAGTTTTATATTCCATGTAGGAAGTGAAGTTTTGAGGCTGTTTTAATCTCTTGTAGAAGAAGTGAGCACCAGAATGGAGGACTGGTAGACAAGAAAAGTTTGTATTTTGTTCTTGCAGTCTAGTCCTTGTGCTTGACATTCTCTGTTCAGTTGTTCCTCTGGAAAACAGCTGCCCTAGGTAGTGTCATCACTGCAGAGGGAGGCATTTTCTGCTGGGGATCCTGGAAATCAGGGCTAAAATCTAGTAGTCTCTGGTGAGTAAGCATAATGGATTCTGTTTTTTGCTCTAAATCACTAGTCGATTTGCTCAACTGTTATGCAGGCAGCAGGCAATATGCCATCTTTCCCTCTCTTTTTTGGTAAAGATTTATTTTTATTTTGAATTAGCGGTACCCGGCCACGCGTTGCTGTGGCCCAATTCGCCTTTGTTTGCTTTTAAAGGCTTGCCCCTGCCACTCTGTACTCAACGACATGAATACCATCACTCCCCCCTCCAAAGACCCGCCGGTGGCTTCCCACCACCCAACGACACGAATACACCACTCCCTTTTCCCAAAGGTTTGCTTTTGGCACCTTCTACTCAATGACTTGAATGGGATGGCTTCCCACCACCCCCCTTTCCCAAAGGCACCTTCTAGAACACACAGCCTGGCAATCTTCCAGCCTCTTGGGCTTGGCTCTTTTAGCCCACCACCTAAACTTCCACGGGATGACTGTCTCCCTCAGAATTTAAATGCTTAGCCACAGAGGCTCAGCTTGGCAATCTTTCTTTCAGCCGCTAGAGGGCTTTCCACCTCTAACTTCTTTGCTCTTTGGCTTCTGACTAATTTTTTCTCTGGCAACTCTTCCCTGCCCTCTTGAGGCCCTTTGAACACTTACAGGTTTCTGGCTTTACGTTAGCATTACATTCAAATTTCAAATTGACCTGATCCAGTCAATTAGTCTGGACTAATTTTTTCATTTGGGGACAAGACAACAATAGTTCAACTTCTTACACTGGGATCACCCGTCCCCCCCCCCCCAGCAACAATCTAGATAACACAAATACACTTGGATCACCCTCCCCCTCCCTTCGAGGAACAACCCATCAACTTTTATTGGCTTTAATCAAACAACCACCAATCTCAGTCCTCTTTTCTTCTCGCTGGAGACACCTGGAGGGGAAATTCTTCTGTCCGTGCTTCTCCGCCAGCTAGGAGGGAAATCCCCTTTTCTTTCTGCTCTTTTCAGCTTTCTATTGCGTACACTGGGATCGCCCGCCCAGCAACAAGACAACACAAAGACAACACAATTACACTTGGATCACCCATCTCCTCCCTTCCAGCAACTATTTCACAGTTTTCATTGGCTTTAATCAACCCCCAATCTCAGTCCTCTTTTCTTCTCGCTGGAGACACCTGGAGGGGAAATTCTTCTGTCCGTGCTTCTCTGCCAGCTAGGAGGGAAATCTCCTTTTCTTTCTGCTCCTTTCAGCCCTCCACTTCGGCAGCACAGGGGACAAAGTCTCTTTTTCTGGGGGGGGGGGTTTCTGATGTCCACCCCCCCCCCTGCTTGCTGCTGCCCAGCCTGGCCATTCACCATGCCCCCCCCCAAGAGCAACTGGACAGTCCAACTTCAAAATCTGAGTCCTTCTCCGTGGGAGAGATGTAGGGCAGGACTGTGCCCTCTCTCTCCAAAGTCTCGACAATTTCTCTGGGGCACATAGCACAACTAAAATCACTCATCAAACGCTGTCTCAAAACTCAACGTTTTGCTCACCATTCTCTTAGGAGAGGTTTTCTGGTCTTCTCCCTCCTCCTGGAACACACGCGCGTGCGCACACACCACCTCTTCCTCTTCCCGGGCTCCTCCAGCCCCCCAAATTTGGGATCACGCAGCCGCCATCTGCTCACCTGCTTTTGGCACTCGATGGGTAGGATCCTCTTCCGCTTACTCACTGGCAACTGCTGCTCTCAGCCTCTGTTGTACTCGATGGGTACACAGGCTGACTTTTTGGAGTTTTGCTTTCTCTGCTTACTCTTCCATAGTTGAGATTTCTTGCCTTCAACGCTTCCGCTAGCGCTAGGTTCTACAGACTGGGGCAGCCTCTTTCAGCAATCTGAACGCTTTCTTTGAGGCTCAATCTCACACTTGCTGCCCTCTGCTCACTTGCTGGGCACACAAGCTGTTCTGGAGCTCTTCCATAGTTGAGATTTCTTGCCTTCAATGCTCCCCACTGGCGCTATGCTTCCACCGACTGGGGCAGCCCCTTTCAGCAATTTGAACATTTTTCCTAAGGCTCAATCTCACACTTAAATCTCTAAAAAATAACAAACTCTCTACCCATGCACTAAAGTCTCTCTAATTTCTCTCATTTGCGCACGTGCACACACTCTGTGGTTTAGCTTTGAATCCCACTGCTACGACCATGTGGAGGAAGGCAGTCAAGTCATTGAGTAGAAGGTGCCAAAAGCAAACCTTTGGGAAAAGGGAGTGGTGTATTCCTGTCGTTGGGTGGTGGGAAGCCACTGGCGGGTCTTTGGAGGGGGGAGTGATGGTATTCATGTCGTTGAGTACAGAGTGGCAGGGGCAAGCCTTTAAAAGCAAACAAAGGCGAATTGAAGAGTCACATTTCAGTCAGTAATCTGCCCCCTACAGGCTGCGTGAGGAACAGCAACCCTAAAAAGATTTTTTTTTTTTTTGTAAAGTGCATATGATGTTGTGTATGCAAAACGGATGTAATGCAAACCTGTAAACTGCTGATTGATGGTTATTGATTGTGTTTTGATGTTTAAGGAGCTTTAGCAAACCTGTAAACTGCTGATTGATGGTTATTGATTGTGTTTTGCTGTTTTGATGTTTAAAGAGCTTTAGCAAACCTGTAAACTTCTGATTGATGATTATTGATTGTTGTTTTGCTGTTTAAAGAGATTTAAGATTTAAGAATTAAGCTTTAAGATGTTTAAGACTATAGTTAAGGTGTTTGATGTTTTGATGCTTTTTGTGTAGTTCTGTTTTTGTGTGTGTGTGAAAGTGAAGAAAGGTGTGCTAGTGGTAGAAAGCTAGCAAAGGCTTTTTCTTTTAAGTTAGTTTAAAATGAAATGAGAGGGTTGACCTCTCAGGTTTCATTTTTTTAAAAGGGAGTGTGTGAAGAAGAAGAGCCTTTGGGGGGGTCCCCACACGCACACTACACACACACACACACACACACCCTCATGTGTGAAGGCTGGGTATGTGTGTGTGCATAGTTCCTCTTGAATGGGTGGCGCCTGGAAGTCTGGAGGAGCCAGGCTGAAAGCTTTCATATGTAAATGTAGTCAAACCCAGTAAGTCATGAGTTCCCTTCCCCCTGCCTGGCCAGGTGAAGTGCATTATGATTGGCTAAGAGGCAGCAGAGCTACAGGGAGGAGGGGAGGGGGAAAAAGGTATATTTCCCAAAACGTGGGTTTTGGTCTTTGTTCTTTGGTCTTGGATCACATGGCTACCTGGCTGTGGAGTGATGGCGGTAAGCCAAAGACCCCAGGTAGCTCCTGGTGAAAATTAGCTGATTGAGGGCTCTAGTAAAAGCATGTCTTGTGGAGGGCTATCCATCTCGGACCTGCGGGTAGATGGTATAGTTCCCCCTGGGCGGCAGGGCTGTGCTAGATCTAACCCTTGAAGAGAATACCCTCAGGTAACATAGGTGTATGCCTGAGAGAGATTAAGGAATCAGGTTTTATTGTTTTGCAGCTTTACTGTGTACTAAAGTGTCTCTCTCTTTATTTTGTGTGCTTCTCTCATTTCCCTAATCTTGTTGTAAAATGCTACCAGAATAAACCTTGTCTTGGTTTTACCCCACATGGTGTTTCTGGATTGCTCTGCTTGGTTCAGTATCTAAATCCAGGTTACAGAATTGAAGGCGAGTCCCTAAACCGAGAGTCAAGTAGGATTGCAGACAGCTGAGGCTGGCAATCTGGTATCTTGAGTTCTCAGAGGGTCTTGGTTCCTTTGGGGTAGGAAGGGGTGGGGGTGTGGCGGGCCAGCCAGCCCCCCCTTCCTCCACACTGGTTAAATGGAAAAGAAAGAAAAGAGAAAGCGCACGTTTCTAATATGTTTAATGTCACAATACTTGTGGGTATACAATATAGATTGTCTGGTGTGCCGACTGTAGAACACGCAACATATAATTGTCCATGTGAGAAGCAATCCGTGGGAAATCGTAAGTGGATCGTAAATCAGAAACATTGAAATGGAATCGGAAAATATTTAGTATAGCGTGTCGCTTTTACGTCCAGCAGATGG
Source organism: Shinisaurus crocodilurus (assembly GCA_021292165.1). NCBI lineage: Eukaryota > Metazoa > Chordata > Lepidosauria > Squamata > Shinisauridae > Shinisaurus > Shinisaurus crocodilurus. The sequence continues at coordinate 271,448,387 of CM037879.1, read as the reverse complement.
CGCTGGTTTTTTTTTAAAAGCATGTTTTTACCTGTTACAGGTGTGACATCTATATAATCATTTTCATATATATAGATAAAAGATACATTATTTTTTTCTATCTAAAGCACCGCGAGGGGACCCTTCATGCCTGCAGCCCCCTGATCTGCCCCTTCTGCATCCTTGCCCCCTTCCAGGGAGGGTCGCCCGACACCCACCTGCCGTCTGCCCCCGTCCCCCATGCCAGAAAACGCGCATTGCCTTTGGGAAGCTGGAGCAGCCAGCCAGTATCCCCCTACTCCCTTTGCCTAGGCCCCCCGGCCTGCACCTCCCCGAGCGACATACGGGCAGCAGCCCCCTGCCTTGGGGGCGCCCCCTGCCTTGGGGCACCCCTTTTCCTGCCCCCCTTCTTGCCTTGCTGATGTGAGCTTGACGTAGTCTCCTGCGGGCAGCCCCCCCATCCCCCAATTCCTTCCCCTTTAGCCCTCAACTTTCCCCTTCCTCCCCAAAAAATACACCCCCCCCCTTTGGGCTTCATGCCCCCCTGAGGATCATGGAGGTGGTGGGTGATTTTGAATACAGCAAGAAGGACCTCGTAGGACTCGGAGCGTTTGCTGTGGTCTTTAAAGGTCACCACCTCAAGGTAAACCCACCAGGCGGCTGAGGTCTCCACCCTTCCCTTCCAGGTCAGCCCCGTCTCTTCCCTGGTTATACAACCTTACCCCTTCCCTTCTGTTCCGCCAGCCTGTGTACATGGCCTGGCGGAGGCTGTGCTATTTGAAGTGGGATCAGGGTTTTTATCCATCTGTGTGTGTGTGTGTGTGTGTGTGTTGATCCGTGCTCGAGCCAGGAAGACCAGTCTCCTTAGCTGCCCCGTGCAGCCTCTCACTGGTTTTTATGGTTTGTTGCTGTTCCAATAACCCCTCGCGTCTTCCGAGAAACCCTTTTTACCTTTTGGTCGTCTCTCTCTCTCTCCCTTCCTTCCTTTTCAGCACGGGTGCGGTTGCTGTCTCTGTTCTGTCTTGGTTCTTGAAGTTCACGCCTGTTTTGTTTTTATTTCAAAACAGACCCAAGATGCTGGTGATGATCGGGCTGATGATGTCATGCTGTTGTTGTGAACTCCTCTCTCCTCGCTTTTATGTCCAACAGATGGCGCTTTTTTTAAAAAAGCATGTTTTTACCTGTCACAGGTGTGACATCTATATAATAGGTATATAAAAACACGCGCGTATGCGAATGCAACGTTGCGTCAAAATTTCAAAGCAATCGGTGAAGAACTTTCGGAGATTTAAGATTTTGAACAAACGAACATTTACATTTTTATTTATATAGATTTTAAAATCCATAAAAACAAAATACCAAGAACAAGACAAAACAAAAACCAAAAAATCATACACTACAGAAACAAAGCAACATTAAACTAAAAAGTACTTCCAATTTCTCCACAACCAAGTATAAGTAACATCAGATATTCTATATAATAATTATAAGGAAATTGCTTCCTTTCCCCCCTTAAACAAACAAAAAAAATCAAACAAAAGATTCCCCCCCTCTCTTATTCCCCAACCTCACAAGTTCACAAAACCTTGAAACCTTACAGCAATTTACTCCTAAGCACATATAATAATCCTTCTAGCTAAACAATATTCAATATTTCTATTTATGTTTAATAAAAATCTCTATCTTCTTTCCCTCTATTTATAAACAGACAACCTAGCTTTTATTTTATTTTATAAATAGTTTCACATTTCCACATTACTTCACATCTCAAATTCTATTCCATATTTAGTTGATTCCTTTCCATTGGTTATTCTCTATGCTATATTTCATCTAGACTCAATACATTTTTACCAATAATCAACCACCTCAAACTGGAGAAGTTCTCCTTTCTCTCAAAGGGGTCCCTCTCACTAGCCCCTTTAGGTTCAGATCTATATACATTTTCTTTGGATCACTATCAGCAATCCATTTAGGTTTATCCCATTTGGATTTCTCCCACCAATCCATTTGGGAAGCTGAACCCTCTTACTTCTTACATAAGAACCTCCCCCATCCCCCAATATTCAGCAATTATCATAATATAAGTCCAACCATTTATTCCATCAAATAATCAGCAAACCATTTTTATCCTAACACAGATCAAACCATTTATCCCATCCAATAATCAGCAAATCATTTCCCCCCGAGTAAATACAGTATTCACGATATGCATCTTCTTCAGGCTCATGTTCCAGAAAAGACTCCCCCCCCCATGTGAGCCCCCATAGCTGTCTTCCTCCAAGTAGCCCGGCAGCAATCATCTTTCCAGTTCTCCATGAATGGCTTCCCGAAGACATCTTCACTGTCCGCTTCACTGGCAATCCTCCCTTTTTCTTCAAAGATCCAGTTGTTATCTCTCCCAGTATATCAATCTTCGCCTCGTCCTCCCTGTTCTGCACTTCCAATATCGCCAATCTCCCCAGCAGTTTATTTTGGAATGCTTGAAATAGTTCCATCAGCTCCCCGGCCATTTGCAACAATAGATCATAAGTAGTCATCTTGTGTGTCGCAGTAAAAATTTACAGCTACTTTTTCCAGAATTCAAAGTAAAAGGAGTTACAGTACCTCTTTCTTTCTCGTTTCAAAACACATTTGTTTATCTTCCCATTATGAAGTTTTTAAAGCACGTTTTCTTTTTAGTATTCCAGAGACGAGGGTATTTAATCCTGATTGTGGATAAAATTCCTCTTTATTACCAATTGTCAATAAATCTTTAAGAAATGGAGTTGTCGTTCTTCAGGTTCTTAAAAAAAAACAACTCCACATGCAGCGGTGAGCGATGATGAAATCTCCCACTCTCTACCCCTCCCCGAGAGAATCTGCAGCGGCGCAAGCAGCTGCAAAAAAACCTCAGAGAGAGCAATTAAGAGATATACTGGGAATCACTCTTAGATCATCCTCTTATTCCGAGATTAGGCAGCCAAGATAACCTCTTGACTGGATTTCTCACCGCGCCGGTCTCCCTCGATTTCAAGGGAGCTTCAGTCCGACATAAGCTCCAACCCGGAAGTCAATATGCCATCTTTTCCCATTGACAGTTCCGTACTGAAAAAGGCAAATAAGTCACATCAATTGGACCAACTTGAAAATAGTAATTGGGTTTGGATCCAGATTACATTCATTGGCCTTCGTTCCCATTTAAATCAATGGGTCTTAAATTAAATTGCAACTAGCGTGTCCCATTGATTTCAATGGGACCTATGCTCCCTATGTGCTTCCAGATGAGGCTTTTATTGTGCAATCACGGTGCACAATTTTACAAGGGGTCCAGATGATGTCTTCGATTTGTAACCCTCCAGGGCCTCTCCCATGCTTTCCAGACATTTTCACAGGCTTTTTTTTAGAGCGAGGAAAGTGCAGTATTATCGGAGATGCCACCATGATTTGCGATGAGAAGCCACATGTATATTCGCAAATCTGCTCTGTGACAGCACCACTTTGTGGTTGTGTGATGGAACATATAGAAAGGCAGAGAAGGAAAACCCCTGGGGTTTCCTTGTGTAAAGGATGTGCTCTTCCTCCTGCAAAGAAAATGGAAGCAGCGGCCTCAGTAAAATGGCAGGTTAAATGCCTCATGTAGAGAAGCCTCGAGGCTTCTTCAGTTTTCCTTGTGGGAGGAAGCGTTTACTTTACACGAGGTTTTTCTCCCAGGGTTTTTCCTTCTCTGCCTTTCTATATGTTCCATCACACAACCACAAGGTTGCGCTGTGTTATAAAGCGGAATTGCAAATATACATGAGGCTTCTTATAGTGAATCATGGCAGCATCCCAGATAATACTACACTTTCCTCACTCTAAAAAGCAGCTGTGAAAACGGCTGAAAAGCACAGGAGAGGCCCTGGAGGATGACATCATGTCAAGGACACACAAACTTCCATTGAGCGAGAGAGCACGAGCCCACAATAAAAGCCTTGTGTAGAGCAGCTCAGACTTATGAATGCTTTACACCATTGATCTTAAACCTACATAGACATGTGTGGCTTTACTTTGAGGTTGTATGAACCTAGTGCTGGCTCCAGGTTTTTGAGGGCCCTTTGGCTAGACACCTCAATGGGCCCACTCCCTCAGTGAATCTCCCTACTCACCACCATTGTCACCAGCTGGTATTGCTCCTCTTTCTCTAGTTGCTAACACTTGCATGTTTTACAGGCAGAGAGTCAGTGACATCTACTGCTCCTCCTTCATTGACTCCACCATCTTTGCCAGACAGAGAGGCAGGTTAACAACAAGCAGGTTGCAATGATAAAGAGCAACTCCAGGGGGCAGGTAAGTGGGGTATGGGCTGATGGCAGGTGCCCAACCATACCTACCCTTGATGCTGGCCCTATGAACCTAAAGCTGCAGTCCTATATCCAATTACCTGAGAGTAAACCCCACTGAACTTAATGGGAGTTACTTCTGAGTAGATGTGTATGACTGTGCTGTATATTGAACAAGATCATCTATGTGTCTGCCATATGTTATTAGTAGGACTGAAAAATCCTTCACTGAGTGCTTTTCCTACATGCATCATCTAAAGAAGACTGTGGTTGGTTGTTTATACTAGAAAAATTAAGCAGAAGCATCTGTTAATACTGGTTTGTTGTGAAAATAGAATACTGAGATAATGCTTCCCAACATATTGATCATACAAGGAAACCCAACTGCTTCCCTCTGCACCTTTATGGCTCCTAGTCTACAGAAAGCAGTAAGTTTACAAAATAAAGGTTTAGAGCGAAGAGTGATATTCTTGTGAAATCAAAGTTTGAGACAAAGTCTGCCAGCACGGTTGTTTAGCTACCAGCATCGCTCAAAGGGAGAATACATATTCCAAAAGTGCGAGACGATTTCTGAAGAAGCCAAGAACTGCTGGAAACATTATTATTAATATCAATATTAACAAGTGTGTGTCACTTCCCACTGGAAAAGTCTCAAAGTGACTCCCTCACACACACACACACACACACACACACACACACCCATAATTAACAGAAAAACACACAAAATCAATCAGTAAAATAATTTCCTACTCTGAAAGCATTTCCTTAGAGGAAAAAGTGTAAAATCTGTGTGATTGCACAAGTAACTATTTAGAGGAGTATACTTGCTCCAGTAAACATGATCCGGGCTGGCTCAAGGTTTAAAGGGGCCCCAGGCAAAGTGCCTTTTAGTGGCCCCCTATCCATTGGTGGGCCATGTGGGTTTATTTGGCATTGGAGGGCAATGCCAAATAAAATACAGTGCTCTAAGCAGTGCCAGGGTGAGTCTAGCTGCAATTTTAACTTCCCACAATGCTTCAGACCAAAGCTACTTTGGGGACACTGTGGGGAATTCAGATGGTGGCTAGACTTTAAGGTCAGACATCAGGCAGCTGTGGTTTTTGCCAGGGTGCTGGGGGCCTGGTAGATGCTAAATATATATTATTTAAAAGACAACATAGAAAATAACATGATTAAAAAACAACACTGAGCAGCAAAATTCAAAATGAGAAACAGCAAAACCAGAAACAAATCTCCATAGTGAGTTACCAACCATGGCAAAAGTACACTGAAATATCAGTGGGTTGGATCCAGATAAGTCATGCTTATAGAGTATACCCACTGAAATCAATGGGACTTTAGTCATTACTAACTCACGCTATTGATTTCAGCAGGTCTTCTCTAGACATGACTAAGTCTGGATCCAACCCAATGGCTGTCTAACACCAACTGCAGGCTTTTCCAGTGTCCTGAACCATCTCCCCTATATCTAGCCAGAAGACATCTATGGAATTCAAGCTTCTCACTCTTTTTAGTAGGCTCTAATAAAAGGCTTTACACTACTGTTGCTTTATTTTCTAATGGAACAGCACGGAAAGGACAGGTTGCTACCTGTAACTGTAGTTCTTTGAGTGGTCATCTGTGCATTCACACACATATGGGTTCTCTGCGCCTGCGCTGAGATCGTTCGGAAACTTCTTTAGCTGAAGTGAGCCGGGCGGGAGCCCCTCCCCCTCACGCGTGCTCCTTAGCGCGGCTCCCGCTCGTCTCCTCAGTTCCCTGAGACTGCCTATTGCGACCCTCGGGACAGAGGATGATTCAGAATGTCAAATGTATTTCTTCGATCCCGACGTAAATCGAGACCGATAAACAAAAGAAAAGTGGCCCATCCATTTTCCACTTGGGTATCCATCGAACTCGATGTAGTCACCGAGAGGGGAAGGAGGGCGAGTTGTGTGAATGCACAGATGACCACTCGAAGAACTACAGTTACAGGTAGCAACTTGTCCTTCTTCTTCATCGTCTCTGTGCATCACACACATTTGGGTAGATTAGCAAGCTGACTTACCGGAGGTGGGTCAGTGTCGGTAGTCAGATGGTGATCGAGGAAGAGAACCGCCCTCCCGAATGCGTTCTGCGCCCTGGCTCGAACGTCGAGGCGGTAGTGCCGGATAAAGGTGGAGGGGGAAGACCAAGTCGCCGCTCTGCCTAAGTCCGGCAAGGAGATCCCTCTCCTGAATGCTGTCGAGGTCGACAGGGCCCTGGTAGAGTGCGCCCTCACGGAACCTGGCAAAGTCCACGAGGACAGTCTTTGTTTTGACACTGGACAGCCCGTCTTTGGCGGACCGTAACATACAAAAAGTTGCTGGGTATTTCTCAGGGGTTCCGTGTGTGCTTTGTAAAAAGCTAGGGCTCTACGGACATCGAGGCTGTGTAGTGTTCTCTCAACACTTGATGACGGAGATGGGAAGAAAGCTGGTAGAACAATGTCTTGCCCCAGGTGAAACTCAGAAATCACCTTAGGTAAAAAAGTTATAGCTGGCCGCAAAACGACTTTGTCTTTATGGAAGGTTGTATACAGAGGATCAATTCTAAGTGCGGTTAGTTCACCGACCCGTCTTGCAGATGTGATTGCTACCAGGAACAGTGTCTTGAATGAAAGAAGGCGCAAGTCTGATTTCGCCATGGGCTCGAATGGCGCTTTCGTCAACGCCTTTAAGACCAATTGGAGGTCCCATCCTGGCACTATATTTCTGGTCGGAGGTCGTAAGTTCTTCAGACCTTTTAGGAATTGCTTCACTAAGGGATGCACAAATAAAGACATCCCAGTCGAAGTCGTTCGATAAGCCGTAATTGCAGCCAAATAAACCTTGATCAACGAAAATTTTAGCCCACGGGCCATTAATGAGTGGAGAAAGTCGAGGACAGTCAATACCGAGCATGTGACAGGATTCTTATTTGAAGTCGACATGAAAGTGGAGAAAGCTTCCCATTTTCTCTTGTAAGAGTCTAGTTGAAGGCTTACGTGCTGCTAACAGAACTTCTCTTACTGCCGAAGAGAGGTCTGTATCCATCATTATCTGATTCTCCAGGCTGTGAGACTTAATGAATGCAGATTCGGATGAAGTACCTTGCCTTGGTGCTGTGTCAACAGATTGTCCTGAATTGGTAATTGCAGATAATCTCCCTGAGACAGATTGAGTAAGTGGGAAAACCAAGGTTGTCGCGGCCACCATGGGGATATCAGGATGCAATTTGTCTTGTTTAATAATATTTTGGCTAGAACTCGAGTTAGGAGTGGGATCGGAGGGAACAGATAATAGAAGCCGTCGCTCCAATCCAACAGGAATGTGTCGGTCATCGACTTCGGGTCTGATGCTGCTCTGCTTGCAGAATAGAGGACAGGCCGTGTTCTCGTTGGTTGCGAACAAGTCTATATCCAGCCGACCCCAACGATGGAATAGGAAAGCTAGTACTTGCCGGTCCATTTTCCATTCGTGTGAATGCAACGACATCCTGCTCAATGTGTCTGCTAGCACGTTGGATTTCCCCGCGATATGGATCGCTACGAACGACATCCGTCGAGGTAGAGCCCACTCGTAGAGCCGCAGTGTTAGTCGTGTGAGGGGCGTTGATCTTGTGCCTCGTTTGTTCAAATACGCCACTACTGTGGTATTGTCTGTTACAATCTGGATGTGACAGTCCACTAGGTGCTCCTCTAACGCCTGTAGTGCCTTCCAGACAGCCATTAGCTCCAGCCAATTGATATGTTTGGAGCTTTCTGCTGGAGTCCAGGTGCCTTGTACGATGTGATCGTCGGAGTGGGCTACCCATCCCAATAGTGACACGTCCGTCGTTAGTATTCGGCTCGGTATCGGTGGTTGAAATGGCATCCCGCTGACGGTTTGACTCCTGCTGCCACCACCTCAAAAACTCTCTTACGGCTCGCGGAACTGGTAGACGAAGAGAAGGTCTGTCTCTTTCCGGGTTGAAGATTCGGACAAACCAGGTCTGTAGAGGCCGCATGCGAAGCCTCGCATAGCGTATGACTGCAATGGTCGAGGCCATGTGCCCCAAGAGTCGTTGTACTGTATGAGCCGACGATATTGATTGTTTGTATACCTTTGCAAGGGCAATTAGATTGCTTGCCCTTTCGTTTGGTAGGTACACCTGACCATCGAACACGCTTAGCCTCGCTCCTATATACTGGATTTCTCTTACGGGTTGGAGGACTGACTTCTCCGCGTTCAGGCAAAGCCCCAACTCGTGCATGAGATGGAGAGTCTCTTCGAGTGCGCTTTGAAGCTCGAGCCTCGACGATGCTACTATCAACCAGTCGTCGAGGTACGGAAAGATGGTGATGCCTCTTGCCCTTACACTGGCACACACCACTGCCACGCACTTCGTGAATACCCTCGGCGCGGTGGAAAGTCTGAATAGAAGAACTACGAACTGGTAGGTGCCGTCTCCCACTCGAAACCGAAGGTATTTCTGGCTGCCCTCATGGATGGCGACGTGGAAGTACGCGTCCTTGAGGTTGATGGATGCAAACCAATCGCTCCTTCAGAGTAGGGGAAGGATCGATTGGAGTGTGACCATGCGGAATCTTTTTGGTGAGATAAAAAGATTTACAGTCCGAAGGTCCAGGATCAGTCTGAGTCCTCCTCCCTTTTTCTTCACAATGAAGTACCTGGAGTATAGGCCGTTCTCCAAGTTTTCTGCGGGAACCGGTTGTATTGCCCCTTTTTGAAGGAGGGTTGAAACTTCTTCTAGGAGCACCCGAGTTGGACGGGTGGTCTTGATCCCAAGAAAGGGGGGAAGGACTCTGAACTCGATCCTGTATCCATGCTCGATGATGCTTAGCACCCAACAATCCGTCGTGATGATCCTCCAGGATCGAAGGTGTTGGCAAAGTTGTGAGCCGAAGAGTTATCTGAGGTGATGGAGTGGTGTCTTTTGCAGAGTCGAGAAGTGGCTGTAGCATTGGTGGTAGATTGGTCAGGTCAGGAGAGGAGTCAAAGACGCCGTCTGCCAAAGTCGGCTCCTCTCCTGGCACCCCTTGACTGCTGCTGCGGGAATGACCGCTGCGGCGCCTGTGACTGTGATGCCCGGGGTTGACGGTTGCCTCCCCTGTATTGACCAGACGGTTGATACTGGGTGATCGGGTACGGAAACCGGGACTAGCGTCTTGGTCTGAAGGACAGCGGCGGTTGTTGGCGGACGAGCCCCATTTTCTTGGCCGTCGCCAGAGCCTTCTGAGCAGTCGAGGGAGTCGTCCGTAGAGGCGTTGAACAACCCCTCTCCATCAAAAGGGAGGTCCTCGATCTTTGCTCTATCATCGGGAGTCAGGTTGGTAGAGCGAAGCAAGGCGTGCCTCCTCAGGGCCACGGACCCAATCATCGACCTGGCGTGGCTGTCGACTTGATGTTGGGCAGTGTTCATCTGCAGGGCACCGATGCTGGTTGCCTCCTTGATGTACTGCGCCGCCAGATCTCTTTTGTCGTCCGGCAGATGATCACAGAGGTCTTCCATCTTCTCCGTGATAAACATCTGATATCTAGCTAGTAACGCCTCATAGTTAGATATCTTCAGTCCGAGGGAAGACGATGAATAGACCCTACGGCCGTAGAAGTCTAGTGTCTTACCCTCTCTATCTGCCGGCGTCGTATGCTATTTTCCCCCACGAGACTGCGCTGACTTGACTATGAGCGAGTTCGGGGTCGGATGGGAAAACAGAAACTTTGCCCCTTCTTCCTGGATCTTGTATATCGACTCCAGTCGCTTGGCAGTTGGCTTAGTAGAGGCTGGAGTCTTCCAGGTTTCTTGCACCGTCTCCAGTAGTGTTGACAAGAAGGGAAGGAGCAGTTGGTTGGACTGCGTTGTTTTAAGGATAGCATAGATATCGTCCTTTGCTTTTCCTTTTGCCATTTTCGCCTCGACTCCCAGAGCTGTCACCATCCGGTTGACATGCTCCGCGAAACTCCCCATGTCCTCTGATGGGGAGATCGCATCTTTGGATTCCACCTGCGCATCCTGGAGAAGTGGAATGGGAGGAAGAGGCCACCAAGTCCGAATCCGACAGGTAGGCCGAACCTGACGAAGAGTGGCCAGCAACAGCAGTCGCAACGGGTACTTGGACGAACGCCTGCGGCGGGGCGGTTGATGTCGAGGTGACAGGCACTTCTGTGATTTCAACCAGGCGTACGAGACACAGCCATATCTCGGCGTGGTGAAGGAGAATGCCTGCAGTTACGGTGTCGATCTGGAGAAACGGAACGTCGATGGTGTGAATAGTGACGCTCCGATCTCATACACCTTGGAGAATGTCTGGATCTCGAACGGTAACTCCTTGCACTCGATCCCGAGTAGTAGGAGTGGGTCCTCGATCTTTCTTCTCGATATTGGGAGAATCGAGATCGAGAACTCGAAGCCATGAAGACCGAATCACGATAGTGAGGGGGCCGTGATCGGTGGCGGTATTCCATTCGTCGCTTTTCGGCGTACTCTCCAGACGGTGACAGCTGTGGTGGAGGACCCTTCGAGCCCGAACGGGGTCTCACCAAAGTTGCCTGTTCCTCCGGTTGGACTGGTGAAGCTACAAGCTGTCCCTCCGACAGGGAAGCTGCCGCAGTCATTGGCTCTTTTTCGGTATCTTGGAGACATCGTCGAGGCCGGAGTCGACTGGTGGGCAATCAGTCCCGAAGCTCGATCTCGAGCACCAGTCAGAGCCTCCATCATATCAGCCGTACGCATTCGAAACCACCACAGTGGTCGAAGTCAACGGGCCCGCCATTTTGCCAGTTTCCTCTGCCATTTTTTCCTTAAGGCGCTTCGCCTTATCCTTGTGGGCCTTTTTTGCCAGCTTTTTAGCCGCTGAGGAGTCGATCGCTGGCTTTTTGGCTGCTTGGGATCCCCCAGGTCTCTCTTCTGGAGCAGGGCCTTTAGCTGAGATTGCTCCCAGAGGAGGGCTCTCAACTTCATTTGGCGGGCCTTTCTGGCTTGTTTCGTGAAGGCCTGGCAGTGCTTGCAGGACTCCACGACGTGCTCCTGCCCGAGGCAGAGTAGGCAGAGCAAATGCTTGTCTGCGGGTGGTATTTTAGTCCCACACCGCTGACATATGCGAAAGGGTGCCTTAAGAGGCATAGTCGGAAAATCAGTAGTTGAAATTTAGATCTAGAATACAACGAGGACACGACTGGGGGAGAGATAAGGTTTTAGATAGGATTTTTTTGGAGATTTTTTTTTTTTAAAAGAGAGTATAGCTCGAAAGAGAATCAAGAATTAGAACTTATAAGAGAAAATATTTTTTTTATAGCTATTGGAAACAAGAACAAACTCAGCTTTTTGATATAGAGAAGAGAAGAAGAACGACTCGTTGCAAAGGCAGTCAAAGAGGAACTGAGGAGACAGGCGAGAGCTGCGCTAAGGAGCACGTGCGAGGGGGAGGGGCTCCCGCCCGGCTCACCTCAGCTAAAGAAGTTTCCGAACGATCTCAGCGCAGGCGCAGAGAACCCATATGTGTGTGATGCACAGAGACCACGAAGAAGAACCTGCAATTTCTGCTCTTATCATGTATAGTATGAAAAGTCGAGGGAAACTGGGTAGGCCCTCTTGGGAACCTTAGAGAGCTGGATTGGGACCCTTGAAGGGCCAGATTTGGCCCTCAGGGCCGGAGGTTCCCCAACCCTGATGTATACATTTGAGCTTTGCATATTAATGAAATGCAAAGCTCAGATTGTACTTTTTGCATTACATGGCCTTCTAGTGCCACTGTTTGCATTTCCTCCCCCTATACAAATGTCTCTTGCCAACTGAATGAAACAGCTTGCTTTGAATGAGGTGGGCTCTAATCCTTGGATGTTTATATCACAATACATGTTAATCTTTAAGGCACCACTGAACTCTATTTTTTTTAATGAAAAGGGTTTTAGTTCCAGTTTTATTATTATAAAATCTGAATTTGACTAAATTGACAAGTACAGGATAGCGGGCACAAATACAAAACAACACCTCTAAGTACTTCCAAGCACTATAAAGCATTTTGCTCTCTGGAGATCCTCAAGATATTATTCTGTGTATTTACTTGGTAAATAGTTACAAACCAGTTGAAGCCAGACAAAAACATAGTCTAGATATTATGTTGCCAGTATAGGCAAATATGATATAACACATCACACTTATATTTGCAGTGCAAACAGGTCCTTTGGTCTCATCTACTGGAGTCTTTTTACGTTGTCAGATTTCTAAGGGCAAAACACAAAATCCAATTTGCTGCCATGCTATTTTGCATTCTCAGCTTCCTGCTTACTGTAAGTTACTGATTTTCTTTAAGGACTCCTTGTTTCTAACAGGTTTGTAAGCTGCAATGATTTAAGCTTTAACTCTGTGTAGCAATGTAGGCTAGTGCTACGTTTTGGCATACCTAAATATCCAGACAAGAATCCTAAAACTCCAAACGGGAGAGGGCATCTGATGAAACTAAGGATTGCTTGAAACGTTAGCACTTCCTTACAAAACCAAGTGTAAAAACTGAGTGAAGATCATCCTATGTAGCAACTGCATATAAATCAATTTCATAAAATGTACATACATTGCACAGGGAAGCCATGTTTGGCCACAGCTTCCCAGTGTGTTATCAAAAGCAAAGCATTGTGATGTAATTGTCATGACATACTTGCTTTTTATGCATTTTGCTATTCAGAAGCACTTTCCATGGAGAAGTGATAGGTTAACATATTGGTCAACGGCCAGTGATTGTGTGCATGAATGTTTCTTTTACTGTTTGCAGAAGTGGAACAGTGGAAAATACCAAGAAAAAATGCTGGTGTCAATTTTGACATTACAGCACAAGACAAATGTGAGGCACTTGAGAACTCTTCTCCAGATATCTTGCACCAGAAGGATTTCTGTAACAGAAGTATTACCCTTCTGATGACCTAAACAAGACTCATGATAGAAGCAATGGTTGTAGACCACTCGCATGTTTAATCGGGAGCAAGTTCTGCTGAGTTCTCAGGGGCTTACTCCCAGTGAAGTATACAAAGGATTGCAACTCTACTCTTTATCCTAGGTGATAGACCTGTAGCCAAAGCTGCAACCCCATCGCCTAGGATAAAGGGTAAATAGGGCTACAAGCCTAAGCACACTTACATGAAAGTAAAAACCCATTCTAAGTAAAAGTTTTAGATTGATCTAAAGGTTTTTGAGAACAATCCTATGGTCCCTGGGACGAACATCCCAGGGACCATAGGATGGCTCGGAAAACCCCTTCTGAAGTTGGAGACAGTGCTCCAACCTTGGAAGGGGGAATTGGAGATCTGCCCCCATGAAGGGCATATGAATCTTGGAAGCCTCAGAGCTCAAATTAGCTCATGGAATACTGTAAGATCTTCTCTTCATTCATACAAATAGTCATCAACCCTTCCTTACAGAGTAATTCTTGAGGGACATATGGAGGCTGCTTCCCTCTCTATTAGAAACCAGTGACACAGATGGTTTCTAATCCACTTGGCTGCTTTCTGGTGATCCTGCACAATACACCATCCTTGGAGTAGATGGAAAGAGTTCCTAGAGGTTGCAAGTAAGTTCTCCGAGAGCCTACAAAGTTACCAAATGACTCTGGCCCAGTCTGTGCATCAACTGACATCACAAGAAGGGGAATCCAAACCTGGAGAAGAAAGAAAAAAAAGGAAAAGGGAATTTTTTCCAAATCTCACATTCGCTTTAATGGGCTCCTCAGTCCTGGAATATAAAGCTAAGTCCTAGAGTCACAGCAAGCTAAAAGTTTTGTCACAAAATAAAGATCTGGGAAAGCCGTTGCAACAATGGCCTTTATCTATATCACTGGTGTCGATTTGGCGTATCCTTATCAGCAGACACGTAGCTCATTTTCCAGGCCATAGATCTTTGACTTTAAATTTTTCAGTTCCCCTTGAATCTTTTTAGTTCTCTTATTCCCCTGGCGAACTTCATGCAGAATTGCAAGGTCTTGGTCTGGCCCCACAGACATTGTCACCTAGAAAGGGGGAAAAAGGGATGGAAGGATAGATAGAAATGCAAGAAATTAGTTGTTTTCTGAAAAAGGAATATCGAGAACAGCTTTGAATAAAGATTCACTTAGAGCTGATGATTTTATTTTTAAACAGTGCACAGACACCCAAACAAGAAGTCACAGGATAGCATACCTGTGTAGTCCTATATCTGCACATTCCTTTCTAGTCTAGCACTCTGGGTTCCCAGAGAAAAGAAGAGCCTTTTTTAAATGGTGGCATCGGTGCCTTTCCTGCTTTGGCTGGTATGGGAGCTACAATGCTTCCTGACAAAGTCAGACCTTGCCACACTGCCATTCGTGCTCTAGTTACCTCCAGGTTAAACTGCTGCTCTATGTTGGGCTGCCTTGAAAAATGTTCAGGCTGCCCTTTTAAAATGTTTGGAAACTTCAACTGCTGCAAAATGCTGCTGCCAAGGTGTTCAGAACACATCACTCCTATCTTGTTTGGTTTGCTCTGGTTACCTGTTGGTTTCCAGGCTCAATTCAAGTAGCGATGGACCAATCTGTCAATTTTGGTTTCTCTCAGTTTTTCATTTCTCCAATCTTAAATTTGTTTTATCTTGTTTCTGCATCAGTTTGGGATTTCTTTTTAAAAGAGCCCAAATAAAGTTTTGTATGCATTTCTCCTAATATACATGTTTGCCTGCTATATGCATTTTTACAGTTTTCCATAACGTAATGCATTTTGTACATTATTTTTACTAATTTATGCATTTGTGTGTGCACTTTTCACACACTATACACATTTTTGTACACATTTTTTGATTGGAGAACTGCATCACACAATTCAGATAAGTGCAAATACTGAAGGATAACTACATTTCAGTTTGCATATTAGTTCGAGAAGTGCAAACTAGGTAGGCAAACCTACCTTAAATGCAAACCAAATTTCTCCCCATCCTGAACTGAAGGTGCTGGTTTTAAGCTTTAAAACCCTGAACAGCTCAGTAACAGAGTGCCTTAAGCTCCATCTGATACGGCAGTTGCGCCCCTACCTTCCTAATCATCTGCTCCCAGTGGTTCATGCCTTGGTCTCCTCTCGCCTAGACTACTGTAATGCGCTCTACGTGGGGTTACCCTGGAAGACGGTTCGGAAGTTACAGCTGGTACAGAACGCAGCAGCTCGCCTGGTTAAAGGCTGCCGCCGGCGTGATCACATCACGCCAGTGCTCAAAGAGTTGCACTGGCTACTAGTTGTTTGCCGAGCCGAATTCAAGGTGTTGGCGTTGACCTTTAAAACCCTGTACGGCTCTGGTCCAGTATATCTCAAGAAGCGCCTACAGCAACATCAAGTAGGCCACTCAACAAGATCTGCCACGGACGGCCTTCTCCTTGTCCCATCAGCTAGAGAAACCAGGCTGGTGGGGACTAGGAGGAGGGCCTTTTCTGTGGCAGCCCCCAATTTATGGAACTCTCTCCCCAGTGACCTCCGCCATGCCCCATCCTTGATTAGCTTCCACCGGGCATTAAAAACGTGGCTTTTCAGGCGGGAATATGGGGTGGGTTAGGATTTTTAAGTTTTGTACTGTTTTTAATTGTGTTTTATACTGTGTGTGTGTCCCCCCCACCCTGTATTTTATTGCATTGTACATCGCTCAGAGTGGCCAGATGTCTGGCCAGATGGGCGATTCATAAATATAATAAATAAATAAATAAATAAGGCAGGGGTGGGTAGACATCCAACTTCCAGAAGTCCCTGCCAGCATGGTCAATGGTCAGGAATGCTAGGCAATGGAGCTGAAGTCCAAAACATCTCGAGATCTACTTTCTACTCATGGACCACTTCTTTCCATATGTTCCCCCCACATGCTCCAGTTCAACACATGAGGTATTGGTCCAGGTGTCATTTTCAAGTGAAATATGGTGGGCAGACACTAGGAGTAGGGTCTTTTCAGTAGTTGCACAGAGTTTGTGGAATGCCCTCCCTCAGGTCTGTCACACTCCAACATTTTATTCTTTCAGGCATTTGATGAAAGGGTGGCTGTTCCCAAAGGTTTTTAGCCAATCACTTTTCCTAGATTTTGGAATGTTTATCGAGAGGATTTCTGGATATAAACATTAAAAATTCATTCTTCCTATTAGATCTCATTCCTGCCTTTCTTCTGTTCATAACAACTATTACCTTGAAAAGTTGCCTCTCCACGTCCTTTAGCCTTTGCCGAAGTTGTTTAATGTCAGTCTTAAAGCCTTCCACCTCCATGAAACGTCGTTTTTCTAGTGCCTCGTAGCGCTGGGTCATCAGCTGCAGGCGCTTACCCATCTTTTCTGAGCGTTCCTGCAAACGTGAAAGCAAACACAAGATTACAGGTGGGAGTGCCACACATAGCTGTTACAATAATTTTATGGAGAAGGAAATTGTAGCATGTCAAAGTGGCTACAAAGCTTGCATCAGCAGCAGCTAAAAGGTATTACCTTGAAGATCTCTCGCCCTACATCTCCTTCCTCCCGAATTTTAGCCAGCTGTTCTTCCAGGGAAACACACTGTTCTCGGTACATGTCTGCTAGCCGCTGTTCCTGTGTCAATTGCTCCTGTAATCCCTGGGGTTGAGATAAAAAGCCTAGGATTACCAGATGTTATGCATGGGGTTTTATGCACAACAGCTTCCTTTCCAAAAGACAGTACCAAGGCAATTTGACCTCCTTGACTATGGCAGATATCACAACAAAGCTAGACATCACATTGAACGCCCTGATGCGTACCATGTACTTCTTTTAAAGTGTGGCTGGCTTAAGATAGTGTTAGTATTCCAGGCTGGTATTCTAGTTACAACTCCTTCAGGATGCAAAAAGTCAACTGTGGACAGGCAGCAAATGATCATTGGGCACTAAACTATGCTCAGTGTTGCATATGTTGCACTGGACAGGAAACAAGAGCAAATGGGACGACGAGTTACACTACGGTAGTTATCCCAACATAGCTCTGTTTTAATTCCTGAGGCAAGGAGCAGGCAAAAGCATTGTTTGCAAAACAAATCTTGAGCTCCAACCAGGCCTGGCTTTTGTACCCTGTGTTCAAGGCAGAAGCCTCTTCTCAAAATTATGACCCTACCTAGAGTGGTTTTAGACCTGAACATAGCATTGGTGAAAGAGCCCTGTATACCGAGGAAAACAACTCCAGAGCAGGAAGTGGCATCGTGCCATGTGGGTCATTCATTTCACCCCTTGCCAGAAGGAAGAGTCCTAAAGTTATTCTTTTGAAAAGACTGTGTGCCCTAATCTTCACTGATGGGCACTCTTTGATATATTGTTGAAAATGATTTTAAGTGGTTCTCCAATCTATTCTCCTGCCTGATGACTCGAACCTGCCAAAATTAAGCCAACCAAATGGTTATTTAACCTAGGCTTAAAGACATCCATTGATGAGGATTTTACTACATCCTTGGCTAACCTGTTCCAGTGCTCATCTACTCTTACATGTATTCCAGCTTCTAGCTTTCCAGTCACCTTTTGAGCTCACTGACTTCTCCCTGAGAAACCAGGAAAACAGCTGATCATTCTCCTCAAGATAATCCTTCATGTGTTTGAAGGCTATTCCCAATCCTTCTTGGACTGCTTTCCTCCAAACCAGACCCAATTCCTTTAGACTTCCCATAACCTGAAACATCCTGCCCTAAAACCAGCAATGAGAATAGAGAATATTGAAATTATAACACGGCTAACAACATTGAAGAAAAGAGGGTATACACAGAGGCAGAGAAACCTAATGCTGGAATAAAAGACAGCGATTGGCAGGAGAGCATAACACTACATCCATGTGCCACAGCACCACAGATGTTGAAATTTCATGGTAGTATATTACCGAGCCCTCAGAAATGGGCAGTTACATCACAGCAGCTGCTATTACCTTGATCTCTGCACCACATGGTCTGTGAAATTCACGCTGCACTCGTGAAATGTGTTTGGCATCTCTCTGCTTCCTCTTCTTGGGACCATCTACCTTCCTGCCGGAAGGGGCTCCCTTGCTGAAACTATGCTGACAGAGGCTGCTGTCCCACTGGTCTGGGCTACTGTCTTGTTGCTCTGGACTACTGTCTCGCCAGCTCCGACCACTGTCCCGACTTCTACTGTGGTCCTCCTGGCCCTGCAGAACTCTGCTCTGTTTGGCTGCACCTTTGCTTTTGTCCAGCTTCCTCAGCAGATTGTCCTTCTCTGCCATCCAGGATTTCTCATTTGCCCGTGCATCGAACTTCATCTGGAGAAAATCTCTGGTGCTCTCATACAGCAAGTTTTGAGCTTTGTGGTATCTGGAGATTACAATGAATTAGCAATCAATTTGTCCCCCAGTTCCTGGTTTATACCCTTTCCAAACCAAGGTGGGGAGTGGGAAGCAACAGCTTTACAGTTCCACAGGTCAGAATTTGCAGGAGAGAAAACATATCCTGTTTAATACCATTTTATCTAAGGTTATATCTGCACATCACTAGGCAGTTGTGTCCTGTCTAGCGTTGCAAATAAGGCTGGGCACGCCGCCCGAGCCTTATTTCCCCCCCGCCCCCGTTTTCTCGAGCGGTGCTGCAGAAGTGACGCGACGGACCGGATCGAGCGGCGCGGGCGGCTCTCCACTGAGAGCGTGCCAGAACAAGCGGCGGGGGCGGCTCTCCGCGGAGTGCGTGAGCCGCCCCGAAGATAAGGTAAGGCCTCGCTGGGGCATGAGCGGGGCCATGTTCGGCCTCGTTCTGCCCTGGCGAGGCTCAATCGTCCAACTCTAGTCCTGTCTTTGGGCCTACACTACCACGAGGGACCTGAAAATATGAAGGTGTCCATACTGGAGTCAGATCATTGGTCCACCTAGTCCCGAGGGGAGGCAGAGGGTAGATTGGGATTTATCGGAAGATCTCTGGATGTTTTGCAGTAGATCAGCAAGGGTTTCCGACTTCCAACAACAGCAACCACTAAGAAGCATTTCCCTCCTCAAATTATGTCCCTGAAAAAGAATTATTGGGGGAAACCTGGAGCAGATTTTTTGTGTACAAGGACTTGAGCTTAATAATAATAATAATAATAATAATAATAATAATAATAATTTTGTCTCAACGTGCATCACTTTACACTTACTGAAGTGTCTCTTGGAGGGGTTCTTGGATTCTCTTGGAGGGGTGATCTCCTCGAATTGCCACATCACCTGTCCGTCCCCCCGTTTTCCTTTTTTTCTTTCCCCAAATTTTTCTATCCCTTTTGTCCTGCCTTGTGTGCCTGCCATTAAATTCGGGTGTGTGGTTATATGCATTGGGATGAGACAAGATTATACAAAAGGGTTGCGTCTGCCTTTATGTTCTAATCCGGAGAATCGTAGTAACATTTAAATAGCAAAAAAAACGGCGCCTGAAATTCCATAGACACCCCCCACCTTCCGTTACCTCCAAATCTTTCAGGTTAACCGTGCGGTGGGATCCGGTTTTAGGGCTGCACTGCAAGCTTACACACGCTTACTTCGGAGCTGATCCCACTGAACTCAGCTGGCCTTTCTTCCGAGCAAGCATCCAAAGGATTGGGCGTGCCTCAGATTTTCCGTCGGGGCAAAAGGATCCCTTCACAATTCTGAACTTCGATGAATCCAGGAGGGGAAAGCACAGGCAAGACGCCCTGGGCGAGACACCCCCCAAGAACATCTCCGAGCGGAGTTCTCGTTTTAACACCCGCAGCCAGGAATAATAGAAAGTTGGGCCTCAATCCTACGCACACTTATCTTGTGTGAGCAGTCCCACTGAATTCAGTGGAACTACTTTTGAGTAAAGCTGCCCAAGGGATCGGCTGCTGCGACCCCCCTCTCCGCCCAGCCTACTTACTTGGAAGTAAGCCGTGTTAAAATCAACAGGGCTTACTTCAAGTAGGGCAAAAGCTGGAGAGGGCGTCGCCAAGAGTTTCATGTGTGCTTTTTGGGGAAGAAAGAGCTCTCAACATTCAAAATTGAGCTTAAGGGCGCGATCCTACGTATGGTTAGACGGGGGTGGTGGTGGTGAAAGTCCTATTCTTCCAAGCATGGTCCCAGCCAGCTGGGGAATGCTAGGAGTTGTAGGACTTCCCCCCTGTCTAAATATGTATAGGATCGCGTCTTAAGCAGGACTTCTTTCCGTGTACTCTAAGCACCGCTGCAGTCCTAGGCAACCCACCCCTACACCCCCCCCCCCAAAGAAAACCCTCCTCGGAATTGTGGCCTGTTGGGATTGCCGGTGAGGAGGAAGCGCGCACGGGAGAGCGTCTGCCAGCCGCTCAGCACGTCGCGATCCCGCAACAAGCCGGCGTCTTTGGACGCAAGCCAGGCGCGAGGCGACGTGTGTGCGGTGTGTGTGCTGACTTCCGAGGAGACGCGAGCCCTCCGGATCCCACCCCGGTAGAAAGGACTCGCGCATCCCGGGATACGAGAAAGGTGGCGTGTGTGCGTGAAGCGGAGCGCTGCCGTTTTCCCGCCCCCCCCCGCCGCCGCAAAGGCGCTTGCCTCCTGCCCTCGGAGAGGGGGAGGCGGAACCCGCGCCGCCTGGAAACGGCCCCCGGTCAGGGACGCGATTGGCTGAAGGAGAGGCCGTGAGTGACAGTGGTGGGGGCGGGGGAGGAGGAGGAGGAGAGGAGGAGGGCAGCAGGCTGGCGCTGATTGGCTGCCGCGGAGCGGCGGTGTGGGGAGGAAAGGGTTCCGAAACTCTCGGGAAGAAAGTGCTTTTCGGTGGCCGCGCTTGGCTCCGCCTGTCGCTCTCTGAGTGAGTATAATTACTGAGTAAGTACCGTATAACGGACACTGACTGAAAATAGGTGGCGGAATGCCGTTCCGGTGCGTTCCGCCAGAAAAAAAGCCCTGATCTTTATACAATATATATCCAGGCTCCCATCAAAGCAGGACATATTTTTCTTATACCTACTTTTCAGTAAGATCCTTGATCTTGTCCTGATCCCTCTGATGCTGGACCTGAGCTTCTTCTACATGGATGCGTCTGTCCTCTAGCAATGCTTCAATCTGTTCCTTGGACAGCTTGGTCTGTTCTTCTAGCTGAGCCTGAAGAGCTTCCACCTGGATCAGCACAGGAAAGAGGCAGAGAATCTGCTGCTATGCCAGGGTGAACAGTGCTTCCCCTTGCAGAACAGCTACCATTTCTCTATTTTTCTTGTGGGTTTTAGTTATTACTAGTTTCCGTTTTAGGGAAGTACCAATGATGGCATCACACAGCCTTTTCCACCATGAGATGACTTTGTGCGGCCATACCTTGAGATGCCAAAATGGTTTCATAAATCCAACAATGTGAGAAGTTAGAGTGAGAATGATCACATCAGGTAAGTCATCAGTCAAAAATGATATTGCTTTCCTTTGTACAATAATTTTCATACATTTTCCCCTTTTGGTTTTAAGAAATACTTGGTCACTCCCATAAGACTATAAAAGAAGCAAGCCAAATCGTGGAGGGAAATCAACAGATACCAGGTTTATGACAAATAAAGCCAGTTTTTTTAAAACACTATACATGTTTCCACAGGATATCATGATGATTATGAGCAAACAAGAGTTTTTGAAAGGCCTGGATAGAGAACACAGAGGGTAACTGTATCACTGGCTATTAGCCATGATATTCAGAAGTTCAGCTTTCATGTTCTTAGACCTTCTCTCTCAATAGGCAGATGCTGGGAACAACAGTGGAAAAATATTGGCCTCATACTCCGCTTGTGAACTTCCTTGCTATTTCTTGTTTAGCCACAGTGGAATACTTGATGCTGAGCTAGATGGACTTTAGTCAGCATAGCAATTCTGAGCTTTTCCCACGTATTTTTGTTGTAAGTTGGTGTTAGTAGCCATTTTGGTTAAAAAAAGAAAAAGAAAAAAAAAAGAGGCTGCAAGATCCTGATAAGGTATCTTTTGACACTGGATTTCTGTACCCTGATGTCAAAGGAATTTCTGGTTCTTTTTTTCATGTAAACTTTAGATTTATGTTCAGCCTTCTTATTCAGCTGGAAGAATTACTCTGTGAAATTTGAAAACTTGCACATTCTCCAGTTGTCTAATAAAAAGCTACATACCTGCCTACATTGATTTTCAGTAAGAGTGACAATCAAAAAGCTTTAAGAGACTGTATGATCAGGACAGTCAAACACCACAATATTAAAGGAATGAAACAGCTTAACTCTGACTAACACATTTGCTGAAGTCATCTTCAAGAGTATCCACATCAATGAACTGTCGGCAAGTTCCTAAACTAATTCAATGGCCACCTTGTTCCCAGTCCATGATTATTGCAACTGTCATATGACTAGCTGGCTATTTGAAGCTATTTACCCTTTGGCAACTTTCTTTTTCAAATACACTGGGCTTATCACCATGTGAATAAATTGTTAATGGGTCATCTGAATTAGCCCACTATATTGGTTTACGTGTGTGTGTGTGTGTGTGTGTGTAGTGTAGTGTAGTGTATATGTATGTATAGGGTGTTGGCAGAAAGAACCATCCTAAATACAGATTAAAAATTTTTTGAAGTCCAAGACAGAACAGACAACTCTTCTCTACACTTTCTGGCTTCTCTCCTTTCGCTGCTGGCTTTGAGGCAGAGCCTTGAGCACTTACAGTAGAAATCAAAGTATAATTGAGAGTGAGGAGATCAAAGGCAAAGAGAAAGAGAGTGGGGTCAGATATAAATTGTATACAGTATTTGTACAGTATAATTTTACTATGCCTGAAGCAAGTACCCGAAAGCAAATATTACAGGCTTGCCTCACTTACTATTGCTGTCAGTCAAGCACAAACAAGGCATACAGCTTTTTGCGTGTTGATTCACTGGAAGGTAGTGGGTTAATGATATACTTATTGGCTTGGAACCTAAGATAAGTTTATTTAAGAAAGTTCATGGAGGGAAACATCCCTACCCCCAGCAACCACCCTCATGCTTCATCCCACTTTGCTTGTGACCACCCCTCCAACCATCAGAACAGGCTTTGGGGAGGGGGATTAGAAATGGCTGCAGGGTGCAGGAAGGGTCAGGAAAATGTCCTTCCATGAAATTCCTCAAGTTAACTTATCTTAGGATCCAAGCCATCATTTATAACATGGTTAAAGCATCTAGGCTCCATCAGAAATTCAGCTTTCCACCCTGACTGGTATGCTAGGGGGAGGCAAGTAAATTAGCACAGCTCGCCCCCTGCCCCCACTGCTGCCTCTTTTTACAGTGGGTATCATGGCCCTATGTATTTGTTACCCTGAACTAAATTTCCACAGATTTCAACGGAAGCGGTGTGCATAGAAGGCTACATGAATCATCCCACCACTGACAAAGTTGGCGTTTCATAGAGAAGGAACTCTTTGTTCTAAAAGATCTAAAAGCAACAGAGGTCCAGGTTGCACACATCCACACATGGCTGTCGATTACCTGTAATAAGAACGTTTGATCATCTCTCTGGTATCTATTCCCACTTTCTGGTTTCTCTCCCTTTGGTCTTGAGCCAGAGTTTTTAATACCTAAAGTAGAAATAAAAGTGTAATTGATAAAAAAGCTATGCCACTCCTTTCATTTAACGAACTTGAAAGAAGTTTGTGTCCTAAGCCACAGTGAACAGAAAAGAGCTAACTCCACCTCGCTTTACCCCAAGAATAATCACTGAAAAGAATATCACAAGAAACAGGCATGTAGGATAAACTCAGATCTTTTCCACACACCCACCCATGATATCATAATGCTTAGATGCTCCCTTTGCTGGAGACAATTTTCATTTTCCCATTACCTGTTTTTAAAGTGTGCTTATCACTTTGAACACGTGAATCCTTGCTCTTGGTTAGCCTTTGAGGTATAGTGACCTACAAGAACCAAAAGAGTTTGCTCATTTTCTGCTCTGCCTCTGCTTTCAAGGTAGACATTAAAAGCAATACAATGCCAGACAACCACAACCACAACCACAAACAAAACCCCAAGGAAAAGTAATTTTAAAGGAATACAAAGGCGTAACAATATGCCTAAAACATACAGTGACATGTTGTGGTTCAGCTTTTACTGCATCTGCACACTGGGCCCTAAAAGTTGCTGCCTTAGCACTGCATTGCCTAGGCCAGGATCTCTATGCTATAACTGTGCATACGTTTGTAGTTCCCCATTATGGCACAGGGAGATTTGTAATGCTCATTAAGTCACTAGCTAGGCCCAGAATTGCCACTTAAACAATTTAAATTTAGCTTGTGCTTGCTGACTTCAAAGGGAACACTGTCAGACCTTCCTGGATGCCTTCAGGAAGTATAGCATTCAGAGAGGCAGAGAATTAAGAAATGGATTAATAAGCTCTTCACTCCCTGTCATTATGTAGCATGTAGAGTTGTATGATAGCATATCCAAGTGAAGCCTGCTGAAAGACTTAAATCTTCAAGCAGTAACTCTCAGCAGAACTATCACCCAAATTCTTTGCTGTGCTCTTTTCCCAGTAAATGCAAAAGTTCAGAGTTGTGGCTCTTGCTCTGCCAATGTAACCCTTATAGCTAGTAGCACTTCCATTGTGGATCTGTGCATTTCTTTAAAAATGCTGTGGGAATAACCAAGTAAATGTGTTCCAAACAAGGGAAATGGATAGCAAGCCCTCCGGTTACAAGTATCTTTCTCATCCAGGTATATTTGTTGTGGACTTGGTATATCAGAGCCTATAAGTAATTTTTAAAAACATCCTAAACCATTCTTCTCCAACTTGGCACCCTCAAGCTGTGTTGGATTACAGCTCCTACAATTGACCATGCTGATTGGGATGATGGGAGCTGTAATCCAAGACATCTGGAGGGCACCACAGTGGGGACAGCTGCCCTAAACAAACAGCAGTAGGTAGCCTGCTGAAATAATTTTCAGTGAACTGGTTCGCATGACATGATAGCCTTCCGTGGGGTAATTTACCTGCAGGGGCTGTTGCATTGTATTGGTCGCCGTGTGGCTTGCCACGGCTTGTGTCATGCGAATCTAGGCGGCAGGGGTTGCTTGAGGGTTCTCTAACCCTCAAATAACCCTAAAATAAGCCACGGGTTATTTCAGGATTGTCTAACCCTCAAACGGACCCTGCCGCCTAGGTTCACATGACACGACAAGTCAGGCACCATGCAAAAATGGCACCCGGCACAACACGACAGCCCCCGGGGGTACATTAAGCCACAGTGGGCTGTAATGTCATGAGAACAAGGCCATAGATTGTTTTAAGCAACCCTTAAGAAAATGACCTCTTAGCCTAGATCAGCCTGCCCCAACCAACAGCATGAAGCCAATGGTCATTCTGGCTAAGGATGATGCGTGTCATAGTTCAACACATCTGGGGAACCCCAGAGTGGAGAAGGCTGACCTAGATAAGCCATTTACTCCAACAAATTTGACACGGATACATAAAAGATATCTTGTGGTGGTGCCACACCTATGAAGAGTTGCTTTTGCTGCAACGGACTTACATGGCTACCCCTCTGGAATGTTGGTTGGGGATGCTGGGAGTTGTAGGATTTTCTGTCTAAATATGCATAGGATTGTGCCCTTAATCTACTGTGTGAACCACCACCGGCAGCATATCTAATGTCATTTATATCTCAGAAAGGCAATATAAAGTTTAAAAATGAATAACTGAGGGAGAAATCCTATCGGTTGTGTCCTCACTAGACGGAAGCCTCCCATCTCAGAGGTTTCTGAGTATCCAGTGCCCTGCCGGGCTCTTGCTGGCAGGGCGGGAGGAGGACAGAGGCTATTTTTGCCTCTCTGTCCTCTGCTTTACATTTTCCCCTCTAGATGGGCCTTTGAGAGCCCATCTAGAGGCGGCATGCTGGTGGGGGCTGGAGAAACGATATGATTTCTCATTTTCTGGTCTCTCCCCTTGGAATGCCCCCCCCCATCCACATTTGTGACCTTGGGAAGCCGCTGGGGTGGTTCTGCAGCGGCTGCAAGGGGGGGTGGGAGGAGGGTTTTGGATTCCAGAATCCCCCTTCAAAGGTTGTAGCACTGTCTACAGCCTCGGATGGACTCTGAAGAATCCTATGGTCCCTGGGATGCTGATCTGGGACCACAGAATTGCTCTCGAAATAAAAATGTCGAATAAAATGTTAACTGAGATACATTTACCTTGTGAGGTGGTTCCTTGTGAAAATAGGTAATTTCACCATTGTCTGTTCCCACTAAGGCCAAAAGGTGCTGGATCTTCTTTCTGTCCTCTAATTCCCTGGAATCCATTGAAAGGAAGGTGACTCGTTGTTTCTGCTTCGAAGTGCACCCGTTGGTGGACCCTGTCTTTAAATGTTGACTAGTGGGAGCTCAGCTAACATTTGAGAAAATCCCCTGTCCGCATATACTGGAGAGGTTCTCTTTCCTGTAGAATCTGACTGCTGCATGAGATCTCATGAAAAGGTAGCGGCTAGTAAAAGGCTAGGAAACAAACATTTCTGGTACAATCTCCTTCTCTATCTAAAGTCTTTGCATCTCTCACTCTTTCACACACACTAGAAGTTGCATCTATTCCACAAGGAGTTGATGGAGAATATAGCAGCTCTTTCCTACTAGAAAAGGGGACTTGATTTGCTTCCCCTGTTATAACCCCCAGAAGGCAGTATTAGCAAGGCAATAAAAATCCAAAGTTTCACTTCCCACTTGCATTCAAAGAAAGTTCACTTTAGGCTAAGAAAGAACTGATTTTATATAGTGGAAATTGTTCAACGACAGGACGGTTTCTGACATGTTTTTTTAAGGAAACACCTGTATTGTCAGGAGGTTAATAGTGATGTTTCCACCAAATAATTTGATGTGTGTCCATTTTAGTGCTAAGACACAGATATAACAGAAATGGTCAGGCATTCTCCCTTGAACACATTTATCTCAGCACTTAACTGACTTAGGGTGCAATCCTATGCATGTTCCGACAGAAAAAATTCCTACAGCTCCCAGCATTCCCCAGCCAGCATGACTTCAGACATTTTTTCGGTCTAAACGTGCATAGGATTATGCCCTCAATCATTCTGAAGTTACATTTACAAGTATCTACCAACACAGGATAATAAAAAGGATATGGCAAGGTGAACAGGTTGTATTACAGAAACAAATGTCGGACCACATCTCCTGTTTAAGGCATTTAATGTTTGTAAAACTATATGTAGTCAGTACAGGTAAAGAATAATGCCCAAATATGTTCAGTTTGGGTTAAAAAGCAAAACTCCTAATCTAAAGATAGCAAGTGCATTTAATTCTAAATCTATAACAAATATGTTTCTCTCCCACCCAGGTTGGATGTATCTATTTTTTGCATGTATATCCTGATGACAGATTCAAAGGTGCTGGCAAGAAGGGACCACTGGGGAACATACGCAATGGTTGGTTAGCAAGTCAAACCAAAGTTTGAGGAGCCTGTCTTGTTATCTAGCTCAGTATCATTAAAAAAACAACAACACCTGAACACCATAGCAAATCGGAGGTTTAGCTGGAAAAAACAGATGTCTGGATGTAACTCAGCTTTGCTGACATGAGTTGAGTTATGTTAGCACTGAATCTGTTAACACAGGCAACAATGAAGCAAGGGGAGCAAAATCCACCATGATATGGTCATCGGTGTAGTTCTTGCTTGTGAGCAGTCATACATGCGCTGACATGGAGACATTTTCATGTTATATCCCAGGAAGTAAAGGATCCCCACAACAACCTTATTCATATCCACCAACTTATAGTAGTTCTGCATACTAGAATTCTATATGAAAGGAGTACTGTATGCAGAAAAGTGTGCATGTGTGAATAACACCCACAAGTCCCATCACCACCAGACAGCTGCTCTTCATATCCCAGCACAGTAGTCCAGTGGAAGAGGTACCCTCTGCAAACCCACCAGGACAACAGTAGAAGGGAATGGAGGGGTAACACATTGCCCTGGCTCCACTTTAAGACTGGCAGCTTGCACCATGTTCCTCCTTGCAGATCTCTTTGTATCTGAGAGGGGAGCAAATACCTCAATTCTCTTCCCGGGTCAATAAAATAAAGAGATACGGTGCAAGCACACTGCTCACCTCTGCAGTCTGTTCACATGCACCCTGTCTTTGCCTATCCCCCCCCCAAACCCCACCCCCTACACAAACACATTCCAAAGCCATAGCTCCCATCATTTTCAGGTCCTGTCTGTACTGTTAAAGATTATCTGCTTGCATCTGACTCACACCCAGAGATGGGGAGAAAGCGTTTCTGTCCTGACCTCTTCTTATTCCACCCAAACAACAAACCTGATTTTCAGCCGATCATTCTCAGCATAAAGGCGCAGCACGTGCTCCCTCTCCTGGAAGAGGTAAACCTGCATGTCACTCAAAGCCTTCTGCAGCTCTGCAATTTCTTCTTCCCGCTGACGCATTTCCCATTGTAATTTGTGCTGTGCGAAGAAAATGGAAGCACATTATTGATCACCTGGCAGTTAAAGCAAAGGCAGGGCAGAGACATTTCCCCTCATTGATTACCCTGGCCCATCTCAAAACCCCGGCAACTTTCAAGAAGAGTGCTAGTCTTTACTGACTTTTATGAAGGCCAGACGTAATCTAGTTCTGGCAGATGGCAAGAGAAGAAATTTTGTGAAGGCTCCGCACCCTCACTCTCGCCAGTGAATGTGTTTGCTGGGAATTCTTTTCTAGACCTCAACGCTGCAGTGCAAATCCTTGTAGCCTGTGAGCAAATTGTCTATGCCTCTCTCGGCCCCATTTCAAGTATTACCTCCCTCCAAATCTCTTCCTGGTCATCACACCTTCCTTCCTCTCAGCCTCCCAGGTGAAACTCTCTACTACAGTAATACCTTGGATTGCAAGTAACTTGGTCTGAGAGCATCTTGCAAGACAAGCAATTTTTTTTTAATTTTTTTGACTTGATAAACGGCAAAGTCTTGCAAGACAAGTGTAGGTATGTAACTGCTCGCCTCGAGCGGGCGTAGTGGGCCGAAATCGGCCCCGCTCACGCCCACCAGACTTGCTTTGATATAAGAGTGGTTTTGGATTACAAGCATGTTTCTGGAATGAATTATGCTTGCAATCCAAGGTATCACTGTAGCTGCAACACGCTCCAGCCTCCTCTCTCATTTACTACATTAGAAGAGGGGCCATAGATCGGTGATGGAGCATGTGCTTCGGGCCCTGCCCCCTCCACAAACGTGGCTTTTTTTCTCAGGGAACCATGTGTGCTGTGCTTTGTTCTGCAGCAGGGGGAAGAGGAAGCAGGAGTGGCAGCCGCAGCAACACAGCAGCCAGACAGTGTCTGTAGCATACTGGCTTAGGGTTCACTAGAGCGCTCCAGATACACATACATGTTCCAGATACACATACACTTCCACAGTGCTTTGAACCTCTTTGGGATGCATCTCTGCCTTTGCCCTCAGGCGGCTTTACTTTACGTGTATATAAAAATGCAAACAAGTTCTTCCTGCTGGCTTCATCAGCCCATTGTCTGGCCTCAAAAGCTTGTGATACTACTTTTCAATCAAATATAGGACTGATTTAATTTTGACCAGATTAGAATTCATTTAGTTCAGGACACTGAATAAGGCTAGGGAAATGAGGTGGGGGATCTGTGCCCCACCCACCCAAATGTTGTTGGACTCCAACTCCCATTGGAGTACAAGCCAGCACGGTCAATGGTCAAGGATGAAGGGAGCTGTAGTCCAACATTTGGATGGCCATGGGTTCCTCAGCCCTGGGATAGACAAGACACAGAGGGATGGCACTCAAGGCCAGGATTATACTTTTAAAACTAAACAGTGCGAAGACTTCCTTCATTGCTCAGTAATTTAAAGCAAATAAAGTTTGGGGGTTCCTCCCCAGTTATAGAGCTGGCAATCGCAGCCAGGCCCCAGACAATTAGTTTTCACTTGTTTTAGTAATTTAAAAAATGAACAATGCTCCTCACTTGGATTTTTCCAGAAAATTCAAGATGGTAAAAGTGGAAGACCGACAACCTGGTCTTCTGCGTGGGTTCAATGCTAAGGGGGTAGCGAGTCCTGGGGCGGCCTTCTCCGAGGTCCCCAGCGACTATCACCCTTAGCCCAGAACAAAGGGATAACTTATAGCCACAAAAGTATCTTTTATAAAACAAGTTTATTTACAAAATTACCTTCACAAACCCAGACACACGCCAGCAATACAGCTTATCAGTACGGTACAAAGTAGCAAGCAAGAAGTCTCAAGGACACCGTGATTTCAGGGCTCTCAGCTAGTTAGTTCAGCTCGGGCTCCAGCAGAGGCCCGGTCAACCGCACGCTGCTAGCTGGGTTCCCGGCGGGGGTCCGGTCTACCCAAGCGGCTTGTGAGTGATTTCAGCTTGGTTTCCCGGGGGTCCGGTCAACCCAAGCGGCCAGTGATTTCAGCTTGGTTTCCTGGGGGTCCGGTCAACCCAAGTGGCCAGTGATTTCAGCTAGCTGGAGCACGCCGGGTGCTGCTACCCGGGGTTGCCGATCCTCCGTTCCCTTACCCCAGGCATGGGGCAAGATTGCTGATCAGGTCCAACAACTCAGTTCCCTTGCGCAGGGTGTTTTATACCTTGGTGTTTCAGGTAGCCCCTCCCTCCGTAATCAGGTGGGTTGCCACCCTCCCTGAGGGCGGCCTTTTGGGTCAGGTGGGGTGACGTCTTCCCCCTGTGGGGTGGGGTCCCTTTGAAGCCACTTGCTTAATGGTCCCATCCTGTGGTGTTGAGTGGTCCTTTCTTATGGGTGCCGAAGTGTCTGCTCTGGCGAGGTATTCATGTCTTATGTAGATGGGGCTGATATACGAGAGCATTGACAAACCTGGCGATGCTTCCTGTCTTCCCCCCTGGGGTGATTCTATGCAGATGTTGTTTGTCCCCTTTGGCCTCTGTGGAGACTGGCTGTCTCCCCCCCTGGGTCTCCTTCCCCCCACCTTGGTGAGTGTGTGTGTGTCAGAGAGGGGGCTTAGGTTGGCTTTCTCCACAGTAAATACTATTTGCAAGAAGAAAACTATAAAGCAAGTGAGCAAGCACTAAAACCTCATTCAAAATATTGAACTGATCTGTCAATTGACCTGTTTCTGGCTGAATAATTGCTCCCTTTTCCTACCTGCTCATCATATGTTGCTTTGTATTTCTCCAGCCTTTTGACCAGCTCGTCATGCTCTTCATCAAATTCTGCAATCTTTTTCCGGTAGTACTCCAGCAGTTCTCGGGAGGGGCGGAGGTAGGCCAGACGCTCGTTGATTGATGGAAGAGGAGTAGAATCATTCTGGTGAGGAGATGGGGAACTAGCACATTTGGGGGAGCCACGGCTGGTGGTTGACCTGAGTGGTATGGTTGAACACAACAAGAACAGTTAAGGACGCAATCCTATGCATGTTTAGACAGAAAAAAGTCCTACAATTCGCAGGATTCCCCAGCCAGCCATGCTGCCTGGGGAATGCTGGGAGTTGTAGGGCTTTTTTCTGTCTAAACTTGCAGCAGCTTGCATCCTAAGTTACAAAGACTATAAAATTGCCAAACCACAATACTTATATAATAGCAAGCAACAAGATAAAAAGACAGTACTTGCACAGTTTCATGCAGGCCAACAAAACTTGGGGCTGAACTGAAATTTTATTTCAATACTGGAGAAAGGACCTGGCTTCACATGGGTGGGAAGAGCTCTTCGAATGATACAGCAAAGGCTGCAAGAAAACTTCTGCAGCTGTCAGAGTTGGACACATTATGCCTGCCGCATCCAAATGAAGCCACACCCGCTGACACCCCTAGGCACAGATCCTGCCATAGTGCACCCCTATAGCCCCCTAAGGGAGCAGTTTCTCCATTCCATTCAACTGAGGGTGGGGGTTGCCCCACAGCAGCGGAGAGGGAGCAGGCATATAACTGTGCCCCTCAGCTTACTAATCTCCCCTGGCTTCAAACTGAACTGACAAAACTATACACTTAATGGTCCCATCCTGTGGTGTTGAGTGGTCCTTTCTTATGGGTGCCGAAGTGTCTGCTCTGGCGAGGTATTCATGTCTTATGTAGATGGGGCTGATATACGAGAGCATTGACAAACCTGGCGATGCTTCCTGTCTTCCCCTAGGAAGTCTGCCCCTAGTGCCAGAAAATCTAGAGGGGTCTGTTAACTCCATTCCCCTGAGGCACAGGCATAGAACTCTGTCCCTCGGCCTACTATTCTCCCCTGGCTTCAAACTGTATGGCCTGCAAAGCTATGTGCTGGTTAGGGATGTCTGACTCTTTATTTCTTATATTTTTTAGTCTGGCCAATAACAAAAGTTCTCTGGGCAGAGATAAACATACAATACAGAATATATAAAAGCAGTCATTCCAACTCTCTACAGGCACTTACAAATTCTCAAATCTAAACTACAAAATCTAGGATCTAAAATGGTTTGGGGAAGAGCAATGTCTTTGGTTGGTGCTGAAACAATAACCACGTGGGTGCCAGGCAAGTCTCCTTGAGAAGAGCATCTTATGAACAGGGCACTACAACGGAAGTCCCTCTCTCTTGTAGCTACCCACCTAACTTCATTTGTTTGGGGCACCCAGAAGAGGGCCTCCAAAGATGACTGAAGGGTTCAAAATGCTTGAGTCTCACTGGCCTACCCTGTCCCTAGAGCTCATGGTATGTTACAGCACGGGGGGGGGGGGGGGGAGACATGTAAGGAAAAGGATGGCAAAAGCCATCTGACTATGATATAATGACTGCCTTATCATAGTCCACTTCAGGTGTCACTAGGGCTTATGCAACTTTTCAATGCCAGGTCTCAACCCTGGAACACATGAAGTGATAATAAAGAAGAAGAGCACCATGGTGCATGAATAATGTGCCTGTCCCTCATAACTGAGGACGGTTTCATATGTGATGTTGTTACATGCAGATGCTTTTGTTCCAAATTACATTTTTAATGTCTTTACAGTAAAACAATCAAGATTTCTTACTTTTTTATAAGCCTTAGAATATAAATAAATAAATAAATAAATACTCAATTAAAACCTCAAATGCTTAGACATCCAGCTAGCAGGATAAATATAATTTAATTGATGGAAATGTGTTTGTTCAACATATTCAACAGTTCCCATTAAAATATATGCTTCTATATATTAACAGAAGTATTTGACCATTATATATTTGATTCACTGTGAGCTGTATAACTGAAAACATAATAATTAAATACAAGTAAGACAGATAACAATAAGTACCAATTGGATTAAAACAAAACCTAAGCACAAGAGCAACATGGACATCCTTGACCCAAAACATTGATACCTAAACTGAAAGGTTTTACATCACTTCCTGAAAATACTTTGGTTCAGAGCCCCACACATCCACCTTAGAAAACTTCTGGAAAACTGGAGTTCCAAATCTGGAGGGAGAGGCACCAAAAAGGCATTTGGACTTGGCATGTGGAGGACAAAGCCATGAAGGCACTTTCCACTGAATCTAGGTACCACAATGGGATATAGGCAAGAAGGAAGTCTTGGAGGTACAGAGGAAGGTACCAAGCCGCTTTAGGGCTTTATAAACAACTCTGAATTGTGCCTGGGATGATACAGGAAGAAGGGGCAGATGCTGGAGCACTGGTGTAATGTGTTCCTACTTGCCCCTCACGCTGTTGTGTGTAACTTTTCACTTATTGCCCCTGTTGTGTGCCTAGAACAATACAGTAGTCAATTTCTAAAGAGAGGAATGATAGAGGGTCTTGAAGAAAAGATAGCAGAGATACTTTAAGACAAAGGTGTTGGCAAGATGGAAAAGGAAATTTAAAGATGTCCCAAATGAGCAAACGAATACAAGGAAGGTGGCCCACCTAGCCTAGTCCAAACACACCAACCCAGAAGGCAAATGAACAGGGAACCAACAAAGCCATGTGAAGGTGGCAGCTAGTTCTCCAACTTACCTTTTGCAGGAGGAGGGTGTTCTTGGAGAAGACATCATGGTTCTCAGTCCCACCACCTGCAGGAATGTCAAATACACTCTTTAGTAACAGAAACAGATTTCTTAGACCTATTTGCAACACCTAAAGTTCACACTAGCATTTGCTATACAACTCCTCCTCCATCAACATCTAGCCTCCTACAACTCCCTGCTGCCCAGCCTCAATCATATATATATATATATATATATATATATTTAAAAAACAGTATTTCACAGTTTAAGAACTTTACTTCACAGGTCAAGTGATTTTTTGTTTTCAATTCACATTTAGCATTCAAGCTATATGGGCAGCTTCGGATTTTTTGCATTCCCATTATGTTTAGCTCCCCTCTGTTCAGCTTGGCTGATCCTCCAATGTACCTTAACCCACTGAGACATATGATATAACGACTGCCTTATCATAGTCCACTTCAGGTGTCACTAGGGCTTATGCAACTTTTCAATGCCAGGTCTCAACCCTGGAACACATGAAGTGATAATAAAGAAGAAGAGCACCATGGTGCATGAATAATGTGCCTGTCCCTCATAACTGAGGACGGTTTCATATGTGATGTTGTTACATGCAGATATAATCTCCACATAGAAAAAAAAAATTGTACATCATCCCTGCCTGAAGTACAGTGTGCAAATTTACTTCAGCACCACCACACTGACCAAGCAATGCTACAACTTTTACAACACATGGCAAAATAAACATAAGGCACTTCATATAGTGTACATTTAATTATTTATTACACACAGCAACATCCCTGCTTAGCTTTCCACACTCAGATCTCCTCCCATGTGGTCAATATTAACATCATCATCATCATCATCAATAAAATTAA
Source organism: Shinisaurus crocodilurus (assembly GCA_021292165.1). NCBI lineage: Eukaryota > Metazoa > Chordata > Lepidosauria > Squamata > Shinisauridae > Shinisaurus > Shinisaurus crocodilurus. The sequence continues at coordinate 271,413,426 of CM037879.1, read as the reverse complement.
TTCTATCACTTTTATTATCCATACTCTGTCCACTACAACAAACTGAAACATGCTTTTTCCTACATAGAATCACTATGTATGAAGTAACCCCAAATTCCCAGAATATGCCACAAACAAGAGGTTAAGTATGTTCTTCCCAGGCGGAGGACACAAACTCTCATAGGCATAAGCCTCCATTACCTCTGCTTTTGAAATGAAAATTAAGGACTGCCATCTGCCTATGAAAGTTCAAGACACAAAAACAAGTTACACTCTGGGGGCCCAAAGCACTTCAAGTCCTCCTCCCCCCCCCCGCTTTAAACTTCATAGGGTTTCATAGATTTCATAGATCATAGAGTTGGAAGGAGCCTACAAGGCTATGGAGTCCAACCCCCTGCTCAATGCAGGAAACTAGAGGAGGGGTCTCCCATCCAAGTAATAACCAGGCCTGACCCTGCTTAGCTTTCCACACTCAGACAAGCTGAGCCAGTTGTTGTGAGAATGGGCAAGACAAAATACAGAGTCCACTTTAACTTTTAATCACATCTATCAAACTTAAGGGTCCCGGGCCCTTTTGAGCGGGGGTGGGGGGTGGGGGGTGGGTGTCACCCATGTGGGTCAAGGCATCCCAACCACATTCCACACATATTCAAAGCTAGGAAACAATGCTTTCAGAAAGGCAAAGGCGGAAGGGGCCAATGGCTTCATCTGCATTCCTCAACATCAATCCCTTCCCCCATCCCATTCAAATCAGCAGAGGTATCATCATCAGGCGATCACTCGTGACCGAGTAAGATTGTCTTCCGGGATAAAAGGAGGAGATTCTAAAGAAGATTGTGTAGACTCTAGCGATGGGTCCGTAAGTGACTGTGGAGGCCAATTCTAGATCCACACAGCTTCCCACAGTGAGGACACAGGTTACCAGATAGAAGATGGTCCTGTAAAGGATTCATTTGACGTGCTTTTCGCTTAGCACGTTTCTCCCTTTCAAGTAGTGTGGATAGCATAGAATATGCAGTTTGCCAGGATTTGCAGCCAAAGGAAAAGGACGATGAATGGACGGTGACCTTTGGAAAAGGTGGCAGGAATAGTCAAGGCACGCAGAATTTGGGGTGGGTATAAAATGTTTTGGCACATGAGAGCATGTTGGAAAGGGGTTTTAAATTATGACGAGTGATGAGCTAGCCATGCGTTGTATCCAAGCTAACTTGTCCCATTCATTTCAACGGGTGTACTCTTAAGTAAAACTTGGATACAACCCAATTGGTCACCCACTACGGGCGCCCGTTACGGGTTTTTAAACGGGCAAGAAGGGGGAGCATATATGATTCCCTCATTTTCTCCCCACAACTTCCCCGTAAGGTTGATTGGACTGGGAGACCGTGGCTGGCCCAGGGTCACTCCGCAGGTGAGGGAATTGAACCCAGCTCTTTCCAAGGCCAGCATTCGATGCACTACACGTTGCTGGCTAGCAAGCCCACACTGGCCTCCTTCCCACCAACTTAGTAAGGGTTGCAAAATTATGTATTTGTTTCCGGGCATGGGGGGGGGGGAGAAAGAGAGCTTGCCCCGTTAACCCAAATGCATTTGACACTCCTGGTTTAAATTTTTAAAAAATGATAACCAGGAACTGCTTCCTCCCTTGCTCGCCTAGCAGAACTCCGCACGATCCCTGGAGACCCGCATCGGATTCAGTCCCAGAGCGAGCAGTTTGTACTCTCTGCTTCGTCTGCGTCGCTCACTCGCCCGTTTCCCCTCAGCGCACACACTAACCGCCGTAACTCTCCCGTTCGCGCTGCTGCTTAGTGCGGGTCTCAACGGAAAAACCAAAAACCAAGCTCAAGGCGGCGGGAATTCTCCAATCGCGAGGAGCGTGACAAACGAGCTCAGGGTTTTCGTCCAATCACAACTCTCTATCCATCCGGCTTCCCTTTTAAAGGTTCGTTTACAGGGCCCGTTGGGAAATGAAGTCCCAACGTAAAAACAAAGAGTTGATAAACATCCGAGGGACCTCGCACTGGATTATTCTAGCGGCGTAGTGATAGTTTTTCAAGCCCATCATCGTAAATAGAAAACCAAAGACGGGATTAATGCAGTGAGAACAACCAAGTCGAGCCAAATTGTCTTCACTTAGGTTGGCTAGTATCTTTATTATGCCCCTTATTTCCAGATAACTAACTCTATTAGTTTGCAGCAGCAAAGTGCCTTGTGGCACATTAAAAACAGCACAATCCGATTGTTTATTCAGAAGTAAAGTAGCATTGAGTTCAGTGAGATTTACTCCCAGCTGAGGGAGTTTTATGCACTCTTGGGGGGGGGGGAGTGCTGCATGGCTGTGGTCTTATGAACTCTTATGAGGCTATTCACATGACAGAACAGTCTACTGTTGCAGTGTTTGTGGGCACCAGGTTGCATATCCAACCCCTGCTTGGAGGTTGTGTTGTGTGAACCCATAGATATGCAACCTGGGGCCTGCAGGCATCGTGGGTTAAATAATCCATGACTAGCCATGTCATCTTGTCCAAACCTGGTCATTGGGACTTAGTTCTGTGTAAACTTGCCTAGGATTGAAGTCCAAGACTAGAATTACATGTTTACTCAGAAGAAAGTCTCAGCTATGTGGAATTTATTCCTAGGTAAATGTGCAAAGGATTGCAGCAGCTAACAGTGCAATCTTATGCATGTTTACTTGGTAGTAGTTCTGTGTTCAGCGGTGCTTAGTCCCAAGCAAGTGTGCATAGGATTGCAGTCTTATGCTACACATACTTATTTGGGAGTAAACCCCAGGTGTACTTACTTCCTTTGAGCACCTTGGCTCCAAAAGATAAATTTTGCCTGGGAAAGTGAGCTAGAAAGTACCTTACAAGACCACTCCAGTACCTAAACTAAACAAAGTTACTCATGCTGTGCTCTTTTATATTTGGATTCGGAAAACATGCTCATTTCTGGGCTAGCTTTTCTGGACAGATAGCAGCCTATCCTCCAACAGAATAGAGCCATGGTCACAGTGGGAAACAATTCCTCTAACATAGGGCTGGGCAGATGGTAGATCTCCAGATATTTTGGACTTCAACTCCCATAAGCCCTTGCCAGCATGGCCAATGGTCAGGAATTCTAGGAGTTAACAGGTCCAAAACATCTACCTTCTGCCTACCTAGCATATTTATTTATTTATTATATTTATACCCCGCCTTTTTTCCTCCAAGGAACCCAAGGCGGCTTACATAATCCTCCTCCTCTCCATTTTATCCTCACAACAACCATGTGAGGTAGGTTAGGCTGAGAGTAAGTGACTGGCCCAAAGTCACCCAGTATTTAAGTTGAATTTCCTCATCATTAATGTTCTGGAAGGGCTTATTTCCTAAACACAGAGTAGTCTGCAGACATATATAGAGACACGTCTTGAGCAAGTGTGGTAACAATGTGTGTGAGGCAAAGACCTTTTTATTCAAGCTGGCCTTTGGTGTGTAAGGATAAATAAATAAATGCATTTGTTTCATTTAATCATGTTTTATTTATGATTGTAAGCCACCTTGAGTGCCTATCTTGGTAGAAAGATGGGGTACAAATAAATAAAGTAGGCAGGGATGGTCCAGCTAGCCCAGGTGGTAGTAAATGCCTCTGAGAGATTGAGAGGTCTCCTTAAAAGAGGTGGCAATGCGACTGCTCTTGAAGAAACCTGCCTTGAACCTAGGAGATCTCAATGACTGGTTTCAGACAACACAATAACTTACACTCAAGGGTTGACTATGTGCTTAGTGTGGGTTGTTTTTTTTCCATAGATTATAGAGTTGGAAGGAGCCTGCAAGGCCATCAAGTCCAACCCCCTGCCCAATGCAGGAAACTAGAGGAGGGGTCTCCCATCCAAGTAATAACCAGGCCTGACCCTGCTTAGCTTTCCACACTCAGACAAGCTGAGCCAGCGTAAGCCACAGGCCTTGTTGAAACGTGGGTTATTGTGTTGTGTGAACCCAGCTGTGCTAACAAGCCATGGCTTGTTAACCATGAACAACCCATGAAGAGAACCCATGGTTTGTTGTTGGGTTGTGAACTGTGGGTTGTTCTCCATGGTTTGTTATCTCGGCTGGGTTCAGACGTGATAACCCATGTTTCAACAAGAACCCACTGTTCAGTGGCAACCCATACTCAACCCATGAGTGTGGGTTATCATGTTGTCTGAACCCAGTCAATAATTATTAGCCTGTAAAAACAGGGGAGTCATCAAGCACCTGGCAAGCCATGGAACAGTGAGCTGTGTTCAGTTTGGTGATCGCAATTTGTGCAGGTCTGAGTAAGTCTTAGCACATCTTAACCAAATTATTGTAGTCATAACCAGCCGGGTTACAGAACAGCAAAAATTGTGGATTGTGGCTGTTCTAATTGCCATTTTATGAACTATGTTTTATGATATTGTAATTGTATTGTTTTTATGCTTTTGGAAACTGCCCTGGAAACACTGTTGAAGGGTAGTTTATAAATCCTTAAAATAATATAAAGAAATACTGACTTGCATGGGGGCGGGGGGAAGTCTCTTCTCAGTTCTTGCTGATTACCTTGACAAAAGCAGAATTGTAGCACCAGGCTGCCCCAAGATAACTTGCAGAGTAGCAAATGGCACCACCCTCTGCCAAGTCCAGGTACATAGTACCCAAGGCTGGTAAAGTTATCTTGGCAACTGAGGCAGAAAATCCCAGAAGCTCTTCTCCCCTCCCCTTCCCAGGAGTAAAAACACAGCAATAAATTAAACAACTGTTTGCTGTCTTTTCATGACAACCACAATCATCTGCCTGAGGTAACCACCTCACTCTGCCAGCCCAACCACTGTGTTCTGCACTAGCACCTTTGTTGTGGAGCTGCCTGGAAATGGCAGATTAGTAGCTCTTTTGTCTACACAATAAAAAACGATTGACCGGTGGTAGTTTCTTTTCTGTTAGTTTCAATAGATGTTTTGAGCAATTGTTAATGGTGATTATTGGGGTACATACAGTATTCTAATGAAGTAACCTGAAAAGAAGAACATTATCTTGATTTCCAGAGGGTAGCCCTGTTAAGTCTATTGCCGCAAAAACAACAAAGAGTCTTCTGGCACCTTAAAGAATAACAAATTTATTCTGCCATAAGCTTTCGTGGACTATAGCCCACTTCATCAGATGCATGGAGTGTTATAGTTTCAAGTTCATATACAGTACATGTGCAGTACATGTGGTGGTGGTGGAGGAGCATAATTGTAAACAGTGAAGTCAGAAGAAAATTAGGAACATAGGAAGCTGCCTTATGCTGAGTCAGACCATTGGTCCATCTAGCCCAGTATTGTCAATACTGACTGGCAGCTGCTCTCCAGGGTTTCAGGCAGGATTCTTTCCAAGCCCTACCTGGAGGCTGGAGATGGGACCTGGGACTTTCTGCATGCAAAGCATGTGCTCTACTGAGCTATGGTCCCTCCCTACCGACAGTGGCTATAAATCTGAAACTCTCTATAATACTCTATGCATGTGATGAAGTGGGCTATAGTCCACAAAACTTATGCCAGAATAAATTTATTTTTTTAAAGTGCCATGAGACTTTCTTGTTAGCTTGATATTATTCAAAACAACAGTAGCTTCCAGGTTTTAAAAGGCAGTCACAGTAAGGATGGATGAGTTATGATCGAAGTGTCTGCCAATTTTTACCAGCCTCTGCCCCTGTGCATGCTGAGTTTGTGGAAAGTATATGATTTCTATATTATATGAACATATATTTTGTAACAAATATTTACTATTATTATTCTGCTTGAATGTAATCCTATGACTTACATATGTTAAGTTCCTGTTCTGACTGTATGCAGAAAGTCCTACTATCTCACACTAGGATTGTAACACTAAGGGTCTGTAAGGACCTCTTGACTTCTTATGACCTGTTGGAGTTAAACCTGTTTATTTATTTTTATTTATTTATTTATTATATTTATACCCCGCCTTTTTTCCTGCAAGGAACCCAAGGCGGCGTACATAATCCTCCTCCTGCTCCTCTCCATTTTACCCTCACAACAACCCTGTGAGGTAGGTTAGGCTGAGAGTCAGTGACTGGCCCAAAGTCACCCAGTGAGTTTCATGGCTGAGCGGGGACTAGAACCCGGATCTCCCGAGTCCCAGTCCAACACTTGCTAAGAGTTAATTGTGTAGAGATAAGGTAAAGTTACTTCAAGAAATGTTAATCATGGAAAATTGGCCTTATAAGAGGTGTGAACCATCTTTCCTCCCTCTATATTCCACTCCTCATTACTCCCCATTACACACATGTCAATTAGTAGTCATTTACTGCTGGGAAGAGAAACCAGATATTGTAAAAGCATAAATCTGTCACAACAGAAAGAAACAATTAGGACACATCAGAGAATTTGTTAACATGCATGTGCGAAAGCAAGATGCTTGTCAGAAAGGTATAAGAATGGATGTATTTCTGTTGTTCGGGGTCCCACTCTCCTCTTCTGTTTGAGTGGTACCATACAACACTGTATTCTAAATAAAGGAATTCTTTTTTTATATATATTTTTTTACCCGCTTTGGCTGGTTTATTGACTACAAGTCAGCTGGAAAATGAACTTGGGAAGTGGCTTGAACTTCCTTACCACAAGTTTTGCTATTAAAAAGAGTGGTGTAGCAGCTAGGCAGCCTTCTCCAACCTGGTGCCCTCCAGACATTATGGACTAAAGCTTCCAGAATTCCTGACTTTGCTGACTGGGACTGATGGGAGTTGTAGTCCAAAGCGTCTGGAGGGCATCAGGTTGGAACTGAGGAGGGGAACACCCAGTTAAAAATCTCCACTCAGCCATCGAGCTAATTGGGTGACCTTGGGCCAGCCACCGGCCCTCATCCTAACCTCCCTCCGTGGGTTGTCGTCAGGATAAAAATGCGTGAGGGGAAACCATATAGGCCAGCTTGAGCTCCTTGGAGGAAAGCGGGCAGATAAACGTAATAAATCTAAGAACACAGTAGGTACCCAGGCCGCGTTTTTCTTTATTTACTGGCATAGCAAAGTGTTGGGGAAGTGGCTGGCAATTTCGAAAACTGCCCTATGGCTCAGACAACACAGCAGGTCTCGAGGGGTTGTCCTCTTGAGGGTCTGCGAGGGGGTCAAGGAGCTGCGGTGTTTCGGGAGTGGGAGGGTTGCTCCGGCGACGGGCAGTGGGCGGGGATTCCTTGGAAATCTGAAGCGCGGGGTGGGGTGGAAGCAGGTAACGCAGGAGGCGCTGTGGGAAAAGTGGGCGGAGTCCAGGTGTTCTGTGTGGGGGGTGTGTGAGGTGGCTTCAGCAGGTAACCTGAGGAGGGAGGAGCACATTGTGGCTCGCGGAGGCGGGCTGGGCTCTGCGAAGCTTCCACGGAAAGGGGCGGGGCAGGATCCCTTCGTACACACGGAGAGGCAGAATGGGGTAAACGGGCAGTGGGCACCGGAAGTTCGTTAGTCGTCGAGCGCCCTAACACAAAAACACAGCGCATTCCTCCGCGAGCCCCAAAGGCCTCAGCCTAGCCATGGCTATTAATGTGGCTCTTGTAGGGACAACTTAGCTTCTACCTTGGCCTTTCGCGGTGGGGGCCGGGATACAATGGGAGACGGCGCGCGCGTGTCTGAAGAGAGAAGCGACTCAGTCTGACGGAGAGACGGCCGGGACTATTTTTAAATAGAAGAAAAAACCTTGCGGGCGGAAGGATATAGTCACCCTCGCTTCCGCAAGAGAGGGGTTTTAACAGACGCGTCACTTCCGGCGAGCCTAAAGAAGGGGAGGAAAAGGAAAGAAGAAGAAAAATAACAAACCCCCCGAAGGGGGAAACAAAAACAAACGGGAGGCCTGTTCAGCAGCGGGTGCTACGAGAGCTCCGTGACTGTTTCTGAGGGACCTCTCTGCGTGAGGGCAGCAGCGCTTTTGCCTCTCACTGGGTACCGGGATGTTCCTCCGCCCCTTGGCCCATCTTTGAGCTCCTTTGCCTTCCCTTCTTCACCGCTATCCCCCCCCGCCCCCTCCTCCGCTTAGCCCATTCCCTCCCCAGTCCTGAGGCAGCGGCAGCAGGAGCGCCAGCAGTGTCGTCGAGGACGGCGCCTTCGCCGCCATCATGTCGGGGGACGACGACGGCCCTGGTGGGTCTCACTACGTGGCAGAGTTCGTGCCTCCCCCCGAATGCCCCGTCTTCGAGCCCAGCTGGGAGGAGTTCAGCGACCCCCTTGGCTTCATCGGCCGCATCCGACCCTTGGCCGAGAAAACCGGCATCTGCAAGATCAGGCCGCCCAAGGTATTCGGGGAGTGGGGGGAAAGCAGGGGCTGTGAAAGGGCCCGGGGCGGAGATAGGGCGTGTGTGGGTCCTCGGAACTGTATCTCGGCTTTCCTAGAAGTCGCTCTATTCTTCAGTTGCTTCATTTCTTTGCTCCCCCCCCCCCCAAATAGCAGCCGGCCAACGCTACCTGCCCGCCCCTGCACCTTGCCCGGGTTGGCGGTGATTCGCTTTTGAAAGATGCCAAATGAGGAAGGCCAGTCCTTGGTGCTTCTGTAGTGCTTCCGAGTTTTCAAAGGCCTTCATGTACACGGTCATTCGCAGCAATGGCGCTTCTTTCACGATGGGCAACTCTTTAAAAAATAATACTGATTGGATTTTAACTTTAGCTAAAAAAATAAAGCAAACATCTCTCTTCGAAAAGCAAAAAGTGTCGAATACATACGAGGGAAAAAGGAACAAATAATAGAAAAGGGGAGGGAAAGGGATAAATGCGGGGTGGAGCCCCCAAGTAACATAAAGAATTCATGTATCAATGATGTATAAGATACAGTAGCTATCAATACAGTAAGTTACTACCTATATGGTGGGGGAGGATTTGAGTGCTGACCTTCTGCATAGACCATGAAGGGTTGCATTGGTCCAACTTTTGTTGGTTCAAGATAGGATGCCCCTTAGTCTTCTAAGTTGTAGAAGGCCTTTTAGCCTGTGTCTTTAGGGACAACATAGCAACAATAGTATACCATATAGGTTTTATATAGTGTAGGCGCTATACCAGTTTACTTAGGTGTCAGTGTTAAAGAGATGCTCTGTCCTGCACCCTTTCCCTTTCTAGCCTGTATTATACAGCTTCTGTAAATTAAAACATCACCTCAATATGCATGGTGTCTTTTTTTTTTTTTAAAGACTCTTAAAGAGTTTAGAGTTCCTAGCCCTCCCCTTGAACAACCCCCTTGCAGTATCTAGTGCATGGAATCCAGTTGCTGCATCCTGCTTCGAATGTTGCTCTCTCCCCTTCACCATCCAAGGTCAATCTAGATCCTGTCTTCCATTTTGTTGCTGCTTTCTCTATGTATACAATTTCAGCTAGATTTTGTGCTATTGTATGGAAAGCAGTGGTAGTTCTTATCCTGTCTCCTTTCATCCCAGAAATGATGTAGTTTGGTAGAGGTTCTGTTCTCTTCTCCCCTTTCAATCCCCCACCCTATGAACCTGGAGAATAGGAGAAGAAATACCTGGCAAACTCCTGTGCCTCTAGTTAGCTGTGTGACAGTCAGGAATTCAGTAGGTGCTGGCAGAAGAGCCCTGTCAAAAGAAGAATTGGCAACCCTACTTGTCACTTAAGATCTGTCAGATTGTTTCTCTTTCCCTAATTCCACACTAGTGAGGGGATTCTAAATTGGATCGATAAATGGTTGTAGAGCCTAAATTGTTTAGCAGTAAGCTTATAACTGAATTTCAAATACATGTATTCTGCTTGTTACTGGAAGAAATTAATCCTGAAGTGGTGTTGCAGCCCTTTTGGTCCCTCCTGTCAGGGTCAGGAAAGGATCAGTAATAATACAAGTAGTAGTTCTGTTACCATATTGTGTTTTAAAAATCCATCTTTTTATTCAGGACAATACTAAAGTATGAGTAGGGCTGGTTATTATATTGCATTGTTAAAAAGAGCACATTGTTTGAATGTGATGCCAAGGCCAGGCTTCTAGTAAAATTACAATTCGTTCAGTTCAGATTTTTACCATTTTGTAGATGAGCATTGTGCTTTAATTTGCAAGGCAGGTCAGTTACAATTTAAAGTATACTTCTCAAGTATAAGATATCATAAATGACTTTTAAAACAGCGTAGTAAGGCATAAGCATTAAAAAATGTTTTGGGAAGTAGAAGTCTGGTCATGTATTAAAATACTGGGAAAAAACTGCCATTAAATGTTAGAGCTAGTGAAAGAAAAGAAAAAAGAGCTACATGTTATTCTGGAATTCACCTATTTGCCATTGTGGCATGTTCTGGAACCAGTTGCCTATTTTAGGACCACATCAAATACATTGGATTGTCTGGAGTATCCACTGGGGCTTAAAATAATAATTCTGTTCAGTTTAAATGTCTTGTTCCTTATTAAGCACTTTAGCACCTGCATAATGGGTAGGTTATATTGGCAGATAAAAATTAAAAACCTGTACTTAGGTACTTGATTAATTTGTATTATTACAAGCTTGAAATAGTCACTCTGAATGTTTTTGCAACATATTGCATTTCAAGTGATAATGGGTTGTATCCAGAATCTGCTCTTCCAGGAGAGGAAAGGCTCTGCTCACATAAGGTCCCTCTGTCTGATTTTTGGGGATCCCCCACACCACAGCTTACCCCGTTCAGCAGGGTTTCTTGACTCTCTGTGTAGCATTTCCTGGTGTCTGGAGGTGCTGCTGTGGGAATGAGAAAGTTCACTTCCACCAGTGCAGTTGATCCAGCAGAATCTGGATCCAAACCTTTATCGCTTGGTTTATAGATATTTGCCTGTTATCTAGCACTTAAGTGTAAGTCACCTGGAGAAATACTGTTTTCTACTTAAATAATAATGAAAATTTGTAGTCACTTGTCTGGTTGCCTGTGGCAAGTGGGGTCTTCCTGTTTTAGGCCATAATGTGCCACAAGTGGCAAAGGTATGTGGGCAGACAGGCAAGTAGAATATTTTATGGGATCATAACTTGTGTAGATATATTTTCAAGGCCACACAAATGTACTGGAAAAATTGAGCTTCCTTTGTTGAAGTCAGTATCTAAATAGGGTTAACAACACTCTGAATGCTTGGGTTTGCTCTGCAAAATATCCCTGGCAGCTGTGTGTTCCTTGCATGCCTACATCTCTCTTGCAGGAGTGAACTGAAATATAAGTTTTCTTGGATCTCAAATTATGCTCCTGCTCACATACATTAGTAATTCACATGAGTGCTGGCATTAGCAGAATTAGGGTCTTTGGTTTTTAAGCCCAAATAGATTCTCAGATATGATGGCATTCTGACATGTTACTATCTGGTTTAAAATGAATTAACATGATTCTTTCCCTGAAAGCCTCTTCACTTTCTAATTCAGCCTAAAATAATTTCAACCTGAAATAGTCTCAGCTGTGTATTGACTGTTTGCACATAATTCAAGACTAAAAACACTTCTGTTTCTAAAATACAGAAAGATCATTAGCTGTGTAGTGTTTTATTGAAGGCTTGAGTCTTGAAGCAAAAATTTCCTTTTTCTCCTTAGGACTGGCAACCTCCTTTTGCATGTGATGTACAAAGTTTTCGTTTTACCCCACGGGTTCAGCGCTTGAATGAATTGGAGGTGAGATTTCCAGCCACTGGCATAAATCTGTATCTATACACAAAGCATTAGGCCTGCTTCTTTAAATTTTGATGAAGTTTCTCAATCATTGGCTTAAGAAGCCCACAGAACATCTCACTTTTTCATCATTTGCATTGGCATGATTTGAGTAAAATAACTCTCCCAAGTGTTTATGAATAGTCTTTAGTTTTAGTATCACATGTCACTACGAGAGCGTTTTAGGCACTACTGGAAATATGTAATAACCCCTGTCTGAAACACATTTCCTAGAGACAATATCCCTGTTTGGGCATTTCCTGTCATATGAGTGGGGAGAGCAGGGGTATGCTTTTCGACCCCACTGCCTCCAACTTCTCCTGATGGCTCAGGCCCACAGCTCTCCACATGTTAGGGCAGACTTTCTGCAGTGTGGAGGCTACTGTACTCATGTAGGTTCCCTGTGAAATTTAAAACCCTGCAACTTGTTCTCATAATGCTAAACCATGATAACTCCAAACATAACCACATACCCTGTCTAGCTTTCAGATAGTCAATGAAACTCCCATAAGGATAGTATTCTAGTATTTTAAAATCTCAATTCACTTTGATAGCTTTATTTTACTGAGCAGGGGTTTGATTTGAAAGTACTTAAACGCTATATACTCATCTTGCAAGAGACTCTTTAAACTTCAGAAAAGAGAAAGTATGGAGCATCTCAATGAAAATAGTGTTCTTCATTGTGCTGGATTCATCCCTTCCTTGCTCTAATTCTTAATGTTTTCCCCTGATTTCTGCTGCTTTAGAAAAATCATCTGCCAGTGGTAATGGAGAAGTCCTCATCAGGGTGATGGGCATGTAGAAAATTTATGTTTAGATCTGCTTCAAGTACTCAAATGTTCATATCTGGCATCAACTGACATGGTCTTGGTTTTTGATATGACATTTTCTGCTCGTTAAGCTCTGGAGACTTTCAGAACAGATGAGCATGTTGCTGTTCTTTTCCTTGGACAGTCTGCTTCTCTCATACCTAGCTTGTCTGATGTCCATCTGCTGCCTTGGTTTGTTAATAGGCAATGACTAGAGTGAAGCTGGACTTCTTAGACCAACTGGCAAAATTTTGGGAACTTCAAGGGTCTACATTAAAAATCCCGGTGGTGGAAAGAAAAATATTGGATCTTTATTCGTTGAGCAAGGTGAGTGGAGATCTGCAATGGTTTAGCAGGGTGATGGTAGTTAATTGGGGCAACTTTCCAAGCTTGCATAGGAAAGATAGCCCTCTGTAAATTCTAGTTTGTTTCCTTATGGGCTGAGCAATGTGCACTTAAGCAAGGAGGAGTCTTGTCACTCAAGCTTTTGCAAGCAATAACATACTATATCAGCAAGAAACTAACTGTTTTAGCCTTTAAAGTGTCATGAGACTCTGGTTTTGCTGCAACAGACTAAATACTGTTACTCTTGGGAAAGGGCTATAGTTCAATGGTTCGGCACGCGTTTTGCATGTCAAAGGCCCCAGGTTCAATCCAAGGTGTGTCCATGTAGAGCTGGGTAAGACTCTTTGTCTGAAACTCTGGAGAGCTGCTGCCAGTCAGTGTGGACAATACAGAGCTAGATGGATGAATGGTCTGATTCAGTATGGCAGCTTCCTAAGTTTTATGTTCCTAATTTACTTAAGTTTTATATTGCACAACTTCTTGGTGTTTTCAAACTAACTCATGGCGAAAGTGTCATGGCAGAAAAGTAGTGGTTTTATTGTGGGGGCAACTTGTGAGGTTTTTAAAAAATATATATCATTAACACAATGATCCATGCTAAATATAGTGTCACTGATTTTAACTATGCTTATAAGAAATGCAGGGCTCTCCTTGTAGTCCTAAGCTTTTATATAAAACTTTATTCGTATTTATAACCATTCTATTCTGCCCGATAGTCAGAGCTCTCTTTCCAAAGCTCGAGGTAGCTTAAAGCTTATTTTAAGTGTTTGGGTTTTAAATTAGTATAATAAAAACAAATACAAATAGTAGTAAAAATAAATAAATCCCAGCGACACAATAGCGCTTCTGCCCCACATTGGAATGTCATTTGTTAGCTGAATGTCTTCTTAAAAGTGCCTTGTCAACTTCTCTGAATGTCAGAAGGAAGAACACAGCTTGGTAGTATGCACAGCTATGGGCCCTTCTGAGTGACAGTACTACTATTTGCAAAACTCCATAGCTTGTTGGATTTGAATTAAGCAACTTGAAGAAATGTATAGCTACACAAACCTAAAAAGGGAAATATTTAAAACAGAATTTTGATTATTATTATTTTTTTTTTGCCAAATGTAAAGTGGGAAAGAGGTTAGTATTTCAGAGGAGATATCTCTGGGGCTGACTGTGACATCTTTTCATGATCTGTTCTTCAAGGCAAATGTAGGTTATATTAGGCCAGTTGATAACAAAGAATCAAATATTGTTATGACAGCAGCCTTTGCCTTGGAAGCAGCAGTCTGTTTTCACTCATGCTGTAAACTGCTGCTTTAAGACTCTTCCTGAGAGTGTCTGCATAACCTCTCAAGTCTTGACCTCCAGCTGTTCTTACTACTGATTTGGCTGCACAGCAACTTAAATTAATACTTTTAATAAGACTGCCAGTCTAATTTTGTATACCTGTTTTGTGTGTGTTTCTGGTTGATCTTAGTAAGCTTGTGCTATTTCCAGCACCTCTGGGAACTCCTACTTTTCTAGTTTTGAGCATCTGGATTTTCTTTATATGCATTGAAGGTTTTGGAGGAGGGAGAAATGAATTTGTTTTTTCTTCAGAAGAAATATCCGTACACCTTAAAGTAGAGTTTATTTGGGCTGAGACCTATATGTTTTAACAACCACTTGTATGCAGCCTTCTAAAAGGCAACTTTGTTTACTTTTATTTCAGATTGTTGCCAGCAAAGGAGGCTTTGAAGTGGTCACTAAAGAGAAGAAATGGTCTAAAGTGGCTAGCCGACTTGGTTACTTGCCAGGAAAGGCCACAGGCTCACTGCTGAAATCACACTATGAACGGATCTTATATCCTTATGAGCTTTTCCAGTCCGGTGTCAGCCTTATGGTGAGAGGGCTTTGTTTGCAAGAGATTAATATGAGATGGACTTAATACAAGTTACTTTTTACTATATAGTAACTCGAGATTTTGTGCTCTTGTTCAATTGTCTTGTGGAAACAACTTGCTTATATCCTGATATGTTGTATGGTGTTATGATTGTGTCTTATTACCATATGTTTGTGGTCAACCTTGATAGGATGGGGACTTTGTTGAAAGAGAACCAAACAAAGGAAGGATTCTTAATATTTTTTTTGGGCTAGGCAGCAGCAGTTGAGAATCAGTTTTACTCAGGTGTCATGGATGACTCTGTTCCAGATGACATTTGTAATGTAATGTGTCATTGTTGGTAGCCCTTTTCCCCCCAGTAGTGATGCTCATTTTGAAAACCAGAGTCCGACGTCCTGGATCCAACCAACCTGGTGTCCTTCTGTGCTCTGATTCTTTAGGGCATCCAAAAGCCAAACTTCGACCTTAAGGAAAAAGTGGAGGTTGCGGACCTTGGCATTGATGCCCAGTCTCCCCCAAAGCAGGGTACAAGAATGAACGTTGTGCTGAAGAGAACCAGACGTGTCAAGTCCCAGGTACCCAGATCACTTGGCCACTGTAGACAGAGTGCCTTTAGTTTTTTGCACCAGTGCAGAAGCATTGGAAATGCAACAGCCTTTGTCTGGCCTTGAGGGCTCAAACATACCATGAGAAGTGTGTCCTTTAAAAGATTGGAAGTGGGCATGCTAGATAAAAATGCACAAGTTGTGCTGGCCTGATTAATAACTTTGTCACCAGACAAGTAAGTTAAAATAGCAAACAAGCTTTTTAGTGTGTTAGCGTCTGAATTTTATACCAGTTTGAGCTTGTGTAGCATGGTGGCTAAGATTGTGAGCTGGGAAGTCCCTTGGTTTTCACCTCTGCCATGACTTGGCTTGGGTGGCCTTGGGCAAGCCATCATCTCTTAAGTTTAGTACCCCACCTACTACATTATGAGATGATAAACTGGTCTACCATACAGGCTTGCTATAAGGATTAATGAAATGTATGTTTTGAGCACTCTTAAAACATTCAAGTGCTACATAAATGCTAAATACAAGTAGATTTACCGATACATACTATACCAGCAGAAATAGATAAGAGTAGGCATGGAGGAATTTGAGTTCAGCTCAGACTTAATATGTAGACAACATTTTTTGTGGATGGCATCAGGTCTTAAGCACGGTCAGTTCTAGCCATGAAGGGAAGAAAGAGCTTGCAGCAGGAAGGCCTTTCTAAGCAATGTCTGGTTCTTGTGTACAAATTCCCCAGCCTTTCTGTTAAAATAACCCATTTTCTTTTGTGTGGATTAAGAGTGTTTTCCTCAGGGCATGTGATCCCAAAGAAGTATTTTAACTTCATTAAGGCCCAATCCCTTCCTTACAAACTGACCAAAATGGAAGAAAAAAAATTATAGCTAGCTATTTTTTCTTTTTTTGTAATTGTTTCAACTTTATGTATATTAAATGAAGACTATTCATGCAGTATGTTCTGTTTAAACCCCAAAAAATCTGATTGCAAAAACAATTGAAGCTAATATAAAAGATCAGGCAAAAGGAAAATGAGCAGGAAGGATGGGAAAATGACGACTTTATTTATAAATTGTATCTATATTTATAAAAAATATATATTTATAAAATATTTATAACTTTATTTAAAAGCTGGGGTTCATAGGCAACTGTTATGAACAATATTTCTAGTGTCTCCTTGCAGGTGAGTCACTGGGTTTTAGATTAAAGTTGAGCTTTTTGTTCATCCTGACACTTCCTAGTACTTCTGAAATGGCACTGATCTTTAATTAGTAAGCTTAATAATTATATGGGTGATACAATACATGATTGAAGAACTGAATTCTTGAGTAAACTTGAAATAATTTGGTGTGGGATCTTCTTTCAGAAGTACCAGCACTGGTTACATGGCAACTTGACCATGCAGTCTCCCAACCTTAGGAATCCTTGGTTTTTGCTGTTGCTTGGCTGCTTGCACTGGTACAGGGATGGGAGTGGCGAGGGTTGTGCCAGGGCAGCAGAAATCTTCCATGGTTCATGGCCTAAGAGTTCATGTTAATTGGAAGATGGAAACATTCCGTTAATTTAAAGTGATTCTATGCAGGAAGGCATACATATTCCAAGTAGCATTTCTGTTTCTTATCTTCCTGACTAGTATTTGGTAGTATTATAATTAGGTTTTCTGCTTTGATAGATATATCTATCTATCTTGAAAGTTGAAATGAAACCATCTTTGTTATTATTTGGAAGACTTCAGAAAAATCTAGTGTGAAATTTTGAAAAAAAAATAAAAATGGAAAGGAGTCTCAAAATGCAAAACTGGACTTTTTAGTTGATTTTGCTTTATAAACTTTTACAGGGACTTTTTTGTTGTTGTTGATTTTGCTTTATAAACCATATTCTCAATCCATGCTCAGAACAAGAAGTAGATGTTATAGCATGACAGGTAGCAAGAATTGTATTGTAGTTTGAAATTATTCAAACGTATGGGTATGAAAGAACCTGAGTATGAAGTTAATGATAATGACCAATATGTAACAGATCCCATGTTGGAATAAAGGACTTCAGATCAGATGCTTGAATACTACTTGAATACTACTATAGTCATGCCATGGATTGAGAGCATAATTCATTCCGGAAACGTGCTTGTAAACCAAAACAAAATCCCCCCCCAAAAAATTGTACAGAGATTTTTAATTTAAGCCGTACTACAGTACTTGTATTGCAAGATGTCGCTTGTATATCAAGTAAAAAATAAATAAATAAATATTTAAAAATTTGCTTGTCTTGCAAAACGCTCTCAAACCAAGTTACTTGCAATCCAAGGTATTACTGTACTTCTATTGTCAAAATCTCATTAAGCAAGTATCTTAAGAAAACATAATTTTAGATGCTTTGTATTTTTTCTGCTTATTTATCTCAAGAAGGTTTAAAATGCATTCATTGTTGGATTTGTTTATCTCCTAAATCAATTCTCATGGTTTGTCTTGTTTTGCTGCTGTTTTTGGAATTGGATATTTAAATTAGCTAGATGATTCCCAGTGGCACACTTTTGTGGAGTGGAATGGTTTCCCCCAGACTACTTATGCCTCCCTCCAGACTCTACAATTAAAAGTATTCTTGAACTTCTTTTTCAACTTTCCTGCTCTGAATATAATGTGGTCTATATATAATGTGGTCTATAGCAAGACATGTTTCTCCTGAGATGTGTCATATAATTAGTGTACAAAACAGATTTCTCTTAAATTTTAATAGTTAATTGAATTTGAAGGATGAAATAGGCCCATTTTGGTGCCTTAGATTTGTATGACCAATGTTCTCCAATGTTGGAAATTCAATTAACTACTCAGAATAGTTTAATATGTATTTATTTACTCGTAGAATTTTGCTTTTCCATACAAAATGTACAATATGCTGTACAAGCAATTCAAACAACAAAATTCTATTTAAAAACAACTACAAAATAGCCAGGATGAAAGTACAGTAATACCTTGGATTGCAAGCATAATTCGTTCCAGAACTGTGCTTGTAATCTAAAACACTCTTATATCAAAGCGAGTCTCTGGCGGGCGTGAGCAGGGCCAATTTTGGCCCGCTACACCTGCTCGAGGCGAGCGGTTACATCCCTACACTTGTATTGCAAGACTTCGCTTGTTTATCAAGTCAAAATTTATTTTAAAAATTTGCTTGTCTTGCAAAACGCTCTCAGACCAAGTTACTTGCAATCCAAGGTATTACTGTAATTAAAACTTCAGGACCCTTTCCCAGCAGCCTTTCTGCACAGTTTCTCATTCAGCTCTTCTTAAGCATGCAGTTAGGAAGGCTTAGCTGGGTATTTTTAATGCAATAAAACCTGTTCATATTGATAAAGGCTTCAGAAAGGGACCGATTCAGTGGTTGATTACCTGCTTTTTGCATGCAGAAAGCCCGTGATTCAAACCCTGGCATCTCCAGTTACAAAGAATTAGGTAGCAGGTGATAGAAAAGCCATCTACCTGCTCCCAGTCAGAGAAGGGAATACTGGGCTAGATGGACAAATAGTCTGACCTGGGTTTTAAAAAAAAGCTTTCAAGATTCTTATAGTGTTAACTGATCATATGATTTTATTTTGATTTTATTGTATTTTGAATTTTATTGTAAGTAACTTTTATTATTTTTAATAGAAAAAAATGGGACATGCATATTAAACTAAACTAAAAAACTAAGTTTTCAGAAACACTTGACTTCTTGATAGAACTATAAAATTAGTTCAAACAGCTAGTAAATCAATCCTGCCAAACTTAAGCACTTTAAATCCTGTGGAGCCCACATGCCTAGCTCTTCCATTCAAATAGATGAGACCAAAGGGTGTTTAACTTTTAACTAGTTTCTGCTCTAAGATTTCAGTCAAACATTACATGAATGCTATCCTAAAGCAGGCCAAACCTTTGACTGGCCTTGGGAGACAATCTAATTTTGTGGCTGGCAACTGATCATGTCTTTGACTCTGGGAAAGGGCTCATCCAGTTCTGAGCTTTGGAGGTATTTGGAAGCAGCAAGACTACTTGTTGCTTTTGATCACCTCTGACTTCATTTGTGGGGTTCAGAGGCTAACAACTCCGCTCTGGTCTCTTTGCCTTGTGCTTGGGCAGGTGCCACAAATGCATTTGCCATAAAAAAAATGCTTGCCCTGGGTGAGGTAATTTCTGGTCCCCTAGCCAAACCACTGTTTTAGAGTCAGCACAGCATAACAAAAGGTCTCTTAAATGTGATTGAGAGCAGGCTGTAAGGTCATCATGGGTACTCCCTTGCCTTCTCTCTTTAACTGTAGTTAAGGGATAAGGAGCTGCTGACCACTGCAAATATTCCTTGCTCAACCAGGATTCTTCGCAATTTCCAAAGCCCTAGTTAAACAGAACTTAAACCTTGATTAAGAAACCTTGTTAAATAGGGAATCTGGTTAGGCTTAACTGCAGTTAGTGTCAGCACTGACATATCCATGAACTATGGCTAAGTAAGAAGGAAGAGATTGCTTTAGGGACTGTAAGAGTTGTGGAGAGGGAGTACATGCTCCCCATCTTTTAGCAGTTAAAAGAACGCCCCTTTTTAAAGGATAATTTAATAAAAGTAGACTGTGGCTGCTCTTCCTTGCTCATACACACTGCCTGATCACTCCGCTTGGCTCCTCCCACTGGTGGAGGCAACTAAACATGGCAACTAAACAAACTAGGAACTCACAAGCAAAAAACAAACAAACGGGGGAAAAAGTTTAGGATTATGTTTGAACCCAACTCCTGGCTTGTCGCTCACAAACAAGTCAGGAATTGTAAACCAAGAACAACCACTGGTTTATGGTTCTGGCTTGTTGGTGGTACAGCAAACCAGGAGTCTTGATTCAGATGTAACACTAAACCTTTTCTTGCTGGTGAGTTGTTTAGCTGCCCCTGCTGGTGGGAGGATTCAAATGGGAGTGACCAGGCGGTGTGCACCAGTTTGCTGCGCATGAATTCTGTGAGCACAGCCACTAGTTAATATTGTTGAAGAGCATTGTGACTGTTTTGAGCCTCTCTTGCCTTCGGAATTGCTCATTTGGGGGAAAAACAAGATATAATGTAAAATGAAAAATGCTTAACACAATCTCATTTTTCTGAATCTCACTTACTACTTGTTGCTTCCAGATACTAGGTCATCTCTCCATCCACTAGGAGGCAGGTTCTTTTGAATTTAAACATTTTTTCAAGTTTATGAGATACTATCTAGGGTTAAGCATCTATTTCAGAAATGAATAAATCACATAGCCTGTTGAAAGGTAAAGCTATTCCTGGATTTGTGAGGAGAGGCAGATTGGAGCATCTTAACTAGAAACATAACTGAACAATTGATGCTCTCTGAGGAAAGAAGGCTATTCGTTATAGAAAATGTTTGTATAAAAATGAGATGCATATGAGAACATCCAGCCCTGCAAAACTGAACCTCATTAATACAGGCATATAATTAGTACAATATAAACAATAGTAGTAAATATAACACGAAGAATGTGCATTCTTGCTCTTTGTTGTCAGAGCTGTCCCTTAATAATTGAATCAGTCTTTGTTTTTAGTCTTCATTCTGGGACTTCATTTAAAAACGCATTAGCTGATGACACCAGTTTGTAGAAATGGGATAGGAAATAAGTTCTTATTTTAATTTTTCCCTTGCTGTTGACATTTTGTATCTGGGTACCATTCCAGGAAAGTAAATTGTATCACTTATCTGAAACTTGTTAAAGATGATGATAGTAGAGACAAAAGCCATGTTGTCTGCTGAACTATCTGTTATTGGCAGTGACCCTGAAAATGCAAATGTCTGTGGAGAATGAGTTTGATCCTGACCATAACTCTAGCATGGGGAGCAGTTAGCTTCAGCGTAAATACTAATAGTGAGTTCATGTGATCTTGTCTTCAGGCAGAGGCAGGAGAAATGAGTAGGAACACTGAACTGAAGAAGCTCCAGATCTTTGGAGCAGGACCAAAGATGATGGGATTGGCATTGGGAGCAAAGGAAAAAGAAGGTAAACAGCAGCTTCTGGGACCCTGCAGTTCAAAGTACTTGAGAGCCTGTTAATTTCTGCAATGCAGAGCTTTACAGCTGATTGTTCACATGACTGTTTAGTAGCTGGTGCAAGGTGGTGACTTGGACATTTCAAACTTTGGTAAAGCAGAGTTTGAGAGAGAGTCACTGAGAGTCTTTGGTAAGTACCATACTGCAGAGTTGTGTGGATGTGATCAATTGTCACTTCTGGAAGCCAGTGCAAAAGAAACTACTATGAGGCTTCTAAGAAACTTTGTAAGAATTTGGCTGGCTAATAATCTAATGCAATATAGTTGGAAAATCATGTGTCACTGTAAATCCTAGTTACACTTAAGTTTGAAAGGATTAGGTGGTGGTTCTCCAAGCCTACTAATGTGGATACTCCACAGTGCGCCCTCAAAGGCGGGTTAAAAATCTCTTAAATAATAAATAAATAATATTGCTTGTGAGTCTAGTGACAGTGCAGGTCAAAAAGATCTCCCACAATTGTATATCTGGGCTGGGTTCTTCACTCGCTCTCAAATATGTACTGTTAGGAATATATGTGCTTTGGTCTGGTAAAATTCGTGTTCCCATCATCCTGAAATTTTAATAGGGGAACTTTGGAATGGAAAACGGGTGGGATGTGTGGTAAAATGTGTAAGAATTTTGAGGCAAAGAATTGGAGGCCTTGAAGGAGGGGACTGATCCCTAGAAGTCCCATCAAAAGCCTTCTGGTTTCCATTCCTTTAATATAGAGTACTCATAGACTTTAAAGTTCTCATGTGCAGTTGGTATGATTAGAGATTTTGCTCATCTTAAAAGTACAAAGGTTTGGGCTTTTAGGATGCTGCAAAGGTATCAGATTCCATAGAAAAAGTATTCTGTGATTGGCTGTGCCATTTTAGCAACATAAATGATGATTCCTGTGACCACTTCTTAGTACATTCTGTATACTATTTTGGCTTCCTTTGGTTGCTACTTTCAGAATGCTAGATTGACCCTGTGCAGTGTTTGCAAAGAACATAAATAGTATCTCTCTCTTTCCAGATGAAGTACCTCGAAGACGCAAAGGTACAAGGTCAGAAGCTTTTGGCATGCAGATGAGGCAGCGGAAAGGGGCACTTTCTGTTAATTTTGTAAGTTTGCTATAGAGCATGAAAGCTGTTACCTTGCTTCTTGTCTGGGATGGGAAAATATGGATGGATAAAGTGTGGGTGGATAAAGAAGTGTAACACCTACATTTTACTAAAATTGCTGGAAGCTAAGAAAACTAATTTATAACACCTTCTAGTTTTGCCTGTAGTTGCTGAAGTCTAATTCTTAGTCATGATGTAGTTCACAAATTGTTACTTGATCCTTGCAAGAGGCACCTACAAGATGAGAAATGTTGAAACTGCCGAGGAGTCTCTATTTGATCACGTTAAAATCTTGGGTGGGTGTTGCTGAGTGGTGTATCTATTAGTTTTGAAACTTGGTTATTTTTATGCAGTATGGCTGGAGGAAGTTATTCAGACTATTCTTAGTTTTATGTATTGTTTTCCAGCAAGACTGCTTGCAGTTGGTTACACACAATGTCTTAGGGCAGTGTTCTCCAACCTTGGGTCCCCAGATGTTTTTGGCCCAGAACTCCCAGCATGCCCCAGCCAGCGTAGCTGGGAGTTGTAGGCCAAAAACATCTGGGGACCCAAGGTTGGAGAACACTGTCTTAGGGTGAGTTAATTGAAGAGCTTCTAGATCAGTATTGTATATGATCAGCACTTCATGGAAGAGCTGTATGTGAAATGAATGTATCAAAACAAGCCCCCTCCAAATTTTGTTTGCATTGTGGATGTTTCAAGAGTAGAGTGTGAGAAATTAGGGTGGATGAATGTGTCTAATTATGTGGCATCACTAACATGCACTAATTATAATTCGTATTAAGGAGATGATATCACTGAATTCTACATAACTTTACATACAGCACGAGGAAGGATTATATTGTAATGAGAAAACATAATTCTTAGCTTTCAGTTACAGATGACAACATCTTTTAGCCTGTAAGATTGTGATCTTGTACAATTAGCCTTCATTGTTGTATGAACCACCACACTCAAGTTGCAGCTCTGCAGAGCTCATGAGAGTGGGTAGCTTTAGAGGCCAAAAAGCATACCTCCAAAAGTAGAGAAGCATAAAACATATCCACACAGCCAGTCTTCAACATAATGTTATTGGTTGTCGCATATGATCTTCTTGTATAAAAATACATTTCATTTAACTGTACAAATTACCAGATCTTTTTGGTGTATCAGTACAATTTATTATGTTAAATCACTGACTGAACTAAATGGGAGGCCAGTCAGTTAATAATATGAACTGACTTACGTGAATATACATATTTACATAACATATCCTACAAATGTGGTGGCTTGCACAATTAATACATAAAAGGTTTTGACTTCCTTGTATTCTGGTAGTACCTATGAAAACTTCTACAGTTGTCTTGCTAAACTGAAGGGAGTGAGCATGTTGTTCAATCTGGATACAAAGTTCTTATCTTCTGAGTCTACTCAAATGACCTAATACGAATAAAACAAGTATTTTAATTTGTTTTTGTTTTGAATCATTGGACTTTGTATTGAAGGTTTATAAGAGTGAAACTGACATGGGGCAAACAGCTTATGAATCCACCTTAAGGGTAGTATCCAATGTTATTCCTACATAGAGTAGACCCATTGAAATGAATGAGACTTAAGTTAAACACTACTAACTTAACTCCCATTCATTTCAATGGGTCTACTTTAAGGATTAACATTGGATACTACCCATAGTCTTTTAAGACTGCAATCCTACACACTTCCTGGGACTTCTGACTAGACATGTATAGAATTGCACTCTGAGCAAGTCAAGTAGGTTGACTTTTAATTTAGCTTCCTGAATGGAAAACTGCATGGCAAAATTGGCAGACCGCTGGTGTGTCATTGTACTCTTGAGTCCAGAATTTAAGCTTTGAAGTTCTGACACAGTTTGAAATCTCTGACAGAGGCTTATATATATTTATATGTTGCAAAAACTGGAATATCATGTCATTTCTTCCTTAAAATATACCAAACTAAACAGAGGCACTGAAATAAGTAAAACATACAAAGTTATTTATTGGCAAGTCATAAATTAATATTAGAACATTCTGCTTTAGGTAGTTGTAATTTGAAAATACAACTAAAACAAAGCAATTCCAAGCAAATGAAAGCTTTCATTAGTATAAACATAGGCAAGATGAATGCCTTAGTCAGAGGTTCTCCTCAAGGGTTCTTAAAAACAGTGCCCTAAAAATATCAAGCCAAGCCTGGAATGAGATCATGGCCTACATTGATGATATCTTTCCTTTTTCCATTGCTGCACTCAGCAACTGCTCTCCATTTTATGTGTTCTGTATACATAGAGGTGTGTTCCTACCTGTCTGGGAATTACAATAGAGGTTTCTTTAGAACCTCCTTATGGAGGGGCAGTGTATGCTGCTACATTAGACATAATGAGGAATGTTTACCCAGCAACTGTTGGCTTATGTATAAATGTCATGAGTTTATGAGAAGTTGTCTTTTCTGCAGGTTGACCTATATGTCTGCTTGTTCTGTGGTCGAGGAAACAATGAGGACAAATTGCTGCTATGTGATGGGTGTGATGACAGCTACCACACTTTTTGCTTAATACCCCCTTTGCCTGATGTTCCCAAGGGTGACTGGAGATGCCCAAAATGTGTTGCTGAGGTACAGTTTTTTGGCATACCTTTTGGAAGTACTGGGGTGGCAAAGAAGGTTCATGCCTTCTTCGTTAGGTTGCCTGCCCCTGATGTAGATAATGGGTTGGATCCATCTTTAGGCGCCTGCAACTTGACTGGTGGAAGCAGAGTGCCCCGCCCCTGCTCCTCATGGCAGCCCCCACAAATGCTTTCCAGAAACCCTACTAATAGGGAAGGCTGGAGGGAGGGAGGAGGGACGCCTGAAAATAGGGTGGAGGAATCTTCCATGAACAGAGCTCCACTCACGGAAGTTGCCTCCACCTGCTTTTTGGAACACTGCCTTCCCCCTGTGCCAGCAGCCCACCCTATTCAGCAGGGTCCCCCGACCCCCTGTGTAGCATTTTGGAGGGCTTCCATGAGGAGGGGCAGGGAGCTCTGCTTCCACCAGCCAAGTCGCAGCCACCTGAAGCTGGATCCAACCCTCTGTATGCATATACAGGAAGCCACAGTCAATTGTGGCTTACTGGAGGAAGTGCAATTGTCATATGTGGCACTTGATGCATCATGATTTTCGTGCTTTTGTCTATCTGAACTGGGTTTCTACAGTGGCATTTTATAATGTTTGGAGAAGTCTTAATTCCAAGACACAGCTGAGCAAGCTGTTGCCGGAGCACTTACCTTTGCTGAGCGTAGCTGCCAAGGTGACTAAGGGAGCTGTGGAACCTGCTCCCATGTGGGCCGAGCTCCAGATTTTTGTCTCCATTCCAGGCTCACAGATCAGATGTTCACAGCTTGCTTCACTATCTTGTCTTTCTCTCCCCATCTGTAATGTATTGCAGCAGGTGCAGGGACTCAGTATTTTGGGAAGCAAGTCCACCTAGGTGCCATCTCTGCTAAATGTGCTTGTTGGCCTGACTCGCTTAATTGCCTTGCTACATTTGCTTAATCTGGAGAAAGTTTAAAAAGCTTAATGTTTTCTTATACTTGGTCAGGTAAAGTGACTTAGAGTATCCTGCAGAAAGGGATTGAACTGCTTACCTTCATTGGTCATAATAAATGATATTTCTCCCCGCCCCTAGGAATGTAACAAACCACGTGAAGCCTTTGGATTTGAACAGGCTGTTCGAGAGTACACCCTCCAGAGCTTTGGTGAGATGGCAGATAATTTCAAGTCTGATTATTTCAACATGCCAGTTCATGTAAGTATGTAATTGCTGACGCTTACACGTGTGTGTGTGTGTGTGTGTGAGAGAGAGAGAGAGAGAGAGATCTACTTGTTCTAAAATGTTTAGTGTGATTTAAGATTGTGATAGAGTCACAGTGTTCTCACTAGGAGCCTGAAATTCTGCAACTGGTGAAAACTGGTGCACACAACTTGAGTATTTAACCACTGGTATAGTTTCACAACTTTGCTTTTAGATGTATTTTTGCTGAACTTAGAATTGTGTTTACTTTTATAGAGTTTGTGAAAGAAGGGTTGGGGCTCACGGAACAATAATGGGGCACAGCCTGCACAGGTCTTTAGGGGCCAGACATTTGTGCCAGGGAAGCTCTTTTCTTCTCTGCACCCATATGGAATAAAATTGCATTTCAAAATTAAAGGAAAAACAGAAGTAGTATAGGTGTCAAACTATTTCATAGTAAAATTGGCTTTTATTGTGGCAGCATTAGGCGTTGGAGTTGGACTTGGAGTTCAGTTTTGTAAAACATGTGCAGGCGTTGGTTGGTGACAGCCATTAACCATCCAGCCTAGAGTTGTCTACTTTGACTGGCAGGGTTCTCTCCATCTTCCCCATCTTTCTCTCCATCTTTAAGTAATCTTAGTGACTTAAGATTCTCTAGCTAGAGCAGAGTTCCCCAACCTGGTCCCCTTCATGTGTTTTGGGCTACAAGATTCCCATCCGCTCCAGCCAGTATGACCAATGGTCAGGAATAAAGGGAGTTGTAGTCCAAAACATCTGCAGGACACCAGGTTGGGGAAGGCTCGTAGATTGTCAAGCGTCTTTTTTTCTGTTCTCTGCTCATTGGTGGAATCAAATTTTTTTTAGGTATGTATGAGAATTTCGTTCCACTTGCGCCAATGTGCATTAGCACTAATTTGAACTTGTGCTAATGTGCATTAGAGCTAATGCACATTCATGCAGATACCCCCCAAAAGTTTTTTTTTAAAAAGTCTGTGGAATCTGCGTGATTTTGAAAAAGCTGTTTCGCTGCAGAATCTGCAGGTCAGATTCATAGAAATCCGAACTCATTTGAATCTGTTGCGGATTTCTGCAACATCCTTACCAGGGGCTGAACTTGTGGCCTTCCATGTACAAAACATACGTTCTACTACTGAACTGCATCTTTTCATTTGTTTTCCTCCAACACTGTTCATTATTTTCATTGATTTGGCCCTAGTGAAGCTGTACTTACTAAAGGCGGGTGAGGATTGGTATTCATGTGTTGACTATCTTTTCATATACAGGAGACATGGTTTTTTTGAATTCAGGTTGAGTCTTGTCAGAACTTCATAAAATTTTATTTTAGTTTTTTAATGGTATTTATATGCTGCCCTAAAACTGAATTCTCGGGGTGGCTCACACAATAAAAATAGGTTAAAGACAGTAAACATAATAAAAACCTAAAATGCCTGGTAGAAGAGAAATGTCTTTGCCTGGCACTGAAAAGATAAGTGTGGGTGCCAGGCATGCCTCCTTAGGGAGGGCATTCCAGAAATGGGGTGCCAAAACTGAGAAGGCACTCTCTTGTAGCCAGCTGCCTAACTTCATTTGGCAGAAGCACCCAGAGGAGGGCCTTTGAATATGACCCATGGGTCCAGGCAGGTGCATGTGGGGGGTACATTAAAAATTTGAGTTTGGCCACCCTTGCAAAAATTCCTAAGGTGATGATTGCTTGTCCTAGTTCCCAGCTATCTACCTTACTGTCGGTTGCTACTGTCTCTTGTGGACCCTGAGCTGAAGTGAAGACAATGGCAGTAGATCTCTGTGCTTGTCCTCTCTGTTGCTGCAGGAACACTAGCACAGTGATGGATTCTTACCTGCCCACTTCGTTCAGATGTATATGCATTTGGGCAAAGTGGCAGCATCTAAGTACTATGTTGGACTGCTTGTGCATTTGTTTGCTCATGCACACCCAAACCACCCCTACTTCTCTGCACATAGAGAACTAGCATGTCAGGGAGAGGGGGAGCATTCATGCATGATTTCCTCCCACCTCCTGTCTGAATGTTACACTTTAGGGAAAAATCAGCTCCACATGACACTAGTTTTCCTCCCATACCCATACCAAGGCGTAAAATGAACATCCAAGTCCTTCAAGATCCTATTAAGCAAACTCGTCTTCAATCACTTCTTAAGGAACATCTACCTACGGAACCTCCTGACAACATTGAGGACCATTGGTCTAAGCTGAAAACCTCCATTACTGCAGCTTGTGAACAAACTATTGGATATGAAACTAAGAAACATCAGGATTGGTTTGATGAAAATGACAATGAGATTAAATATATAATTGACCAAAAAAGGAAAGC
Source organism: Shinisaurus crocodilurus (assembly GCA_021292165.1). NCBI lineage: Eukaryota > Metazoa > Chordata > Lepidosauria > Squamata > Shinisauridae > Shinisaurus > Shinisaurus crocodilurus. Next base: position 271,385,007 of record CM037879.1, on the reverse strand, counting down.
CTTCCAAATATGGCAAAATGATATTAACTACGCTGCCAAGAAAAAAATCTACGCTAGCGCAAAGGCTGAGGTCCAAAGAAGAACAAGAGAACTTAAGAACGCTTGGTGGAAAAAGAAAGCTGAAGAAATTCAACAACTTGCAGAATCTCATGATGCACGGGGCTTTTTTAAGGCCACAAGGGCCATTTATGGACCAAAAACCTATGGTACAAACCCTTTACAATCAAAAGATGGCACCAAACTCTTAAAAGACAAAGAGTCTATTGCACTGCGTTGGAAAGAGCATTATTATGACCTTTTAAATCGTAAATCTAAGGTGGATAATGAGATTTTTTCACAAATCCCGCAAAAACAAATTAAAGAGGAACTTGCAATACTCCCCACTTTGGATGAAGTAAATAAAGCCATTAATCAAATGAAGAACAACAAAGCTAGTGGACCAGATGGGATTCCTGCTGAAATCTTTAAAGAAGGGGGCCCCGAACTTGTACAACATCTTCATAAACTCATCGAAAAAATCTGGATAAGAGAAGAGATCCCAGAAGACTTCAGGGATGCCATAATTATCACCCTCTTTAAGAAGGGTGATAGAACAGACTGTGGAAACTATCGGGGCATTTCTCTCTTAGCAACCGCAGGTAAAATATTTGCTAGGATTCTCGCAAACCGTCTTCTATCTATTTCAGAAGAGATCCTCCCTGAAACTCAATATGGTTTCCGCCCCTCTAGAGGGACAGTAGACATGATTTTTACTGCACGTCAGCTCCAAGAAAAATGCCGGGAGCAAAATCAACCCCTTTATATGGCATTTATCGATCTGGCTAAGGCCTTTGATACTGTAGACCGTACAGCTCTCTGGACTATCCTTATGAAAATTGGATGCCCCAATAAATTTGTGAATATCTTGCGACTTCTCCATGACAACATGACGGCAACGGTTTTGGACAACAACGGCTCTCATGGTGCTCCATTTAAAGTGGGATCAGGTGTTAAACAGGGATGTGTTATCGCCCCAACATTATTTGCCATTTTCATCGCCATGGTTTTACATCTTGTCAAGGGGAAACTTCCCACCGGTGTGGGAATTATATATCGAACAGATGGAAAGCTTTTTAATCTCAGCAGGCTGAAAGCAAAAAGTAAGGTAATTACAACCTCTGTTGTGGAACTTCAGTATACTGATGATAATGTGGTCTCCGCACATTCAGAGGACGATCTCCAAACTATCCTAAATGCTTTTGCAGAAGCATACGAAAAACTTGGTCTCTCACTTAACATCAAAAAAACCAAAGTGCTTCATCAGCAAGTGCAAGCCAACCCTTTGGTGATGCCATCTATCCAGCTTGGCGGGACAATACTGGAAAATGTCGATCATTTTCTCTATCTTGGCAGCTATCTTTCTGTTACAGCTAACATCGACAGTGAAATCCAGCATCGTCTGAGCTCCGCAAGTGCCGCATTTTCTCGAATGAAACATAGAGTGTTCGAGGATCGGGATATTTGTAAGAAGACCAAAACACTGGTTTATGAAGCCATTGTATTACCAACTTTATTGTATGCCTGCGAAACATGGACTATCTATAAACGTCACTTCCACCTCCTTGAAAGGTTTCATCAACGTTGCCTCCGGAAAATCCTGCAAATTACTTGGGAAGATAGGTGAACAAATGTCAGTGTACTGGAAGAAGCAAAGACTACTAGCATTGAAAAAATGATCCTTCAACGCCAACTTCAGTGGACCGGTCATGTTGTTCGAATGCCTGACTGCCGCCTCCCAAAGCAGTTACTTTACTCCCAACTCAAGGATGGAAAGCGGAATATCGGTGGTCAATATAAGAGGTTTAAAGATGTTCATAAGGCTAATCTAAAAAAATGCAATATAAACATCGAAAACTGGGAAGCTCTGGCCCATGAACGATCTAAATGGAGGTTGGCCTTTCACAAAGGTTCCATGGACTTTGAAGAAGCCCGAGTGCAAGGTGAAAGGGAGAAACGTGCTAAGCGAAAAGCACGTCAAATGAATCCTTTACAGCACCATCTTCTATCTGGTAACCTGTGTCCTCACTGTGGGAAGCTGTGTGGATCTAGAATTGGCCTCCACAGTCACTTACGGACCCATCGCTAGAGTCTACACAATCTTCTTTAGAATTTCCTCATTTTATCCCGGAAGACAATCTTACTCGGTCACGAGTGATCGCCTGATGATGATGATGATGATGACCAGGCACACAAACTATGCTTTAAAATTTACTTTACCTTCTGTGGAAAACTCAACATTGCATTCCTTACATTTTCTTTTCTTTACCATGGATATTATTCCTACAAAATTAGCACATTTAACATATGCAATTTAAATGTGATTTGGGGGAAGCATTTAAAATCTGTGAGGTTATAAGTGTTGCTGTGTACCATTTACATGTAGCTTGCTAGTTTCAGAGTCCTTTTTATGCTCTTACCTCTTATGTTTTCAGATGGTTCCTACTGAGTTGGTGGAGAAGGAGTTTTGGCGACTAGTCAGCAGCATTGAGGAGGATGTAATTGTTGAGTATGGAGCTGACATTTCATCCAAGGACTTTGGAAGTGGCTTCCCTATAAAGGATGGCAGGCGAAAACTAATGCCGGAAGAAGAGGTGTGGCTAGGATACAGTCTGCATGTGGTTCTGCATACCAGAAAGTTAGCTCTTAGTGTGTTTAGGATCAGTGTATTTGGGCTATTTCTGTATTGAGAAAGGCCATAGATTTAACATATGGCTTAACGTTCTTCCTCATATTTACTGGCTATAATCAGGCCTGGTGCCGGCACCTGGCATTGTGGGACAAATGCTGGCACCTTGGCAGGGCCCATGACCACTAGTACCTTAGTTGGGTTAAAAGCAGGGGTGGGGGAGAAGTTTTAGGGGAGTGTGACTGCAAGGGAAGGGTTAAGCACTCCCTTTCCTCTCATTCCTCCTCCTCAAGGCACTTTTTAATGGAGAAAGGACTTTTGTTATACATGGCTGCAGTGTAACATGTAGTTTGCTCGTGGAACTTATCTTAGCAGTGCCTCTTATCTAGTTAGAAAATTTGAACTTGAAGTAGTGTCTGCAAAACCATAGGTACCAATTCTTTCCCGCAAAACCAAAGGTGAGAGAAATGGAAGGAATGTGTGTGTTCTGATACATGTGTAAAACATGTCTACATGGGTTAAGAAAGCATTATAACCAAGCTTGCAAAATGCCTGTTATGTCATGTGGTATGGGGAGGTTTGACTTCTGTATTAGGACACATAACTCCTACCTCCCAAGTGATGCCTGTAAGTGAAAGCTGGGCCAGCCTCTGTTGGACATGGAGGACAGGTTTTGCCCTCAGTGCAGTATATTCTCCATCTACTCCCAACAAGACTTTTGAACAGTAGATGAAACATCTGCGGAGGTGAATTGTGCCCAGGCATACTCTGTGCCTGAGTGTGTCAACATTATTACCTGGCTAGAAAGGTAGTGTAAAAGATTAGCACTTGTATAGTATTAATGTGCATTAATGGCCTTCTGGCCACTTCTTTTACAAACTTTCTTCTTTCTGTTGGAAGGAGTATGCCCTTTCCGGCTGGAACCTCAACAATATGCCAGTACTGGAACAATCTGTCCTTGCTCACATCAATGCTGATATTTCTGGCATGAAGGTGCCCTGGCTTTATGTGGGGATGTGCTTCTCCTCTTTCTGCTGGCACATTGAGGATCACTGGAGCTATTCCATCAACTATCTTCATTGGTATGGCCTCTTGCTGCATAGGTGATGTGTGTATGCCTGTCCAGGATGATGATGATAGTGCCATTCTTATCTGCTCAGATTTAATCTTTTCTAGGATAGTACATGTTTGCTCAGGGCAGAAGAACATTAAGTAAAACTGTTAATGTCCTGTAAGAAAAGAAGGCATTAATAAGAGCTGTAGGTACATCTCTAAACTGGAAAGTATTTCAAATATATGGGGAGTAGCAGGATAATGTCTATGGACGTTTTCAGATTATCACTGAACAAGCACTGTATTGCTTGTTATCTGCCATGTTTCTATAATTTTGTTAATAGTACATGATTAAATGTGGACAACTACTTGCCTCTCTAGTCCTGATGGTCATGCTGGAAGCTTATGTACAAGTTGCTCTTCCTTGTATCTTTCCAGTTCAGTTGATTCTTGGCAAAGTCCCAATACAGGCAGTCCCCAAGTTACGTACGAGATCCATTCTTAGATCTGTCTTTAAGTCGAATTTGTATGTAAGTCGGAACAGGTACATACGGTTCTTATTAAGTGTCACTTAGTCAAATGTTTGTCTTAGTATAGTATTTATTTTACCTTTCTGTGCATATAAAACACTTAAGAAACACTTCCAAATACAATAAAACATCTTAAACATAGCATACAGTACAGTATATAATAATACTGTATTAGTGTAATAATAATAACAATATTATTATTATACTGTATAATACTATTACTGCATTATTATTATTACTGTATTACATATGGTACTGTACTGTACAAAAACTAAAGAAACATTTCTTAAAACAGTTTAGATGGGGGGGGAGTCAGGGTTTGATTCTGCTGCTGGAGAATGGGGTATTTGTTTTGTTTTTTTCAGATCAGGTTAGGCTACACTCCCTGGGATCCCTTTTGTTTCTGGGAGCGGGGTGGTGGTTTATTTCTGAGTAGACGGATAAAGTGTTGCTTGCAGTAATTGTCATTTTTTGTAAAAACACACACACACACACACACACACACACACACACCACTGTGTGACTTAAAGGCAAGATCTCACTCGAAGCCAACAACAGGGAAGATCGGAATCACAGAAATCCTCTGGAAAGTTAATCCTTTCTGATGGAAGGGGCTTGGGATGCTGCCGTCGCTGCTGGTTCTCTTGAATCACTCCCCCCACTCGCCCTTTCCCCCTTCCAAGCTTGACCATCTCCTGCTGCAAAAGGTTGGCTCCGATGAGTCTCTCGGTTTAATTTCCCCCTCTCCCCTTCCCCCTCACTGGTTCCAGGGCAGGCGTGAGCCTTCAGAGCTGCTGCAGCAGAAATTGGCGGGAAGTTGCACTCTCGCCAAAGGAGATGAGAAAGAAGTGGCGGCGGCGGTGGCAGCAGCACGAGCCTCCCAGTGCCACCACGCGAGAGAGAGTGAAGGAGGGAGAGACATGTTTCGCTTGTGGCTTTCCACCTCACCTGCTCCCCCCCCCCCACGCTTAAAGTTTGCCCTGCTCTTCCAGTGACAGGCGCTGCGTTCCTATGGTCAAGCGTGTGCATGCCTGCCTAGGGCCACAGAGGGAGCTCCCTCTCCGAGCCTGATCTGTTCTTAAGTATGCGTCATCCGTAAGTCAGACGTTCGTAACTCGAGGACTGCCTGTATTGTTTCTAGAAGAGTGGGCCTGTATTTCTAGATTAGGGTTGAGGAGGTTCATAGTGTGTGCCTTATGCTAGAATTGCTTTCAGCTGGGTAATGGATTATCTGCTCTGCTAGGGGAGAGCCAAAGACATGGTATGGAGTGCCCTCTCATGCAGCTGAACAACTGGAGGAAGTGATGCGAGAGCTAGCCCCTGAGCTGTTTGAGACACAGCCTGATCTTTTGCACCAGCTGGTGACCATCATGAACCCCAATATACTTATGGAGCATGGTGTGCCTGTAAGTAGTGCAGAATCTTTATCTGCTCATAGGCTCTTTGTTTTGTGTTATGTAGAATGACTTGGAATAGCATTTTAAATATTCTAGTTGCGTTTCAGTCCAACTTCAAGCCCCTGTTATGGAATGGAGACTGCCTTGGTAGGTCTGGTGAACCACTTGCACCAGGAACTGGACAAGGAATGTATCCCAGTTGGTTTCACTGGACCTCTCAGTGGCTTTCAATAATATTGTCCATGGTATCCTCCTGGCCCACCTGGCTGGGATGGGACTTGGAGGCACTATTTTGTGTTGGTTCCAGTCCTCTTTATTGGTTCCAGTCCTCTTTAGAAAGGCAGTTTCTGCTGCGCCTTAGACAGTGGCCTGTGATGTCCCGCAAGGTTTCATCTTGTCTTCCATACTGTTTAACATCTACATGAAACTCCTGTGAGAAGTCATCCAGGAATTTGGAGTGAACTGTCACCAATATGCTGATGCCTAATTCTCTAGCAAGAGGTACTAAATTGATGCCTGAGTTGGCAATGGACTGAGTGGGGGCAAGCAAATTGAAGCTTAATCCAGATAAAGACAGAGGTGCTCTTGGTTAGTAGAACTGCCCATCTGAAAATAGAAGTTCAGTCTATCCTTGAGGTTGCTCTCCCATTGAAAATTTTGGTTTGCAACTTGGAGGTCCTCCTGAATTTGACTTGGCTCCTGGATACTCCTAGCAGCCATCGCCAGTAGTGTTTTTGCTCAGCTTCACCTGTTCTTGGAGAAGATAGATCTGACTATGGTGTCACATGCCTTACTTACATTGAGCTTGAATTACCACAATGTGCTGTACATGGGGCTGCCTTTGCAAAAATGTGGCAACTAGAACTTTGACTAGAGCTGGTTGTGGGGATCCTCTTTTGTTACAGTTTCACTGGACTTCTGGTCCATTTCCAGCCCCAGTTCAAAGTGCTGGTCATTTGCCTTTAAAGTCCTAAACAGCTTGTAATCAGGATAACTTAAAGGAACTATAATGCTTCATATGAGCTTGCCTGCTCATTAAGGACTGGAGAGAGACTCTTCACATCTTGTTAACATTTGATTGGAGTTGTGGGGAGATATTTCTCTGTAGCTGTTCCTAGACTTTGGAACTCCCTTCCTTGGGAGGCCTGCCTTTCCTCCACTTTGATGTGTTTTCTCTGTCTTGGGAAGGCCTTCCTTTTTCGGCAGGCATTTGGTCTGCCCACTTGATGTTAGTGTTAACTGATTCGCTGGATAATGAATTTTGTCACGTTTATCTGCTGTACTTCCGTTGTCTTAAATGAGTTTTTCTGTAAATTTTTTGTTAAAGATCTTTTAGCCACCCTTAATATTTTTTAAATGGAAAGGCCAGATAAAAATATTTTAAATAAATTATTATGGCTGTGGTGTTTGCTTTCAATTTCAGCCTTGCAGCTGTGTAGCTTTTTGTCTTGACTTTCCCAGCATGTCTACATAGAACTTGGAGTGTCTTTCGTATTAATCTTCAGCTGCTGTAATGAAGATGATACTTTATTTATAAATTGCCTCAAGAATTAAGCACTGTGCAAAAAATTGCCTTGTTAAAACGACTAGAATGCTTTAATTGAAACCAGGAAACATATTTAAGTTATCAAAATAATCATTACTGGTGCATACTTCGTTACATGTCACTTTGATCTTTACACTTTGTATAAACTTGACCACAGTTTGGAAGAAACAAGTGTTGCTGACCCATTAAGTAGCAGCTGATTCTGTTTTCTATTATTCTATCAATACTTTCTCCATTCTTTCTCCTTACAAAGCAGTGCATACTACGTTCCAAAACTTTAACCTTTATGAAGGGATAAGTGAATTCACTTCCAGATAATGGAAAGATATTTCTTTGAGGATTCACAGCATGATGTGACTCAAAGCACTTGTGTTTTTTTTTTTAATGTTTTGAGGTTTTAAAACAAACCTCTTTTACTGCTCATAGCAGTTGAAATGGTTGCCAGTTGAATGGACTCCACGAAGTGCTTGGGGAAGTGTGAAAAAAGGTGACGCATGAATTAGCAGCTATCGCAACTCATTTTCATGTTCACATCTGAAATACTAGTGTTGTGTGAAAATGGTACTTCCCTGAATCTCTCACTGTCTCATTTCTAGGTGTACCGGACCAATCAGTGCGCTGGCGAGTTTGTTGTGACTTTTCCACGTGCCTATCACTCTGGGTTTAATCAAGGCTACAATTTTGCTGAAGCTGTGAACTTCTGCACTGCTGACTGGGTCTGTATACACCTTACATAACCTAATTTATAGCTTGTAACATCTGGACAGTGATATTGTATATTGCACTGCCTGGTACCAATATAGTAAAGGGCAGCTAGGTAGTATCCATCTGCAAAGTATTATTATTATTTAGGTTAAACTTTAAGGTATGGTTTTGCCTACCTTGGGCCAGTATTGGTCGCCTTGGTGGATGATATGAGGAGGGCTTTGGACAGGGGCGAATGCTCTTTTCTAGTCCTCCTCGATCTCTCAGCGGCTTTTGATACCGTTGACCATGGTATCCTCCTGGACTGTCTGGAGGAGGTTGGGCATGGGAGGCACTGTATTGCAGTGGTTCCGGTCCTTCCTCTCTGGAAGGTACCAGAGGGTGGTTCTCAGGGAGGAGGCTTCGGACCCTCGGCCGCTCACTTGTGGGGTGCCGCAGGGTTCCATCCTCTCCCCAATGTTATTTAACATCTACCTAAAGCTGCTGGGAGCTATCATCAGGAGGTTTGGGGTGTGCTGTCATCAATATGCAGATGACACGCAGCTCTACCTCTCCAAGTCCTCACTGAGGTTGGCTGTTGAGACCCTGTCCAAGTGCCTGGAGTCAGTAGGTGGCTGGATGGGAAGCAACATGCTGAGGCTGAACCCCAACAAGACCGAGGTACTTCTGATGGGACACGGCGGCTCACCTGGTTAAAGGCAGCTGCTGGCCGAGATCACATCACGCCAGTGCTCAAGGAGTTTCACTGGCTACCAGGTGCTTGCTGGGCTGAATTCGAGGTGTTGGTTTTGACCTTTAAAACCCTATACGGCTCCGGCCCAGTTTATCTCAAGGAGCACCTCCAGCAACATCAAGTAGGCCGCTCAACAAGGTCTGCCACGGACGGCCTTCTCCTTGTCCCATCAGCCGGCGCAGCCAGGCTGGTGGGGACTAGAAGAGGGCCTTTTCTGTGGCAGCCCCCAAGTTATGGAACTCCCTCCCCAGTGACCTTCGTCATGCCCCCTCCTTGATGAACTTCCGCCGGGCTTTAAAAACATGGCTTTTCAGGCGGGAATATGGGGTGGGTTAGGATTTTTTTATTTTTAAAAAACTCTTACATTGTTTTAATGGTGTTTTATTGTATTTTATCTTGACTGTACATCGCCCAGGGTGGCCGGGTGACCAGCCAGATGGGCGATTTAAAAAGATGATGATGATGATGATGATGATGATGATGATGATGATGATGGGTTCTGGCAGTTTTGCTATTTGCTAAGGTTTTGGCAACCCCCCTGTTCTCATCTTGCTTGTTGCCATTAGTATGGGGGCAGGCAACCTACTATAATAATCCTTTGGCCCTTTGGAGTACAAAGATTGCTGTACTCTCATTTTATTCATGTTCACCCACATCAAGCTCCTTGTATAATTTGCACATAATAAACTGTACTATATACTCCACTGTATTATGATAATAAGCATTATAGAAGTCCAAAAGAAGGTTCTTTATCCAGTCTAGATGTGACTTGAAGCCTTGCAAAATTTCCAGAAGTTCTGAGGTGCTGTTTGTGAGTGCAGGGTGGGCGAGGTTGTCCTTTTTTTGGAAATTAAACCCTAGACATTTGGGGAGAAACTGAAACCTGTTCAGTACTGACTTATCAAGTCTAAACTTTATTTACCACTCTTAAGAATATGAAACAGATTATGTATGGAGTAGCTGTTATATCAATATCAAGTACAGTTTCTGCTGTGAAGTAAAAAACAGTATTCATCATGATCATCATCATCATCATCATCATCATCATCATCATCTGTATCCTGCCTTTCTCCCAACACTGGGACCCATTCAATATACATTCAACAGTAATTCAAAATATACACAGAAGATGAACTCTAAACTACTGCATCCTAAAATGCAGTCAGTATATATTTTTGTAGTTGGCAAATGGGATGAAATAAAAGCTGAAAATAGGAAAACAACATCATTGCAAACAAGAAGCAAGGTTACATCATTTAAGCTTAGCAATAATGTTGACCTCCATGTTATCATGCAGAAACAGAAGAAGCTTACTTTGTATAGAACCGGAGCTCAGAAATAAATATTGCTATAATGCAATTGATGAATTAATTACTGATCATTCTGATTTTTTTTTTCTTTTGAGTGGGCAGAACTTTTTTCCAGATTTGTCCAGGTCATTTGATCCCTGAAATCACCATACCTGTTTTTATTATTCTGGTATTTACTGTTGACAGCGTATTAGGTGCTATGCACTAAGATAATGCTGTTTCTCCGCACATTGACAGATGTTGATTGTATCTCCAAACTATCCTAAATGCTTTTGCAGAAGCATACGAAAAACTTGGTCTCTCACTTAACATCAAAAAGACCAAAGTGCTTCATCAGCAAGTGCAAGCCAATCCTTTGGTGATGCCATCTATCCAGCTTGGCGGGACAATACTGGAAAATGTCGATCATTTTCTCTATCTTGGCAGCTATCTTTCTGTTACAGCTAACATCGACAGTGAAATCCAGCATCGTCTGAGCTCCGCAAGTGCCACATTTTCTCGAATGAAACATAGAGTGTTCGAGGATCGGGATATTTGTAAGAAGACCAAAACACTGGTTTATGAAGCCATTGTATTACCAACTTTATTGTATGCCTGCGAAACATGGACTATCTATAAACGTCACTTCCACCTCCTTGAAAGGTTTCATCAACGTTGCCTCCGGAAAATCCTGCAAATTACTTGGGAAGATAGGCGAACAAATGTCAGTGTACTGGAAGAAGCAAAGACTACTAGCATTGAAAAAATGATCCTTCAACGCCAACTTCAGTGGACCGGTCATGTTGTTCGAATGCCTGACTGCCGTCTCCCAAAGCAGTTACTTTACTCCCAACTCAAGGATGGAAAGCGGAATATCGGTGGTCAATATAAGAGGTTTAAAGATGTTCATAAGGCTAATCTAAAAAAATGCAATATAAACATCGAAAACTGGGAAGCTCTGGCCCATGAACGATCTAAATGGAGGTTGGCCTTTCACAAAGGTTCCATGGACTTTGAAGAAGCTCGAGTGCAAGGAGAAAGGGAGAAACGTGCTAAGCGAAAAGCACGTCAAATGAATCCTTTACAGGACCATCTTCTATCTGGTAACCTGTGTCCTCACTGTGGGAAGCTGTGTGGATCTAGAATTGGCCTCCACAGTCACTTACGGACCCATCGCTAGAGTCTACACAATCTTCTTTAGAATTTCCTCCTTTTATCCCGGAAGACAATCTTACTCGGTCACGAGTGATCGCCTGATGATGATGATGATGATAAATTGAATAAATAATAAATAATATACAACATTTGCTGTATAAATCTTACTCTGTAGACCAACATGGTACCACTATATGCCTTTATTAAAATGTAACAAAGAATTAAAGGTGACACAAAATTGAGCAGATGTCCTTTGTTTCCATGTCTTTAGCTTCTTTCATGTGGGATGTTGTTACTTCCTATTTCTTTGGATTGGGCTTTCCAGGTACTATAAGGAGTTGGTATCTCTAGGGAAGCTTATTTTCAGGCCTCATTTTTTGTTGTTGCTTTTATCCTGTTGTTTTTATCTCTCTTTGTTTTTAACTAATGTTATAGTTGGCTCGGGGTTTCTGGGGGAGAGGCTCATTTCAAATAGGCTATTTGAGACTACTTTTTCTTAGCGTGAAACGATGCCCTTGGGATCCAAGAACTTGCAGAACCAATTCCCTCATCTTTTTTCTCAAGTAGACTCCAAAGCTTTTCACTTACGCATGATCTCTGGAGACCCTACCACTGGATACTGTGACACACTTAATTCCTATAGTAATTGCGTACATCTTTTAATGAGACTATTTTAACCTGTTTTTCTCCTCTTCTTCTGACCTCCAGCATGGACGTCCAAGAGGAGGAGATAGTTAGGCAGGCTCCTGTGACATAATTCTAAATAAAAAATTATTTGTGTTTCTAGCTTCCAATAGGACGGCAGTGTGTAAATCATTACCGGCGACTGAGGCGTCACTGTGTGTTCTCTCACGAGGAGCTAATCTTCAAGATGGCTGCAGATCCTGAGTGCTTGGATGTTGGGCTAGCTGCCATGGTCTGCAAGGAAATGACTCTCATGACAGAAGAGGAGACACGCTTAAGGGAGTCTGTTGTACAGATGGTGAGTTCAGGGAGACTCTGCAGCTTTCCACACTTTTTTGGCCGAGCAAAGATAATGTGTAAAGCCTTAGATATAACTTTCTTTTCTTTTCTTTTTTGCATCAGGGGGTGCTGATGTCAGAGGAGGAAGTGTTTGAGCTGGTTCCAGATGATGAGCGTCAGTGTGCAGCCTGTAGGACCACATGTTTCTTGTCTGCTCTTACATGCTCCTGTAACCCTGAGCGCCTTGTATGCTTATATCACCCAAATGATTTGTGTTCATGCTCTATGCAGAAGAAGTGTCTAAGGTACGATTTTCCCAATGGCCCCTACCTATACTGCTGCCTCCTGTACACTTGCTTGCTCTTTTGTAGACTCTCACTAGAACACATTGGGTTAAGGTTATCTGTTAACCACAGACCCAGCATATATTAGTCTGGCAAAATAGAAAGTTATTAATATCTTTCCCTCTTACTTCTACCTCATCTGAAAGTTGCAGTATGCTTGAAAACTCTTCCTCCTTGTTTACCTGCAGGTACCGGTATCCACTAGAGGACTTCCCTTCACTGCTGTATGGAGTGAAAGTCAGAGCACAGTCCTATGATACTTGGGTCAGCAGGGTTACAGAGGCATTGTCTGCTAACCTCAACCACAAGAAAGGTTAGATGCAGCTTTGTTTCCTGTAGGAAGTTGTTAAGGGGAAACCTTGACAACTGGCTGGAAAGCACATATTGGAGATTGGCTTGGGCAAAACCAAATCCTTATACCAGGGGTGCAGAACCTCTGGCCCATGGAGGCTTGTGCTACCTCTGTGGGCCCCACAAGCCTCTCCACAATTCCCATCCTACTGGGGGTTGGGGAAATGGTGGGTAGAAGAATTCCCGGTGTTATCTTTAAATACAAATAGGAGATAACAGTGGAAATTGCCCAGGGAGGAATGTAGGGGAATCCCCACTGTTATCTCTGTTCACAGATTGGAGATAACAGTATGGATTCTGCTTCACTGCATGCAGTCTTTCCGAGTTAAGGAAGCCCTGTGTGGAGTGAAGCCAGCCCAGCTGAGTCCACTTGGCTTCGCCCTAACTGGGAAAGCACACACACAGCAAAGTCTTGTTCCTAGCCAAAGCGCACCCAACACTGACTGGGGAGCAAATGACGGGCAGGCATGGCCATGCCCACATGACATCATACAGCCCATGGAATGCTGGGGGTGCAGTCTGGCCCCCTGCACTATCTTGATTCTGCATCTCTGCCTTAAAACAATATGAAGCACAGGGAAAAACTAAACAAAATACTTTACTAGCACAAACACGTAAACATATAATTAAATCCAACAATATTAGAATTTTTGTTTGGTTCTATTTTAAAGTCAACACATTATTTAACACATGTCTTCATGTCTTTCCAAGTCAGCCTTTTGAAACACATGAAAACAGGCTTCTTCATTTACACAAAGCTTGCCTTTTGAGCATTTCCTGGGCTTGTGGCAATAGCTTGTGATATGGCACATAGAAGGGCTGCTGTTTGGGGCACGGTCACACAAAGATACATGTTGCATATTTTTAGTATTGCATATTTTTCTACATTATGGCTCCTGCGGAGAGTTCAAAGAGTGCCTTCCGAATAAGATTGAGGGGATGTTGCATTTGGCACAAACCAGCTATCCTTATGAATAATATAGAATAACATTTTTGGAGGGTGTCTAAAATTTTTGCTCCCTTTAATACTGCATGCTTGACTTTTATTTGTTCCTTAAAAAAAATATGGACCAGTTGCCCAGGAATGACTGATCAGCTGCTGCACATTTTATTAGGTGGTAAATACTTTCAGCATTATTTCATAACAGCCCCATGTTTGCAATAGCTATGGTTAATTCAGAACATGTGCAATTTGGCTCTTAAAAACTTGTGGATGGCTATTGCCATGGGGTGTGTTCTGAAAAGGGTTGACTCTTAAATTAAGGATCATTCTGTATAGCATGGTAAAGTGTTATACCGTAATCAGTGCAGGGTGTTTGGTCTTATGTTGGTATGCTTAGCCTTGCAAGAAGTTCTTCTGTTTTGGAGTAGTGATCTGGCAAGCGAGTCAGTCAGGTTTAACTAGTTACTTCATTAGTGGAAGCATTTGATTGCCAGCTTGCCTTTCACCCCTCTGGTCCAAGAGGTTTTGGTGCAGGAAGTAGCTCATAATGAAGTGAGGGTTATGCTATACTATGACAGCTTGAGTATTTTAAATTTACTGTTCTTGTGGTCTAGGGGAAAGTAATTTTCAATGCTTGTGCAAATGACAGCTAATTTGTTGCAGATGTGATTGAGCTGAGAGTGATGTTGGAGGATGCTGAAGACAGGAAATATCCAGAAAATGACCTTTTCCGCAAGCTAAGAGATGCTGTGAAAGAGGCAGAGACTTGTGCTTCAGTCGCCCAACTGCTCCTGAGCAAAAAACAAAAGCACAGGTATCACCAGGAAGGGTGGAAATGGGTGTTTGTTTGTTTTTGTATGAAAATAACTTTAGAGATCAACAACTCAAAAGTGCTGATCCTGTAATCAAAATACATTGTGCATGCTTTGCCAAAATGGACTCTCTTCAATAGGAATATGTGGTGGTAGGTTTGTTGGGTGGTTGTGAAGGGGAAAAATTAATGGAAGGAATGTTTCGAGTTGTTGGTAGAATTGTGAAAGCCTGACTGCTAAAGTGTCTGAAGAAAGTTTGTGCCACAGTGAGAGAATTGGAGAAAAAGGTGCAACCTTTTAAACTTGCCTATGAAAAGTCTTCAGAAACTTAACTGGTTCAAAACATGGCCGGGTGATTACCCAGCAGTCACAATGTTGATCATATTTTGCCTGTGTTGAAAGAACTTCACTGGCTTCCAGTCTGTTTCTGGGTTCAACTAGAAATCCCTAACTGGAATGGGACATGGGTGTCTGAGGAACTGCCTCCTCCTGTATGAACATGCCCATTTGTCAAGATCATTGATGGAGATCCTGCTCTGGGCACCCCACTGTCAGACATTAGGTGGGTGGTTACTGTGGACAGAGTGTCGTGAAATGCCATTGCCAAACATATTCAACTGGTGCTGACAAATGTCTCTTAGGTATGAGGTGAAGCTTTTGGCAGGCTTTAACTCTGATATCTTCTGGATTTTTATATGCTATTCTGTTTGCTCTAATTGTTTTATTTGTGTTTGTAGCTGTATTAAGTTTGGTTTTACTTTACATAGGTTTTGAAATTTTTTGTAAGTCTCCTTGAACATCAGTTTTAATGGAAAAGGCAGGGTATAAATTTTAATAAATGCATGTTGGCTTTCTTATAGT
This sequence comes from Shinisaurus crocodilurus, assembly GCA_021292165.1. NCBI lineage: Eukaryota > Metazoa > Chordata > Lepidosauria > Squamata > Shinisauridae > Shinisaurus > Shinisaurus crocodilurus. The sequence goes on along the minus strand of CM037879.1, from coordinate 271,369,660 downwards.
TCCCATTATAAACAGCATTTTTCAGAAGATGTGGCACAACCTCAAACTCTCCTGCCATGTCTACTTATGAAATAGAGGTGTTATCTTGAGAAATTCACTAATACTTGTTCACTGACTGCAGCTCTCCAGGAGCTGTGTATGGGATTTACAAAGTTCTCTTCTTTCTGTATAGTAGACTGAGCCCAGATAGCGGGAGGACACGGACTAAACTGACCGTGGAAGAACTGAAAGCATTTGTCCAGCAGCTATTTAGTCTTCCCTGTGTCATCAGTCAAGCACGGCAAGTAAAGGTGGGTATCTGGAGAATGCTCTGCATGGATTGAGTTAAGGATCTTTTTAGAACTTGGCTTCCCTGTTTGAAATGAATGTTCCAGAAGTTAATCAATATATATTTGAAACTCCCTAGCAATAATTTCAGGGGCAGCCTACAAATATTGTACACCTGCTGGTTATGTTTAATAGTACACAATATTCTGTTTAGTTCAGGGGTTCTACAAACTATCATAAACCTCCCTAATATTTTTTTAAACCCTATGTTTCCTAGACCCTAGATGTAGCCAAGATAGAATAAAGGCACATTGTTCAACTGGCAGAGCTTGCTCTTCTCCTTGGTTGAGGAGAAAACCGATACCTTCTGTGTTTTCTTTCTTTTCTTTTTTTAGTATCCCGGAAAAGCAAAGAGTGGGCAATAATTAGACTAGTCTTGATTACTTCCATTAATAATAGTCAAGAAAAGTATTTTGAGTGGCGGGGTGAAGGTTTAACACAACACAGATTGGGTCTAGTCAGTTAGGACTCTGCTTGCAAGTCCAGTAAAAGCACACAAGACAGTGTAGTGCTTGTGTCTCTCTTGTCAACTGTCAGAGCCTCCGCAGGACAACTTCCCTTGTAATAAACTGTTCTAGTTTATCTTTTGCTTTACACCAGATGTAATTCTTTACATTAGTGCCTCAATAGTTCTGAACATTTGGCTCATTCTAAATAGACCTAGCTAAACATTCAGGAATCCCTTTGATGTTTGTGGCAGCTGCCATCTCTGTGCTGAATGACCACTTTGTTCCAAATCTTCATTAGAACCTGCTAGATGATGTTGAAGAGTTTCATGACCGTGCTCAGGAGGCCATGATGGATGAAGTCCCAGATTCATCCAAGCTGCAGATGTTGATAGACATGGGCTGCTGGCCTCTATGTGGAACTTCCTGAACTGCCTCGCCTGAAGCAAGAGCTGCAGCAGGCGCGTTGGCTGGATGAAGTGCGGGTGACCCTGTCAGATCCTCAGAGAGTCACCTTGGATGTGATGAAGAAACTGATTGACTCAGGGGTGGGGCTGGCACCACATCATGCAGTGGAGAAGGCTATGGCTGAATTGCAAGAGCTGCTGACGGTTTCTGAGAGGTGGGAAGAGAAAGCCAAAGTCTGCCTCCAAGCACGGTGAGTATTACTGTTCGGTTGCTTTGCTCACTGTGTATGGGACCTCTAATATAAGTCTTGGCCTCCCAGTAGCTCCAAGCCAGCCATAAATAAGCAGGTGCAGCCATTGCATAGATGATGGTGTCTGCCTTGGGCATTTATGGCTAGAAAAGGAAACCAGAATGTTCCCAGTCTTACTCCTATATCTCAAGGAAAATAAGTTGCGGTCTGGCAGCTTCCCATTAACACTGAATTACATCCTGCTAGAGATGTGAAGACCTGTAGAAAAAGGGGGGGGGGACATTCAGGAAAAAGGTTTTCCTTGTTTTTGCTGTGGCCATCTTTCCAATGGAAAAGTAAGAAATTTGGGGGAACACTGAAAAAGAAAAATCATGAACTTTTTTCCCTTATGGAGGAGTGAAATACTTTTTAAGACAAGATTTTACTTGCTGAGAATGTGTAATGACTATTTTTATGTAAGGCAATCTGCAGTGTTAGAGAATGATAATACAATATTGAAAAGTTGAATTACTTCAATGTTATAGTTTAACTCATCTGAATACCTTACTAGTCCTTAATATTGTGACTGCATGAGACTATTTCTGTCTAAATAGAACTGGGTTTACAGCTAAGTCCTGCTGATAGTGATATTCATCACCAGTCTAATAGACTAGGTGTTGCACAAAATTGATGAAGCAGTGTTCCATGCCCTTGGTTTTAAGAGGCTTTGGTGACTTCAGTTACAGGACTCAAGAGTATTGTATTGGCTTGAGTATTGGAACTAGACTGAGGAGACTAGTTGTTTCAAATCCCTAGACTGCCTTGAAACGTACTGGCTGGCCTTGAGCAAGTCACTCTCAGCCTTACCTTTCTTTCAAGGTAGCTGTGAGGGTAAAATAGGATGGCCAGTATGAAGAGTGAGCTGCAAGTGGAATAAATACATGCACTGCCTTGGAGAAAACATTATTCTTGGTGCTGTTTGGGGTGATGGCTGCATGGTACAGTCCTGCCTTACTTAGGGCTTTCATTGATAATGACCAGGATGCAAGAACGTATGACAACCAGGTTGTTTTCTTTTCCTCCACCTCCACCTGTAGGCCTCGACAAAGCATAGCAGCTCTGGAGAGCATTGTCAGTGAAGCAAAGAACATCCCAGCTTACTTGCCCAATGTGCTGGCATTGAGAGAAGCCCTGCAGCGAGCTCGAGACTGGACAGCCAAAGTTGAGGCCATTCAGGTATGGTTAGCTGCAAGAAATACAGCATCTGTAACATGGATCCTTTGAAACAGGCATTTGCTTCCTTCCCTGAAAAAAGCACTACTCCCTAGGTTTTGAAATTTGATCTGTTACCCCTTTTATTTTTGTGTGTGCTTTTTAATTGATCCTGATGCATCCTGCAATGTATTGCAGTGGACTCTTCATAGTATTTATTTTAAGTATTTTTATCTTTCTGTTCCATTTCAATGGAGATGCCCAAGGCAGCTAGCAATCAAAGAATATAGCAATAAAACAACAAAAATGGATAAAATTGCAGCATACTCAGATGTGCTATTGTAGAATTTATTTTCTTTGCATAAAGCAGGGATTTCATTGTCTTGCTGAGGAATGTGTTTAGCTGTGATAGGACTTTACATTCAGTTCTCTGAACTTTTTTAAAATATAAGGGTGGGTAATCAGTGCTGGTGGTAATTGCTGAGTAGGAACATTTTGAACAATGAAGCCCTCTGCCTAATGAACAGGTGTATCCAAAACAAACTCTATTTGGCTCATTCACCATGTTCCTTGTCTTTTAAACCTTGGCTTTCGATGCTGCAATAGGCCTGTGGCTTATGCTGGCTCAGCTTGTCTGAGTGTGGAAAGCTAATCAGGGTCAAGCCTGGTTATTACTTGGATGGGAGACCCCTCCTCTAGTTTCCTGCATTGAGCAGGGGGTTGCACTCATATAGCCTTGTAGGCTCCTTCCAACTCTATGATCTATGAAATCTATGAGCAAAAGTGAAACACTTAGGTACTTTTGTGGAGGTTATTGGGAAGTATATTAAGTTTCTATTTATGCACCTGTGTAAGCTTGCTTGTTCTTAAAATGCAGGGCGTCTTATTGAAGTTATTTGGTACTTAGAGGTGGGAGTTCAGGAATTGTGTGCTTTAAAAAGAACAAAACCAACTTAAAATTATGGGAACTACAAAAATGTGTGTGAGAAATTATTTAATGTGTGTTTTGTTATCGGTGACTGAGTTGGTACAGTAAGGTACTGCTCAGGATCATCTGCACACTAAGGTCATGCTTGGAGGGTCTTCTCCATGTGCCTCAACCCTCTGAGGTCAAGCAAGTTGCTACCAAGGAGAGGGCCTTTTTTGTTGTGGCACCCCACCTTTGGATCACTCTTCCAGGGAGGCATGCCAGGTCTTTCATGTCTTTATGGAGAGGAACCATAGCTCACTCATACAGCACCTGCTTTGCATGCAGAAGGTCCCAGGTTCAGTCTCTGGCCCCTTCAGTTAAAAACATCAGGTAGCAGTTGATGTGAAAGACCTCTTCTTCAGACCCTGCAGAACTACTGCCATTTGCCAGTAGTACTGGACTAGATGGACAAATAATCTGACTCAGGATAAAGCAGTTTCCATTTGTTCCTGTTTCATCTGGGCACCAGGCAAAGATCCTTGTATTTTCCTAGACCTCTTTCTAAACCTTGGTTAAATCGCTTTTATTCTCCTGCTGTGATTTTGTCCTCTTATTACTGTTGTGTTAATGTGTATGTGATTTTATTGTATTTATCCATTTAATTTTAGTAACTGTCCTGGAAGTAGTAATACTGAAGGGCATATTTTTAATTAAGTTAATGCAACACTTGAAATCCAGCTTTGGCTGTAAGTTGGGATAAGTTCAGTTTGCTGTGGTGATGGGAATGTATAGCTGAGCATTATTCTTTACCCCGTAGAATGGAAGCAACTATGCATATCTAGAGCAACTAGAGAATCTCTCTGCAAAAGGCCGCCTGATACCTGTCCGCCTTGATGCTCTGCCACAAGTTGACTCACAGGTAGCAGCAGCCCGTGCATGGAGGGAGCGCACAGGCAGAACATTCCTTAAAAAGAACTCCAGCTACACACTCTTACAGGTTAGTTGTGGACAATCCTGTACCAGGGCCCAGAGAAGCTTTCTTGACATTGCTTTATAAGTGGCAAGTGGGTAATAGGGCTGTTGGGTCCATCTTTCTCTTGTGCCAGGGACTAGTGCAGATGTAATGCTTCCTGATGTCTTAATGCTTCTCTTAGTTAAGAGATTGAGAAGCAGTAAATCTGCACAGGGTTGAAGTGAAAATAGACATTTCAGTACTGTGGAAAGGGGTTGGCTTTAGGAAAGCTTGACTCCTTTGGCTGAAACTGAAATGTTTTCAAAGTTTCAACTTACTAATTAACACAAGTCTTTTAAAAATTAATTTGGGCTGAAGCCTGGTCCCCATGGCAGGTCTTGGCTAGGTCAGTTTTCTAATGAAATTTTGTCTTTCAGAATTTCAAGGCTCTGTAGAACCATTTATATGTCTGATCCTATAACTATTCTACTTTCTGGTTGCAGGTTCTGAGTCCTCGAACTGATATTGGTGTTTATGGCAACAGTAAGAATAGGCGAAAAAGAGTGAAGGAGCTAATAGAGAAGGAGAAAGAAAAGGATCTTGACATGGAGTCCTTGAGTGAACTAGAAGATGGTCTGGAAGAGACCAGGGACACTGCAGCTGTGGTAAGGAACTATAGTGACATTACTGTAGTGTAGTGGCATTGCCTTGTATATTTACCTATTGGTAAGCTATAAGCTTATAATTGCTATTAACCTGGGGCAGGCATTTGAGCCCATTTTAGGTTAGTTAGGTTATTACTGGCTCCCTCCTGCTTTTTGTGGCTCCTTTTAGGAGTGCTTACTGCTGTGGTTACTGCAGTTCTCTGACAGTTCTTTAAAAAACATGGAAATAAACGCAAATTTAATGGTTGGGAAGTAAATGGAAGGGAAATTTGCACACCTGTCATCACCAGTAACCGCAGCAGTAAACACTTATAAAAGGAGCCGCAGAAAGTGGGGGAGCCAATATCTCTCCATTCTGGAGTAGCTGGAGTCTCGGGGAAGTGGGCACTGAGAAGTGTCAGTTCAACACTTAAAACTGACAAGATCATATTGCCAAAGGGGATATTCCCCCCCCCCCGCTTTTGGCGCACCTACTTTTGCTGCTCCCCCCACCCCCCTTTCAGTGCTTTTCAATTGACAACTTGGCAATTGGACCTGGGCAACTTTGTGCAAATTAGCCTATATGCGGTCTTGCCTTGTCAGTTTCTGTGTTTGTTATCTGCTCCACTTCCTTGCTCCCCTTGACAGCTGAAACCTATAAGGAAAGTGACCAGGCAAAACTACACATATCAGACAGCCATAAGAGCACACTTGTGAAAGACTGACAACAACAGCAAAATCAAAACATTACGAACACAGTTGTGTAACTTTCTGGGGCCAATTTTTTTTAAAAGAATATGACTCCATTTGCACATTTTTGGGACTCCAGATTTTTTATTTTTTTTTAAAAGCGGCGAACGAAAAGGGGTAGCAATCGGAGCAGGGAGGGAGAGACAAGATGGGTTCTGCTGTGAAGGACACTGGGATACAGGCAGGAGGATGGAGGGGAGGACAAACCACACTGAGCCTGGTTGCCTGTTGGGCGCATCGTGGCTTGTTCCATGAACAGCTCACACCGCGTAGCTTATTCACAGGGTGGTTTAGCTTCTTGTGCAAACCCGCCCATTAAGTGGGGTTGTCTCTTAACTCCACATCCTGGCCTTTAGGTTGAAACAGTTGAAAGGTGTTTACAGAGGGACTTGATCCAAATCCACTAAAGGATGAAACTGTCACACACCTTATGGTCTCAAGTTTAAAATTGGGAATCTCTGCTTTATTTATCCAGCCTCCAATATAACTAACTGCATGTGTTAATTTTGATCCATGCCTGCTAATTTGACTGTTAATCTCATCTTTTATTAGTTACATTTTACTTTTCATCTCTTCTTCCTTGATAAGTCTTATCTTCCATTTCTGAAAGCCCTATTTGACCATTTGTTAAGTTTGTAACAATTATTGTTGTAAGCATCTACCCTCTAGTTTATTCATATTCAATGTTCACATTTTCATGCTGTGAACATTCAGTAAAGGTTAACCTTTTATCCTGGTCCGGTTTATGAATAATAGCTTATTGGGAAGTAAGGACACACCTGGACCTGGAAGCGCTCACTCAACGCACCACTCTAATTATTAATTTATTTGTGCCTAATGCATCTGAATGATATTATAATAAATATGTGAGAGCTCAACATCTTCCTTGAGGCTCAGGGGGTGTTAAGACCTTTGGTTTCAGGCCTGCTTTAGAACAGAATCTCTTCTGTTTCTTTAGAAGCTGTCATCCTTTTGCAGCACATTCTGCAGCCTAAACTTTGGCCTTGAGTATGAAACAACATTTTCAATATAAATTTGTCTCAATAGGGGTGATCTGCTTTTTACTGCTGCCAATTCCTAAGCACAATTGCATAGGAAATCCCATTACAAAATATGATTGAGGTTTCTCCACACATTAAAAAATTGCTTAGTGCTTTTCAGGGTTGAAAGTGCTTCACATACATTACCTAGTTCATTATGCCTATGATACCCAACTCTTATCTCTTTCCCTGTTCGAGCAAGGAAGCATCCACAATGAGTTATGCACCCACCCACCCCCAGAGCAAGGCAGGGAACACGTGACCAAGCTTTTCGCTAGTCCCTCCATCTGGATCCTCCTCTCTCCAGTTTGTTCCCAGGATAGAGCTTCCAAACAACCTCATTGTTTCTACTATTTCTTTTCCCCCTACCCTTACTGAAATACTCCTTTTTCTTCAACATTTTCTGATACCTCTGTCTTTATTACTTTACCTTTAAAGGTATGTATATATCTCCTCAGCCTGTCTTTGAATTTCTTCCTCTGCTTCTGGGCAACTGCTCGTGTGAGCACAAGAGACTACTAATCAAAAAAGATAGATTGTCAGACATATCTGAATAGTCAAAATTATGGGGTGCAGGAATAAAGAGTGGAAGGTCCAGACCTCCAGTGAAGCAGCTGGGCCACACTCTAACACCCTCTCCCCAGACAACAGCCACAAGGAAAGCTCCCTGAGGCCCTCAGGCTGACATGTTAGCTCTGCCGGAGATGCAAAGGGTAGCTAAAGCTGCACTAAAAACTGCGAGGGATGCGGGTGACCCCCCCGTCTTCTCAGTCCTGCCATTTTGAAAACTGCGAAGCCACATGACCTGAGGAACTCTACTCAGCTGTGGGACTGAGAGCACCAGCAGACCAAGCTGCCGAGTCATGTAAGTCTCAAGAGGACCCAGTGGTGGTGGATTGTCGGAGGGAACAGTCTGATGGAGATGGCGACTTTGAGCCCTTGGCTGTTTCCTGCCATTTTTTGGCTCACAAGCTGAGTGTCCTGCTTCAGTATGCACCTGTATGCCCCTACAGAGGTCTCACGTTACCAGTCAGGCTGAGGTTTTCCTACCAGTTTCCAGCCCTTCCCCAACCAGGGCTCCAAACAAACCAGGAAACCTTGTGTCCAATATACAACAATCAGTTTTAGCTTGTGTTTTCTGTGCATTACCAAAATGCATTAGAAAGCAGATTCATCTCTCCTCTGTCATTTCAGCAAGCATCACACTCTGGGGAGTGTGAGTGCCCTGACCCAAGGGAGGTTACTAAGGGGAAGGCAAAAAATTATACATCCAAGTCTACCAAGCTGACCCATACTGAATCAGACCCACTGGGATCCTTTCAGGACAACATGATCAGATAAAGGAAGAGGAAGAGTGATCTGAGGCGGAAGTGTTCCTCACTTCCACCACTAGAAGCTACTAGATTTTTTTTAACCCTGATGATTTTTTCCCCTTGCTAGTGAAAGCTATGACTGACTTAGACATGAAGGATGCTCCACAGAATTCTGACAAACCAACATGAAAAGGAGCAACCTTTTTCACAGAACCTAAGACTACCACCAGAGAGGTGCCTTTTCTGTCGTCCTTCAAAAGTTGGTCAGGGCAGAATGGGGGGTTCCTCTGCTCTCTTCCAGACACTGCTCCACAAACCATATTTATGAGTCAACAAAGAAAGCCTTCATAAGATGGTGCAGGAGAAAGGTATCAACTACAAGCAGGCAGGCATTAAGGAAGACCCTCGCTTCCTGCAAGAAGGTTTGGAAATGGGGCTGTGAGCTAATGCCCTGCACAGGCAGGTTTCAGCACTAAGTTTGGTCCATTCCCACCACAGCAGCCCAAAACCACTGGGCTTGCATACACGTTAAAAGTTTTCTGAAAGCAGCTACACTACTGAGCCCATTTGCTGTGCACTGGTTCCCAATTTGGAGCCTATAGGTTTTACTCTTGGCTCTTACCAAACCTTCTTGCAAACCTCTCAAATCCTATTTTTCTTAACCTTCTTTTCCAAAAGGTTGCATTCCTGCTAGCAGTTATGTCTGCCAGATGGATCTCAGAACTGGTGGCCCTTTCTGTGAGAGAACCCTTTTCTGTTTTTCATAAGGATTACCTACTACTCTGTCCCTAAAAATTTCTAGCAGTCGAACAGCTGAACTTCACAGATTAGACTCCTTATTTATCTCTTTCAATCCCAGAGCTATGGGATTGAAAATGTCTGGACCAACCCTAGCGCGGTGGATCAAGGCATGTATCACCACATCTTACGAAATCCAGTGAAGCATAGAGCTGTTACTGCCCAGTCTACCCAGGCAGCAGCCCCTTTAGCCACATTCAGCCCAAGCACTCCGATGGTGTAAATATGCAAAGCTGCAGCCTGGTTCAACAACAATACCTTCGTGAAACATTACAAACTGGGTACTTACGATTCAGCAGAGGCAGCTTTCAGGCAGAGTGTGCTGCAGCAGGTGGTCGCAGCCTCTTCCCTCCCATAGTCTGCAGATTGGCTTGTGCACATCCTATCACAGATGCCTCCTTGCTAGAATAGAGAATGCAATGCAACATTGAATACTCAGCATGAAGGTTCCTTCCTGTTCTAAGCCAAGGAGGCATCTACACTATACCCAAAATTTACAGAGGATGAGGTATATGGGATGCTAAATTCCTTAAACGTCTACACACTTCCACCTCTCTAGGGGCGGGATGCTGCTAGAACTGCTTATATCCTTTTCTTCCTCTTTCCTCATTGTAATAAGCACTTATGGCTCCCCAGAGTTATACTGCCTGTTGCTTGGTCATGAAACCAACTGGAGAGAGAAGGAGCCAGTTGGAGGGACTAGGCAAAAGCCTGGTCACATGTTCCCTGCCTAGCCCTGGGTGGTGGTGGTGGTGGTGGTGCATAACCCATCATGGATTCCTCTTTTGCTTAGAACAGGAAGGAACCTTCATGGTGAGTATCCAATGTTCCATTTTCAACTGATACCAAGGAGGCTGTGGAAGGTCCTGATCCATTCCCTGGATGCAGTGAGTTTTGGATGTGGGTGAACAAACTGAGGCTCAGTCCAGACAAGATGGAGGTGTTTTTGGTTAGTAGACATGCCAGTTCATGATTGGGAGTACAACCTGTTCTGGATGCGCTAGCACTTCCTTTAAAGTACCAGGTATGCAGCTTGGGGGTGGGGGTGGGGCTGCTCTTGGATTCAGCACTGCTCTTGGAAGATCAGCTGGCAGTGATAGCCAGGAATGCCTTTGCCCAGCTGCAGGTGGTATCTCTTCCTGGGGAATGTAGATCTGGCCACAGTGGTGCATGCCTTAATTACCTCTTGTCTAGATTACTGTAACATGCTCTACATAAGGATGTCCTTAAAGTGTTTGGAAAGATCAGCTAGCACAAATACGGAAGTCAGATAGTTATCTGGCATGCGTGTTAGACTGTATGACACTGTTCTTGAATTAGCTTCATTGACTTGCAGTTTGTCTCTGAGCTCAATTCAAGGTGCTCGCTTTTACCTATAAAGCCCTAAATGACTTGGAGCGAAGATATCTGAAAGACTGCTTCCTTCCATATAAATCTGCCCATATTCTGCAATCGTAGAGGCCCTGTTATATGTCCCACCACCTAGGGAGATTAGGTTGGTGGATTCTCAAGACGGCCTTTTCTGTAGCAGCACCCCTATTATGGAACTCCTTCCCAAGGGAGGCCAGATTAGCCTCATCTTTAGTATGTTTCATATGGACAGTGAAGACTGTATTATTCCGTCACGCTTTTAATGATTCTTAATGTTATACCCTATCATAATAAAGGTTTCTGCTCCTGTTTTTGTTTGTTTTTATTTACTTGCTTTTATTTTGTGGTGGGGTTTTTTAATTCAAAGTGTACATTTACTTGAGTACCAAGCAAGCAGAGGAGCGAGTCATACATTTAAAAGGACAGGATATGTGGGGTTAGCAGGTGAAATGAGTGTTTTCAGCTGTTCTCTCTGTTGAATAGGTGGCTGTTTTCAAGGACCGGGAACAGAAGGAGGTTGAAGCTATGCATGCCCTCAGGGAAGCCAACCTGGCAAAGATGACCATGGTGGATCGCATTGAAGAAATAAAGTTCTGCATCTGCCGTAAAACAGCCAGTGGGTTCATGCTCCAGTGTGAACTCTGCAAAGACTGGTTTCACAGCACCTGTGTGCCCCTCCCCAAAACCAGCTCCCAAAAGAAGGGCTCAAGCTGGCCTGCCAAAGAAGTCAAGTTCCTATGTCCGCTTTGTATGCGTTCTCGAAGGCCCCGCCTTGAGACCATCTTATCCCTGCTGGTGTCCTTGCAAAAGCTGCCGGTGCGACTGCCAGAGGGTGAGGCATTGCAGTGCTTGACAGAGCGGGCTATGAGTTGGCAGGACCGAGCACGGCAAGCTCTGGCTACTGATGAACTGTCCTCTGCATTGGCCAAGCTTTCCGTGTTGAGCCAACGTATGGTAGAGCAGGCTGCACGGGAGAAAACAGAGAAAATAATCAGTGCAGAGCTCCAGAAAGCTGCAGCTAATCCTGATCTACAGGTAGGAGGGGCATGCAGTATATGACTTTCTTTGTTCGTTAGTTGCTCTGTATGTAATAATTTTTTTCCCTCTTTCTGGAAATAATAGCTTTTCCCCTCAAGTGTACTAAAAACAGTTACCTAGTCTGATTTGAATGCAGTCCCTCATTCTGTGACCAAAAGGTTTTCAAGGTTTTTTCCCCCTTGGATATCTTGAAAGGCTTACAAATTAAGGCAACACCTTTTATTGGGTGATTTCACTTGGAATAGGAGTAGGTACACTGATTTGAATAAGCTCAAGTTTGTTACAAATGTAGGTAAGTGGCCAAATCGCAACAGTTTCCAGCAAGCACATAAAATGGACATTGACCAGCAAGCAGTTTATAGATCATAATAACCCAAGAACAAAACGTCTGTACAGTCCTGCCTTGGATTGAGAGCATAATTCGTTCCGGAAACGTGCTTGTAATCCAAAACACTCTTATATCAAAACGAAATCCCCCCAAAAAAATTTGTACAGAGATTTTTAATTTAAGCCGTACTACAGTACTTGTATTGCAAGACGTCGCTTGTATATCAAGTAAAAAAAATTTAAATATTTTAAAATGTGCTTGTCTTGCAAAATGCTCTGAAACCAAGTTACTTGCAATCCAAGGTATTACTGTATTTCAGTGCCAGAAATTCCCAAACCTTACAAACAGGACAGCTTTTGAATGCAAGTCTACTTTCATATTGTTTTACTTATGAGAGTATACCTTTACTATTGAGGAATTAGTAATAATACTTAGTCAAGTCAACTGTTCTCTCCTTTTTTCTTTTTAACTTTCTCTGTAGGTTTTCTATCCCTTCCCTCTCTTTATACCTTTATTCACTTATTGTATTTTCCCTGGCTCCTATCCATGCACCTCAGGGAGGTGTACCTAATTTTGAACATCCTGCTCCTATACTAGCAGAAGTTGGTGTCTGATAATAGATATTTCCTTTTAAAAAAATATATTTTTCTCTTGGGCCAACTGAGTATTCACTAGGCCTATATCAAATTACAAGTAAAATCCTAACCGGTGAAATGCAGTGTCTGGTGCAGCATCATTGCTGCAGTTAGCAACTTTCTTGTATTTTGAGATTACCTATGAGAGGTTACTGACTTCTACAGTTTCCAAGGGGTGGTAGTTCAGACCATGAAGAAGCTAGTTGTGATGATACTCTCGTGAGCTATGATAAGAAAGATATTCAAAGTTCTCAGTGTTTTTCTCATCAGGATTAGAAATTAAGGTTCCATGTCTTATTCCTGGATCCACCATATTTAGATGTTAAGATTACAGTTCCTTAGGATCTGAATTGCATCCATAGGCCAAAGACTCCAAGTAAAGGAGACCTTCTGCTCTAGTCTTGCCTCCTCCTACACCAGGGCTCTCCAACCTTGGGTCCCCAGATGTTGCTGGCCTACAGCTCCCAGAATCCCTTGCCATTAGCCATGCTGGCTGGGTATGCTGGGAGCTGTAGGCCAGCAACATCTGGGGACCCAAGGTTGGAGAGCCCTGTTCTACACGTTTTATTGGAGACCCCGTTTTCTTCACAAAATGTCTTTCACCCCTTAGGGCCACTTGACTAGTTTTCAGCAATCTGGCTTTAACCGGGCAATGAGTAGTGTGTCATCATCTCCAAGACAAACTATGGACTATGATGATGAGGAGACCGATTCAGATGAAGACATCAGGGAAGCATATGGCTACGACATAAAGGTCAGTACAGCAATAAAAGTCTCTGAACACTGTCGTTAATGTCAGTTTTATTCCTTCAGTGAAACTTCTGCTAACTTAAGTAGGTTACCAATACCATCATAGTTGTAAGGTTGCTTGATGCTCCAAGGTGATCCAAGGTCTGTTGTGAAGTTTGCTAGGGTTTTTTAAACTTACTGCAGAGTTTGCACTTGGATTAACTGATTGGAAATGAGCGAAAATGCATTGTCATCCCCATCATTTTGAGAGAAGTGTTGACTCTTCTTTAAGCTGTCCACTGCTGTGATTAAAACAAAACATAAGTCATGTTTCTATAAATGAATGTACTGGATTAACTTAGGCTGGAGAATTCCTTATAATAGGCCTAGGGGTGTCTCATTAGGATGACTAGATTCTACTCTATACACCCATATCTGTGCTCTGTTGTGTTTTAGGACAATGCCAGTGTAAAATCCTCTAGCAGTCTGGAGCCTAACCTCTTCTGTGATGAAGAAATTCCTATCAAATCTGAAGAAGTTGTAACACACATGTGGACAGCTCCATCCTTCTGTGCTGAGCATGCATATTCATCAGCGTCTAAAAGCTGCTCTCAAGGTAATGGTATTTTCTGTACAGATGGGGGCATCTAAGGGATTGTCTCATCTCAAGGCACTATGTAGCTCTTGAGTGGCTTGTGGAGCCTGGGCAATTAACTATAATCCTGACTCCCACTGCTGTGTTTGAACATTCAAGTGACTTTATGTGCTGCCTATTTGTAAGGTAAATCTTGCCATCAACTACCAAGAAATTGAGTATTTGAAATATTTTCTGAAATTCTAACAATTCTTAAATCCTTTTTATGTTAATGAAAAATCAAAATATTATCTTTTGACTTCTCTTCTTTGTCCTATGTGATTTTGGCTTCTCTCTGAAAGGTCCCAACACCCCAAGGAAGCAGCCCCGTAAAAGCCCGCTAGTACCTCGCAGTTTAGAACCACCTGTGCTCGAACTGTCTCCTGGAGCCAAATCACAGCTAGAAGATCTAATGATGATAGGAGATCTCCTAGAGGTATCTCTGGATGAGACCCAGCACATCTGGCGGATATTGCAGGCAACACATCCACCATCTGAGGACAGGTTTCTCCATATCATGGAGGTAAGGACATACATTTCCTGCAGAGAATAGTTTATTCTCTGAGCTTTTCTCAGATTGTCATCCCCAATCTGAGCAGAAGGGAATCATCACAGTAAAGTCAAGTTCTACTGTGATAGGGGCCCAGAGCTGTGAGAGCTGGACTGACCTGGGTTCAAAAGCTCCCCTAGCCAATGACCCTCAGTCCCAGTCACGCAGGCGGAAGGAGGAGATAACAGCAGTTAATAAAGATTAAAGAGTTTATTTGTAAGACCCAATTACATGGGATTAAGGCAAGCAATGCATCTCTACTCACTACATCATTGCAGACTCAAAACCAGTACCCCAGTGGTAAGGCTAGATGAAGTGAAGTCCAAGAGACATGTCGAGTCGAGACGAGCAACACAGCAAGAAGAGGAGGAGTGAAAGCTATCATCAAGTGTGTTAGCTTATATAGCACAGACCCTGCACCTATAAATAGGATATTACTCACCCCAGTTGTATAACCCATTCATCAACATGTTGATCTGCTAAACCTGTCCAAGGTTGCTGAGTCATATCACCTCGAGACTATGTCCTTGTGTACTTGAACTCAAGAGACACCCACCAGGTCAGGTGATAATCTCGATGTCAGGTGGTAATCTCGTTCTGCCTATGCAAAACCCAACAGCTACACCCCTATCTGGACAAGGATAGCCTGGTTTCAGTAATCTACGCTCTGGTGATTTCTAAATTAGATTACTGCAGTGCACTCTACATGGGGCTGCCCTTGAACGCTGTTCAGAAGCTGCAGCTTGTGTAAGATGCGGCCGCCAGACTACAAGTCCTACACGGCTTAGGACCACAATACTTGACGGAACGCCTCTCCCAACCACAATCTATCCTGACACTACGATCAATATCTGGGGCCTTCCTCTGAGTGCTTCCCTCAAAGGCGGCAACAAGGGGGAGGGCCTTCTCAGTGGTGGCCCCCCAACTGTGGAATCATCTCCCCACTGGGGCCTGCCTGGCGCCAACTTTGTCATCCTTTCGGCGCCAGGTTAAGACAGCCCTCTGAGCTGAGGCATTTAAGAACATTAATGGCTTGATGGGGCATGCATGTCAGGTGTTTTTTGTCTTTAAGTATTATCTCTGATGAAACCGTTTTTAAATCTTTTAAACTGTTTTTCATTTCTTTATTATACAGTAATTTTATGGCTGTTTTAATTGTATTTTGGTCTTGTTTTAGGCATTGTTGTAAACCACCCAGAGAGCTTTGGCTATTGGGTGGAATAGAAATGAAATGAATGAATAAAATAAATACCAGGGTGGATTGATTTAAATCAAGGTGATTTCAATCAGCAAGAAAAAGGGTTGATTTAAATTGGTGATTCAAATCAAGTTTCCAACTGAAACTTTTTAATACATTTCCTGAATGGTCCAAATCTGACTACTAAGCCATATTAATTGACAACTAGAATATTAAAAAGTAAATTTTACACTGTTTCATTCTCACAAGCAGGCATTGCATCTCTTTGTCTCGCTGTATATATTTGGACATACTTTTTTTTTTAACCTACAGAGGGAATGTCTTAAAATATTCCCATATAGGGTTGGTCTTATGACCGGCACCCATGACAGTTTGAGGTTAACAGCATAATGCTATACATGTCTACTCAGAAATAAGTTCCATTGAGTTCAATGGGGCTTACTCCCACGTAAGTGGATATAGGATTGCAGCCTTAGTGTGAGAATATAGGAAGATGCACACTGCACAATTTTGTCTTCTCTTTTTCTTTCCAGAGTTGCTCCTTTCTGCTGCTCTCTGTTTTGACCAAGCCTTGCCCACACAAAAAAGCAAAGTAGCAAAGAAAAATGGAATGCCCATGACTGATAGCTCAAAGCAAGGTTTCATAGTTACTGGGCAGAAAAAAATCCAATTTAGGTGGTCTTGGATTTTCAAAGTATCAATTTTTATCCACTTTGCTATATTGTTTTTCTGTTTTACCTATCCTTTACTTTCCCTTGCTCCACACCACTTAAGCGTACAGTAATACCTTGGATTGCAAGCATAATTCGTTCCGGAATCGTGCTTGTAATCCAAAACACTCTTGTATCAAAGTGAGTCTCTGGTAGGTGTGAGCGGGGCCGATTTCGGCCTGCTACGCCCGCTCGAAGCAAGCAGTTACATCCCTACGACTTGTCTTGCAAGATGTCGCTTGTTTATCAAGTCAAAATTTATTGTAAAAAATTGCTTGTCTTGCAAAACGCTCTCAGAACAAGTTACTTGCAAGTCCAAGGTATTACTGTAGAACAAGAATTCTATCTCGCCTGTGTCTTTGCATATGTGGTAGTCAGAGAGACTGAGAGCCCAGAACTTTCAAGAAGCATAAGTTTGTAGTTAGGCTGGACCGACCTATTTTCATTAGACGAAAAACTGAAATGAATGCCCATGTTTGATTCATAGGTAACTTCATTTTCATGAGAATATAAGTGTAGATTTAGCATGTTTGTGATGAGATTTAATTGTAGCTATGTTATTTTTTGAGATTTTTTTTAGTGATTTGTTTAAAAAAATCAAACAATTTGAATTTAAAAAATGATTTAAAGTAAAAAATCCACTTTAAAAAAATATATTTAATCATTAATTTTTATCTACCTGAATTTTACCACATATCTGTACTCAATGTGTGGTAAATGTCTCCCTACCGCTTGTCAGTATGATGGAAGATGAAGCAGTGTGGATGTGAGTTTTGTCATCTGGGTGGGTTTATTGTTGATCTGAGCCTCTTCCTGCAATCACAGTTTTGCTGAATATTAAGTCTTAATGGGCAGGATTGGTACCACTTCTCTATTTTTTAATAGCATATAGTATATCTATAGTGCCAATTAAAAGGTTTAGCAACAACTCTTGCTTTAGGCCTCTTTTGCCACATGTTGCTAAGATTTTTGAACACTAAGAAACACCCTTCTGTTTGGAATCGATAGCAGGGGTGTTCCTTGACACCTGGACTTTTTAGTGATACAGCCAGATGCTTTGTCTGTTTAAATGTAATTTCTTCCCTGTGCACCACCTAGTTTTAGCCTGTTTTTTCTTCAGGATAATCTTGTTTTTTGCTTAGTCTGGTTTCTCAAACTCAAATTTTCTCCTCCAACAATTTCTGTCTTGGTCTTGCATTTTTGGGGGTTTCTGGTCTTCACATTTCCATACTTCAAACTTTTGCACACGTTTAGGTATTAGAAATTTGTGTTATATTTCTGTTCCATTTATTTCCCAGCCTGGAAATCTGCAGATATTTCCCCTCACTTACTGCCCAGCCTTGAAATCTGTGAATATTTCCTTGTCAAAAAAATTATAATTAAAAATGCACAATTTCCCCAGACACTTAAAAAAAACAAACAACAACCTGTAGAACGTAGAACGTAGGTTGTAGAACGTGACTGAGTGGGGTGTCCCTCCCAATGTGGCCTCAGTCACTCCATCCCATCCAGCTGCCTTGTCAGGGTTTTTTGACAGCTGTCAGGAAACCACAGTAAGTGCCCCCCAAAAGGGATGGCCTTAAGATGTCTCCTTTCTGGACTAGCTGGAGACTTGGGAAGTGTTCCAAAGGTGGTGGTGGGGCACTGAGAAGTGTAAGTGCAACACTTAAAACCCAGAAGATTGCCTTGCTAAGGAGGAGATTTACAGCCTACCCCATTTTGGTGCACTTAGCTTTACGGTTTCTTTCCTGTTTGCCGATGCGTTCCAATTGACAACTAGGCAATTGACAGCTGGGGTCCCACAATGCTGTCCCAATACAGCATTGTATTGGGACCAATGCTTTTCAACTTACACAGAAATGATCTGGAATTAGGAGTGAGCAGTGAAGTGGCCAAGTTTGCTGATGACACCAAATTATTTTGAGTGGTGAAAACAAAAGGGGATTGCAAGGAACTCCACAATGGGCATCAAAATGGCAAGTGCGGTTCAGTGAAAGTAAGTGTTAAGTGATGGAATTCACTTCCATAAGATGTAGTGATGGCCACCAATTTAGACGGCCTTTATCCTCCATGAATTTGTCCAATCCCCTGTTCAAGCCATCAATGGCTACTAGTCCTGATAGCTATATGCTACCTCCAGTATCAGAGGCAGTATGCCTATGTGCACCAGTTGCTGGGGAACATGGGTGGGAGGGTGCTGTTGCACTCATGTCCTGCTTGTGGGTTTCCCAGTGGGCAGCTGGTTGGGCACTGTGTGAACAGGATGCTGGACTAGATGGTCCCTTGGGCTTATTCCAGCATGGCTCTTATGTTCTTAGCTGTCAGCTGTTCACAATTTAGCCTATATGCAGTCTCACCTCATCATTCTGTTACCGTTTGACAGCTGTAACTGACAAGGTAACAGCCCAGGCAAGGCTACATATATTTTTGACAGCCGTCAGTGTGCACTTGTGCAAATCTGAGAGACTGAGAAAAAAACAAACAAAAAATTATGAAGACATTTGTGCCACCTTTTTTTTTTTTTTTTAATGCTGGTGAGCCAGCAACGGTTGCTCCAAAGTGCTGCTTGGGCATCTGTGGAGGGGCTGTTGCTGGCTGTCACTGGTGACAGTGCAGGTAACCTTGCCAAGAGTGACGAGGGTATTTTGCCACTCTTGCTGAGCTCCTCACTCACTGCTTCTCGCAACCCATGATGGGATCGGTCCCCTGGGTTTGGATGACATGCCAACCCATTGTGGGTTCAACAACCCCTCAAACAAGCTGTAGATTGTCAGGGTGGCTTGTTGCCCCATAACAAGCCAACCTGCAGAAAGCAGTCTGGCTAGTTACCCACAATGGGTTGCTGTGTTGTGCGAACCCAGTTTGTGTATGTAAGTGTAAGGGATCAGCAACTAAAATCCCCAGGGCCAAATCCAGCCTTCTGAATAGAATTAGCTGCTCTGTCACTTGCTAATTTAAGAGGCAAAAGAGGTGTATGGTGCTTAGGAGCCCACTTAGGAAATGAGGAGGAGGCCCTAGCCCTTTCTCCACTTTTCAGACTGGTCCTCCAAGAAAACTAGTAGCTAATTAGGGGTGGTATACAAGCTATCATCCTTAGAAATGGTTTAACTCTGATCCCTCATAGTTTCAAAATAGTGCTTGGTACTATAGAATTGAACTTCAGCTGTGCTGAAAGCCTCCATTGTGAAACTTGAAACTTAACTGGTTTTCTTCTATCTGAAAGAGTCTACTTTCTTCAAAATAGGCACTGATTCCAGTTGGTGTTCCAGTTAGACTCAGTTATAGGTTATGTTCCTAACTTCTCTTCCTTAACTCTGGTATCCAATTTTAAAGATTAAATGATTGCTAGTTTTATTCAACATCTAGGCTCAGTTTCGGTAGAATTAGTACAAGCAACCTTGACCAAAATGTGGATAGTGATGCTATTTTTAAAATTCATCTTGGACCAAAACTTGGTGATAGAGCACGTACTTTGCAAGTAGAAGGCCCAAGGTTCAATTTGTGGCACCTCCAGGTAGGTCTGGGAAACACCCATATCTAAAACCCTGGAGAGCTGCTGTTAGTCACTGTAGACAGTACAGTCATGCCTTGGATTAAGAGCATAATTCGTTCCGGAAAGGTGATTGTAATCCAAAACACTCTTATATCAAAACGAAATCCCCCCAAAAAAATTTGTACAGAGATTTTTAATTTAAGCCATACTACAGTACTTGTATTGCAAGACGACGCTTGTATATCAAGTAAAAAATAAATAAATAAATATTTAAAATGTTGCTTGTCTTGCAAAACGCTCTCAAACCAAGTTACTTGTAATCCAAGGTATTACTGTACTGAAAAAGATGGATCAGTGGCTGGTTTTCAGTATAAGGCAGTTTCCTATGTAAGATTGATAAAACTCAGAATTGAAGCACCTGTTCTATCCAGATCTTGCTTTCTGTAGCATCACTATTGTGTGATTGTGCATTCTGCACATGGAGTTGCATTACATCCTTCTCTTGTATGGCCTCTGCCACTGGTGGCTGAGTTGCTAATGTTGGGTGGAGGTGGAAGGAATTGCACTTTGCCTCCATTCAAACACTGAGCAGTGTTGCCCAAGTGCATCACAGCAGAGTGAGTGAGTATACCTGTCTAGAAGACAAGACTGCACGCTTACTGGAAGTGTTACAGTGTTTACAGAAGTTGGTTCCTTGGCTTTGTTTTGTTTTTTTATATGCCATTGGAATAACTTTGCAATTGTCTTAACCTTCCTTTTGTCAAATTGTTTCTTGAAGGATGACAGCATGGATGAGAAGCCCTTAAAAATGCGGGGAAGAGACTCCTCTGAGAGGAAACGGAAGCGCAAGCTAGAGAAAGCAGAGCAGTACTTCGGTGAAATGAAGCAGAAGTCTAAAGAGCTGAAGAAGTTGGAGAAACCCAAGAAGAAGAAGCTAAAACTGACCATGGACAAGACGAAGGAACTGAACAAACTGGCCAAGAAACTGGCTAAGGAAGAGGAACGGAAGAAGAAGCGTGAGAAGGCAGCTGCAGCAAAGGTGGATCTGGTGAAAGAGTGCACAGAGAAGAAGAGGGAGAAGAAAGTCCTGGATATCCCCTCCAAGTATGACTGGTCAGGAGCTGAGGAGTCCGATGATGAAAATGCAGTGTGTGCTGCACAGAACTGCCAGAGACCCTGCAAAGACAAGGTGGGTCACCTCAGATGAACCTTTTCAGAGTTCATCATTAGCCTGTTTCAGACTTCAGGGCTATATCTTAGAATTTTGTCATTTTTTATTTTAAAGGGCTCTTTAATCATTGACAAGGAACTTTATGGGTATATGTATCTGACTAGGCTATGCTAAATCAGAATTCTGTCTTGCCAACTGGATTCTGCATATTGGCAGGCATTTAAGAGATGCAGTAAAGAAATGGGTGAATTGAAAATAGTTTCCCCATCTGATAAGTTTTCCCATCTCCTCATCTTTCCTTCCCTGCTGGCACTCTAGAACACCTGCTGACTGACACCCAGGAGTTAATTCCAGACTTGAGAGAGAACTATTCCCAGGCCTTGGTGTGTATCGAAGTGAAAGTCTCTAAGCTGGCCGTGCAGTCTTCGTCTAGGAAAGTTAATCTTCCAAAAGCTCTTGCATAAAGCCTGTGAGCCCTGAGTCTGCAGGTTGAGGGAAACCACATGCCGCACTGCCCCACTTTCTTGCTGGAGGTAAATCTGCAGAGCTTTTAGAACTGATCGGATTATAGCAAATTAAATCTCTTCTGCCCTGGAGACCCTTTTCAGGTCCACTTGCAGCAACTTTGGACTCAAGTTTCAGCTCTGCAGGGACAGTCTGCTGGAAGCAAGACTCGTACTCATAGTAGTTTTGTGCTTCTGTTCAGGGAACATTCCACAAAGCTGCTTTGGATGTGTATGCACACATAGCTAGGATTCACTTGTGCGTCAGCAATGCCAGCTGGTGCATATGTGCAATAATGCAACTGATCTGGGGAGGGGGAGGGGAGAACAGTGTGTGCACTAATAGAGGATGCTTGTGCTGATGAGCAACACACATTGCTGTTGGCAGAGTGTGGTTCTTGCTGAAAATAAAGCTGTCCCTTTGCATAAAATACTTTGGTGTAAATCCTGCACAAGTGCATAAACTACTGCAGAAATTTCCATACACTGCAAAAGCCAGGGTTTTGCTGCAGGATTTAACTGCAGAGACCTAGGAAACACACTGTGAAGGCACTTTAAATCTTTCTAGTTTTTTTGGACTGATCACCCACACTATCCACAGCAGCTCAGGGCAGATAAACTTGTATAACATCCTTGCTAATTTGTTTCTAAAAAACGTCTACAAATATTTTTAGAAACTAGTTTAAAATACACTGCCAACTCATGCTTATCCCTGTCCACTAAACATTTGTCCAAACAACAGTCTTCAAGTGTTAAGAGATTTTAGGCTTTGGCAAACCACAGGAGAAGAGTTCCACAGCAAGGCGCAACTATCAAGAACATCACTTTGCATGCCCTTATTGTATGTGTATTGCATTGTCATGCTCAAGGCATGCTTGACAGATCTAAGAGGTCATGGTTGGACATATGAAAGGTGGTGGTCTTTAACAGAGTGTAGTACCCATGCTATTTAGAGTAAGAGGGAGTCAGTGCAGTAATATGCTCCCAGTGACTCATTCCATGAGATGGACTGTGCGTTCTGCAGCAGTTGAAGTTTCTAAAAAAAAATCATCAAAGCTCGTATCATGGCACTCCAGCCTCAAGGTAATGAAGGCATGGATGGTTCCCCAAGTCTGAATATGAAAGTGAGGCTGTAGCTGCTTTAGCAGGTGGAGTGGTAGAAAACACTTCTGGCTGCTGCCACAAGCAGTACTGCAAGCTTGAGGAAGCAAGCTCAAGTGATGGAGAAGCTAGTCCCCCATCATTGATGGGATTCCCCATCTTCCCACCAGTGTTGGTAGTCAAAGGACCTGCTAATCAGTCACCTCAGTCTTGCCTTGATGGAGTTTCAGTTGACTTTTCGCCCATATGGCTAGACTCTGAGCACAGACTCTGCAAAACCTGGATTGAATAAAAAAAAAAGGTCTAGCTGTTTCATCTACTCATAGGTAACACCTAATTCCATATCCATATCCAATCTCTCCCAGTGGCCTCATACATAGTGAGGGTGCACTATGGAGCTCCATAAAGAAGGTCTGGAGGGAAGCAATCTCATTTTCCTAGCCTTTGGTGGTTTTCTTTTAATAAACAAAATTGCCCAAGTAATTCTGTGAATGCCTGTCCTGCTGCTATGATATCAATACTTCATGGCCAATAATTTTAAAGTCAATCGGGTTTTTCTCCTGCTCTGTGGAAATTGACTGAAAAAGCCACAATCACAGTCTCCGTGCCATTTAGGTAAAAAGCCCAAATAGGCAGTTTTTAGAAAACTGTAGCTTCCAGAGTGCAGTTTATCATTTGGAAAATGTCCACTGGATAGTCCTTTGCAGGTAACAGTGGTGGCAGAGCGAAAGGTCTCTCTATTGGCTTGCAGAATCCGGTTTGCTTCATGAGTCCAGTGGCACACCAACCTAATTGGCTCACCACCCCAATGAAGACATTGGAGGGAGGGATCTCTGCTTTTTAAGATGGTAATGATCTGACCATGGCAAAGAAGTTGCCCACCTTCCCCAGTGGTTTACCTCTTTCCAGACTAGGGCAGAACTTGGAACCCAAAGCATATCCTGACATATGAATAGCACCAGGTACTGGAATAGATTCATGGTTGTCATGGAGACAAAGAAGTTTCCAAGCCAGCAGCATGTGTGTTGAAATCTCCCAGCATAGTGGATCTGTTCAACCTCCAGCACCATGGAAATACATTATGTGTTGGATGACATTCCTAATGAAGAGCCAAAGGTGTCTTTGCCAATAACGGACACTTCTCTCCCCCCACTGCAGTTTGGATATTTGAACAAGACCAAAACCAGGCCTTGTTCAGCCAGGTCTCATAATACACATAATGTCAGTTGGCTTCATCCAGAATTTAAATAATGGATAATGTTGAATTGACCATTGATGGTCATTTGACAGATTGGGGAAAAAATTGCTGCAACCCTAAGCAGCCCTGCAGTAGCTGGAAGTGAGACAAGCAGCACCTTTCTAAGTGTTCTTGAAGTCCACTACTTGGAGGCAAGATAAACTTAAAGAGATAGAGGGTTGGGTTCAAATGTTGGAGTACTGTGAATTTACTGTACTTAATTCATCCTTCTGGTGGAGTTAAGATCAGACTTACACACATTTTAAAATCCTTTTGACAGCTGAAACAAACACTTCTCAGTGCAGAGAATTAAAGCTGTACTTGTCTTTTGATGATAGCATGCTTGTCTTTTGTTTGTGTCAACTATCATTTTAACACTTCCACCCAGTTGTGCTTTTTTATATGCTCCTGTCACAGTCCTGCCTACTACATGGTGGCCACCAGCCCTCTGCCACATCTGTACAAAGGCATTCTTTGATCAGTGACTGCAGTGCTAGAAACCACAAAGTAGGCTTGGCCAAAGGAGGAGGAAATACTGTTTTCAGCATAGACATGAATTCAGGCGGCTTCTGGATTTTACCGCAGATCATTATTTCAGGGGTCTGCAACTACTGTGGGGGGTGATAAATTTTTAAAAATTATTTTAAGTCACAAAGAGTACACTCTACAGTTTCTGGGGACAAATGGGACAGAATCTGGTAGTACTTGAAAATCAAAGTTTAAGTGCTAATTTAGAGGCGGATGGTCTGCTGCAACTTTATACCTATGGTGGGTAAAATATATGAAGCTGTCTTACAGTGAGTCAGACCTTTGGCCCATCTAGCCTGTCTACTCAGACCACCAGCAGCTATCCATGTTCTTAAGTAAAATTCTGGAGTTTTGGGGGATTGAGCTAGGACTTTCTGCATTCAAACCACGTGTTCCACTACTGAGCTGTGGGCCCTCCCCTTAGTTTTGAAATTCCTTCCCATTTTGCTGGTCTATGTGGGCAAAGCCACAGTTTCCAGTTTTGCATCAGGAAAGGCTAGTTTGTGCTCAGGAACATTTTAATTTTTGGTGAGGGGGGGGATGAGAATAATTAAATGGAAAATGGATGTAAATGTAAGTCTTAAATGTGTAGCAGCTGCTATTTCCATTGTCTCTGCCCCTGGCCTGTGGCATCTTAACTGCCACTAGTTTCACTTCAGAACTGGTATAGTGCTAATGTCATTTCGCTGATTTTATTTATGTAAAGTGCCATGTACATTGGTGATGAAATGTAAGAAGCTTTTTGGCCAGTTACTCAAACTACAGGATCCCCTGTGGTACAGAGGTTTATGCAAATGTATGTCCATATTGTAAGAGAGCTAGTGTATTGTATGGATCTCAGACTTTTCTGGATATTTGTGCGCTACAAACACTGCTTGTACACATATGGGAATTGGAACACAGTTGCAACAAACATCTAAACTGTGTGGACTGCTGTGGTATTTTGGTTTCAGAAATGAAGCGTCCTCACTACAGTATGGGGCTCTTCCTTCTCAGACTTTTCCCTGAGGCCTACACATTTCCACCGAGTCTCCAGTTCAATTAAATTCTCAGTCTCTCCTTGAGCAGCTCTGAAGTTGCCTGGGAACAAGTGCTACAGGTGTGGTAGCATCTGCCACCAGTTTCTGGTATCATTAGGCATGCTGCTGTCAGGCTGAAGGTCTAGGGTGAGATGGAATTCTGTTCTGTTCTCTGAAGATGCATGGTTTGGTGGTAAGAATGAGTGCCCTACATTAACCCTTGCTTCTCTAGTGACCTCTGAAGAGTACTCTAGTTTTTCAGACCTTTTGGCCTCTGTAATGCTAACCTAGAGAACTCTTATCACTTTTTTGAGAGTGTTTTTTCTTCCCTTGCAATATAGTTAACACACATCTATTGTCTCTTACAGGTAGACTGGGTGCAGTGCGATGGTGGCTGTGATGAATGGTTTCATCAAGTTTGTGTTGGTGTCTCGCCAGAAATGGCAGAGAGTGAAGACTATATCTGTATAAACTGTGCAAAGAAACAGATGCAGGGGCCAGGTAGTCCGACACATGCACCACCTGCTCATTTCCTGCTGAGCTACAAACTTCCCATGGAGGACCTCAAGGAGACAAGTTAGCGGCTGCTTGGTCTTGCTGGGACTTGAGGGAAATGGAACACTAAGAAGGTGGTGTGAAGCTAACGTAGCCACTTGGAATGCTGCACTTCCGCAAACGAACAGCCCTATAGCGGAGCTGGCCCCATGTAGCTGGCTGGCTTCCCTTACACGAAGGGATGTCATGGGCACAGGGGTACTGACCCAGCTATGCAGATACCACCCTGTTGGAAGTCCCCGCCAGTATTTCTACTCCCGTGTTTCCTACGTAAAGCTGAGCGTAGCTGCTGCCTTCAGGCTGAGCAGATTTGAGGCCCATGGATTATGCTTTTCTGGCTCAGCAGTTTAAATAGGGGGCACTGTTGAGAATCCTGAACCCCACAAGTTTGCCCCATAGTGGCAAGTTGATTGTGCGGAGATGAAGGCTCGCATTCAGCCTCTTCACGTTGAGGCACCAAAACAATGTTATGTGGATAAGGAATCTGCTTTAAGCACCACGCAGGCGGGGACAGAAGTGGGTGGAAAAAAATAAGTTAGTTCCTGTTTGGTTGTTAGAAGGCAAAGGAACTTTAGGTCTTGAAAGCATTGGTTTTGTGTTTACCCTAATTATTTTGGGGTATCTTCCCTTCTTAGGGAAAACTCACACATGAATTAACATGTAACTGAGGTATGTATCCTTGGCAAGGCACTCCTTCCTGCACTGGTAGCCATTTCCCTCTGTCTTAGGCTTTATGAACACCCTGTCACTAAGTTGTCTGAAGCAAGGTGCAGCTGGTAAAGTGGGTGCCATGAGCGCTTGGGATTAACGACTGGGACCGAGAGCAGCCCAGCTTTCTCACGATTTCCACACTGACATGCTTCTGTGAAAACTTCAACTCACAAGTATTCCCGGCATCATCAAACTAGTCTCACAGTTCTAATATGAAGTCCACAGATGCAGATTGCAGCCCTGCTTCCTTGCCTTTATGTTTCGATGGATTAAAAGCCTAAACGTGGCTACGAATCCAGTTTGACCGTTCCCCCTTGCTTTCCTGGAAGGCAGGTTGGGGGTATGTGTCCTGGGTGACAATTGTTTTAGTAAACCCATTTTTTAAAAAGGACTGGTTTTTACTTTTTTCTATGTCTCAAACTACTGACTTGTTCTACAAAAAATAGATTATTTTTCTTTGTTTTTATACTTACCACGGTTACCAGCAGCACAGAAAAAAGAGAGAGGCTCGCTAAACAAAAACCTGCCTGCAGGCTTGGTTTTTTTTACTTCATTCCTTCCTTGTAGTACAAGGAATTTAGCAGTTACTTCCCACATCCTTGCTCCACCTGCTGCCTGTGTTTTAAATAGGTAAAAACATTTCATGTGCTACCTTCATGTTGGGGTTTGTTCTGTTAGCAAGGCAACTTGGTCCTTGCTGTCTCCCAGTTTATACTGGCTTTTCTGTAAGTGAATGGCTGAAACTGGCCATAGTGGTGTCTCCCCCCCTCCCACCCCACCCCCATTATCTATTGTGTTTCCATTCTTCTACAGTTCTAGGAGTGTTGTAACTATAGTGTCCAGTCTTATTAGATGCAGGGGTTGGGATTTTCTAAAAGATAAAATCTGTAGTGTTCTGCCTTGACTGTTTTGTGTCCCTTCTGTTATATCCAGTACTTGCAGACTTCATTGGTAAGCATCTCTGTCATGATGCACTATGTTGACTTCTCCTGTCTGCATATGATGCACTTCATTTAATCATGATACGGGGTTGGGGAGGGACTTCCATTAAGTCAGGGGGTGGTTCCTAGTGGCTTATAAAACTGTGTTCCAGGGCCCACCAGTTTTCCCTGGGGTACTTCCATCTTAACACTGAGACCTCTGAAAAAGAGGAAAATGCTGACAAGTTTCTTTTAAGTGTTCACCATATGCTGAAGAGGCAACCCACTCTTGCTTCTATTTTAAAATTAAATTGAAAAACGGCTTGCCTCCTCAGCAACTCAGGTGCCTGTAATTTTCATTTCAAAGCAAATCTTGGCTATGTGCTTGGGTCTGTTTATATACAGCTGTTTGGATTCCAAATTGAGCTTTAAGTCAGAAGACAGGTGTCATCCCAAGTGGTGGCCATAAGGTAAGAAAATGCAGTGGTTTGCAAAGAACAAGCAAGCCATAATATTGACCAGTGCAACAAAGCCTCTTACTTGATCAAATCAAATACCAGCCAAAGTTGTAACAGAAAGCTCAGGTGAATATACTTGAATTATCACTGACTTCAGAACAGACAGTGGTAGTAGGAGATAAGGTAGGTAGGTTGTTCTACAGTAAAATAAAATGAAAAGCAGCTGGGTTTATGGGGTTGAGGGGGAAGTGTTCACTCGCTCCCACACCTGCTGGCTGGTCTTCCCTTACCAAGCATAATTAAGGTGAAGCAAACAGCAGGGTTTTTCCATTACTGAATTGGCAGACTATGTAGATTTGCAATCTCACATTGTTTTCTGCCTTCCATGTGCATCAGTCTCTCCTTAGCTTTCTAGCCCCTTTTAAAGTCTGCTTTCAGAACTGGGTTCTTTCTGTTTTTGTCCTTTTCTTGTGTTCCATTTCTTCCAGTTTTTGTTAAACACAAGAGTCCTGCTGCATCAGACCGAGGTTTTACTTCGGAAGTCCTCAAGCAGGGCATGAAGGCAATTACCTCCTGCTATTGCTTTCCAGCAACTGGTATTCAGTACCGTATGGCCACTGACCATGGAGGCCCATATAGCCATCATGACTAATAGCTGAGGAATCGCCCTTCCTACACTGCCAGTTCTCTGCCTACATAATTCCACTTGCCACTCCACTTCCTGGCTGACCCATCCCACCTGACCAAATACATCCACTTGTTCAGTTGCCATTACCTTTACATTCCCACTTTCCCCACAAAGTTTAGTATATTTGTGGGCATGAGGCATGGGGTTCAAGTCCCCAGTTAAGATCTCCACTAAGCCATGAATTCACTGGGTTGGCATTACGCCACCGAGTGTTGTGCTTGGTGTGTGCTCCCCTCGCCCCATAATAGCAGAGCAACACGACTACAAGGTTGTAAGACTGCACAAGACGACCTCTGAACATCCAGGAAAAATATTACACAAATGCTGTATAGTATTCACTGAGTCCGACTTAAGTTGGTCCAAGGACAGGAGACAAAACAGATCTTGGCTGTCCCTAATACCATCAGAGGAGTGGAAAGAGGTTTCCATCTTTATGGAAACCTCTATGTTGATGCCCCATTGACGGGTTCACAAGTACCCTTGCCAATGGTGAATATATCATTTCTGGCAAGTGAGAAATGGTGGGAGGTAGGGTGTCTGACCTTCAGATGACCTTCAGAGGCTCTTGGAAATTGTGAACAGTCTCATTGCTTTATGTGCCTCTGAAGCTCGACATGAGTTCCTGCATTCATGTTGATCTTCTGAGACATTTGAAATGAGAGAGGCTTTGGAGTATGAGAAAATACACCCTTCTCACTCTAGAGCAGGCGCCTTCAGAATGCCCCCAAAGTTCAGTCACTGCATCAGAAACCCCCATCCTTCCTTAAGAGTTTCTGTCCAGAGGCAGTGGTGACTGCAAATTTTAACCTAGTAAGGCCTGCCTATTGGCCACTGGGAAACATTTAACAGAAGGTATGGTGAGGGGATCTTTGCATTCCTTGGGTAGTCTTGAGGGCGTTCTCATACTTTTTAAAAAGACATCACCTTGCAGGCATTTTTCAGCTTGTAAGCAGGATGTGTGCATTTTAAAATGATTTGCAACTTCTATATTACCAGAGGTTCTGCCTTGCTGTAACAGTTGTGCATTACTTCCTGCGTCGGAACATGGTGACTGGATGTGAGAAAAGGTTGAAAACATAGATGTTCAACTTGGAAGTGGTCCAGTATCAAATGAACGGGGTATACTGTTGAATGAATGAAACATTTCCTTCCCATTCTCTTTTGGCTAGTTTTATCTGTGCCCAATACATACACTTGGAAGTTGCACATATTGAAGCCCAGTTCCTGCCCCAAATGTTTAAATTTTCTATGTGGGCAGAAAAGTTAGAACACCTAAGCTACCTGGAATTTGTGGGCATTGAAATTTTGCTCCTGGATCTTGATGGATGATCCCTGTATTTAGGTTAGAAATCTATGCACCCTAGTTAACACCATTGAACTGGGTCTCATCTGCTTGGTTTTTATTAGCTGCATATATAACTGGCTCATTCTTGTGCAAAAAAATCTCAGGTGGGAGGAGATCTGGAGTATGCTCGAATGGAGGTGGGGAGTCAGTATATGGTGATGGGGGGAAGGGAAAGAATGAGAGATCAAAGTGAGGGGAAAAGGTCAAGGAAACCAATGGGCTGGCTCCAGAAGGTGGCAAGGTTGGGCATTTACCAGGGCCCCAAGAGCAGCAGAGGGCCCACTGCCTTAATAGTGCTACCATTTCCACAGCACACAGAGTACCCAAGAAGATCAGATGCAGCCTGATGGCCACCAAAGTTCTGGAGCCCGCACAGATGCTAACAGACCTTAAGAAAACAACTGGTATGCTAAACAAAATAAATGTAGGTGCTGTAGTCAGTCTTGGGTTTTCATACATTTGATATAGTGATAAAGCCATATAGGAAAGTTTTAATTGCTGTATTACTACTCATAACAAATGACTTCTGAAATTCACTGCCCATTCACTGAAAGGGTTTGTCAAGCTGAAAAGTGTGCTTCAAAAATGAAGACTAAAAAGAACTTTGGCTAGACTAGATGAATTTGTGAAGTACAGGCCAGTCTATATATGGCTTTTGCTATGATGCTAAATGAACTTTCATGTACAGTGACAATACACTGATTACCAGATGCTGGGGATGGCCATTATCTTCGTTTCCTGTTTGCGGAGTCCCAAAAACATCTGACCGCTGTTGGACACTGAATACCAAAATAGATGCAACTTAAATTGCAACAAGGCAAAGCACTATTTAAGGGTGGGGAGAGATGAAACAGTTTTTCAGGCTTTCAGTTTGGGAAGAACTAAACTGGAGTGATTCGGCTCAGTTTTGGGATTCTGACCTATTCAGTATTTTCAGTTTTGACCTGTAGGAGAACAGTAGAGAATACTTTTGATTTAAATTTGCAGGTGACATGAAGTTAGGAAACACAAACGGGCAGAATGATGAGATTCAGCAGTGGGGGAGAAATTAACATTTTGACTATATCTTGCAAGTTAGGCTCTGTGAGTACTGGTACTCTTGTTCAAATAATTGGCAAATGCCTTGTATAGAGTACAGTCATGCCTTGGATTGAGAACCTAATTCGTTCCGGAAACTGTGCTTGTAATCCGAAACACTCTCATATCAAAATGAAATCCCCCCAAAAAAATTTGTACAGAGATTTTTAATTTAAGCCGTACTACAGTACTTGTATCGCAAGACGTCGCTTGTATATCAAGTAAAATTCTTTTAAATAAATATTTAAAAATTTGCTTGTCTTGCAAAACACTCTCAAACCAAGTTACTTGCAATCCAAGGTATTACTGTATTCTGTCCAGTTTTGGCAACTGCTCTTGAAGAACGAACAATGAAATGGGTATGAATGATGCCATTTCTCTGCAAGAACTTGCCTGGGACTCATTTAGATGTTGAACAAGGTGAGCCTTCAGATGAAAGGTCCTGGGAGAACCAAAAACAACCATTGGGCTCTCCTGCGCTCGCATGACCATTTCCTGATCAACAGATTTTCAGTAGTCATTTCACAAGGGTTACATAATATATATAAAGAGTGTTTTTTTCAGCGTCATCATTTTGGTCCAACTGCCTATCAGGTGTTCTGTGGTCCTCCTGTTTTGGATGGTGGTGGTGCAACTGGAAGGGCTGGTGCAGCAAAGCAGTTGTGAAGGATATTGTCTCCCTGTGTGCAGAACACAGTCGTTGCCTTGTGGGTTGTAAGCAGCAGCGCTGAGGCTACTATGGAACAGTGAGAGGAGTGATGGTGAGGAAGGTAAGGCACCATCTTCCGACACTGCGTCTTAGCCAGACAGCTCTTTGTTAGTTGTAAGGAAAGTGCTCAGCCTCTTGTGGCAAGTGGCAGGCTGGGTGCCTTCCCGGTGAGTAGTAGTTATAGTGTAGGGGGATTGACCCTTTGTGAATGAGTGGGAGCAGGATAGCAATCCAGAGGACCCAGCCACCTGTCATAATAACTGGCAGTTAACTATTTTATAGTCATTGGAACATTACAATTATTTTTTGTACCTTGCCATGGATTTTGTATTGCTACCTGTCCGAAACAGTGGGATGGTATAGCCAGAAACTTTAAATAAAATCGTACTCTTCTCTTTCTTCATATTTTGCACTTATTTTTCCTCACTACAAACAATATGAACAATTATATGCTAGCAATTAATTAAAACATACTAACACTTCACCGAACAAATAACTTCTAAGATTTTCCATATACCCAAACCGATTTTTTGTGTGCATTTTTTTTTTAGCATACTTGGTCACAACCAAGACGTTTAAGAGCACTGGCTGAAAGCTTCTTCAGCAAAAATGTTGTTCCCCCTATGATTGCTGAGAATCACACACTTCACCTTAGAGTTTTTAGTTCTTATAGGTGTAGAGCAGCCTTGCCCAACCCGGTGCCCTCCAGATGTGTTGGACTGCAACTCCCATAATTCCCATCCAGTGTGGTCATTGGTGATGCTGCCTAGGAATTATGGGAGTTGCAGTTGAACACATCTAGAAGCACCAGCTTGGGGAAGGCTGTTGTAGAGATACATTTGACAACATACAGGCAACATTGACACAAACCTCCAGAGTCTAAGAAATCCTCACCTCCATACACCATCTGTCATCACATGGCTCAGTGCCCACCCCTCCCCCTCCTACCATGCTTGAGTTCAGGGGGAGCAGGGATGCATCAGGTTTATGGATAAAGCTTGCCAACTGAGATTGATTCAAGCGAAATCACCTACATTTAATTGATTTTCATAATTTATGTTGAGCTTGGAATCTGGAAGCTTTTGAGATGCAGAAGGCTAATTTTTCAGGTCATGGCTTTCTTTAATGTGCTGTGGCTCCAGGGTAGCTGCCTGACTGTCTAAACAATCTGGAATATCGAAATGTGTGAGAACTTAATTTAGAGCTGTTATCCAGCCGTTTTCTAAAGTCCCCTGTGAGTGCAGTACAATATGCAATGTTTTCATACAGTTCAGGAATTTCAGTTCTTGATCTCTTGGTTCTGGTGGGGTTAGCTGGCAATAACATTTCATAAATCTGCAAAATCAGAAGGGACCATTTTATAACCTTACCTTATTACTTAAAAACAAACAAACCACAACTATCCATAGAATTTCACTCAAGCACATATCAAATCCTACCTTCTGATTGAGCTGCCATGTGCTTTACAGCAGCAGACCCCAATCTGTCCAGAGCTCAGACCCACCTTTAACTAGAGGGGCAGTAGCATCAGTCTTCAGACTAAACAGGGATGAACCTTGGAAGGTACTAGAAACTTTGTTTACAGATGCTTTAAAAAAATTAACTTTTTCTAACACCTTCAGAGATTCACCCCCTTTTAATCCCAACTATACATCCATATTTGCATGTGTGAAAGCACATCTGTCCCCTTACCTTTTTCTCCTAAAGTCAACACCACTCCAAGAAAATAGTGGTGGTACTATTGGCATGACCCATCTTGTTAAGAAGTGAAGGTCACCATGCACCAGTTGGAAGTCCAGAGCTATGTTAAATGCTACTCAAATTTGTTGGAATACTGAGTGGTGGCCTCTTTGTTCATATACATTTCTTTTTCACAATCTGATCCAAAATAGTTCATTGCCATGTCCTTCACTGTCAACTAAAGGTATTTTCTGTAGCTTTACACTACTCTTTGGGGCTGTAACTCGACTGTCTTTGCAAGCAATGAGTGGCTCATTTAGTATTCAGTAGAAGATAGTTTAGTTATGGCAGAGTTCTCTGGGCTGTACCATTGTCTTCTAGCACCAGTGGTAGTGAGTTATGTATCGGCAAATACATAGTTGGAAAGGTGAAAGGAGTTCCTTCTGTTCTAATGCCTTGCTAAAAACACAAGATAGTCACACACACCAGAGGAAAATTCATTTGTCTATATAATTATCACCCCAGTGACGAGATATGATACAATATGATTCATCTGTTGTGGAGGATCATACGTCTTGTTTGTCTTTTATCCATCCACTACTAACTTAGCTTGGTTTGCTCTGTCTGGTTATTTTACTCAGTGGTGAAATAAAGGAAAAATTGAAAAATGTCCAGTTTTTTTTAAAGAAAAGTTGCCTTAAGCAGAGTTAAACCACTGGACTAGCTCACTATTGTTTCCTGTGGCTGGCAGTGGTGCTCTCAAGCCTGCTACTTTGTGGATTCTATTTCTTTGGAGATGCCAGAGATTGAACCTGAGATAACTGCACAAGGGATAAAAAAAAAAAAAAGCTATAAAAGCCAATAAAGAAACAAGAAAGCTGCATCAATGTATTGTTCCCAACACATTTCAAGAATCTCTTGAACAAGGGAAATTGGGTGAGTCAGAAGTGGGAGTCTAAAATGGCCACTTCAAAGTTTTAGAAGAAACTTAACAATTTCCCATGATTATCTCAAAACTTATCAGGAACAATACATTGGTGCTATAGAACCTGAATACCACTGAGCTGTAGGCTGCTAAATGGAGGTGTTTTTAAAGCAGGGAAAAGTATGTAGCTTAACTCTCAGTATCCATATAGATTATAATGTTATATATAGTTATAAAAATCCACATTTTTAAAATAAAATAATCGATTGACCCTAACCAAAGTATTGACTTTCAAACTAAGCCACAGTTTTACAGGTGAGAAACACTTAGCTGGGACTCCTGGGAGCAACAGTTGGCCAAGGCTTCCAGGTGTTACAGAAAAGAGATGGTTGGCATTGAGTGGAAATGTAGAGACCTCTCTTCAGGTAACACGTGAAGCCATCCCAACTTGCTGTTATTTGTGAAGTTTTAATAAGAAGGTGGTCTAAGACAAAAAGAAAAGATATACCATGCACCCTATTGCAGAGATCTATATTGCAACACTTATGTCCATCACCATGGGGGAAAAGCATAATTTTGGAAGTATCTGGTGTGCCTTAGCGCTTTTTGCTCATCACTACCATTCCCTCCGATACCAAACTTGAATGGACCTAGCTATATAAGTTTGGAAATGAAATAGAGCCACCCCAAAACAAGGTAATGGTCTGGTTTCTACAGACTTGGATGTCTCAGGTATGCAGAAGTATATTCATAAATTTAAAAAAGGATTTTTTTTAAAAAATAAAAAGCTTCCAGGACCTAGTTAACTATCAGGTTGTCCACTTTCTTTAAATAAATGAAAATGGGGAGGGGGTACAGTCTGCTTGAATGCATCACAACTTATAGTAGCCTGAAGGGAGAGTTTAGCAGACCTGCGTTGTGAGGTTAAAAACCTCCTCTCCCGATAGTATAGGGGGAGTTTCAGGAAGGAGGAAAGGAACAAGGCCCGCTTTCACCCTCTTCACCCTCTTGAATCCTCCCCTCCTTTGCTATATAGCACTAAAGCACTAAGTGGAGCCAGCCCTGAGTCATTCATAGATATAGTTTAGGAGGGTGGGGGAAAGTGCCATCTCCCCCCGCCTCCTGAACTCCCACAACCCCAAGCCCCAAACAGCTCTACAAGTTCCTGTTCCAAACTGTCTAGAACCCTGAACAGGAGCACTCCCTTCAGGAGCAGAAGATAGTCTGCAATAATTTTTTGGCAGCTCCCCACTTTTTGCTAAAAGAGAATTTTCATTTAAAAAAAAAAAGTCTTGGAAGATTGAAATATAATAATAATAATAATAATAATAATAATAATAATAATAATGTAAAAGGAAGGAGAAACAATCTCTGCTTACAGATATGAAATATTATCTGGATTCAATGTCCTATGTGTGTTGAGCACTTGCTTTTCCTTAGAGGCCATCTCTACACACAAAACAGTCCATATAGCTATGTGACGCAACTACGTGCAAAGGTTTAGATTAAAAATTAGAATATTCTCCTAAACATAGGGTGTTAAATCCCATAAAATACCAGCAACTTGTAGCTTTTCTTTTGTTGGATTTCTGTTGCTGTACAGACTGACAAGTCCTTTCATTTTTTGTGGAGTGCCCACTTTACTTCAATGCAATGCTTAGGTGGACTCAGCAGGTATGTGTCTGAACATCATTGTTATTAGATGACCCTGAGTTTGGAGAGGGGGAGGATAATTTCTCCATTTGCTCTCTCAATATCATTAATAATTCTCCATTAAAAGATTTTATTAATGATACTGTAAAATACACTTCCCAAGGTTCATGGCCGAGGAGCTAGTACAGTTGAAACCAAACAGAAATTGAGCACTGCCAAACATGCGCACAGACAGTGAAGAGAGAATTATCTGTTTGCATGTATTTCTACACAGATAGCAAAAGGAATGGGGGGGGGAGTTGTAAGGGGCAGTGGGAGAGAACTCCTTTAGTAAGGAGCATCAGAAGTCATGTGTAGTTTATTGTACAGCCCTGGGGGGTGGAGGAAGGAATGTGGGTTGGGCAAAGTCTAGAATTACACCATTGCAGAATAGGTTTTTTCTTGCACGCTTTAAATAGCCAGCACCTTTTTACTATTGCTTTCACGTTTCCCCAGTCACCGAGACCCTGACAGCTCATTTCTTAAGGTAACAACTTAGTTTTGTACTTTCTCCTCTATTGCCTTCAGCTATATTGTAATCATGAGGTGACAAGTGTGTGTGTATTGCTTAACAATTTTTATTTGGTAACAATAATTTTGTGTCTAACTCTCTGACACCCTTCTCCTATTTTTTTAAAATTTAAAAATATGGTTTCTTGTTCCTTCTGACTATGTATTTGCGTTCAATGTCCAAAGTAGTTAGAGACATAGTACTTCATTTTCATAAGAACAGGAATCTTGGTTTTCTTCCCGAGGAGACTGATGATTTGATTGAGAGAATGTATGAATCGGAGGATTTGGGTTTGATGCGGGCGGGGGGGGGGGGGAAGGAGAATCAGTGACTGACCAATGACTGATGCTCTTTAGATGAGTCATACCAACATCGAATATTCCCCTGAAGCAGTTCTCCATACACAGTAGATCCAAAAGATCCTTTTTGGCATGTATGGAAGTGGCTTACACGTATGTGGCGAAGCAGTCACCTGCATGGGTGCAAACTAGACCACAGTGCATTATTAAAGATAACTGCATATTGGGGGGGGGGAGAGAAGAGAGGCAATATGTGCATCGCACATGATGTAGGGAGCATCCTGTGATCTTGGCAGCATTTAATGAGACATTTTCATAATAAAAAGAACACACTCTTTGTGTCTGATGTAACCATGGACCCTGCAGTATGATCCCAAAACAGAAAGGTATCATCATCATCATCATCATCATCATCATCATCATCATCATCATCATCATCAAAATGTCTTAAGAGATTGCGTGCAATGGTTGGCTGATTGTGCCCCTTAAATGGATAAAACTGGTGTATTCACACCATATCCTTCATTTGCCAGCTCCTCCTCTCTTGTCTCTCAGCTGCGGTCTTTTAGATGCTATGTTTCATAAACGGACAATGCTTTGGGAAAAGACAAATTTCTGGTCCAGAGAAAACTTAATTGCTCAGTGACCTGGTTTGTTGTTGGTTGTGAACTCTGGGTTGTTACATGTGAATCCAGAACCATGGGTTGTTTCATGTGGCTACAGAGACGGTGGGTGGGCAAGAGTGGTGTAAAAAAATAAAGAGCCGCTGTACATGCTAGTATTACAGCACTGCAAAAGCAGCTGGGATACAGGGAGGGAGTGGGTGAAGGAGGAGGTGAAGCAAACAAACCAGGGATTAAGAAAACAAATGACAGTTTGTTCGATCATCTGCCAAACAAACCCTGGGTAGGGCGATAAACTGTGGGTTAACCATGGGTTAATGTTATCTGTGAACAAGGTCAGTGTCTGGTTAAATTTCAGAAACAATTGTGTGATTGCCCACAGCTACTACCTGAAGGCTTGAGGTTTCAGTGAGTGATCTGCTGGCTTGGTTACTTTTTGCTAGTCCCCGCCTCTAAAAATCTCTTACATCCAATCTCCATCCCTTATGCTTCTTCAGCCTTTCATAATTTTCATGATGGCCTTTCAGCAGTATTAAAAATAAGCATGCAGAAATGGCCATAACTTGTCTGATTGCAATAGTAGCTTTCCCCTCTCACAGAATTGTGCCTTGTTTTGAACTTTGTACCAGGGTCAGCCCTCCCATGATCTGGCAGAATCCCCTGATCTGGCAGAGAGGCTGCCCGCCCGATCTCTCACTTTGGGAGAGGGCTCAGAGCGAGAGATTGGGTGGGTGGGCTCTCTGGACAGGCTGCCCGCTCACCTGCCCACCCCATCTCTTGCTTTGAGGACTCTCAAAGCGAGAGATTGGGTGGGTGGCCTCTCTGGAGATTCTGCCCACCCAACCTCTTGTTCGGGGCCCTCCCCATAGTGAGAGACTGGGTGGGCAGGTGGCCTCTCCAGAGAGCCTGCCCTGCCTGATCTCTTGCTCTGGGAGCATCCCCCGGATGAGAGATCAGGCAGGCAGCCTCTCCAAAGAGGCACCCAGGCCTGAATGCCATGCTTTGAGGGGTCCTTCCTCAAAGCAAAGCATTGTGAGCTGACCATGGAGACTGGGGGGCTGGGAGTTGCAGTGGTGGCAGTGCATGTCCTCCTGCTTCAGACAGCTGGTCATTTTGCGCCATTGCCGCTTTGTACAATTCACAGAACCAGGCACAGTACTGTCCCATCTCACCTCTGCTGCCACCTCTGCCTGAACCAGTCCTGCTCACAGCCTGAAAATTTCTCACCATTTGCTAGGCAATTGATCATGGGATCCATTTGCTTGGTCTTGCAGTCTAATCAGTCCATGCATTTTTGTTCCATTCTGGCTCATACAAAAATCCACATAAGTCTCTTATTTCTGCCTCCCCCCCCCCGCCCAAATGCAGTTAGGGGAAGCAAAGTTAACAGCTTCGGCATGTAAAGCAAGCTCTACTGTGTGTCTCCTTTGCATGGCATAGACTCTCTGCCTCATTCTAGAGCAAAACCATTTCCAGTAACCTAGCTTCCCCTGGTGCCGAGAATAATCCCATTTCCTTTCCACTTCCATTTGGTTTAAGGAGAATGATACACTTGTCTGCCAGACCTTCAGTGGTTTGTTTTCAATCTAAGCCCCAGAATAACCACCAAGAAACCATGCTAATAATTCCAGGAGAGAGGGGTCCTGATGCTACAGTGCAAATGTGATGCTCTCTGCCGTTTCTTAGGGTTGACTTATGTTTCTTTCAGTGCCATAGTCATGACCAATACATTTATAGCAGTCTTCCCCAACCTTTTGTCCTCCAGAAGTTTTGGACCACAGCTCCCATCGCCCCAACCATTGGCCATGGCTGATAGGAACCAAGCAACATCTGGATGGTACTAGGATGGGGAAGGCTGATCTAAGGCAATGGTGTCCACCCCCCCCCCTGACTTTCTGGCACTCTTTCCATAATGACTTGACTGCCAAGGAAACACTGCATGTCTCCCATGGAGCCCAGGCCTGTAGAAGGGGATTCTGGGGCACATTCTAGGATGCACACTCAGTTTATATGGGGGACTGGCCAGGCCTGTTGGGTCTTGCTGTTCTCCAGCTTGAACGGAGTGTGTCCTCTAGAACAGCAGTCCTCAAACTTCTGGTTTTCTGCTGATCACTTGAAAATTGTTGGGAGTCCCAATGGCTCACTGAATAAACTTTTGTTTTACAAATGAAACCACCTACCTAAATCATATTTAATTGTATTAAAAAATCCTTCAGTGCCAGCATTACTGTCAAAGCCAGTGCTGTATTATGAAAACCTTAGGCCTTCGGTCAGGCTGTTGAGAAGGGCCCCTTTAACCTGACACTAGTGCAGTCTTCCATGAAAATCATAAACCCTAGATGATCCAGACCTGTTTGATAATCTAGCCCTGTTCAAAACAACCTTGATATCTGTCATCAGAAAAAATAAATCAAGTGTAGGGCAAAGAACAGATATTCTTAACTGTTCTGCAACATTTCTGCAGTCCACCAGTGGTCCATGGAGCACAGTTTGAGAACCTCTCATCCAGGACACACCTTACATCTTAACTGTGGCTGTGTTGAAAGGCAAGAGTGGTAGTGGTGGGCAAGCTGATTCTCAGGGAGCCCTGTTTGGCATGACTGGTCTTCTCATTGAGGAAATCCAAGATTCCCAGGATTAGGGCCAGGGCCAGGTACTGAAAAGATCTGGGACTCAGGCCCACAGGAAGAGGACACACACAGCACAAATTTGCACATGCTAATTTACACATGCTCTAAAGTCTGTCTCTGTGTGTGTCTTTAAAGAAGCCTGTCTCCTAAGGGCACCCCTGTTTGTAAAAAGGGATGTATGGACAGGGGAGAAGAGGGCATCTGATTTCAGCAAAAATCCTCAGGCAGAAAGATTCAAGGGTGGGCAGCAGGAGGCGAAGCACTTGTGGGCAAAAGCCAGCTCATCCAGGAGATCAGATGCAACAGAGATCATCAGCGCTCCTGTACCTTTATTTCTGCAGGTGCCCATGGGCAGCAGGGTGGTGGGGC
The DNA here is from genome assembly GCA_021292165.1 of Shinisaurus crocodilurus. Classification (NCBI taxonomy): domain Eukaryota; kingdom Metazoa; phylum Chordata; class Lepidosauria; order Squamata; family Shinisauridae; genus Shinisaurus; species Shinisaurus crocodilurus. The sequence goes on along the minus strand of CM037879.1, from coordinate 271,329,194 downwards.
AGAGGGCCTCCCAGAGAATCGGGGCTCCAGGCCTAGTGGACCACTGCCTCTGCCCAGGATCATGTTTGGAAGCCCTGAGTCCAAGGACTTGTGTGTACTGGCTGGCTGGGCAGGAGCAACGTAGTATGACAGACCCCTACAGTGCAACCAGTGCTGCTGCCTTGGAACTTAAATTAGTATTGTCTGAATTAAATGCAGATTTTGAGGGTGGGTGAGGGAGACCAGTACAGAACAGGGAGGAGTGGTATGAGTGTGCTTTGGGGTAGGTCTGATGTGGATCCAGTCTCTGAAAACAGTGTAAGTAAACTCTGGTACTCATAAGTGCAGAACTATGGAAGGTACAGGTTTGTTGAATAAAATGGGATGTTTGAAACCTTGACGCAGTTATGGCCAGGAAATTACTTTTGGCTACAATCCTGCAAGTGGACTTGCTTAGAATCCTATTGACTTCAGTTGCCTTGACTTATGTGCAGGATCACAGGCCTTAAGGGTACAATTTACAAGCTGCTAATTCCGGGATAACCTCATTGATATTATCGATAGTATTAATGCTAACATACTATTTTGATATTGTGTTCTAAGCCACCTTGAGGGATTGACACTGTAAAAAAAATAAAATAAGAACTAGGTTTATTGAGTTAGCTTCTTGCCATTGCAGAGGTCTGTGGGTCTGGGGAATCTTATCCCTCCTGTTTTCTGCATTAGGCAGACTTGCAGTGCAATCCTATGCATGTATACTCAGAAGTCTCATTAAGTTTAATGCTTATTCCCAGCTAAGTAGGTATAGGATTGCACCCTAAGTGAAAGATTCAGCCAGAGTTAAGCCCTTTAAAGTCCCATTGCTTTCAATGGGAGAAGTATGCATATGCTTAATTATGCATATGCATCTGTTGAAATAAGAATTATGCATATGCATCTGTTGAAATAAACAGGACTCAAAAGGGCTAAATTTTGTTTAGTGCCCTTTCATATCACTTAAAGTTGAGGTACCATGTACCAGTTACAGGCTGGCAACAACTGCTAATCTGGTACAGGAAGGTAGATGAGAAGAGTAGCTCCTTTTCACTTTGGATTCTGTGACAGCTATGAAATAGATGACGGTACTGTTTAACACACACACACCCATACCACCAAACTCTAGCTGGATTACTGTGTAGAAAGGGATTTTGAAAGTGCATTGTCCAAAAATCAACTTCCATTTGCAGCCATCTCTGCCAAAGTTTGCAGCAAGTTTTCGGAAATGAGGCGGATCCCTGTCCTTGGGTGGTGCTACCTGTTTACTGTGTGGCTACCATGATGTAATACTGCTGGTGTAGTGGTGAATCTAAAGTGGTGACGCATTTCATGAATATTTTTATCCCCACGAAGCGCACATTTTGGGGACTTTTTGTTTGCAAGATGGTGGGTTTGGATGGGAACTGGGCTGACCCACCTTCATCCCAGTCCAATTGAGTTTACTTGACTAGTTGGGGCACAACATGGATGGGGATGTGTGTTCAGATGCATGTCTGAATACATACCCACATCCCTATTCTGCCTGGGCAGAAGTCTTTGCAGAACAAAGCAACTTTGGGAACATGGGCTGCAAAGCTACATTGGTAAATCCCAGTCTTGTGTGGCAATCAGCCTAGGAACTGGAGTTGAATTCCCTCTTCTCATTCTGTGATACCCAGCAGATGGGGAGGGGGTGCGCGGGCTGTAGTAGCTGCAAACAGGCACCAAATGTTAGGTTAGGTGGGATTTTAATGTATATGTTGCCTTTCTACAAAGGCAATCATGTTCAAGGCAGCTCACAATATGCAAAGTAAAAATAACAGCAATACACTGAAATGCTTATTGATACTTTTTATAATAATGTCAGCGAAAATGCATTTTAAAATCTATTATCCATGTCAGTAATGATTAACTAAGGGCGCAATCCTATGCATGTTTAGACAGAAAAAAGGCCTACAACTCCCAGCATGCCTTAGCCAGCATGGGGCATGCTGGGAGTTGTAGGCCCCTTTTCTGTCTAAACATGCATAGGATTGTGCCTTAAATTTCCAGGGTTTCAGGCAGGATTCTTTCCTAGCCCTACTTGGAGATGCTGAGGATTGAACCTGGGACCTTCTGTATGCAAAGCATGTGCTCTACCACTGAGCTATGGCCCCTCATAGCATCGAGTGGGCTAATATATTGCATATAAATTGTTTGGCATACTCCCTAATTTGATTACATGTTGTACCAGATCTATCCAGAACTGGAGCCCCCTTAAGAACATAAAAATAGCCATGCTGGATCAGACCAAGGCTCCATCTAGTCCAGCATTCTGTTCACACATTGAACAAGCTGCCCACAGGAAACCCACAAGCAGGACGTGACTGCAACAGCACCCTCTCACCCATGTTCCCCATTGATAGCCTTCTCTTCCACAAATTTGTCCAATTCCCTTTTAAAGCCATCCAAACTGGTGGCCATTGCTACATCTTGTGGAAGTGAATTCCATGTCCTGAATCTCCCACCAATCAGCTTCATGGGATGACCCCAGGGTCTAGTATTATGAGGGAGAAAAATGTCTCCCTGTTCACTTTTTCCACACCATGCATAATCGTGTACACCTCTATAATGTCTCCCCTTACTTGCCTTTTTTCTAAGCTAAACAATCCCAGCTGTTGTAACCTTTCCCCATAGGGGAGTTGCTTCAGCCCCTTGATCATTTTAGTTGCCCTTTTCCCAACTCTACAATATCCTTTTTTAGGTGCGGCGCCGGTGACCGGAACTGTACACAGTATTCTAAGTGTGATCACACCATAGATTTGTCTAAGGGGAGTATGATATTGGCAGTTCAATTCCCTTCCTTATTATGCCTAACCTAGAGTTTGCCTTTTTCACAGCAGCCACACATTGGGTTGATATTTTCATCAAGCTGTCCACCACAATCCCAAGATCTCTTTCTTGGTCAGTCACTGCTAGCTCAGATTCCATCAGCTTATACTTGAAGTTGGGATTTTTTGCCCCAACATGCATCACTTTACACTTGCTTACATTGAACCACATTTGCCATTTTGATGCGCATTGTGGAGTTCCTTGCAATCCCTTTTTGTTTTAACCACCCTAAATAATTTGGTGTCATCAGCAAACTTGGCTGCTTCACTGCTCACTCCTAATTCCAGATCATTTCTGAATAAGTTGAAGAGCATTGGTCCCAATACAGATCCCTGTGGAACCCCATGTTTAGATCCCTCCATTGGGAGAATTTAGCATTCCTACTCTCTGCTTTCTGTTCTTTAACCAGTTATTGATCCATAAGGGGACCTCTCCTCTTATTCCATGACTGCTAAGTTTGCTCAGGATTCTTTGGTGAGGGATGTTGTCAAAAGCCTTTTGGAAGTCAAGGTAAACAATGTCTACCAGATCACCCCTATCCACATGTTTATTAACACTCTCAAAGAACTCTAAAATGTTAGTGAGACAGGACTTACCTTTGTGGAAGCCATGTCGAGTCTTTCTCAGCAGGGCTATCTACATGGTTATTTATTTTATCTTTAATAATGCCTTCAACCAACAGATGTTAAGCTAAGCTAACTGGCCTGTAATTTCCTGGATCCCTTTTTAAAAATTGGTGTTACATTGGCCATTCTCCAGTCCCCTGGTACAGAGGTTGATCTTAGGGACATGTTACATCTTTTTGTTAGAAGATCAGCAATTTCATACTTCATTTCTTTAAGAACTCTAGGATGGATACCATCTGGGCCTGGTAATTCACTGACTTTCAATTTGTCAATAAGGCTGAGAACTTCATCTTTTGTCATCGCTATTTGCCTCAGTTCCTCAGACTCTCTTCCTGAAAACATCCATTCAGGCACAGGTATCTGTCCTATACCTTCTTTAGTGAAGTCAGATGAAAAGAATTCATTCAGTATCTCCTTATCCTTCTTTAGTACGCCTTTAACTCCATTATTATCCAATGATCCAACTGCCTCCCTAGCTGGCTTCCTGCTTCTGATGTATTTAAAGAATTCTTAATTATTGACATTGATGTTGTTCGCGATATGCTCCTCAAAATGCATCTCTTTTTTGCATCTCTTACTGTCTGCTTGCATCTCCTTTGTGCAAGCTTGTGCTCCCTTTTGTTTTCCTCATTTGGGCAAGACTTCCATTTTCTGAAGGAAGCCTTTTCTCAGCTTCCTGGATACTGCTCGTTAACCATGCTGGTGACCTCTTGAACTTGGTGCTACCTTTCTTAACCTGTGGTATACATTCTAGCTGAGCTTCTGTTATTGTGGTTTTGAGTAACCGCCAAGCATTTTGAGGGGGATGTAACCCTCTTGACACTCCCCCTTTCAACTTTTTTTTACCAGTTCCCTCATTTTAGAGAAGTTTCTTCTTTTGAAGTGAAATGTGACTGTGTGGGACTTCCTTTTCAATTTTCCAGTCAATATATATTAAATCGCTAGCACTGTGGTCACCGTTTTAAATTTGTTCAACAATATTTACATTTCGTGCTAGGTCCTGGGTGACACCACTTAGGATTAAATGCAGGGTCGCCTCCCCTCTGCTTGGTTCCCTTCTGGTAATTGCTCTGATCAGCTCATATCACAGGCTCATAGTATGTTAACAAAACATTATGTTGGCCACATTTTTGTTTTATTTTAAATCTTCATATCCTACCCTCCTAAAAGATTTTGTAACATATTAAAATAAAAATACAAATCAATTGGGGGGAAAACCCACACTATTATAATTATGTAATTAATAAAACAGCACATAAAAGCAGCTTAAAAACCATTCCAGAAGGAGAAAAACTGTTAAAAGGCCTGCAAAAATGAAAGTAACAAAATAGGTGCCAAACAAACCTCCCTGGGAACAGCATTCCACAGCCAACGTGCCACCACTGAGAAGGCCTTCTCTTGTGTTGTCACCTGCCTCACATTAGATAGCGGGTGGGGGCCACTCTGAAGAAGATCTTAATATGTGGGCAGGCTGATATGATCATAGGCAATCCTTTAGGATGGGTATCCTGATCCCAAGGCATATAGGGTGTCACTGTACTTCAGAAACATTTGCTATGGGGCAGCAATAATGAGGGTGCTATAGAACTGTTCCTATGGGTCTGGGAAAAAGACAGTGGGTCAGTAACACAGGAGCACACATGCTCTCAAGAAATGCAATGAACCCAGTGTTTCTGAGCTCACTTTTAGAAAAGTAAACAGGGTTGCAGTATTTTCACTCAATTGTTTTTACACATGAAATAGAAAAGGGGGAAGTAAATAAACAAAATACCTGGTGTGGTATACAAAATATCAGTGAATGCTGGCTGAAAGGATGCTCTGTGAGAAGCCAGAACATTTTGCAATGGCCCTCTTAAAAAATTAAGCTGTCAGTGTTCTTCTAATCCAAAGTAAATACCTCCTACCTCAGTACAGTCTATGGGTACAGCTTGTGCACAAGGAACATCAACATCTCCTGCTGTTGTAAGCAAGGCAACTGTGGTGTGAACTTTGAGTGTGTCCCTGAGTTTGTCTCTCACTTCTATTCCAGCTTGAATTTTGATTGTTGTAAGCAATAACCGTGCGGGGGAGAAAGGCGGCGCTGATCTTTTGAAGGTGGAATGGATTACAGTGTCCCCGGGGCAGTAATCAATGGAGAAGTACATGCACAGCTCACTGGGCAAAAGAAGAAAAAAGCAGTAGCAGTGGTGAATGAAACGTTAGAACGAGACCACTGGAACAACAAGCTGGAATATGTGCTGTCTGTAGCCGGGGAAATCATTGGTTTGGGGAATGTCTGGCGGTTCCCTTACCTTTGTTACAAGAATGGTGGTGGTAAGTGCAGCTTCTGTTCTAGCAAATTACATCCGTGTGCCGAACTTCTCGGTGGTGAGGCTCTTTTCCCACTGATTCAAGGAGCACTCAAACACTCAGGTTTGCACTTTGCAATTTTATCCCCTTGGCAGCAAAAGTGTACCCAGAGGCAGCTCTTTTTTCAGCCTGCAAAGAACTTTGCAATGCTTACACCATCTGTCCTCAGAACAGTCCTCTCACCTAGGTTGACTTGAACAAGGTGACCCAGAGAGCTGCCCATCCAAGCTCAATGCTCTCTCCCCATTAACACACAATGGTTCTAGAGCACTGGAAGGACTTGAGATGCAGCCAGTTACTTGTGCAATTTGCTGTTGAGAATCAGTGTGAGGAGGTGGTGCATCCTGTGACCTAAGCGTTAAAGCACACATGATGTGGGATCTCACGACTTAACCCCCCCCCCCCCTAATTTCAATGCAACTATAAACGTCTCTGATTTTGGACTGAAGCAATGGGAGGTGGAGGGGAGAATTATTTTAAGGTTGGGAAAATGGTGTTGGGGAAAGGGTAAACAGCTCCCAGCAGTGCTGCCGTGATCAAAATCAGGCTCACACCCTAAGCACAGCTATTTTACAGTTTTATGGCTGTAAACTGGGCCCACTGACACTAGAGTTGCCACTTACGCATCCCCAAAAGAGAGGACACCAATTGGCATAACATTTGCATGTACTAATTTTATATAGAGATGCAAATTTAGAAATCATGCTTATCATTTAAGTAGAAATACAATGCTTCTCACCAATAGTGGTGAAGATTGACTAAGTGAGCTGTGTGCCTGCCTAGTCTGCTGTCCAGGTGCGGCTGACGGGTAACTTCAAGGCCCCTGCTCTCACCCTGCAGTGTTCTCTGACTTTAAACCAGACTTGGACTGGATACCAGTTCAAATAGAGGACACCTTCAAACAGAGGACTGCCTGTAAAGTAAGACACCTGGCCACCCTAGGTGGCACTGAACCTGCTGTGTGGCAGGCAGCTATGAGACACTATTTAAATTTCCCACAATGCCCCATTGCATCTAATGTAGCAGTTCTCTGGATAATTATAGTAATTTTGAAATGGTGGCTTATACCTGTCTGCCACCACTGTGTTAGCTCTGGGTCATGGGCAGCAAGGGTCTTGGGCAGGGACACCAGGGCCAGGGGGTGATGGAGGCAGGAGCAGGCCAGGGGGAAGCTGAGTCCAGAAGCCAGGCCAAGGTCAACACACATAGAGTCCAGAATCAGGCTAAATTCGGGCATGCACCAGCTAGAGAAGGGCCAGAGGCTAGAAGCATAGGTCAAGAGTGGTCACAGGTGAAACACCAGGCAAGGCGAGGATCAAGGTTGGTTGCTGGATACAGGAATCAGCTGCAGACAACACAGAGGTGTGTATTGCTGTGGCAAAGGCTGGAGTGATGAGAAAGCCCTTAAGTAGGCCTTCCTGCAGCTCCCAGCTGGTCTGCATTAGCAGGCCTGAGAGCAGCTGGAGGTATGGGGCCGAATCCTGCAAAGACAGGAGTGTTGGCCAGGTTGCTATCTGCATAGCAGCCACCAGATGGAGCTGTGGCACTGTGCTGGTTGAGCGGATCCTTACACACTGCCAGGTAAGCCTGCGGCCTGGGTGCTCTGACACAGGAGAGAGTCATGAAGGGCACTCGCCCCCTCAACCATGGAGCCAGCCCTGGTTGGTTAGTTGGTTCTATCTGTATCCTGCTCTTCTTTAAGGTAGGCTCCAGGTAGGGCCTGGAAAGAATCCTGCCTGAAACCCTGGAGAGCTGCTGCCAGTCAGTGTTGACAATATTGGACTAGAATGGACCAATGGTCTGACTCAGTATAAGGCAGCTTCCTTATACTAAGAAGACACTCTCAGGGCCTAATTACATGTCACACCAAGCACATGCTTTAAAAGGTGTGTGTCAAAGCCACTGTGAGGGCTGTCTGAGCCAGACTGGGACTGTGGCACATGGGGAAGGAGGTTAACCCTTTGTCCATATGCCATTTTCCTGCTGAGAATCACCTCTCTCCTGAATCTGTACCAAATAGCTTCAGGGGCAAATCTCCTGGCTTTGGGAGGTGGGATTTTCAATTGGGAGAAAGGTTAACTTCCCCCTCCCTATTCATCATGGTCTTGATCCAAATCAGTGCCCCCCCAACACAAACTGGGAAAGAGAGTAGCCAATTGCCTCTTAAATATGTAATCTGGCTTTTAGGTTCAGTTGTAGAGCAAAATGATGTGCATTCAGACCATTCCCTTGCCTTACCGTTTACCATAATATATAGCTTAATTTTATTTTTCTAAGAGCAAGTTCAGTCGGTTGTCCCTTATTTTAAGGTGTTTTACTTCTGAGTGTCCCTTGTTTTAAACTCCAGCCATCGAGAAGAATTGGAGTATGCTGTGGCAGTAAGAAACCAGCATGTAGGGTGATTGAAAAGGAATACTGGCACCGCATGATGAAATCTGAGCCATTTGGCTTCCTTATTGTAGACCTAGCATGTTTTAAATACACTATCCATGTCTGACTCCTGCCCCCTTAAATGTATATGCAAGAAGAGAGTTGGGTGGCATGAATGTGATACCGTATGCAACTTTTATCTGGGAGGAGAGGGAGAAAATCCCTCAAGCTGGAAAAATACACTTCGAAAGGTTTCTCTTTTGACGAATTTTGCCCACTGAGAAGAACACACGATTACTTCTTCGGGTAAATAAAAACACTTAGCATTTGTATAGTGCACCAAGTGTTCAAAGTGCTTCGCCTGTATTCTCTCCAGTGTGAATTACAACTCATCAATAAATTCAGTTCTATTGCTCTGGCCTTGAATGAGGACAATGGCTTCCTGTCCCACTATAGGTGTTTAATGAACAAAGCATATCTAGGATGATTGCTATAAAGAGCACTAAAGTGGACACCAATTTGCATAATATGTCCGTATGTTGTCCATATTCAAATTTATATGTATAGGTGCAAGTTTAGAAATATTAACTATGATTTAAATAGAAATACAAGGCATCTCACCATAGTGGAGAAGACTGACTAGGTAACCTGTGTGTGCCTGCTCAGCCTGCTTCTCTCCAGGGATTAACTGTTGATGGGCAACTTCCAGGCCCCTGTTTTCCCCTTCTTATGGTGACTTTAAACCAGAGTTGGACTCGAGTCAGCCCATCAAACAGAGGATGCCTTCACACAGAGGACTGTCCTCTGCCAGCTCTCCAAAATTTATTTAACACATTTTTATACCGCCCAATAGCCGAATGGGCGGTTTACAACAGTTAAAACCATAAAATACAATATAAAATAAATATAAAATTTAAAACCACAGATTAAAAACAAACAGCAAAGCTAGCAGCAGCAGTTCAAATTACAATAACAGAGTTAAAAACAACTACAAGATTAAAATGATTAAGATGATTAAAATGCCCGGGACTGGGAGAATAGAAAGGTCTTCACCTGGTGCTGGAAAGAGTACAATGTAGGTGCCAGGCGAGCCTCTTTGGGGAGCTCATTCCACAACCGGAGTGCCACAGCAGAAAATGCCCTCCTCCTGGTAGCCACCTGCCTCACTTCCTTTGGTAGAGGAAGGACCACTGCCGAAGATCTTAGTGTCCGGGCAGGTACATATGGGAGGAGACGATCCTTCAGATACCCTGGCCCCAAGCCATTTAGGGCTTTGAATGTTAGTACCAGCACTTTGAGTTGGGCCCTGGAAACAGACTGGCAGCCAGTGCAGATGAGAAAGCACTGGCATAATATGTTCACATCGGCCAGAATAAAGGACTGTCTTCTATAAAGTAGGACACCTGGCCACCCTATGCTTTTCCCATACTACTGTGATAGTGAATGGGCACTGGGCTTATTTTGCACACTTTGAATAGTCTCAGCCTGTACTTTTTGCATTCCAAGGCCATTTAGCCCCACTGTTTACCACTTTCCCTTCTCTAAATCTGTGTGTGCGCAAACTGAGGATTACCCTTCATGCACCTGATGAAGTGGATTCCTGTCCATGAAAGCTTATGCCACAATAGGTTTGTTTAGTCTTTAAGGCACTACAGGACTTTTGTTTGTTGGGTTTACACTATCTCAGTAATCTTAACAGCAGTCTTGAAAGTTAGGCCAGTGTCATCGCCATTTTGGGGGATGGGGGACTGAGAGTTTGGCTACATATTATGGCTGCCTATCAGAGAAGTAGCTGGCAGGCAGTAATAGGTTAGAATCCCAGAAGTACCCCCACCCCCACCCCAAAACACACCCACCCCTATCTCAACAGGCAAGCAAGACTGGAATGGCTTTGGAGTGCTGACTGACTCACTCCTTTGTCTGTCTTGGTCCTCCCACAAAACGGAGGAAGCCCGCCTAATCCAATTACCTAGTAGGAATGGCTCCTTGTGTGAGGGAAGGAGTCAAGTTGTCCTCTCTCTCTACTGGCTGGGCTTTTTTTTTTCTTTACCCATCTTTTGCGGAGCCGCATGACCTCTTCCCTCAGGCAATGTGATAATGTTACCTCACATGGTGAGTGGTCCTAGATGTGGTAAAGAAGGGGGAGAGGTTACCAGGAGAGTGTTTTGGTTTGGTTTTTTGCTCAGTCTCTCTCTCTCCCCGACTTCCCCATCTTGAGGGGGAAAGGTCTGAAGTATTTGCCTGAATGCAGGTAGAAGCCTCCACACGAACGCAAGTACAATGGCCCCTTTGGACCTCTCTGCTCAGCACAAGGAGGTCAGACTGAGAGGACAGGTACATGGGGGTGGGGCTTGTGTGAGCGCCCATGTCCTCTCCTCATGTGAGCAGGCCAAACACCTCTGTAGGGCGTCTCTCTGTTTATAATGGTGGGGCATTCTAAATTTCTTTTTTTCTTTATTACATTTCTATTCTGCCCAATTGCTGAAGCTCCCTGGACAGTTCACAGCTGTTAAAACCATAAAATACAGCACAATGATAAAGAATAATATCTTTAAAACTACAGTACAAAATCAGAATAAAAACCAGAAGTCATGTAAGATCTAAAAACATAACAACAGATTTAAAACAATAAAAACTGAAGAACTTAAAATGTCTCGGCAAATAAAAAGGCCTTCACAATAATATAGTAGAACATAATATAAAAACTATACGTTTAAAACAGAATAAAACCAAAGCAGGAACCAAGATGAATGTTGGCAGCAGTACATACCTAAAAATGCACTAAGGCAATGAACTGACTCAGTTCATTTGGTGGGGATACCTGGAGTAGGGCCTCTGAGGATGATCTTAAGGGCTGGGCAGGTATTGTGATGAGTTTGGGGGCCAAGCAAATCATTCCCTTGATATGTAGTATGCAGCTAGATCTCTCATTTCCCCTTAATTACAGAGAAGGAAAAATATCTTGTGGGGAGGGAAGGCTTATCTCTTCCCTCCTTAGCACTATTGGAACAACCTCCTCATGCAGCCAGAACGCTTAAATAAGAAAGTCCCCATTGGCGCCCATGTGACAGTGATGTCACAGGTACTATGCCATAACTGCCCATGTCATGAGTGAAAGTATTTTCCACACAGCAAATTATGTTAGGGCAAGAATATCAGTTTTCCAGCAGCAACTTGTGTCAGGGATTGGCATGCTGGTAAACAACATTTTCTCTCACCAGAGAAGTACTTCCTGGGGAACCTGGGAACAATGTGTAGGTGGATTCGTGATGGCTGCATGTGGTCTTTCTCCTGCCATCCCAGGACTAAATAGCCACACCTTCTAGAACAAGGGCCCATGGTTCTATTTTGACACAAAAAAATAATGTCAAGGAAATGCGTTTATCCCTGTCTGTACCTTTGCCACTGGTGAGATAAGTTGCAGTTGTGAGATACAGGTGTTCATCTCAACCAGTCCTCCTGAAGTACAGTAATTGTCTTCAGTAGGATTTTAAATCAAAAGAGCTGTATAAAATGAATAGTTGTTTTCTTCAGTTAAAATAATCCCTAGGCTTTTGTAGTATTTTGAAGAGCATGTTTCCTTTAAAATAGTTTAAAAACTCAAGAGCATTGATGTGCCACAATGCTTCTCCACCATGTGTGTGTGTGTGTACTGGAAAAAATACCGAAAGACTGAACTAGGAATTATTTCCCCTATTTTGTTTTTGAGAAGTATTTGCTTAATCTGACTTTTCAGAAACCTGTAGGAAAACAGGTTAAGAGGACTCGTAACACATAGAGTTCTTGGTGAGTAGGTTATGAACTTTGGCCTGAAATCTCTTGGATTTGCCTTGCAGGTCTACCTAAACCGCTTTTGCATCCTGACAGCATGAAGGGGATTAGCTAGTTAGCTGCTTTCACACTGGCTTTCATTTTGTTTCTCTTTCTCTCGTGCTTGAGAATTTTATTTTTGAGGTGGGATTAGAGGGGAGAGTTCTTGTTTTTACATTTGTGGCTCTGGAATGTTCCTGAACTTGGGTTTGCTTTGGGTTCCTGCCAGGGATGTTGAAGAGTCCTTGGTCTCGAGTCACGAGTCGAGTCACGAGTCTTTGGACCCGAGTCTCGAGTCTCGAGTCCGAGTCCGAGTCCTTGGTCCAAAATGGTGACTCACGAGTCTCGAGTCACGAGTCACTCCCAAAGCTGACCACGAGTCCCTATTAAAATCAATGGGGGTTTTTCCCAACAAAATAAGGCTACTTCAGATGTGTGGCTTAAATAAATTCTAGGCACAAGTGTGCCTTCTTATTTCAAAACTCTGCAACTGATTTTGGCAAGAACAGACCAGGCAGAAAAACCCAAAATAACCAGGCAGGCAGAGGAGGCAGGGAACCCCAAAGCAGGCAGGCAGAGGCCTTTGTCTTGGACAGTTCAACTGTTGAACTGATCAAGAAGAGACCAGGCAGGCAGAGGAGGCTGGGAACCCCAGACAGGCAGGCAGAGGCAGCCAAACCCAAAATGTCTGAAAGGCTGCATTTTAGAAAAATGATTTAAAAAAATAAACTTGCTGTACTTCCTAAAACTTATCCATGTTGCATTTGAGGAACATGATTTTTTTCTAAATGTTTGGCCCCCATTCTGGAATGGTGAGATCTCATCACAATTCCACCCTCACTGAACACCCGCTCCACTGGTGATGAACTTGCTGGAACCAGAAACACACTCAGAGCAGCCACACAGAGTAATCTCAGGTCTTTCTTCTGCCTCTCCCAAGTACGCGATACATCAATCAAATAAATCTTGACACACTGTTGGGGCTGCACTCCTGGTAGCCGTCCATAGTGGCCAAGCAGCGGCACACCTCGCTTCCATGCGCTCTTCGCCGGCAATCACGCTCCTCTCCACTCCTTCTGGCACAGCCCAGGGATGTTGAAGAGTCCTTGGTCTCGAGTCCCGAGTCGAGTCTCGAGTCCCATTAAAAATATTGGGACTCGAGTCCAAGTCGAGTCAGAGGAGGGACTCAGTCCGACTCACGAGTCGAGTCCTCGAGTCCGAGTCCCCATCCCTGGTTCCTGCTGCTTTTACAGCACAACTCTATGCATGCAAGTAAGGAAGTAAGGCCCACTGAATCCAATCTGTGTTAGGATTGTAACCGTAGCCTTTCACCAGTTTCTCCATAGATTCAATTTCCTTCATAGAGTCAGAAGCCAGGAGAACAGCAATATAACTTTTTAATGCCTGGGATGGTAAAAGCAGAAGCCATCCCTACAAACTTGGTTTTGTGAATGATCGGTTTTTTCAAGCATTGGGATGTATCAACGCTTAGGATGCTTTCAGACAAGGCTTTTATCCATCCTCCTGCGTCTTTTGCAGAATTTTAGGGGTGGGTGGGTGGGTGGGTCCAGATATTGTCTTCTACTCATCCTCCTCCTGTGTTTTCTTACAGCTTCTTCCGTCTTTTTCCTTAATGCAGAAAATCCATTAAGGAGAAAAAGACGGAACAGCTGCACATAGTGCCTTCTGACTGCTAGCACTAGGGGCTCTCCATCTGGAAGCACCACTAGGGTTGTGATGTGATGTTGCAAGGTTTGACCTAATGTTTCAGGATTTTAACCTCTTTGTGAGCGGGTGCTTCCAGACAGAGGGCTCCTAGTGCTAGCAAACAGAAGGCACAGTGCAGCTGTTCCATCATTTTTAAACAGTCTGTGAATGAGGAATGGTGACAGCATCAAAAGCCTCATCTGGAAGTACCTAGGATCTCCAGTGCAAGCAGCTAGTTCTCAGGCTTGAGAAACGGGAAGCCAAAGGGGAGGCTATACTCACTGGGCCTTCTCAATATTCTAAAATTTAAACCACCCCCTTTCCCCAGAATGTTTTACAACATTTCACAGATGAAAATAGGGACACACAGTGGCAGTTGCCACTGAAACAGTGAAAGACAGTTGTTTAAGAAATCTGCAGACTCTTTTACAACCCCTTGAGGAAGTCCTTGAAAAATACACAGGCCGAAACGCGTCAGGCTCCTTCAATAAAGATTTTTGCATCCTGAGAACCCAGTTCTCTCCTTTTTTTCGTTGCATTTGGATGCTTATCTCCTCCTGTTTGTCTCAGGCAACCAAAGGGCATGGTCAAGTATAAAAGTTATTAGAGGAAACACACAAAATCTTATATATTATATATTATAATTATTACAGTATTATATTATATATTATTTTATAATATTTTATTAGTGGCTTTTGTAATATTTTTTACCTTACTTAAACCTTTAATTGTTGATATCTGGTGTTTTTCATAGATCATAGAGTTGGAAGGGGCCTACAAGGAGCCTATCTATCGAGTCCAACCTCCTGCTCAATGCAGGAAACTAGAGGAGGGGTCTCCCATCCAAGTAATAACCAGGCTTGACCCTGCTTAGCTTTCCACGCTCAGACAAGCTGAGCCAGCGTGAGCCACAGGCCTGTATGGGTGTGTGTGTGTCAGTGCTTGCAGGGCAATCTCTTTCTTTTTGCTTTAAAATTGGCATTTTCAGGGCAGTTGGAGAAGGAGAAGGAGAAGAAAAGGAGATGTGGAGGAGGGGGAGCTTTTGGGTGGGGGGACATACAAAAAGACACATTGGGGTTTTGAGCCCCTTCAGCATTTTGCTCCAGCACCTCTATCTCTGTCTTTTAAGCACAAGGAGTAACTTTGAGAGGCTGAACAGCTTTGTTGTTGTTTGTTATTGTGGAAGGGCCCCAGTTTAGAGCACTTTTTGTGTTCTATTCACACAATTTAGATTTAAAGAAACACTTAAACTGGAATAATCTTACAGAATTTAACTAACTTGAATTAAGTTAAAACAAATCGTGCAATCCTATGCACAGTTACTCGGAAGTAAGTTCAAATGTCTTCAATGGGTCTTACTTACCCCTGGGGGCCTGGCCAGAGGCAGCAGTGCATTGACCAGAACTGTACACAGTATTCCAGGTGTGGTGACACCACCGATTTACATAAATGCATTACAATATTAGCAGTTTTATTATCAATTCCTTTCCTAGTAATCCCCAGCATGGAATCCAGCTTTTTCACAACTGCCGCTCACAGGATTGATGATTTCATTGACCCAAAGATCTTTCCTGATCAGTCACCATCAGCTCAGTTGCCATCAGTGAGAGACTCTTAGCTCCACCTTACAGAGCTTCTGAATAAATAAAACAAACAAGGCTTTAGAATCCAGAGAGCTAAGGATAAAGTACTAGGAAATGAGTTTAGAAAGCTGATTTGAAGGAGAGATTGAAGAGGGAATCAAGATGGTTTATTGTTGTAGGCATGTATATGATGCAGGAATGCAGAAGGGATAAAAGATAGAGTGGAGGAATAGGGAAATGGAAAGGACAAGAAAGATCCAGCTATTATAGCCTATGTGAGGTTGCCTTAAGGCTGCTTCATATACTACTGTTTCCTCTGTGTGTGTGTGTGTGTGTGTGTGTGTGTGTGTGTGTCCGTGTGTGTCTGTGTGTGTCCATGTGAATTCAACAGCAAGAGAAGCTTCACTCTGCATGTACTTTTGGTGCCATAGATATGTACTTTCATCACACACAACATGGTGCATGCAGGAAATGTGCAGTTCCCTATGTGGAAGAATCAGTTCGCAAAGTTCTTCATGTATGAATTGGCCCTTAGTCAGAAGGAAGGCCAATATGTAACATTTGTAGAGTGAAAACACATAGCTTTGTTTTATATTCCATGAAAGAATTGCTCCTCAAAGCAGGGTGGAGATCAAATGGATTATGAACAGGGATGTTGAAGAGTCCTTGGTCTCGAGTCACGAGTCGAGTCACGAGTCTTTGGACCCGAGTCTCGAGTCCGAGTCTGAGTCCTTGGTCCAAAATGGTGAGTCACGAGTCACTCCCAAAGCTGACTCCACGAGTCCCTATTGAAATCAATGGGGTTTTTTCCCAACAAAATAAGGCTACTTCAGATGTGTGGCTTAAATAAATTCTAGGCACAAATGTGCCTTTTTATTTCAAAACTCTGCAACTGATTTTGACAGGAACAGACCAGGCAGACAAACCCAAAATAAAAATAACCAGACAGGCAGAGGAGGCAGGGAACACCAAAGCAGGCAGGCAGAGGCGTTTGTCTTGGACAGTTCAAACTGTGGAACTGGTTAAGAAGAGACCAGGCAGGCAGAGGAGGCTGGGAACCCCAAACAGGCAGGCAGAGGCAGCCAAACCCAAAATGTCTGAAAGGTTGCATTTTGGGGAAATGATTTTAAAAAATAAAATCTTCGCAGGCGATCGCACTTCTCTCCACTCCTTCTGGCACAGCCCAGGGATGTTGAAGTCCTTGGTCTTGAGTCCCGAGTCAAGTCTCGAGTCCCATTAAAAATATTGGGACTCGAGTCCAAGTCGAGTCAGAGGGGGGACTCAGTCCAACTCACGAGTCGAGTCCTGGAGTCCGAGTCCCCATCCCCATCCCTGGTTATGAATAAGCCACTTCTCATGAGTCTGGTACACTCCACTAAACTACATTTTTGGGGAAACCTTAACTTCAAACTGGCTGCAATCTTGATAACACTTTTTTTTTTTTTAAACATGTGTACTCTAAAAACATGTGCATTAAGCAAGCATAATCATTGTTGGGTTTCCGTCACTTGCTCGAAACATTTCTTTTCATGCAATCTTTCCCTGATCTGTGACCCAGCCTATATGCTTGCCACTGTTTTTTAAGGCTCATTTTAGGGTTCGCTTATCTGTATTGTACTACATTGGATTTGTTCACTGCTTGGATATTTCTTATGGAATGAGTGGTGTATAAATTTAATAAATAAGATAAATAAATATTTAGATTACCATACACATTTACTTTCCAGATATATAGAGTTTCAAAAGTAATGTAGTAAATGCTGCCAGAGTTATTGGATCCAGTATCACAGTAAGAAATCTGGTCTCTTATCAATCACATATGTACATTTGGGGAGTATACCAGCCATATCATACAGAAGGGCTTTTCTACATAAGGAATTTATTGTGCTGTTAATTGCTATATCTACTTTCGGTTTCATTGCAGCATTGAGATCCAAGCTCTACACAAAGAGCTCTTCCTTCCTGCTTTTCTGCTACACAACCTCTAGGTGGAGCTGTGCTATAGTGGTATAGTGCAAATATATGAGGCGATAGAGCACCAAGTTCCCCGTTGTAATTTAATAGCTCATTTTCCCTGTTCTAAAAAAACAACAACCCGGAAAAGTGCTCTGAAAAAACAGAAGCAAAACTGGAGGATCACATCGTCATTAAAGAGCCCGTAAACAACTGTGAGTAAGGAATCACGAGCACACAATAAATGCCTCGCGTAGAAAAGCGCAAAGCCGCAAAGTGCTTTCCCACACAGTCGGTTCTCTGGATGCAAGGTGATAGCTTCCCTCTGTCATCCTCATCCAGTGACCCAAACTGGGACCTCCAGATTTTGTGTGAGATAGAGAGGTAACATTGAATCCAGATTCTGTAGTTTGGATCTAAAGATGTTGATGGCGCACTGAAGCGCTTCAGAGCATGCATGGGGGCTTTCCTACTTCCCCCTTCTTGCTGAAGCTCCTTGTGTGGCATCACAGCCTTCTCCTGAGGGGCTCTCATCTTTTATGTTCTGCTTTTCAGGATGCATGAGGGGCCGTGGTGGAAAGGATGTGAGAAGCCTGTGTGTGTGTGTGTGTGTGTGTGTGTGTGAGAGAGAGAGAGAGAGAGAGAGAGAGAATGCACCTTTTAGAACCTCATCCTATTGAACTGAAACCTAGCAAAGTATGACAAGTAGGAAGAATAGATTGCAATGTTGCATCTCAGTTTGGTATCCTACCTGACATTGCTCACTGAAACTTGTTATATGAGAAATATTAATATGATTACAGTTAATAATTTCCATTAACATTAGTTGAGAACATTCTCAACTCTTGACCATACTATTCATGTGCTAAGTCTATATCATGAGAATGCATACACATTCTTATTACATTTTTATCCCACCTTTACTCTTCGGAGCTCAGGGAAACATATATGCCTCTCCATCTTATCCTTGAAACAACCCTGTAATTGGCCCAAGAACACCTAATACGTTTTGTAGCTGAGAGTGAATTTGAATGTAGGTCTTCTCTAACCACTGAACTCTGCTAGACCTTGTTGGCTTTCCTTGGAAACCTGCAAAAATCTGGTCCTAAGCACATGCCTAAGTGCCTTTAGGCTTTCTTCTTTGGGACAGCTTCACATGGGAATGTGATCAAAGTCACGAAGAGAAAAGACAAACTCCTCCCATTAGCTGCATTTTGTCTTCAACTTTCTTGAGAATCGCTGGGAAGTTCAATGCTTCTGACTCAGTGATGCTGTGTACTGGTGTGTGTGTGTGTGCTTGAGTTTCTTGGTGTTGCTCTCACATCTGTAGTGTCAACTTCTGAAAAACCAGAGATATTTAGGGTTGCTGGGCCTTCACATAAAGATGTGCCTCTCTCTCTTTTTAAAGCAGTGAGGCACCAGGAGAGAATGCAGTCACCGAGTCTCCTGCTCCCCTTACTCTTGCTGGTTCCTTCACCATCATCATCACCCTCCTCTCCTGCCTGCTCTGGGGCAAAGCAGGAGTCCTCCTTCCTGTAGCAGGCAGGGGAGAAGTGTCAGGATGGACAAATCTCTCTCACGTTCTATAATCTTCACATTTTTCCCCAAACACAAGCTCATTCCATCCCGTTTCTGCATTGATCTGCAATATTATTTTTTTTAAAAAAATCTGCACAAAAATTCATATGCATTTTTGTATACATTTCCCCCCAATATACACATTTTTGCAAGTGATTTCCCCTAGTACATGCCTTTTTTCCTATGCTGTTTCCCCTAATGTCCACATTTTTGTATGCAGTTTTTGATCAGAGAACGGTATTGTAAAATTCAGAGAAGTGCAAAGACTCAAGTATAAGCCGACCCGACTATAAGCCGAGGCACCTAATTTCACCCCCCAAAACTGGGAAAACTTATTGACTCCAGTATAAGCCTAGGGTGGGAAATGCAGCAGCTACTGGTAAATTTAAAAAATAAATTTAAAAAATCAAGTTAAAGTACTTCATGCACACTATTCAATTCTACCAAATAAAATGTGTAGAAAAGGTATTTAGCAAATTTCCGTATAGGGGCTTCCTTACAACCAGCAATCATGACGGTTAGTGAGGGTAAGTATAAGAAATAGGAACCTGCATGCTGGTCAATGTTGTCTTCTTTTTCCAGTGTTGCTTCCCTCTGCCTTGGACCAACCCCACCCTCACAAAAACAAAGTAGCAAGCAAAATGAAATGCCGATGATTGATCAGTTACTGGGCAAAATAGAGCAGTTTATTTTCATGAGGTGAAAGTGAAATGCCTGTTTGGTAAATACCGTAACTGTAAATATTCATATTTCATAATAAAATTGGCTCTTAATTTAGGTAGAAAGGCCTCCTTAACCCAATGTATCTGGTAGAAGGCACCGATTCAGTTTAGTGATTCTTTAAGGCAGTGGTTCTCAACCTTTTTTGCCCCATGCACCCTCTTCACCATATGTCAGAATGTCATTCCCCCCTTTCCAAGATTGTCTGACTTACGTACGTACGGGTATTTAAAAATAGTAGTCAGTAAATACTGTAGTCAGTAAAGTTGTTCAGGAAACTCAAGCTCAGAGGCCCTCCAAATTCCTTTAAGCTTTATGCTTAAAGCCTCGCCACCGCCAAAGCCCCCCCAGGACCCCTGCCGCCACCCCCAGACCCCCCCGCCACCCCCGTCACCGTGCCTGCTCCCACCGCCGAAGCCCCGCTGCCGCCGAAGAAGCCTCGCCACCGCCAAAGCCCCGCTGCCGCTGAAGCCCCCCCAGGACCCCTGCCGCCACCCCCAGACCCCCCCGCCACCCCCGTCACCGTGCCTGCTCCCACCGCCGAAGAAGCCTCCCCGCCGCCACCGAAGAAGCCCTGCCGCCGCCGAAGAAGCCCCGCCGCCGCCACCGAAGAAGCCCTGCCGCCGCCGAAGAAGCCCCGCCGCCGCCGAAGCCACGCCAGGGCTTTGGCGGCGGCGAGGCTTCTTCGGCGGCAGCGGGGCTTCTTCGGCGGCAGAAGTTGGCGGCAGCGGGGCTTCTTCGGTGGCGGAAGTTGGCGGCAGCGGGGCTTCTTCGGCAGCGGCGAGGCTTCGGCGGCAGGGAGGCTTTTTCGTCGGTGGGAGCAGGTACGGTGACGGGCGGGTCTGGGGGTGGCGGCAGGGGTCCTGGGGAGGCTTCAGCGGCGGCAAGGCTTTTTAGGCGGCGGGGAGGCTTTTTAGGCAGGCGGGAGCAGGTACGGTGACTGGGGGTGGCGGAGGGGGCCTGGGGGTGGCGGCAGGGGTCCTGGGGGGGCTTCAGGCGGCAGGGAGGCTTTTTCGGCGCCAGGAGCAGGTACGGTGACGGGGGGTGGCGGGGGGGTCTGGGGGTGGCGGCAGGGGTCCTGGGGGGGCTTCGGCGGCAGCGGGGCTTCGGCGGCGGTGGCGCTGACTCGGGTATAAGCCATGGGGGGCATTTTTCAGCACAAAAAATGGGCTGAAAAACTCGGCTTATACTCGAGTATATACGGTAATTGCATTCGTGGATTAGCTTGAGAAGCATGAATTACATGGGTTCATCTCAACATGCAAACCAAACAAATTTCTCCTCCATCCCTAGTTGACACTCCTACGTCCAAGGGTAGTTTTGAGGCAGGATGTTTAGGTTTTTTTGAGAGCTAGGACAAAATGGCATAAGCTACAAGCTCCCTTCCCTGAACTAGAAGCGTGGTTTGAGTGAGTGGTGCTGTGAATGTCAAACAGAAACAAAACAAGTTTGCCCATATGAGGTCCCATGGGCTTGCCAGTACATTTATTTATTTACATTTATTAATCGCCCATCTGGCCGGCAACCGGCCACCCTGGGCGATGTACATAGGATAAAAACAAGATAACATACATTTAAAACAGTATAATTTTTTTTAAAAAAATCTTAATCCACCCCATATTCCCGCCTGAACAGCCAGGTTTTTAATGAGCGGCGGAAGCTCAGCAGAGAGGGGGCATGGCGGAGGTTACTCGGGAGAGAGTTCCACAGTAGAGAAAGAAGCAGCAGCTTGAAAGAGAGAACTCCAAAGAAAAAACTTACAGAGAAAGCAGAGAGAAAGGAATCTTTCGCTTTAACTTGGAGACTCTACTTTATCTAGTGGCTGGGAGTTCAGATTCAATAACCAAACTTTTTTTTTCTTCTTGAACTTATAAGGAAAACCTGATTTAGACCTGAGGAGGGTCTTATCCATTGAATCCAGGTCTGTATTTAAGGGGATGATTCAGCTGTTGCTTGAATGTTTAATGGAAGAAAGGAGAAAGACCTATTAGATGTTTGTTTGAAGACTGTTAACCTCTCCCACTGGTTCCTATCACAATTTGGCCTGACTCTTCTAATCATAGTCTGGTAGCAGGACTAACAGCTGAATTGCTGAATCCCTCCATAATTTGTTGATTTTTATTTATACACACACACACACATACACTAGTTTAAAGAGATTAATTTAGTAACTTACTTTGGAGTAACTGTTCTGTTGGGTCATGGAATTGAAGCTTTTGCACTTAGTTGTGCTCAGTTGTTTAATTGTATTCCTCTTACAGTAGGGACGTTCTATTATTGTTTGCCCCTGTATTACATCTATTTGATTAGACCAGGTTTTTCCCTGGTTTGTTACTATGGTCCTTACTAGGCAGGGCTATAAGATCCAAGGAATCTCTCCCCTACCTGGAAATACTCAACATAAAAGAGAAGGGAGACAAAAGAAAATTACCAATTTCTTCTCCATTAAGGATAAGGCAGTTGATAATGAACACAAACACATATCTCCTCATGCCCCTAATTTAGATTGGTCTATAGATCATAGATGTGTATTACAAGAGACCAATTCGGAGGAATATGTTGTTAATTTGGCCATGGAGATGGCATGGCATCAGCAGAAAATGCACTTGCCACCAGTAGGTTGTAACTGGTAGAGTGAGGGAAAGAACTGGATGTTCTTATGTTAAGGCAGGTGAAAGAGTTGGCATTGTGCCCCTCTCAGTCAGAGAATGAGGCTTCTTTGAATAAAACAGAGCTGGGTGGGGAAAAAGATACTAACTCATTGTTTCAATGGGTTAAAGATATCTTAGAGGAAATGAAGCTGATAAAATTATTCCTCTGTGAATCTCATGACTGCTAACCACATTAACCAAGTTAGTTAAGCTATCTAAGAATACTAACGAACAAGCAGTGATAGGAAGTACAAATTCCCAAGATGTTCTCCCTGATGATAAAACTTCTTCTAATAAGAAAACCAAAACCACTTCTATAAAGAAAATTTCATACAACTCTGCAGACAAAAAAAGAGGAACCCATTTAAAAAGCAAGAATGAGTCAACAAAGATAAAGAAAAGTAAAAATATTAAGAATTCAAGTAAGCCCAAAAAATCAACATTCAGGAGGATGAATTATCATAACCCATTTAAACAATTGGAGGGAAATCCTAATAGAATTATAAAGGCTCCTAAACCTGAAAGGAAGCCTCAAAACTCAAGAAGGAAAAAGGCCTCCATAGAGATACGACATACCTCTACCCCCTCCCTTAAAGGGACGTATAAAGAAATGATGGGGCAAGATCCATGGTCTGACATTCTTAAAGGCAACAATACTAGGATTTCCAACCAATCTCCACAACAGTTAGTAGCCTCCAAATCTAATTTTAACCTGAGTTTACAACTAATTAGCCATGTCTTGGTTTTTCTGCGGTTATCCGAAACAAAGAGGAATGTTGTCCCAAAGTGAACGCAAATTACATTTAATTAGCATACTGCAATCTGTATCTATTGTTCCACCTGTTCTGGATAAAATCCAGAAGGTGGAATATTTGTTTTACAATTATACCCATGCACGTGCAGTAGTGACATTTAAGGACAGTATTATTACCAATAGGATATATCGTAAGAGAGAGGAATTACTGGGGTTGGATATTACAGTAGTCAGATATTTTCAAAATATGGCACATCCCCTACCTCTGCTATCCTCATATCTAGGAGGGGTAGATGGAAGTAATCCAGTTTTGGTTGGTGAAATAGCCAATGAAGATCTTATAAACCTGGAGAAAGCATATGAACCTACTCCACCTTTTCATGGTGAAGAATACTGGAATATAGCCTTGACTGAGCCTAATGTAACCCAAAGAAGGGATCAAGAATCAACAAATAAGCCCTTCCCATTGCAGAACCAGAAAGAAAGTGAGGTAGGGAGGATAGAACAAAGACAAGTGGAGAATATGGATAAGGGTGAGAATGGGTTCGGCACAACAAGCACTCCTATGTTAGGGGAGGACTAAGTCACAATTCTCTACCCTTCACGCAGCCTGCAAGAAGTGGCCACCAGATAGTGGTCCCAGTAGAAATAAATTCATTAGGGAGGGCTAGTGAGCAAGGTTCCCAACAAACCGGCATGGCCAGCTTTTCATCTTTGCATTTACAGGGCCCTGTGGAAATTGATCTATCTGGGAGGGCTAAGAAGCAGGGCTCCCAGCAATTGGATATGGCCCGACCTTTGGCTTTACATCCATCGGGCCAACAACAGTGTGCCACCCCCTCATGGACGGCAATGAGATACCTAGATGTTGATGAAATTGCGCCTATGGACATATGTTCCTCAAATCAGCTGCAATCTGTTAACATCCTGCAGCCAATCCAGAATTTAAACACCAGATGCTGTTTAGATAGGAATGATATAGTGGAATTGGAAGAAAATAGCCTAACATCTGAGAGCTTAAGAACTGGCGATAACCCCATATGACAGAGTAAGGAAAATGGAGCTAATCCTCCTGTTTCTCTTAATCGACTGGGACATCATGAGAGGACATTATTAGATGGGAATTATCAGCTTTTCCCTTTATCAAACTTGGACACCATCTCAGACTTCCACTACAAGTTACTCTCATGGAATGTAGCAGGACTGTCCAATAAAATAGTTGATAAGGAGATAACCACATTTTTGAAGAACTATTCTATCATTAGCCTTCAAGAAACTTGGATCTGCTCTGAGCACCCTAGCATTAGCCTTGAGGGTTATAATCACTGGCTGAAGGCTGTTTGTAAGCTGGCAAAATATGGCTGGCCAAGCGGTGGCTTGCTTATTTATGTATCAAACAAATATAATATAAAATGTGTTGAGATTAATGTGACTAGCCCTAATATTCAATGTGTGAACATATGTAATCTAGATATTCATATTAACATCTATTTGATAAATATTTATATCCCACCCAGGAACTCTAAGTATAACTATGGTAATGCTTGGAAGGAACTGGATGAACTTATAGAACAACTTGAGCTCATAAATCAGGGGGCATCCATTGTTTTGATGGGAGATTTAAATGCACGTATTGGACCAAATGAGGAGTACCTTTTGGGCAAGCTCAACATGCATAATGTACAATCCCAATCCTCCCCTTTGAATGCAGGTAGGGAATCGAGGGATAGTGTGATTAATGCCTATGGTAAAGCTTTTTATAATATAATTATGAAATACCATTTCTATATCCTTAATGGTAACCACCCTAATGATAAGCCTGGTAATATAACTTTTTTTTCTGGCTGGGCAGGAAGTGTTATTGATTACATGGCTGTATCCAGTGATCTGATATCATATATCAATAGTTTTGAAGTATACTGTTATCCAGAGAGTGATCATTATCCACTCTGTTTATCACTTATTGTGGCACCCAAGTTGTCTCTACTACAGGAGGATATCAAAAAGAACAACTTGAACTGTAATTTCGTTAAAACAATTAGATGGACAGCTCAAATGGAACCCCAAATGTTAGGGATACTTTATAATGAGAAATCACTTCGAATACGCAGTAATTTTATCCATAATTCAGATTGTAAAGATTTAATTATGCAGTTTTCCGATATTCTACTGTTATTAGAACCTTTGTTCTCTAAGAAAGACCCCCCACACCTATCCAGACCCTCTTCCTTTGGATGGTATGATAGGGAATGCAAATTGGCCAAATCAAAGTTACAAGCGTCCGCAAGAATAGCTCGCAAAACCCAAGCACCTAGGTCAATTTTTCAATATTGTCAGCTACGAAGTAACTATAAGAAGCTACTAAGACACAAGAAGTCCTTATATATTAATTAAGACACAATGGAATGAGCTATTGATCGCAGCCCAAAGTACAGATTCACAAAGATTTTGGAAAATCATCAATAAGTTGAGCTTTAATGGCCACTCATTGATTGAACTAAATATCCCCTCATGCATATGGGAGTCCCATTTTCGAGACTTGTTTAATGAACCAACCTCCAAAGATCACTTGCTGAAACCTTACAATACACATACTATTGTGGCTGGAGAAGATTTACCAGTGTGGGACCCTGTGTCTCCTGATGAAATCTGTGAAATAATTGCTACCCTAAAGAACGGGAAGGCACCAGGGGAAGACGGTGTTGTTGGGGAAGTCTATAAAGCAGCCCCAAACTGGTGGGCCTCTATACTTGCAGCTTTATTTACAGAAATTAATAATAGTGGCCATTTCCCTCCCCAATGGAATATTAGCATTGTGGTTCTGCTCTGGCTGAAGGGACAAGGAGAAGGCTGTCTGTGGCAGATCTTGTTGAGCGGCCTACTTGATGTTGCTGGAGACGCTCCTTGAGATAGACTGGACCGGAGCCGTATAGGGTTTGGACCGGAGCCGTATCTACTTAAACTGAGTAGATGCTGCAGTGCTAACACTCCAGCATGGTATACTACCAGGACACAGATCCCTGGGATGCTAATAATGCACATGTAAGTACTAACACCCAGTTCAAACTTGATGCACACATGGAATCCTGTATTGGTAAGATTCTTTTGTTGGGCATTTAAAAAATATACTTGGCATCCTATTAAAATTGGAGCCTTGGATGACTCATAGATTTCATAGAATCATAGAGTTGGAAGGAGCCTACAAGGCTGTCGAGTCCAACCCCCTGCTCAATGCAGGAAACTAGAGGAGGGGTCTCCCATCCAAGTAACAACCAGGCCTGACCCTGCTTAGCTTTCCACGCTCAGACAAGCTGAGCCAGCAAGAGCCATTCCTTCAGCAAGAAGCCGTAGGAATTTCATTGCTGGTCCCAAGTGATTGATCTGAAAGAGGGCATAACATACTATACTTGAAACATATATACCTTTTGAAAATTTACCGCCAAAGTATGCATATGATAATGCTTATGCTGGTCTTGGACCGTAATAAAGATTTGATTTGATCTGATCATATGATAATGCTACCAGGCTTAGCAGAGCAACCTCCTTTGCCATTAAGTAGGAACGGAGGAAGGCAGCCAGAGGACAAACTTCCTTCCCCCGCCTCCCCTCCAGTTTGATAGGTCATTGCAAGCAGGTCCTGCCATGCCAGCCTGGTATAGATTTCAGGGCAGGGAGCTAGCTTCAGTCCAGTTAGAGCTGAAACTGTTATAGCGATTTAGGAATGAATTACGTTTAATTTTAACTTTTCAGTCAGTTCAATATTGGCTTCGTCTTGGAAAGGATGGAGGTGTTGAAAGAGGGGCTATCACAGGGGTCCCCAAACCTTTTGGACCTGTGGGCACATTTGGGAATTTGAGAAACTGCTGTGGACACCATCACAAAATGGCTCATCGGTGGATTGCCAAATTGTCATCTACCTGTGGATCTTAGGCTGCACCTTATTCAGCAAAAACTTTTGTTTCATGTCTATTGGACACTGTAACATCTCTTTAATAAGGGCTTGTCTAATTCAGCTAATTGCTGGCGGTGCAATACAGCGAATGCTTCTTTTAAACCTATGTTTTGGCAATGTCCAGTAGTTGCTTCTTTTTGGGAGGAGGTTATTACACAGATAAAATTTGTACTGGAACTGTCTTTAATACTCACTGATGTACATGCTCTTTTAAATTATTTTCCTGCTTCATGGAAATTAACAAATGGAAAGGGAAATGGATTCTCTGCACCCTTTTGACAGCTAAAAGACTGATATTACAAAACTGGAAGGATAAACACCTCCTATAATGCAATGGATTGAGGACCTTACAACGCTTTTGATATATGATTGGGTGGCATATAGACGCCAACTTCAATGGATACTTACTTGGGTATTTGATCAGCTTTTGTTGAAGCCTATGTATAATTGCTAGAACGTTGTATGCATTTCATGCAAATCTATGTACATATATTAAAAAACTGGAAAATAATAACAAAAAGTCTTTTAAAAAAACCTTTTTTTCTGGGTGCCCGGAGGCTCCACATTGGGGACCCTTTTGTGGGCATCACTGGAGGTGCCTGCAGGTGCCATAGTGCCCATGGGTGCTGTGTTAGGGACCCATGTGCTAGCACGTAATGGCAAAGAACAGAGTCTGTAGCTGTCCAAACAAGGAATTGCTATTCAGGAAAAGGCTTAGAAATTGCTACAGTTCCTTCATTTTCCAGCTGAAAATGGAAAATCATAGTCCTGTGTAAAAGGGGGACAGCTGCTGAATAGGCCGGTGCTACAAGATATAGACTCATAGTTATATCTCGATTGTTTTGATTTTAGAAGGCATGAAATGTTATATGGCATTTAATATTTGATTTTCCATGTCAGCTATTGCAGTGTTCTCCAACCTTGGGTCCCCAGATGTTTTTGGCCTACAACTCCCAGCATGCCCCAGCCAGCGTAGCGTAGCTGGCTGGGGCATGCTGGGAGTTGTAGGCCAAAAACATCTGGGGACCCAAGGTTGGAGAACACTGAGCTATTGGATATAGCCAAATCTTAACTACTCTTGCATGCCAGCTATCAAACACTGTGAAATATGAAATACCATGATATGTCGAGTGTCAAATATCATCTCTGTATCAAATAGTGAAATTAAGATTTGGAGTAAAACACAGATATCAAATATAGTAAGTATTTGGCGAATGATGAGAGTATTCTAAGCATATCTGAATAATATTCAATGTTTGCAGGGACAAATTTTGAGGCGAATATTTTTGGGAGCAGATTTCTTTCAGCTCTCAGTGGATAGACCTGCTTTGTGGCAGGGGTTAAGTTAGATGGCTTTTTGGTTCTATCCAACTTCATGGTATAAATGAAACCCAGTTGTGTTTTATTAATGCAGTCTAACTGTGTTTAAATTTAAGCTGCATTTATCTCATCCTGATCAAACAAAGGTTTGATATTCTCATTTTACTACTAAGACAATATTCATTATAGTTTGGGTTTTCTATAAAACTCTGACTAAATCTAGGTTGGCCGTGTGTCCTCCTTTACAGTCCTGTTTGAAGGGCTGTGAGAAGACAGTCCTATATTTGAAAGGCTGCCCAGTCCAAATCTGCTTTAAAGATAAAGAACCCCAAGAAGGGAGAACAACAGGGGGCTTGAAATTGCCCATCCACAGTTAACTCCTGGACAGCAGACTAAGCAGGCCATAAGCGGTCCCCACTATGGTGAGATGTATTTCTATTTAAATTATAGTATTTATTTATTATTACATTTATATCCCACCTTTTTTCCTCTTGCAAGGAACTCAAGGCAGCTTACATGGTCC
This sequence comes from Shinisaurus crocodilurus, assembly GCA_021292165.1. Classification (NCBI taxonomy): domain Eukaryota; kingdom Metazoa; phylum Chordata; class Lepidosauria; order Squamata; family Shinisauridae; genus Shinisaurus; species Shinisaurus crocodilurus. The sequence goes on along the minus strand of CM037879.1, from coordinate 271,300,433 downwards.
TCCTCCTCTCCATTTTATTTTCTCAACAACCCTGTGAGGTAGGTTAGGCTGAGAATCAATGACTGGCCCAAAGTCACCCAGTGAGCTTCATGGCCAAGGGGTGGGGGACTAGAACATGGATCGCCCAAGCCCTAGTCCAACACTCTAACCCAACACCACACAGTCTCTCGAATTATTTAGAATTATTCCTAATTGTGCATCTATACATAGGAAACGGCTTTCTTTCTTTCCTTTGCAAATCTTCTGCCCTCTTTTTAGTGACATGTTGTAAGAGGACACTCTAATTAAACCTGCTCACTGGCAAATGGGACCTTGTGCACCTACTGGAGGGCCAGTGGCCTGCTGCTACCTCCGTATTTTGCTGGCAGGGTCTTGGAGAAGAAGTGTGTCACCGTTGCTAGGCAAACCCAAGAGATGATAGTCAGGTACCTCTCCAAGTCACCATTAAGCCTTTCAGGCTCAATACTTGCTATTGCTTTATCAGTTGCCACAAATCTTCCTGTTTTCCCAGCTGTTGCAAAATGGCTATGCTGGGGCTGTAGTTGTGGTGGTTAGGGTGGTTAGATGAGAGAATGAGGATGGGTAGAGAGACTCCTTGGAGAAGGGACATTTGTGGGATTTGATTAGCAGCCACACGTAGGAACCGCATGGCTTAGTGCCTACAAGAGTGACCTATAAACCAGGAAGCCTCTACTTTCTCAGTTACAATCTCTCTCCCCTCATCTGCAATATGGGATAATAATACAGTAGGAATACTGTAAACTCTACCTTACAGGGCTGTTGTAAACATTGCTAAGTATGTGAAGTGCTTTGAACACTCTAGAGTGCTACATAAATGCCAAGTATTACTGTTAGCAACAATGTGATTCAGCAAAATAGTTTTAATACTGTAGAAGTCGTACGCTCTGTCTTCAGTTAGAGTTCCACCAATACTATATTAATTTTGTTACTATTTATAAAACTTGTTTTAGTTTGTTTTTTGTTTTTAAATAAGGCTGCAATCCTACACCTACTTACCTGGGAGTAAGCCCAACTGAACTCAATGGGACTTTCTTCCGAGTAACATAGGACTACACTGCAAATGTCCGTTCCCACAGGATCAACATCATGTTAGATTCTTGTTTTCAAAGTCTGACCATATACGGTAACACATTCACATGTTTCTGAATCTGTAGGTGCCTTCTTCATCCCCTACCTCATCTTCCTTTTCACCTGTGGGATCCCAGTGTTCTTCCTGGAGACAGCACTTGGGCAGTATACCAGCCAGGGAGGGGTTACTTCCTGGCGGAGGCTCTGCCCTCTCTTTGAAGGTGAGTTGGATGTGAGGGGACCACCAGCCTGCTTGGCAGAAGAAAGCCCCCGAACCAGGTTTCTTATGAAGGGAGCAATGGGTTGTATCCAACGTCAGTTTGACTGAAGTCCCATACATTTCAATGGGTCTACTCTAAGTAGGACTAACAACGGATACAATCCAATCTTATGAAAAACAAACCTTCATTCTCTCTCTGCCAGGGACAAACTAGACATGACATTAAATATGTGTAAGTGTTTACTGTGCTGACTTCTTGTTCTTTAAATAGTACCTGCAGGGGCTCCCAGTCAGGATTTGGATCATGGTGCACAGGCTTTAACTCTTTCCTCCCATGCTGCTGTCCAGATAAAAATTGCACATACACACACAGCAGCTATTAGCCCCAGGAGGGTTGCTTCTGTTGGTGCCATGCTGCTGTTTTGAGGCTTTATTTACTATTCCTATTGCTTTAATTGTATCTTTTGTTTGTTGTTCTATTGCTTGTTGGGTTAACTAGACTTTCGTAAGCTTGAAAATGCTTAATTAATAGGTGGGGGTCCGTTTTTTGTTTTTGTTTTTTATTGCAAGCTGAGTGACACATTTGCTCAGCCTTCCCCAAACTGGTGCCTTCCAGTTGTGTTGGACTACAACTCCCAGCACCCCATCATCATGCTGGCCAGGGATGGTGGGAGTTATAGTCCATGTTGGCTGGGGATGGTGGGAGTTGTAGTTCAAAAAATCTGGAGGGCACCAGGTTGAGGGAGGACACACACCCTGTGTTAGCTTTTCAGTAGCCTGGGGACATGCATGTGTGAGAGCTAATAAGAGTTAGGTGAATGGTGTGTGGTGACTGGGAAAACCAAAGGAGACGTTTACAATGGATTGTATCCAATGCTAGTCCTACCTAGAGTAGACCCACTGAAATGAATGGGACTTAAGTTATACTAACATCCTATGGGCTCTGGTACTGTGATCCTGTATTCAGTGGTGTACCACCCAACAAGAGTGCCCAGTACTCCAGTTTGTATGGGAAGGCATGATTGTTTTAAAGAGAATTCATCAGCGTTTGTGTATATAAAGGTGGGGAAAGATGGCATGAGCTAGAATTTGTAGAACTGAAACTGATGTATAGCTAGAGACATGGTGATTAGCTGGGGCTAAGATGGTGATTGCATTCATCCCTTTTGTAACATCAAGATAAGCTGCTGTAATAAGGAAGGAGGGAGTTGTCCACCCAGCTACAGAATGTCATTTGGATTCCAGAAGCCTAGAAGCAAGCAATTCCATGTGCAGCTGGAAGAGCAGGATTGCAACAACTGGGTGTAGCTAGTTTTGCTTCTACAAAACCCGTTTGCCCAGAGAGTTAAACATACACAACTAAGTAAAATCTAGCAGAGATGGAGGTGATTATAAGGGAAGCTCTGATAGTTTCAGTATGGATCTCATTTTTGCCACAAACTGCAAGAAGAACAGAAACAGACTCAAATCGCCACTGAAACAATCTTAAGAGCCAGTTTCAGAACACCGACATGAGTATGAAAGATGGAACAGGCTCAGCTTTCCCAGCCTGCTAAGCAAATATGGCCCACGTGTTGTCCAAAGTCCAAATTCACCCCTCTTCTGAAATTTGTTAACTTGCCAAACGATAAGATAACTGCATTCTGTGTTGCTGTGGCCATTTCTAGTGTTCCTGCCCCACAAGTGTTAAGCCCCCTTTAGATAGTAACTACATGTTATAAGAAATGCTGCACTGCTGTTGAAAAGGATGGTCCCAGACTTAGTTTCCATTTGCCCTGTAACATGTATTGCAACTTTCCCCACATCATGATGAGGTGCATTTTCCTGCCCCTGCCCCACAAAATTGTCAGCTGTTGGCTGGGATGGGAAAATCTTTAGTGTAATGATGCTGGGACACTGCTGGGTACAGTACTTTGAACTTAACATTACGGAGAGAGAGAGGGAGAATGACATGATGTGGCTGCCATTTTTCTAAATCATGTGCAGTTCTGCCTTGAAGAGCCATGCTGAGCCCTGCACATCTGGCTTCCTTGTCTACACAAACAATTATTCTGGCATGCAAAACAAGTAACTGCTTCTCCTTAATGAGTTTATTCACATAACCAAGTTTACTCAATGAAGCCAAACCAAGTTGACCTTTTTAATGGATTCTGCCATACTGCATTGGTCTTGTGAATGCTCCAAGCGTTTCAGGCTAATGCTGCTGGACAGAAGATGCTGGGTGGGCTTTAGTTCCAAATGTTCTTCAGCCAAAGACGAGTGTTTCAGCCAACATTATTTATATTTATATCCCACTTTTTTTCCTGCAAGGAACACAAGGCGGCTCACATAATCCTCCTCCTCCTCCTCCTCCTCTCCATTTTATCCTCACAACAACTCTATGAGGTAGGTTAGGCTGAGAGTCAGTGACTGGCCCAAAGTCACCCAGTGAGTTTCATGGCTGAGCAGCGGGGACTAGAACCTGAGTCTCCTGAGTCCTATTCCGATACTCTAACCACCACGCCACACTGGCTCTCATTAGTGCCAGATAACTTGTAGGCATCGAGCACATATATAAACAGACCCCCAAATTGAGTGCATATATCCAAGTTAAAGTGTCTATAGAAGGGACTACAACTTCCAGTCTTAATTTAGCATTCTTTACACATCGGGGCAGACTGAGAATATTCCGCAAGAATTTAGATTTTAGAATGTTCTGCTTCGCTAGTCTATACTTCCAGGAACATTTGCAATTAGCTTCTCTAGGGGAAAAACACTCCCTCACCATTTAGAGCCTAGGGGTAGGCAATGGGGTGCCCCTGGGTCCAAGTTTGCCCTTGGACACTTTTCTTGGTGCACACTGAGATGCCCTACCCCTCCTAATTTCTTACTGGCAGCTGGGATCACTTCAAAGCAAAGTGAGGGCTTCTACCTGCTCCCATCTTCTTTTTCCATGAATGCCTGTAAGCTGCACATGGGGCTCAGAGACATTATTAGGAAATGGAGGTGGCTGCAGGCCGATACTTTCATCTGCAGTGTGCTCATTTTGTGGTGGTGCACCCCGGAACAGGTTCTTAAATTGCCAAATGTGCCCACAGGCTGAAAAAGGTTGCCTCTACCCCTGATTTAGACACTCCCGCATATAGACTAAACCTATGATACTGCTCTTCACTAATCTAGTGATGTGATATGTAAGTGCATGGTAATATTCTGTACCTTGCAGTTGCAGGATTTGTCCTGGAGACTATGGGCGGGTTCGCACGTCATGGTAATCCACCCTGGCAATAAGCCACAGTGGGTTTGTTGTTGTGCAAACAACCAAAGGTGCACCCAACAGACCATCGGGCTCACCATGGATTGTTCTCCTCCTCCTTCCCCCTTGGTCCTCTAGACAGTATCCCAGGGGACTTGGTGGCTGAAGCTTGCCACAGCTTTCCCCCCTTTACCATTTCCCCCCTCCCGGGACCGTGAACAGCAATCTCCAAATTGACAGCTAGTGACAGCCCCTCCAAAGTGCCCAAGCAAGCACATTGGAGGGACTGTCAGTGGTTGGCCACCTCTTTTCTTTATTATTATTTTTTTGCACCCCAAATGTGCGGAAATAAGAAATATGTATACTTCCCTGTCCAAACCGCCCTGCTTAGCCCTGCCTAAATCCCTGTTTTCAAAGAAACCCCTACCTTTGACCGCTGTCAAAGGCAAGTGTTAGCAAAAAGGGTGTGTGCACCTTTCCATCTTCCTGAGCAGCTAGAGCAGTGATGGCGAACCTTTTTGAGCCCGAGTGCCCAAACTGCAACACAAAACCAACTACTACTACTACTACTTCTTCTTCTTCTTCTTCTTCTTCTTATTATTATTATTATTATTATTATTATTATTATTATTAATCGCCCATCTGGCCGGCAACCGGCCACCCTGGGTGATGTACATAGAATAAAAACAATAAAATACATTTAAAACAATATAAAAATTTTAAAATCTTAACCCACCCCATATTCCTGCCTGAATAACCAGGTTTTTAATGAGCGACGGAAGCTCAGCAGAGAGGGGGCATGGCGGAGGTCACTAGGGAGAGAGTTCCACAGTACGGGGGCCGCCACAGAAAAGGCCCTCTTCCTCGTCCCCACCAGTCTAGCTGCTCTGGCTGAAGGGACAAGGAGAAGGCCATCCGTGGCAGATCTTGTTGAGCGGCCCAATTGGTGTTGCTGGAGACGCTCCTTGAGATAGATTGGACCGGAGCCGTATAGGGTTTTAAAGGTCAAAACCAACACCTTGAATTCAGCTCGGCAAGCAACTGGTAGCCAGTGCAAATCCTTCAGCACTGGCATGGTGTGATCCCGCCGGCGGCTGCCTTTAACCAGGCGAGCCGCCGCGTTCTGTACCAGCTGTAGCTTCTGAACTGTCTTCAAGGGTAACCCCACGTAGAGCGCATTACAGTAGTCTAGGCGAGAGGAGACCAAGGCATGAACCACTGATGGGAGCAGGTGATTAGGGAGGTAGGGGCGCAGCTGCTGTATCAGATGGAGTTGATACAGCGCCACCCGGCTCACAGCTGACACCTGAGCCTCCATGGACAGCTGGGAGTCTAGAATGACCCCCAAGCTGCGGACCTGGTCCTTCAGGGGGAGATGTACCCCATTCAGCACCAGGTCAACATCCCCTAACCTCCCCTTGTCCCCCACCAGAAGTACCTCGGTCTTGTCGGGGTTCAGTTTCAGCATGTTCCTTCCCATCCATCCAGCCACTGCCTCCAGGCACTTGGACAGGGTCTCAACGGCCAACCTCGGTGAGGACTTGAAACAGAGGTAGAGCTGCGTGTCATCCGCATACTGATGACACCGCACCCCAAACCTCCTGATGATAGCTCCCAGCGGCTTGAGGTAGATGTTGAACTTATTTATTTCAAAGTGCCTTAAATTTGGCAGGAAGGAGGAGGGGGCACTAGCTAATTGCGCCCCGCTCTGTCTCAGGGCATGGCTCTTCACCGGGCGCACAAAGATTCGGGAGCACGCGCACTGTGCTTCTGAGCTGTCTGTTCAGTTAGAAGGAGGGCTGGGCGCCTGCGCAGTCCGCTTCTGGGGGTGGAGATGTTGGAGTGTGCCTGCCTGTGGAGGCCAGCGAGGAATGAGTGGAGAGGAGCTACTATGGAAATCCGATGCTGAATGCAGAAGGGGACGGTCTTTTCGCGATCTGGCGACCAATGGCCCGAGTGCCCACAGAGAGGTCCCTGCGTGCCAACTGTGGCACGCGTACTATAGGTTCGCCATCACTGAACTAGAGTCTCGGGAATGGGTGGAAAAGTTGGGGGCACTGGGACCTATGTGAGGGTACACACACACACACACACACAAAACCCTTAAGATCTCACTGTGAAGGGGGGGGGGAAAGGTGCCTACCCCATTTTGTGAGCAAAGACCACTCACAGCTTTGCTCTGACTTGACAGCTCATCCTTTGACAGCTGTCTTGTCAAAGCATAGTGACCCCCCCCCCCCATTCAGAGCCTCTCTGGGCCAATCTCCAGGGTTGGTGCCTGCTGCACTTTGACAGCATGTACGGTATCCCACAGGACATTGCTCAGGTGAGGCTTCCCATTTTCAGACCTGCAGAACTGTGCACCTCCGCCGCAGTTGCACAAATTCCAACTAAAAAAAATTAAAATACTAATAAAAATTACAAACAAATTTGCACATTGGGGAGCAATTTTTTTTTTTAAAGAGGTGGCCAACCAGTGACAGCCTGTCCAATTTGCTGCTTGGGCACTTTGGAGGGGCTGTCACTGGCGGTGGCATGGGCAAGATCGCCAAGAGTGGCAAGGTTTTCTTTCTTTCTTTCTTTCTTTCTTTCTTTCTTTTTTTTGCTGCTCTTGCTGAGTGCCCTGCTTGCCACTTCCTGCAATCCACAGTGGGATCAGTTGTCCAGATTCAGATGGCAGAACAAGTGATCGTGGGTTGAGCAACCCCTACAACAGCCCATGGGTTCTCAGGTTGGCTTGTTGGGGGAAAAGAACAACAAGCCACCCTGTGGGAAGTGCTCTGGGTTTGGACAACACAACAATCCACCAGGCTACTAACCCATGATGGGTTGTTGTGTCAAGTGAACGTCAAGGTCTATCTTTTTTAGAGATCTCTGTCTGCGTGTCGTGTCAAGGTCTATCTTTTTTAGAGATCTCTTTCTGCGGGCGCTTTTAGAAATAGGGACCCCTGAAGAGGGTGTATATATGTTGGTCAGGGCTGAAACACGAAGCACTACTCCTTGGAATAAAACTACATATTTTTTCAACATTCCGAGACTGGAGTAGCACAGGGGTTAGCTACAGTAATACATTGCAAAAGCTGATAATCACAGGTGAATTTTGCAATTGCCTGAAAATGAATGTTGACAGTCACCTAAGTGTGATTGATGCTATTCGTTAGCATTTGTCCCAAAAGTGCGGAAATAGAAATCTGATGTTAGCTAGATCTGCGCAAAAAAAAAGGGAGAAAAATTTAGTGGGGGTGATTAAAGATAAGAAGGGTAAGGAATATAATTTAATGAAGGATAAATTAAAAATATTTCATGAATTTTATTCTGAATTGTATAAGGCTGGGGTATGTTCTGAAGTAAGGATTAAAGAATATATTGAAAAAAAATTGAAAATAAAAATATTAGAAGAGGATAGGGATTATATGGAACAACCTTTTACGGAGTTAGAAATAGAGTTTGCTATAAATGAATTAAAAGATGGTAAAACTCCCGGAATAGATGGTTTAGGGGCTGAATATTATAAGGTTTTCAAGAAAATGTTAATTCCCAAGTTAAAAAATTTGTTTAATGATATTTTACAGGGGGGAGAGATTCCTCCTTCTTGGAAACAATCTTTGACCATTTTAATCCTGAAACCGAATAAGGATCTGGCAGACCCAGGATCCTATAGACCAATTTCATTAATTAATCAAGATGCAAAATTAATGTCTGCAATATTAGCTAGAAGAATGAATAGTTTTGTTAGTAAGTATATTGGTTTAGATCAATGTGGTTTTGTACAAGGTAGACAAATGGCAGATTTGATTAGAAGAGTGTTAAATATAATATATTTAATTAAGAAAAATAATTTGAAGGCAGGGGTTTTAGCATTAGATATTTTCAAGGTCTTTGATTGTGTGGAATGGCCAGCATTAAAGAGGATAATAAAAACTATGGGGTTTGGTGAAAAGTTTCGAGGAGTTATTGATCAATTGTATGCTCAAAATATGACGTCAGTTGTAGTAAATGATGGTATAACTGATCAAATTCATCTAGGCCGAGGTACCAGACAGGGCTGTCCCCTTTCACCAATCTTATTTGTGTTAGTTATGGAGGTTTTGGCAAATGTAGTTAGAGAGGATAGTAATTTAAAAGGGATAGGGATAAAGGATAAGATAAAAATTAATCTTTTTGCAGATGATACTCTGTTAACAACTGAAAATCCCATGGAAATGATGGATAGGTTAGAGAATCATTTAAAGGAGTTTAGGGAAGTTACGGGGTTGCAAGTAAATTGGGATAAATCTGAGAATATGTTGTTTGATTATAGTAATATAGAGGAGTTAGAAGGGATTAAAAAGAGATCAAATATTAAGGTAAAAAGTATGATTAAATATTTAGGTATAGATATTTTAAAAGAGCTAGAAAAAATAGTAGAACGAAATTTTAGAAAGTTAAAGAATGAGGTAAAAAAAAAGATAGAGGAATATTAAAAAATTGGACTTTCATGGTTTGGTAGAATAGCTTTGATAAAAATGAAGATATTACCAAAGATAAATGTTTTATTTAGAATGATACCAAGTTGTTTACCAGAGAAGGAAATTAGGGAATGGCAAGCAAAAATTAATAATTTTTGTTATGGGGGGGAAAAGGCGAGGATTACTAAGAGTAAATGGTATAAATCCCAATAAGAGGGGGGGCTTGGCCTTCCTAATATCAAGTGGTATTATCAGTGCTTTTTTTCTGGAGAAAAAGGTACCGGAACTCTTGGATTACATTTCCTCGGGAGTAGATGACGATTAAATTGTAATGCAATTAATAGAAGAAAAGGTGCTGGAACTCAGTTCCGGTGAGTTCCACCAGAAAAAAAGCCCTGGGTATTATATAGCTAATCAGTTAAGGTTTATTATGGATATTTTAGTTAGGAAGAATATTTTGTGGTTAGAAATAGAAACGCAGGAAATAGAAATTGGGATGGAAAAAAATTTATTTTCAAAAAAAAGTATTACTAGTGTAAAAAGAATAGAAAATCCCTTCCTGAAAAATATGGTAGGGATTTGGAATAGTAACAGACAGATCTTTATACCAGGGATATCACCGTTAACTCCAGTTGTAGCAATGGAGGACTTTCCAGAAAATGCACAGCATTGGGAGGCAATATTTAGGGAAAATAAGGTTATCAAATTAATGGATTGGATGGGAAAAATTGAGACTAGACAACAAATAATGGAAATGATTGGGCCAGATAGAATTTCGTGGTTAAATTTAATGCAATTAGATCAGTGGACTAAGAAATGGAAGAAGAAAAACGAGCATGAGAGGGAGTTTACTGGATTTGAAAAGAAAGTGTTGTCTAGAGAACTTATAGAAGGGAATGTTTCTTCTAGAGGGTTAACTAAGGAGATATATAAAATGATGCAGAGGATTGAAGTGAAAAAAGACAACCTTAAGATGATGTGGGAAATGGAATTTGAGGAGGAGATATCGAATGCGGGGTGGAGAAATATTTGGGGCAGACGTATATTAAGAAATATGTCAGTAAGGATAAAAGAGAATTTTTTAAAAACTGTTTGGAGATGGTATTTGACTCCAGTAAGATTAAACAAAATAGTATAGTAATTGTGCTCCATTGTGTTGGAGAGGATGCCAGGAACTTGGTACTTATGGTCATATGTGGTGGAGTTGTAAAAGCGTATTGGATTTTTGGAATAAAATTTTTGGAGAAATTTCAGAAATTATTGGTATTAATGTGGAGGTCTGTCCAAAATTAGCATTGTTATCAATAACGGAGAAACTTCTGTGCTCACAAGAGAAAAAGGAACTAATTGTAAGTTTATTAGCGGTAGGGAGATTATTGATAGCAAGGAATTGGAAAGTTCAACATCAGTATTTAATAATAGATTGGTATAAAGAGGTTTGGGATATTGCTTTAAATGATAAACTAACATGTAGTATTAAATGTAAAAGGGGACAATTAAAGAAAAATAATTTTAAGGAAGTATGGGGGTCATTTTTAGATTATGTTTTAGTAAAGGGGAAAGGGAGTAAGCCATGTCATGATATGATGTATTTTTGGAATATAGATTAATAATGGATTATGTGGATAGAATTGGTTTTGGCCCCGGGGTGACGGGTGCACTTGTAGTGTATGATTTGTAGGTTTATGTTTTTTTTTGTATGTGTGTTCTTTTAAAAAAATATAAATAAAATTTATTAAAAAAAAATCTGTTTTAAGGCATTCACAACATTCAGCTGAGATTATTATCAGTATTCAGATGCAGATGTCAATGTTCACCATATTTTGGGTGTTTGCTGCGACTTCATCATCAGGTCCTCCTGCATTACCACTCATCCTAGTTCTAAAGCAGTGGTGGGCAGAAAGTAGATCTCCAGTTGTTTTGGACTTCAACTCCCAGCATTTCTGATCATTAACCACACTAGCAGGGGCTTCTGGGAGTTGAAATCCCAAACATCTGGAGATCTACCTCCTGCCCACCTGTTTTAAAGGTACCATGAATTTTGCAGCTTCACCTCCTGCTCCTTGCAGTGTGAGAATGATATTAATGGAAGTTGCAGCTGTCCCTCAGGTATTGCTAAGGAGAGCACTGCCATGAAGGCATCAGGGCTGGGTGAGGAATCAGAAATAATAATAATAATAATAATAATAATAATAATATTAATATTAATATTAATATTAATAATAATAATAGTGGAAGACCGACAACAACCTGGTCTTCTGCGCGGGTTCAATGCTAAGGGGGTAGCGAGTCCTAGGGCGGGCCTTCTCCGAGGTCCCCAGCGACTATCACCCTTAGCCCAGAACAAAGGGATAACTTATAGCCACAAAAGTATCTTTTATAAAACAAGTTTATTTACAAAATTACCTTCACAAACCCAGACACACGCCAGCAATACAGCTTATCAGTACGGTACAAAGTAGCAAGCAAGAAGTCTCAAGGACACCGTGATTTCAGGGCTCTCAGCTAGTTAGTTCAGCTCGGGCTCCAGCAGAGGCCCGGTCAACCGCACGCTGCTAGCTGGGTTCCCGGCGGAGGTCCGGTCTACCCAAGCGGCTAGCTGGGTTCCCGGCGGAGGTCCGGTCTACCCAAGCGGCTTGTGAGTGATTTCAGCTTGGTTTCCCGGGGGTCCGGTCAACCCAAGCGGCCAGTGATTTCAGCTAGCTGGAGCACGCCGGGTGCTGCTACCCGGGGTTGCCGATCCCTTCGTTCCCTTACCCCAAGCATGGGGCAAGAGTGCTGATCAGGTCCAACAACTCAGTTCCCTTGCGCAGGGTGTTTTATACCTTGGTGTTTCAGGTAGCCCCTCCCTCCGTAATCAGGTGGGTTGCCAATCAGGTGGGTTGCCACCCTCCCTGAGGGGCGGCCTTTTGGGTCAGGTGGGGTGACGCCTTCCCCCTGTGGGGTGGGGTCCCTTTGAAGCCACTTGCTTAATGGTCCCATCCTGTGGTGTTGAATGGTCCTTTCTTATGGGTGCCGAAGTGTCTGCTCTGGCGAGGTATTAAGTCTTATGTAGATGGGGCTGATATACGAGAGCATTGACGAACCTGGCAATGCTTCCTGTCTTCCCCCCTGGGGTGATTCTATGCAGATGTTGTTTGTCCCCTTTGGTCTCTGTGGAGACTGGCTGTCTCTCCCCCCCCCCCCCCCGGGTCTCCTTCCCCCCACCTTGGTGAGTGTGTGTGTGTCAGAAAGGGGTTTTAGGTTGGCTTTCTCCACAATAATAATAATAATAATAATAATAATAATAATAATGATGTGAAGAAGAAAAACAGAAGCCCTGGTTGTACATCAGCTGAAAGGAAATGTTAGAGGTCTGGGGTGGGGAGAATGTTTACTAAACCGATTGCAAGAAAAGTTCTGCCAGGCTGGAGGAAATGGTACAAATGTAGTGCCAGTCAGCATGGGGTGAATGCTAATCACAGCCTTTTTCTTGTTTGTTGGACTCGGTAAAAATGCACTTTCAGTTCTAATTTTTATTAATCAGGTTATGTTGGCTTTAAATCAAAAGCTTCACACTCCTCTCTCCTGGTTGGCATGAAGGCTGCTAGATCAACATTCAGAAAAAAGGGAGACGTTGGAACTGGGGCATTAAAAATAAGAGCTATGTATTCTGAACTTTAAAAATGTAAAGAAGTGAAGAAATGGGGGTTTCTATTTGTTTTTCTATAGAACTGCAGTATTCTAGATAGAATAAATGACACCTGTCAAACATAACTGGGATTAGAAAGTGTGTGAACGGTAGAGGGAAAATTAAAGAAGGAAGTGGAAAGGGAGGTCAGGACAAGACTTGATGAAGTAAAGGAAACAAGTGAAGAAGAAAAAGAACCATCAGAGTTTCCTGCATTGAGCAGGGGGTTGGACTCGAGTCGATAGCCTTGTAGGCTCCTTCCAACTCTATATGAAATCTATGAAATCTATAATTGTGAAAGGAAAAGTCAAAGCACGCTGCAACGATAGGCCGGGTGCGCTGCATTTTATGGGAATGGGTTATGTATCATGTTTTTATATTAAGGTTTGCTATCTCTTATTCTGGGATAAAAAGTCCCTAAAGGCGCAATTCTATGCATGTTTAGGCAGAAAAATGTCCCACAACTCCCAGTATTCAGCTGGGGCATGCTGGGAGTTGTAGGACTTTTTTTTCTGTCTATAGGATTGCACCTGAACTCACTTCAATCTCTGAGTTCTTTTTCGCATAATTTAAGGCATCTTTCCCCAACCTGCTGTCCTCCAGATGTGCTGGAATTCAATTTCCATCATCCCCAGCCAGCATGGGGTTAGCAGGTGGGGAAAGGCTGACTTAAGGTTACTCAGAATCTGGAACAAATGGGAGGTGAGGCAAAAAGTCCCTCAGTAATTAGGGGCTCTTGACTGACTTCTGCTTTATTAAGAGGTGAGTTACCCTGATAGCCTGGCTGTTAGTTCACGTAGGCGTGGCCGTGGAGTTCATGATTAATTTATTTAATTTATTTATTCATTGTGACTGCAGGCACAAAACAAAGTCTTAAACATGTTGAAACTTCTTACCTGTGTAAATAAGGGTTATTTCATTGCAATCAACAACATCTCCATCTGATATAGCTGACTTTCATGCAGTACCGGTACTTCTCCAACCATGGGTTGTGAACCACAAGTGGAACCTGCCTGACGTGTTTCTGGGTGGGTTGTACAACAAGGACCCTTTCCTCTCCACTTCCAGGTTATTTTTCTTTCACCAGGCAGCAGGGTCAGTGCTAAGTACCAAAACGATCCAGGGCTCAGGCCCACAGAACAAAAAAATAATAATTACATTTTTTTCATATGCTAATTTACATCTACTCTAATGTCTGTAAAGGACCCTGTCTCCTAAGGACTCTGTAAAGGACCCTGTCTCCTATTTGTAAAAAGGGATGTATGGACAGGGGAACGGAGGGCATTTGATTTCAGAAAAAAACCTAAGGGAGAAAGATTCAAAAGGTGGGGGCAAAAGGAGGTGAAGCACATGTGGGCAAAAGGCCAACTAGTCCAGAGGGATCAGATGCAACAGAGATGATCAGGGCCCTTGTACCTTTTTTTCAACAAGTGTCCATGGACAGCAGGGTGGTGGGGCAGATGGCCTCCCAGAGATTCAGGGCTCCAAATGAAAGATTTGGGCCTCTAGCCCTAGTAGGCCGCCCCCTAACACCGCCTCTTCCAGGCAGACAGCACACCATTAAAGTTCTGTGTCCCCTTTAAAAGACAGGCTCGCTCCTTCAGTCCCAATATATCATACTTAACGTCTGTTCAAACATATGCTGTCTATGGGCAGTATTCAACATTGCCCACACGCCAGCGGGACCCACCAGTAGCACAATGGGAAGCTAGCGGTTCGTAAAATAACTGGAAATGAGTCAAAACGCTCATTTCTGAAATGGGACAGGTCAGCGGAACTCGCAGAAGGGAGCTCCACTGCCCTGCCCTCTGCTGGAAGTGAGTGTTTTGGCTTGTTTCTGGGATTGGTTTAGGAAGCACTAGCTAGCTTCCTGTTTTGCCAGTGGCCGGTCCAGCAGGCACAACAGAATGAACAGTGTAAGTTAACGGCAGTATTGGAGATGTACGTACCTACATGCACAGTAAAAGTGAAATATAAAAAGCAAATTGGTCCTGCGTTAAAACTAATTATTTCTTGTGTGTTTTCTGTTGTAGAGGGGGGAAGTAGGGTTTGAAAGGTTTACAGGTGGGTCTCACTTCAAAAACCTTTGAGAAGCACTGCTTTGGTGTAATAATTTATTTTTTAAACTTACTGTCTTTGTTCACTGTATTTTTCTCTCTCTCACACTCTCTGCAGGAATTGGTTATGCTTCCCAGGTTATTGTTGTACTCCTTAATTTCTATTACATTATTGTTCTTGCTTGGGCCTTGTTTTACCTCTTCAGCTCATTCACCATAAATCTTCCATGGGGCAGCTGTGACCATGAATGGAACACAGGTAACTTGGAGTCCAACTCATGTCTTTATGCAAGATGTCCAGTTAGTACTAGTACAGTCTTCCCCAACCTGGTGCCCTCCAGATGTGTTGGATTGAACTGTCAGCCAACAGAAAAATGCCCCCCCCCGCACTGTTCTAGGGCTTTCTAATTTTATTGCTGGCCTTTTTGACTGAGGGTGGTGGGTTAGCTGCATGGCATGGGTATGTATGTATTCCAGTTGTATCTATTCAGTCTCTGTTGCTTGTCCTGCAGAGAACTGTGTGGAATTCCAGAAGACAAATTCTTCTCTAAACGTGACAGTGGAAAATGCCACCTCTCCTGTCATTGAGTTCTGGGAGTAAGTGAACATCTCTCTTCTCTACTCATCCCACCCTTTTCTTAGGAGCACACAGCGAGTCGGGTGGTGGGCGCATCACGTCCATCTAGTCCAGCATTCCGTTCACACAGTGGCCAACCAGCTGCCAACAGGAAACCCACAAGCAGGACATGAGTGCCACAGCACCCTCCTGCCCGTGTTCCCCAGCAACTGGTGTATATAGGCGGACTGCCTCTGATACCCGTTCTAGCTGAGAATGTTGCCATTCAGGGGTCTGTATGAAGAGAAGGCGGCAGGTTGAGGCAGGCAGGGAACAGGCAGAGGCACTCAGTTTTGGGCGCTGGGGGCATCTGGTTGTCTCCCTAGAGATCTGATGTGGGAGCAGTGGACTGTGGCTGCCTCTTGGAGGTTTTAAGCCATGTGCTTCCGTTTATGCTCAACCTGTATATTTGCAAATACAGTCATGCCTTGGATTGAGAGCATAATTCGTTCTGGAAACGTGCTTGTAATCCAAAACACTCTTATATCAAAACGAAATCCCCCCAAAACAATTTGTACAGAGATTTTTAATTTAAGCCGTACTACAGTACTTGTATTGCAAGACGTCGCTTGTATATCAAGTCAAAAATAAACAAATAAATATTTAAAAATTTGCTTGTCTTGCAAAACGCTCTCAAACCAAGTTACTTGCAATCCAAGGTATTACTGTAAATGCAAATATTATGAAACCCCAATAAGCCTCCAGTGACCACCTTCCAAACAAAATAAAATTTGGCTAGGGCACCGCACACCCCTGGAATATGAGAATTGGGGGGGGGGGTCACATAACTATATCCTTCGTAGCTGTAGCCTACTTCTAGAGCAGCCTTCCCCCAACCTGGTGCCCTCCAGATGTTTTGGACTACAACTCCCATCAGCCACAGGCAGCATGGCCGATGGTCAGGGATGATGGGAGTTAAGAGTCTAAAACATCTGGAGGGCACCAGGTTGGGGAAGGCTGCTCTAGAGGGACACATAGTGACAACCAAACCAAGGTTTGTCTGTCTTTGCCAGGGAATGGTTGCTCTTGAGGTTTGAGGCCAGTCAGGATAGTGACCTCTGCCCCTGGCAGTGTTGTGTGGCGGCAGCTCACACTCCCCCCCCGCCCAGCGGCGGCGGCGGTGGGGGTGGCATGTCCTCCTGCCTCAGGCGGCAGGAGATCTTGTGCTGGCCCTGACCTCTCGAGCCCCTGGAGTCTGGCCTCTTGCCCTAAGATTTTACTCGGTGCCCAGGGGCCCGTGAGAAGGAGGTTAAAAAAACCTGAAACTCTGGGTTAAACCCTGAGGCCTGGCAAGCTTATATTACGTTTTGAGGCACTGTGTGAAAATAGTACATTCTGGGGAAGTGTCCAGGCAGGGGGTTGCTAATTTTTTAATTTTTTTTTTGAGATGTTACAAGTGAGCCTAGGAGGAGTCAGCCAGGGTCTGCTTCTTCCACAGGAGGAGAGTGCTAAAGATTTCTGATGGCATTGAACATCTGGGCACCGTGCGGTGGGAGCTGGCGCTCTGCCTCTTGCTTGCCTGGATCATCTGCTACTTCTGCATCTGGAAAGGAGTCAAGTCTACAGGCAAGGTGAGCATCTCTTTTTAAATTATTATTATTATTATTATTATTATTATTATTATTATTATTATTATTATTATTATTATTATTATTATTATTATTATTCTCCAGTCACAAATTGGGCTACTTGAAGCTCCTTTGAGTTGTCGCTTCACTCTAGGGAGCCCTTTCTTCTCATGAAGGGCCATTGGCCTATGGCAGGATTGGGGAACCACTTTTATCCCAAGCGCTGAGTTCAATTTTGGAGAAGCTCTTGGGGCTACCGTCCAGTGGTGGGCAGGACCAAAATACCAAAAATGCCAGCATACTATAGCTTAAAGCTCTGACTGCCAGCAACTGAGCCTTAGGAGAGGCATCTCAATGTTTTAGGATGGAGCGGCGGGGGTGGGGGGGAAGCATGCAAAACCTGGGAAACCACCAAATGGCCAGCAGGTGGGGAAAGGGGGCGTGGCATCTGGAGGATGCAAAAGGCAGAGTATGAGCAGGCTTGGGGGAGCCCCATGATTTGCAAAAGTACAAACATCTTTGGGGGGGGAACCTGAAGGGGGGCAGGACTCTGGGCGGGGACAGGAAACTGGGGGTGGGGAATGTGGCTCACGCTGGCTCAGCTTGTCTGAGCTCGGAAAGCTAAGCAAGGTCAAGCCTGGTTATTACTTGGATGGGAGACCCCTCCTCCAGTTTCCTGCATTGAGCAGCGGGTTGGACTCGATGGCCTTGTAGGCTCCTTCCAACTCTATGATCTATGAAAAGGGTATGGCTGGCTGGCTAGAACCCTGAACAGAAGCCTTCCACACTGCAATATTTCTTGCATGCCCCACTTCTTTCTTTAATGTAAGCCATTCTTAAACATTTGTAGGTAAGTAAATAAATATATGACCTGCAGGTGAAAACATACAGGCCCTGCACAATCCCTCCAGTGTGTGGCAGCAGCAGCAGCAGCAGCAGCAGCAGCAGCAGCAGCAAAATGCCTAGTTTGTGCTGGTTTCCTGCTTGTTGAAGGTTGCAGCAGCTGGTCGTGTGCAGCATTTGGCTTTTGACACGCCATTGCAGATGCTCAAAGCCAAATGCCAAATCTTGTGCATAGTGTGGGGAAAGCACAAGACTACAGGTTCATCATCTGGCTAAGAGTCGCTATAGATGAGGCTTCCTCCACCCCACCCCCGTGTCTGCTGTGCACCATGATGGCTATGAGATGGCCTCTTCCCTGTTCCATCTCGTCGGCCTCCTCCCCGGTTCACACAATAGGCTGCTGTCGTTTGGAACTGCAACCATGAGTGTGTTTTAATACACTCCCTGAGCCGTTCCCAGCCCGCTTTGTGTTTGGAGTTAAGAACAGATGGAAATGGAAAGTCGTCTTGGTGAGAAAACAGCTTTTTCTCATAACCACAATGTGGTTAGGACACCAGGTGGAATCAGCATGCGTGGCAAAGGGTTCAATGTTTTCCTTCGCTGCCAATTAAATAGGCTGCTGTCTGAAAGGGTCAGCAGGTTTCTGCCAAGCCACAAAAATAAGGAGAGGAAGATAGACATGATGGTGATGATGGTAGAAGTATCCGGAACCAGGCAGGGCTGGACCTGTCGTTAGGCCAGAGGTGGGGAACCTCTTTCAGCCCAAGGGCTGAATTCAATTTGGGAGAAGCTCTGGGTGTGTGTCACATTCCAGTGGTGGGAGGGGCCAAAGGCAAAAGGGGTGGAGCAAAAATACAAAACATACCAGCATATTTTAGCTTAAAGCTCTTACTGCCAGTAACTAGGCCTAAGGAGAGGCATTTCAACCTTTTAGAATGGGGGTGGGGTGGGGAAATGTACAAAAGCCAGGAAACAACCAAATGATCAATGGTTGAGGGAAAGGGGGCAGGGCCTTCTTGAGAAGCCTGGAGGGCCATATTTGGCCCACGGGCCTAGGTTCCCCACCCCTGCATTAGGCACAGTGAGGTGGCTGATACTGTGATGGGGGCAGTGGTGGAAGTCCCTGCCTCTATTCTTCCTGAGCCCCCCACCCTCCTGACTGTTCCCATCTTCCTGAGCTGGTGCCCTGGTGGCCGCAGTGTTTGCTTGTTGCTGGCCTGGCCAGGCCTGGCTGTCTTGCCTTGTCACCTTTTCTCAAAGTGTCTCGGACAGTGTCATTGGGAAAGCCCCCTGAGCGAGGGAACAGGCAGAGAAGCGGCCAGCCCAGACCACACACTCCAATAGGCATGAACATTGCCCTGTCCACGTGACACCTGGTGGCATTGCCTCTGTTGCGCGGCAACGTTTGTTTGAGCAAGCATCAGGTGGGGCGCTGGGCTAGGTGTCACAGGGCAGCGCCATGTGGTGCGTGCCACGTGGTGCACCGTGCACCCCCTAAGCTGGCTTGCCGCCCTCTGCTATGGTTGAGAAGTCTTTCTCAATGCCAGACTCAGCTGCTGGTCTGGTTGGCTTCTATATGTGGTGGATGTTGGTGGGTGGTCAGATGCAAAGGAGGATGGAGGTCCAGCACCTGCAAAGAGACGTGTAGAAGAGGGAATTTCAGCAGAGGTAGCCTGCCATGCAAACTGCACCTGCAGACACTCTCTCTTCTGTGCACCCATTGACAGGTGTAGGAGCCCTGTCCTCCTTTGCATCTAGCTATCCTGACGGGTTGGTGGTGGTGATGGCATCTTGTCCTTTTCTCAGGCAGCAAGATGTATTGCAGGGATAGGCAACCTGGTGGCCCTGAAGACATTTTGGACCGCAACTCCCACAATCCCTGGCCATTGGTCATGCTGGCTGGGGCTTGTGGGAGTTGTTATCCAGGATATCTGGAGGGAGACATTTTTCTCCCTCTCTCATAATACCAGAACCCAAAGGGATCATCCCATGAAGCTGCTTGGTGGGAGATTCAGGACAGGTAAAAGGAAGTACTTTTTCACACAGCACATAGTTAAACTATGGAATTCACTTGCACAAGATGTAGTGATGGCCACCACTTTGGGTGACTTTAAATGGGCACTGGACAACTAGTATCCATGGCTACTAGTCCTGATGGCTATATGCTACCTCCAGTATCAGGGGCTGTATGTCTATGTACACCAGTTGCTGTGGAATATGGGTGGGTGCATGCTGTTCCACTCATGTCCTGCTTGTGGGTTTCTCGTGGGCACCTGGTCGGCTGCTGTGTAAACAGAATGCTGGACTAGATGAACCCTTGGTCTGATCCAGCGTGGCTCTTCTTATGTTCTTACGATACCAGTTTGCCTACCCTTGATGTATTGGATTGGCCCTGTCTGGAGCCTAGGAAATAAGACCAAACATGCTGATGTATAACTGATGTAGTGAAAATGCAATGTGTTATGAAGCATATGCTACATGAAAACAAAGCTGGCATGTGCCACATAAACCCCAAAGAAAAAGATCTCAACAATGAGAATGTGTTAGCTTAAAGTCTTTGGCACAGATTCCTTGAATAGAAGGACTGCGCTTCTTAAGGAAG
This sequence comes from Shinisaurus crocodilurus, assembly GCA_021292165.1. NCBI lineage: Eukaryota > Metazoa > Chordata > Lepidosauria > Squamata > Shinisauridae > Shinisaurus > Shinisaurus crocodilurus. The sequence goes on along the minus strand of CM037879.1, from coordinate 271,280,088 downwards.
TATCTTGCATTGTGCCCAGGAGGGCCAACCTCTCTCCCAGTCAGACATGGGACTTTCCTTTTCTATGCTGCAGAGGATATGAAAGGAAAGCAAGTTGGGTTGTTTGGCATGTTCTTACTCCTTGTGCTGCAGCCTGGTGGAGTGTGTGTGTGTGTGTACCAGTCAGCTGCGGTCCCCCCCATTCAGGAGGATTGAAGCAGCAATCAAATGTACAGTTTAAAGTCCATAATCATCCCTAATTCCAATTTCTCTGTTTCCACTCTCTCCCCCACTTCTAACTTCTTTTCTTTTTCAATTTCCCTTTAATTTTTAGGCTGTCATGTTCCATGCTTGGGAGGGACATCTATGTAAATATTATTTTGTGTAAAGATAATCTAGGATAAATAAAACCTTTTTATCTGGAATAATCTGTAAATAGTTTAGGGATAGCTCGTATACTCTAGCTAATTAAGATAAATGCTACGTTTGCATTCAGCAGTGGTTGACCAAAAACAACCCTGACTTGGCTGCCTTCTCTAACACATGCTGGGCGCCTGCTGTGTGAGGAAATGGCACAAGATGAAAGTGCTCTCTTACTGCCCTGGAAGGGCCAATAGATCAGAGAAGGATTAAGGTAGCCCGGGAAAAAACAACAGTTCTAAGAGCTTGTACACAGGTGCTTATGTCGTGATTCTTGCTTGCGGCCCGCTTGCACTGGGAGTAGGGAGGTGTGGATTTTGTTAAATCCCTTCTGTCCATGTTTCGTAGATTGTCTGTCATCTAAATTTTCGTTCCATCGTCTGCTTATTGATGGAATCATATATTTTTTTAGGGATGTAAGTATGAGAATTTAGCTCCACTTGTGCTAATGTGGATTAGTGCTCTTTCGTACTTGTGCTAATATGCATTAGCACAAGTGCAAATTTGTACAAATTCACATTAGCTCATGTGTCAATTTACACGGCATCCCCCCCAAAGTAAAAAACTGGGCTGCAAGTCTGCACGACTCAAGAAAAAGCCTGTCGGCTACTGAACCTGCAGATCAGATTTATAGAAATCTGAACTCACTGGAATCCATTGTGGATTTCTCCAACATCCCTAATTGGGAGGCATGCCATTAGTCACTGCTGTGGCCGACTCCTGCTTACCTACATAGCTGACACACTATTGGGGGCTATGTGGTAAGTGACATCACGGATGGTGTAGTACCGAGGGTAGATCGGGATCATCTACCGGTAGATCTCTGGGCAATGTAGATTAGCAAAGGTTTCTGCTGACAATAGCAATAACAATAAGGCTTCCCTCCCACCCTAAATTAGGCTGCTAAAATAAAATGAAGACAACCAGGAGTGGGTATTTGTACCACGGAACTGTGAACTTTCATTTCTGGTACTGAAAACCAAAAAGGCACCACCCCGTTCCTTAATACTCTGTGTGTGAGCTCCACCTTCCTCTCCTGTCACTATTTTGCGCTCAACTCCAGTTGGTGGATCTTGGGGTTCAATGCAGTAAAAACAACAACAAATGGGTCTTGCAAGCTTGAGGTTTGCCTATCCCTGGCATAGGAACAGTCCAGGAGAAGTAGTGCCTACCTTTTCCCAGGACACTTGCTGTGTCCCCAGAACCTATTCAGCTAGGATATAAGGGCCGAACTAGGTGACATGTGTCAGGAGATGTGTGATGCATGGTAATAAGTCCATCTGTAGCTACTGGCCATGATTTTATTTATTTATTTATTTATTATATTTATACCCCACCTTTTTTCCTGGAAGGAACCCAAGGCGGCTTACATAATCCTCCTCCTCCTCTCCATTTTATCCTCACAACAACCCTGTGAGGTAGGTTAGGCTGAGAGTCAGTGACTGGCCCAAAGTCACCCAGTGAGTTTCATGGGCGAGTGGGGGACTAGAACCCGGATCTCCCGACTCCCAGTCCAACACTCTCACCACTATGCCACATGATGATGGCTATATGTACACTCCAGGTTTCAGAGGCAGTATGCCTCTTGGCATTCGTGGGTAGGGATGTGCGCGGAGCTCGATTGGGGGGTGGAAGTCTGGTGAACTCGCCAGGCTCGATTCCCCGAGCTTTGCTCACCCTACCTTTTCCCCGGCTCGACTTGTGTTCTCGTGAGCCGAGGAAAGTGACTTCCGGGTTCCAGAGCTATGTTGTTTACGTAGAAAATGGCCAAATTTGCGCAAATTATGGCCAAATTTGTGCAAATTAGGCCATTTTCTTTGTAAACAACATAGAGCCAAGGACCAGGAAGTCTGGTGAGTGCCTCAGCTGGCGCTCGCGCTCGGTTCATGCACCGCAAGTCGGGTGCTGGGCGGGTCGCCCATCCCTATGGTATGGAGACATGGAGTCAGCATGGGAGAAGTATTTACTGTTCATATGTTACTGAAAAATGAAAAAATATATCTAATAAACTGTTAACACCAACAACAGGTTGGGAGATCTGATAATGAATCTCCAAGTCCTGTTTAGTTTGCCCCGAAGGAGCTGCCTTAGGCCAGACAGAGACAACAGCATTTTTAAAAGGTTTGTTGGCGGTATGATAGAGCTATTGTTGGCTGTGGTGTGTTCACTGATTTTCCCCCCATTCCACCGGAGCAGCATCTTCGTGCCTTTAGGAAACGTAAAAACATGTGTCAGTAGTAAAAGAGGAAGAAACTCATAAGGGATACTTTTTGTCTTCTTCTTCAAATGGGTGTCATGGATGGAACAATCTGGCAAAGGCATGTGGATCAGACTCAAACAAAATCATGTTTGTTATAGAACAGCATGAGGCAGAGAACAATGTTTCTGATCGCAGTAGGCTTTCTAGTAATATAGTCAGTGTGAGCAGTGCATTAGAAATGGGAAAAAAAGGTCACGTCTAAGCCAAACATCTGCTATCATTTCACTGAACTCACATGGTCACAGTGTTGGTTTTGGGCCAGACATTTACACCAGAGCAAATGTTCTGCTGTTTTCAAGCACCCAGTTCCATGGCAAATTTTTGCAGGCAAAAGTGCAAAGTGCTACAAATTTGCAAGGAAGACTTGAATTGTAAGCGGAGTCTGCTGAATGGCTTGGGAGAGTATATGATGTCATGGTGTCATCATAGCTGCACAGATATGGGCCTGACGAGTGCTTGGATGTAGGGTAGCCACTTGTGAATAACCAAAGAAGAAGATACACGTTGCCAAAGAAGAGGACACCGATTTGCATAACACTTGCAAATGCTCATTTATAGATGCATATTTAGAAATTAACTCTCATTGCTTTCCCCTAAAGAATCTTGGGAATCATAGTATGGCGAGAGTGCTGATGGTCTCTGTTAGGGGAGGCCTAGCATCCCCACATCCCCCTAAAGTTCCCAGGGACCCTGGCGAGAAACAAATGACTAGAAAACGGGTTTAGGCTTGTGATGTATACAACCACGCCTTCTGTGTAGGCACAAGGTGGGCAGTCAATATATATGCCCTTTGGCAACCCCGTGCAAACAATCTGGCTCTGGATGTATTAGTGACTGGACTTCCCTTAGATTCAGCTTGTGAGGTCAAGTGGTAGACATGGACAATGTGCAAGTTTCATTGCCTAAGCCAGTCTTCCTTAACCTGGTACCCTCCAAATGTGTTGGACTACAACTCCCGTCACTCTCAGTCAGTATGCCATGCTGGCTGGGAATAATGGGAGTTGACGTTCAACACATCTAGAGGGCACCAGGTTGGGGAAGGTTTGCCTAGGCTTTTGCATCGGACTATGATGAAGAGGACACGTTGTTCTTGTTTTTCACCCATGGGAACACTGAAGACAGACGTTTGCCAGTCTGCATTTTGCCTATGTTCAGTGCCTAATTCTCACTGAATTTTACCTGTATGTGTGGGCCATGCAACTTTCAGGTTGCAGTTGAGGGCCCGTGGGGCTGAATGGTCCCCCATACCAAAATGAAATGGAAAAAAAAATCCCTCCACATACTTTACTATATCAGAGAAAAGGGATGTGGAGCGAGTAATTAGACTTACGGTAGTAATCTTTGCCCAGACAAAGGATTATCACCTCAGTGAGAAGGAAATCCTGCCCTAGATGTTGTCCTGGATAGAAGATCACAGTGCACTGAATTTGGCTAGTTTTCCCCTCATTGATTTGAAATAAGTCAAGCAGGAAGAGAATCCTTGTGTAGACACAGAATGGTTTTGTGTTATTCTACTGGGTGAAAGGGTTAATGAGTTCCACCTTGGTCTTTGAGAGAGAGGTTTGGCTTAAAAGGGATTTGACTTATGCTGTTTCTAGGTTACAAACTGTAAATCCCAATAAGTAAAAAAGCTGGTTTTGTTGTTGTTGTTGGTGTGTGTGTGTGTGTGTGTGTGTAAAAAAAGGAAAATGCAAATGCAGAACGTGTTAGATTCTTGACATTAACTAGCTAACTGGAAAGAAGCTGTAAAGCAGCCTTTGCTAAGCTGGTGCCATCCAGATGTTTTGGACTTCCATCAGCCCCATCCAGTATAGCCAATGCTGGGAGTTGTAGTCCAAGACATCTGTATGGCACTGGGTTTGGGAAGGCTGCTGTAGGGAGCCAAGCCTAGGATTGGAATAGTTCCTTGATCCGAAAAGGCCAATAATTCATTTGCATTAGCTGCTGCTAAGCTTATGAAGCACGTTAGCATCTACTACTGATTGGCTGGAGTTTGGCTAGCCCAGGCTTCTTCGCATAATGCATGGCACCCACTTGAGGACAAGTGTAGGTCTCATGAATGGTATGACTTGGGAGAACTGCAGCCATCAGTGGTGAAAATCCAGAGTTTGACCATGTGGGACATGATGGCGATGGTAAATATTCAAAACCTTTGAAGCAGACAGAGATGAGAATTATCCTACTACATTAAGACAAAATGCATGTGAATAATCAAGTTATCCAAATTTTAGCTTGACCACCCAGTAGGTTCAGGGCAGGTTTCAAAGTGAAAAACGCACAGGTAGTCCTTTATTTACACCATGGAGTACGTAAGTTGAACAATTAGAGTGGCCAGATGCTCTCTTGCACCTTTAATAGTTGTGTAGAAGAAGGAATTTGAGCAGATTTATCATGTCATGAAAGTGCGACTTGCTGAAATTCCCTGTTCTACACAACTGTTACAGGAGTCCTAGCCTCTTCAGCATCTGGCCACCCTACAAGCAACTGATGACTTATATATTGACCATTTCGTTTGCAAACATACCTGTTGTGTTTTGGGAAATATGAGTGACATGGGGTTCTTCCAAATGAGGCTTTTATTGTACCATCACCCTCCCTCCACAGAATTTTACAGGTGTGTGTGTCCAAATGACATTGCCTTCCACTCATAACCCTCCCATGTTTTCCCACAACTTCTTCCATCTTTTTTCTTAACTGCAGAAAAACCGTTAAGGAGAAAAAGATGGAATAGTGGCACAATGCCTTCTGATTGTTAGTGCTAAGAGCCCTCTGTCTAGAAGCACCCCTGGAAGAGAAAAGCAATAATATTATAAGACTGCTGTTGCCCATCGGTGCTTGCTTGTTTACAAGGAAATGCTGGTGTCGTTGTTACCGAGTACTATACAATTTGGGTTATACAGTTCATTAAGTATGTTAATCCAAAAGTAGGAGGTCATACTTGCCAGACATTGGGTTTTCAAAGGTAGCTTAAATGATAAAAACAGCAGATGTTAACATGGCTACCCACCTGGAAGTTGTTAAATGACAACAAGAACATCACCCAAAAAGTCAAGTGGAAACTTAACACCTCACTCACATTTATTGTGGCTTAAGAGATCACAGACAATCCTACTGTCATCAGTAGGCTCTTGCCTCTAGCCAGCACAGGGCCATAGAGATAACGGTGTGAGCAATGGGGCAGGAGTCAGTCTGGAGCACTGAGGCAGGTCCGCAAGCGGATTCATCCAAAGTGAGAAGATTGCAGGCCAGGGGTTGAACCAAGAGGGCCCTAGAGGAACTAAGGATATAAGGAAGCTACATACATGCAGAAAGGAAGGCAAGTGGATAGCGAATCTGGCACACTGGGAGCCAGTGAGGTGGGCAAGGCACACTTGGAGCAAGACCAGGCAGCCAAACAGACAAGAACAGAGATTGGTTGTTGCCAGGCAACACCTAGGCCTAGTGGGGACATAGTCTGACCAAGTAAAGGGGAACCAATGCGCAGTCTGGGGTGGTGAATGAAGTCATGCTGGGATCTGGGAAGTACAACATGGCCACTTCATCCTTTACTCTTCGACTTTACACATCCCACTACCACAGACAGCACAGTCCAGGAAATTCTTGGTTCAAGTTACTGCTGATTCTGGCAAGGCAACCCCTATTTTTCACAGGCTTTATTCTTCCCTGGAATCAGTATCTCATGGACCTTTTGAAGGATTCCACAACACCATATATCTGGGTTTTGGATGGTGAGGAGAGCTGCCAACAAAACCACCTTTTATTATTTTGCCTTGGTCACATTTAGGGAGATTCAATGTCCCTCCCCCCCCCGACTCATTGTGATAGCAAGGTTGATGTCTAGGGTGTGTGTGTTGCAATGGGCATTTGGTCTTAGGTGACCCACAAACTCCATTCTAGTTCTATGACTTCAGTCATGAAATAAATTGGAGGAAATTTTCTATTTGGATCCTCTCCAAGGCCAAAGAGGGCAAGAAACAAAATGTCTAAGCTTTTCTTTTAGAGTCCTCATTGATCTGTACAGTTTTCGCTTGAACCGTAATTTGGTTTTTGGCAAGCTCAACATGGAAAAATATTGAACTACACACATGCTTTCTGCAAGTTTTAAGATTTGTTTAAGCATCCTTTGTTTTGTTGGCAGCCCTGCTGCATTTATTCTATTACTTGCAGCTGTTACGTTGTCTTTTATATTGGTTTTTATTTGTATTTTGTTATTATAAGCCACCTAGAGAACTTTGTTCTTGGGTGGCTTCGGGCACAATCCTATGCATGTTTAGTCAGAAGAAAGGCCTACAACTCCCAGCATGCCCCAGCCAGGATGGGGCATGCTGGAAGTTGTAGGCCTTTTCTCTCTCTTAACATGCATAGGTTTGCACCTTTTGAAATGCTGATAGAGAAAATCTGAGCACCTTCTCTGAAGGATGCTTCCCTCTCCTCCTTTGTAACCTGTAGCCATAGCCATAAGGGAGGGAGCGTGTTCTAGGGTTTACTCTGTTTGCATTGGGAAATGGGGTCAGCTGATAGGCCTGTGACCCCAGCAGCACGCTCTGCAAAGTGTGTGCCACAGAACAGGCGGCCCGCAAATCCTCGGTGTTGCAGCCGGTGCACTAAGGCTCCTTGGCACAGTCTAGCTCATGCGGAAGGAATACCCTGGAGGAAAAAGAAAATGTGAAAGCTGTTTTCCTTAGATCAAAAATTAATGAGAGAGGTACCCTCTATCTGATTTTTGGATATATAATAATTCTGGTCCCCCTGGCAATGTTATTCAATGTAATGCATGGCTTGTCTATGGTAAAAAGAGAATTGCTGTTAGCAATTAAGGGAGCAATCCCAAGCTGCCTGGGAGGGTGTCTTGGAAGAGGGTGTCTTCCGAGGCCTTTGAAAGTGGCAGAAATGCGATGCTGCCGGCAGAGAGGGAGGTCTGCTGGCGGGGCAATGCACATGCCACTGGAGGCCCCCCAGTACACCTGCAGGAAGCTCTACTGGCACTGGCAGAGTCCTGTCTGCGTTGGTGGGGCACCCACGGATCAGCAGAATCCTAAGCTTTTTTGTTTCCCCAACGTGCCCCGCAAAAGGACAGTGAACTACTCCAGCTCTGGAGTGGATGTAGTTAATTCCCTCCCATTGGAGTCAATGAAACGGAAAAAACAAATATACAAAACAGCAGGGTAGGGGGGGAAAGGAAAAACTACCCCACTCCTCACCTCCCTCCCTTGTCACAGCTAGTGCAGGTTTTTGAATATGGTGCTTTCTCCCGCATGGAAGCTCCACCTTCCCACAAGAACCCTCCAGTGGTTAAAATGGTCCGGGCTAAATATTGGAGAATGGTTTCTAATTATTTAAGGAAAAATTCTTGATAATACTAGGAATGGAGAAATTGACTAAAAATATACAAAGGTGAAATGAGGAATACATACCACCGGATTTAATAGGGAAATCCACTGGCTTATTTATTAATTATTGGGGACACTGCAGTAATCAGTTGCTACTGCAATCACATATTTTATTTAATAATAGCGCTATATGTGTGCATATCCTCTTGTTCTTCAGCATGATTATTACGGTAGTACACCGAGAAAGCATACTACAGGCCTGTGGCTTATGCTGGCTCAGCTTGTCTGAGCATGGAAAGCTAAGCAGGGTCAGGCCTGGCTATTACTTGGATGGGAGACCCCTCCTCTAGTTTCCTGCATTGAGCAGGGGGTTGGACTCGATAGCCTTGTAGGCTCCTTCCAACTCTATGATCTATGAAATCTATAAATCTATAGAACTGTCACTTCTGCTCCATGTAGCTGTGAGGCACATAGAATAAGCAAGAACCTTTTTATCTAGAATATGCTTGGGTTCCTCTGTATTTTCTCTTATATTATTAGCTGTTACTTCTATGTGCTGTATAGCACATAGCTCAATGGCATGAAATAATCAGTAACAAAAAGTGGTAGAAGTGACATGCCATCTGATGCTTTGACCTGAGACCTGGATAAACAGGATTTTCCAATTGCCATCCGATGCCTCTGCTTGAGGCTTGGATAAATAGGATTTTCCAATTGCAGTGACAAAGCAGCCATGCCTGCTGTGTGAGCCCTCAGAAGGAGCCAATTCCTTTCTTTGTTATACCATCCCTTATCCCCCGAACCCAAGGTTCAAAGCCTAGGCTGGCTTTGCCATCGTTTCACTCAAATCTCTGTTTGGCCAACCTGGCTGCTCTTCACAGTGATTGCTTAGGCCTACTATAACTTGCTCTTTTGCTAGGTGGTGTATTTTACTGCCACATTCCCATACCTCATGCTGGTTGTTCTACTGATCAGGGGAGTCTCCCTGCCTGGGGCATCTAAAGGGATCCTCTTCTACCTTTACCCAGACCTCACTCGACTCAGTGATCCCCAGGTAAGTTAAAAAAAAGAGCCTTATTTATGTTTGTCTATCACCTTTGTGAGCCTCTCTCCTCCCAACCCCATTCACCTTTATTTCTCTTCCCTGGTTTCCTTTTAACCCCTCCTTTTCAGCCTGATGATTCTTCTTCCATTTCCGCCCCCTTTGCCTTTAAATCAGGGACGGGTAGGCTTTCTTGCAGTGTAAACAAATGCAGACTCGATAGCCTTGTAGGCTCCTTCCAACTCTCCCAAATGATCTATGAAATCTATAAGAGCCTTCCGCAGTGTGTAAAAAAAAGAAAAGAAAGCAATCCTGGCTCAGGCAGTGATCTTTGGTGAGAAAACAGGGGTAGGAATAGTGGTGCAGCTAAGGACTAGATCTCTGGGTGGAAGTCCAGGCCCCCCTCTCCCAAATGATCCCCAAATAGCGGCAGGTGATTGGAGCAGTGGCAAACAGGCCTGGGGTCAGCATTTGGGCTGGCACAGGCATACTGGGGGCCACTGGTTTTGACACTGCTTCCCACAGCATCTGTTCTTCTTCTTATTATTATTTTTTTTTATGGTCTGAAGGCAGTCAGCCAGGCATGTACATGGTTACAGATGCTAATTTTATTATTTGTACCTTAGATTACCTTAAATTTTATTATTTGTACCTTTCTTCTTCTTCTACACCAAAATGGTGCTTATTCCCAAGTAGCCGTCTTTAGCATAAGGGGAGCAGCAGAAGCAACTCAGTTTTATTCCATAGCATCATGATAGTGCTATGATTTGAGTTAAAAATGTGAAAATGCATATGCTCAGAGTATTCCTTTTTCCTGGCAAACAGGCTTTTTGGCTTGTTTTTTGTTCTAACATATCAGGAATGTAGAAACAGTTGTAAAGCATGGAATTGGGATGGGGAGAGAAGAAAAACATTGTGTTTCACAACTTAAGTAATGCACACAGCCATCTAAAGAACCCCCCCCCCCCCAAGATCATTAAGGGTACAATCTAATGAGGATGACTGAACTCAGAGGATTCTGGGCATCCTATGCAGGGCAGGAGGGGCACAGGTGTCTTCCCTTCCCCGCCCCCTGGAGTGCCTCCTTTATCCTTCTCCGAGGTCGCTCTTAAGACCTCAGAGAAGCAGCTGGCGTGGTTCTTTCCATGCCAGCTGTGAGGCAGGGCGTGGGATCCGAGCGCGGATCCTCAGCTCCGAGGTCGGAGCTCTTTTCCAACCTCGGAGCTGGGAATCCGAAGAATCCTATGGCCCCCTAGATTGCTCTGTTAGTCCAAGATCTAAAATTACCTAGCTGCACCACTGGGTAGGAACACAGGCAGCTGCTTTTATACAGAATCAGACCCTTGGTCTATCTAGCCCAGTACTGTTGACACTGACTGGCAGAGGCCCTGCAAGGTTTCTGGCAAGAGTTTTCCCTGCCTTGCCTGGAGCTGGCAGGGATCAAACCTGGGACTTTCTATGTGCAAAGCAAGTGACCTACCCCTGATCTGACAACCCCTCCATTAAAGTCACAAGTGTCCCTGTTTTTTACCTGTAAACATCCCAGTGGCCCACAGGAAGAAAGGAGAAGGGGATAAGCACAGAGTGCTTGGGAGGCTGAGACTAGAGTCGCTATCTCAGAGCAGATGCTCCAGATCTGTTTACCCATGTGTTGTGACCCAACAACACACTCTGTGCCCTGCGTGTTGAAAACAGTCGTTCATTCGTGATTATGAAAAGCTCATAGGAGGCTAAAAGCCACACTTTTAAAGATAGTAGTGAAAGGCCCTTATAGATGTATTTCTTAACCCTTTGCTATGTTTTTCTCTTACTACAGGTATGGATGGATGCAGGCACTCAAATCTTCTTCTCTTATGCCATTTGTCTGGGATGCCTGACAGCTCTGGGCAGCTACAACAAGTATCACAACAACTGTTACAGGTAACTGAAGTATGACGCTAACCTACAAGGACCTGCCCTCTCAATTTGCTCCTTCCTTTCTGAACCTTCTGTATCCTTTCTGCACAGTAGAAGCAGCTATGCAATTGAAGAATTTCTGCTCTGTTGCCACATATACTGCTCTTCCTTATTTCTGTCTCTTCAAATTTTGTTTATTATTTATTTTCTTCTTTCTGAAATGAAAGGGCGAACTACATCTTACAAGAAACGCAGGACTGCCACCAAAAATGGCATCCTCGTGTCAAGTTGTCTCTCCCCCACTATAATATATATTGTAAAACCTACCCTGTATTCTGATATCGGTTGCTTCCAAGATAGCAGTTCAATATGGATATGCTGTTTTTTGCTCACACACTCTTTCAGAGAATCCAGATGATGTGATTGTCAACCTGATGCATTTCAGTGTTTTCTGTGTGTATTCCTGTCTATTTTTTAAACCTGATTTGTGGAAAAATTTAAATTTAAAAAGACAATTGCAGCTGCCAAAGATGGATTGGCAAAGTGCTGTTGGGATTTTTCAGGGCCACTGTACCTTTAACTTAGCTTCATCCTTGCAGCTTCTGCCCCTCTTATAGCTTTCTGTTCAGGGTGGCAACAGCATTTCTGATGCTTTAATTGCACCTTAATTACTCAGCCTGTTCCCTGCTTGGGGTTGGGATGGGGCTTTAATTACTAAAAATGAAAATAAAATATAATGGAAGGAATTCAGTGATTAAAGCTTCCCTGAATGGGAGCAGGAACTGCATGAGTAAGTTTAAATTAAAAGGCTATTAATCAGCAATCCCCTTGCTGTATTCAATAGGAAGTATTAAAAGCAGCAGAAGCTGCAAGGAGGACACTTCAAATTAACTATGCAGCGGACCTTCACTGAATGGAACTTACCTCTGAGTAAACAGTAGGATCCGGGCCATTGGGATGGGCATTGTTCGATAATGTAGTATTATATTAAGTGCCATGTGGAACTATTACTGATATACGGTAAATTAGGGCTGCAATGTTGATTTATTTATTATACTTATATCCTGCCTTTTTTTTCCTGCAAGGAACCCAAAGCAGCTTACATAATCCTCCTCTTCCTCCTCTCCATTTTATCCTCACAACAACCTTATGAGGTAGGTTAGGCTGAGAGTTAGTGACTGGCCCAAAGTCACCCAGTGAGCTTCATGGGGAATAGAACCCAGATCTCCCGAGTCCCAGTCCGATGCTCTAACCACTACACCACACTGGCTCAATGTCTTAGTCAGTTTATTAATAATCTTTTGATTAAAAAGATGCCCCACAGGTGACAGACACCCCTTTAGAAGAGGAATTGCTCTGTCTGTCTCTCACGCAGGAGGGAATGCCAGTTCTGAGATGGTGTCTGCTGTGTCATGAATACTTGCTTCATCTAAAAACATGAAATAATTCCTGTTATATTCATACGGAAATGCATGCAGATTTCATTGTTAATTTAAAATTCATGCAATTGGATTGGAGTGACCAGCCCTATTTTGTATGCGTCTTCATACAGATACTTCAGTCTTATTGGCTACTGATGATGCTTATTATTTGATTGGCTGCCTCTCCTTATAGCATAATGCTCCCTTCTGACTGGTTGCTTGGTCTTCTGCACTGACGGCCATCTCTTCTTCCCAGGGACTGCATTGCTCTGTGTTTTTTGAACAGTGGCACAAGTTTTGTGGCTGGTTTTGCCATCTTTTCCATCCTGGGCTTCATGTCACAAGAACAGGGAGTGCCTATTTCTGAGGTAGCTGAGTCGGGTGAGTGGTCTGTGAGTGTGGGGATGATGGTTATGCTGTGTGACTATATGATCCCCTGTTATGCCACATGCCTTGAAAGGCCGCCCTTGTCCCTGTCCCTCAGTAGGCAGCATGTGGTCCATGGCAGGAGAGCCAAGCCTCTCCCATCAGCAATTGAGGCCTCCCTCTCTTCCTCCTTCCACTGCAACGATGCCTGCAGCTTTCTTTGTTGCTCATAATGCCACCTGGCGGCCTAGGGATGGAAGAATCTGTCAATTCTAGTTTCTCGCAGTTTCTCATTTTTCCAGTCTTAAGTTCAGTTCGTCCCAAACTTTGAGAACTTTTCCAAATTTACGTTTTTAAGTTCAGACATTACATTTTCTAAGCACGTTAGATGTTTCACTTGCACCTCTAAAAATGTAATGTGTGTGAATGCGGCCAACATGTGTCTGCAAATGCATGTGTTATGAAGGTAAACTTGTCAGGGAGCCAGGATTTGTTGGGGGCATCCTGTTCACTTCAGTGCCTGCTTGGTGGCAAACATGGTTTGGTGCTATGTAATGTGTGGAACAGCCTCCAGTAGATTTTTCTGGCCATGAACTCCTGGGTCACATACCAGACCTATTTCATCAGGCTTGGTTAATTTTCAGTAGCAAGTCCTCCACACCTTTCTTCTAGGTTCCCTCCATCATGCAAAGAAACTCACATCCTCTCACACACATTCTTAGGTTTATAGAATTGTATTTTATATGTGTGGTTTTAAATTGTGTTTAATATTTGTTGTATGTCATCCAGAGAACAACAAATAAATGGAGTAAGTGGGTGAATGAATAAATAGCTCTGAATTTATTCCTGCCAGTTGCAGTTCACATTCATAAGAAATGGCGTTCCCCTGAACCCCTTGAAAGCTGCATGTCTCCAGCATAGCTCTCATTGAGTGTTTTGGCATACAAAACATGAAGCAAGAATTGCTGCACAAAGAAAACCAGCATGTCAGGGAAAGAGGTTCTAGCCTAGCCTTTTTCCTGACATGCCAGTTTTCTATGTGGAGGGGTGTGTGTGTGTGTGTGTGTGTGTAGGAGCATTCAGTCATGTCCCAGGGTATGAACTGATGGCACTTGATCTAGCAACCTTGCTGAAGCAAAGTAGGTTTATGTCTGCTCAGTGCCTAGAAGGAAGACCACTTAGGGATCCTTCTGTGTATGTGTCCTTCAGTTAGCAGAAGAAAGGTGAGGGCCCATCTCCAATCTGCAGCAGTTCACTTCCAGTGCATGTTCACCACCCCAGTGACAGCTAGGCCTACCTTGGTGGCACTGCTGTCAGCAATATGCTGGGTTAAGAATGCGTCTTCACAAGCGCTCAGATTCAAACGCAACTATCTCTCGACAGGGCCTGGCCTGGCATTCATCGCATATCCCCGAGCTGTCGTCATGCTGCCTTTCTCCCCGTTGTGGGCCTGCTTCTTCTTTGTTATGGTCGTGCTGCTGGGGCTGGACAGCCAGGTAAAGATGCCTTGAGAGGGCAGCTTCAGCCAAGTATTGAACCACTTGCCTGGCAGCAGGGCCAGCCCTACCCTTTGGCAGGGTGAAGCGGCTGCTGCGGGCAGCTGATTTTGGGTGTCATGGAAAGGCTGCAAAGTGTTAGCTATTTACTTTATTATTGCTGCATTTTTACTGCCAGGGAGGGGGAGAGGTGCTTGTGCGATTTTCTGCCTCATGTGCTCAAATAACTTGACCTTGGCTACTAAGCGCCCTGACTTGGAGGGCGGGGAGGCACAATTTGTGACTTGGGGGAGGGCGACACAATTTGCTGCTCTGCCTCAGGTAGCAAAATGTCTTGGACCTGGGAGATGGAAGGCAGCTTGTTTCTCTGAACAGCAACTTCATATCTGCATACTAGTATAAGGACTGGGGATGAGAAAAGGAACCTCAGACAAGTCTAATGTGGCTGAACTGTCTTTTTCTACCTGATTAGAACTGAGCCTTGTCTTGTCTCTGGGTTTAACCTCACCTGCTGGAGGAAGGTGGAAGGGGTGGTTCTGAAGAGCTGCCTCCAAGAAAACAGGGGGGTCGGTCAAAAGCTCACCCCGTGGGGGACCATTGGAGTAAGAGGACCCTCACAGTGGGGGTCCCATTCCCAGTTTCCCAGGGGGGGGTAGTCTCCCCAAGAGACATTTCTCTGTTGCTTTGTCTAGCAAGCTGCTTCGAAGAGTTGCCCCTGGTAAAACTGCTTTGATTGGCTCTGCAAATGATTTGAGATCTTTCTGATTCTAGGGGAAGTGGAGGCAAAAAAGGAAAAATAATTTTTTGGGGATAATTTCTGAGTTTATTTATTTATTTATTTATTCATTCATTCATTCATTCATTTTCTATACCGCCCAATAGCCGAAGCTCTCTGGGCGGTGTACAACAATAACTAAAAACAAACAATAAAATACAGTTAAAAATATAAATAATAAAACATTATGAAATTTTAAAAACCAATTTTTAAATCTGGATTTAATCTGAATCCAGGTAGGGGAGAGCTGGCCCATCTCTAGTTGAGGACAGTAGAAGGTTGGTGATGGTCAATGGAGGGATGATACTTCCTGAGTTCATTGTTTGTAAAGAAGAATGGGAAGAAAACACCTGGCTAGCACAGCCCATTTGGCGAATGAGCCCCTAGTAGCTCCCTAGTGATAAACATTTTCACCACAGGTTGGAAGCAGATAATAGTTTTTAAGAGAGTTGAAAGTGGTTTGAGAAGTCACTCATTGTTCTGTAGTGGTGGTAACCCAAATGTCCTCCTCCAGAGTAGACAGGATTACACGCTCTGCTTCAGTGATTAACAGTGATTTGATGATTTCCAGAGGGGTAGTTGTGTTAGTCTGTTGCAGCAAAAACAGCAAAGAGCCTTGTGACAACTTAAAAACTAACAAAGTTATTCTGGCATAAGCTTTTGTGGACAGTGTATGAACCTCAAATTGGCATATCTCTTTCTCTCTTTCTCTCCCCCCCCCCTCCGTGTGTGTAGATCTGCCAATTTGAGGTTAACACTTCATGCATCTGATGAAGTGGACAGGGTCCATGAAAGCTTATGCCAGAATAAATTTGTTAGTCTTTAAGGTGCCACAAGACTCTTCAATGATTTGATGGACTCTTTCAATACTATATATTAAATGTGTTTTCTATTATCCCACAATTTCCTGTGGTTGGAGAGGGTTTGCAGCTTTTCTAAATGATACCTGAAAAAACTTGGTTTTCCAGAGGCAAAAGTGGGTTGAGTTTACACAAGATGAGCAGCGTTAAAAAAAACTACTACTACTGTCTGTCTGGCCAGCCACAGTTTCCAAGACCATTCTAGGGAACGTCTGAGGCTATGACTGTGTTCAGTAGTTTGTGGGTGTCTCATTGGGTTGAAGGATAAGGGAGGGTTAACATCCAGAACTGATGGGTGCCTCAATTCTCATCTTCCTAGTTTGTCTGCATGGAGAGCCTGGTGACTGCCATAGTCGATATGTATCCTGGAATTTTCCGGAAGAAGAACCGCAGAGAAACTTTAATCCTTCTGGTCTCCATCCTCTCATATCTTGTGGGACTGGTCATGATCACAGAGGTATAGCCTTGATTGAAATAAAACCCCTACATTTCCTTTGCTCATATAACTTTTATTTAAAATTCAACTAAGATCCTTTTAATGTAGGGAAAGGATTCTACCACAGTTTGCCACTGTTGCAAATAATATGTCAGGGCTGTCCGAGGGCACGTGATGCAGCATCCTTCATGAAGCCAAGTAGCTCTGAGTCTGGCCAATGCCTGGATGTGGTCTTGAGTTCCCTGAAAGAAAGATACAGTATGATAGAAATGATGGTGATGGTTAGGGTGGATGAAAAACTGTCAAGTTTGATTCTGTTCAGGTTCTCATTTTTCCTACATTAACTTTGTTCCATCCTGTTTCCACATCAGTTTGCAAATTTGGTTTTTTAAAGTACATATTTTTGTGCACATTTATCTAAATGTACACATTTTGTATGCACTTTCCAAAATATATGCATTTCTGTATGTACTTTTCTAAATATGCACATTCCCCCCAAGCCATTATGGTTTTGTGCACATTTCCCCTATTATTAGTGTGCATTTTTTTGATTTGCAAATTGCACTGCAAAATTCGGAAAAGTGCAAATATCTTCTCCATATCACTGGATTCCAATTTGTGCATAGGTTCGGAAAGTGCAAATGTGGTAAGTTTGTATTAAAATGCGAGCCCAACCAGTTTTTCGCCTATCCCTTGTGGTGGTGGTCGTGATAAGTCAGGAGCCTTCAAAAGAGGCAGGTTCAACCTGGCAGCCCGACTGAGTTATCTATCTGGAATTATTATTTTGTAACCGTGAAAGGATGCACTGAGCAGTTTTCTTTAAAGCAGTGTTTTTCAACCGCTGTACCCTGAGGGGAACTCATTCCTTGTCAACTTGTCTACTGAGGGGACCCCTGTTCATTGCAGAGGCTTCTGGGCATATTCTAGGGAGAAACACACAGTTAAAGTAGAGCAGTGGCCAGACCTGCTGGATCATGCGGTCAACTCATGTGAACTGAGAGTCCAATCTAAAACTTCAAGTAGTCCCCTGCTTCTGCATTGGTAGTGGTAAGTAAACTCTTTTCAAAGAAGAAGGGCTGGTGTTGGCACCAGACATTCTTGGGCAGCTGCCAGAACCCCCACCCTCCTCTAATATTTTTTTTTCTGGTCCGAATAGTGCCAAGGAAAGAGCACCTTTTCTCCTCTTCTCCTTCCATGGGGAAATGGGAAGTTGTTCTGGCAACAGCGGAGCTCTTTGAGCTCTATCGGTATACTGGTGACACTAAAAGGAATTAGTGCTCTACTTCCTCCTTGACATGCCCATCTCATCAGAAAATGGAAGGTCATTCAGAGGTGGTGTTAGCGGGCTGGCCCATTAGGGCTGGAGCCCTGAATCTCCGGGAGGCCATTTGCCCCACCACCCTGCTGTCCATGGGCACTTGCTGAAATAAAGATACATGGGCCCTGATGATCTCTGTTGCACCTGATCCCCCTGGATTAGCTGGCTTTTTGCCCACATGTGTTTCACCTCCTTGAATCTTTCTGTCTGCCTGAGTTTTTTCCCCTGAAATCAAATGCCCTCCTCTTCCCTGTCCATATATCCCTTTTTACAAATAGGGGTGTCCTTAGGAGACAGGGTCTTTTAAAGACACACACACATACACCAACTTTAGAGCATATGTAAATTAAAATATGCAAATTTGTGCATTTTTTTGTCCTGTGGGCCTGAGCCGTGGATGTTTTCGGTACCTAGCACCGCCCTTGAGGTCACCCCAGAGGCCCCTGCAATCTGCCACCCTAGAGGCCCCCAGCAATCTCTCTAGGAGGGGCACCCTGCTGAGGCAAGAGCTGCCTGAATGCTGCACACAACCCCAACACAGCGTGTGGGGATTCACAGCTGGGGAGGGAATGGCAAACGTCCCCTTCCTATGTATTGCAGTCCTGATGGAATCCCCCTCCCTGCCTAGAATTAAAAAATTTAAATCCTCTGAAGAGCTACAAGCCATGCAATTAATATAATATGTAGATAGGCCCTTACAGGCAGAAGGGCAAAAGGTTGGCTTTGGGGCTTTCCCAATGTCGTAAATTAGTCCAGTCCAGAGATAAGCCATAGTCGTTATCACAGTCCAAGGTTAGAAGCCAAAATATGTATCCAAAATCAAGAAAACACAAAACAGTTTAGGAGCAGACCAAAGAGTCTTCAAGGTCATTCTGGAGTCAAAATGCACAAGGCTCAGTCCGGGAGCTGGCAAGAGCGTCTGGCTACGGCTGATTGCAACAACAATTGCTTCCAGCGTCTGAAGTGTGTTTGGGGCCTGTCTTTTAAGCAAGTGCTGATTGGCGAGGCAGCACAGCTGGGCCAGGCTGCGGGTGACACGTGCCTGGCCCCTCCCCAAACACACTCTGGCTCGGTCGCCCCATGTCCCCCTCCTCCATCCCAATGGAGGCACTACACCCAATTAACTGGGAATGGTCCTTTTAACTGATCCTCAGCACTTCATTAATTGGGTTGATTAATCAATTAAAATTGTAGCCCTAATTTTCATAGAGAGATAGATGATCAGCTAATCACACAATTTATCCATATGCAAGCAATTATCCTACCAACAGTTATCTTATAACAGTTCAGTACCTATTATTTATGATAGATTTTCCACTGCTGATGTTGGGATTGAAGTGATAAAAAAGATTAAGAAAAACATACGGGAATGTGGGGTGGGTTAGGTTTTTAATAAGAATTTTTTATATTGTTTTAATCATTATATTTTATTGTATTTTACTGTATTTTAATTGTACATCGCCCAGGGTGGCCGGGTGACCGGCCAGATGGGCGATTAAAAAATATAATAAATAAATAAATAAATAAATAAA
Organism: Shinisaurus crocodilurus; assembly: GCA_021292165.1. NCBI lineage: Eukaryota > Metazoa > Chordata > Lepidosauria > Squamata > Shinisauridae > Shinisaurus > Shinisaurus crocodilurus. Next base: position 271,260,957 of record CM037879.1, on the reverse strand, counting down.
TACAATAATCAGTAGCATTTCAAAAAGTATATCAGAAACTGCAGTTTTCATGCCTAAACTATACATAAATTGTTCACTGATGGTGGGTGCCTAGAAACAAGAACAGTAATGACTAATTAATAATGATAACATAATAACAAATGATTGAGGGTCCAAAGGATGTTGGAAAATCTTTGGTTACCATTTTACACTCTAAGATGTAGGCCTAATTATCTTCAGTCCGACATACAGCAGTAGTTGCATCTTCATTCTCATGAAGGCTCCTTTTCCCTCCATTGTCACCTACAGGAGCCATTCCAGCAGGCTATGCTAAGTGGGGGAGAGAGGGAAGCTCTGCCATTCCTTCCAGCAGCCCTGCTGAAAGAGTATTAATGTTTCCCTTTCCCCTTCCCATTCCTTTTTCCTTGTGTGCCATGTCTTTTTAGATTGTAAGCCTGCACTGGACTGTCTTGTTGAACCGATTATATTTAATGCTGCTCTGGCTTTTTAGCTGAGGAGTGGCATAAAAATACTTAGAACAAACAAACAAACAGTCAAATGGGGCTTTTTAAAGACAAATCCTTTGATACTGAAATCTAAAGGTAAAGTTGTGGAATTGTGTGAATCCCAGGTACCCCAATGCATTGTGAATTAGCTGGAATTGCCTTTCTGTCATTCCCTATGGGCTTTTGAAATTAATAAGGTGCCCTTTGGATGGAAATGTAAAAGGACACAGAACAGACATCACACAGTGCATTGACATCTGTGTAGTGGGGCTCACTCCTTTTTCAGCTTACTACAGAGGCATAAAATAGTTTTTGTAGATACCGTGTTCCTGGATACCTCACATTCCTAGTTTCTCTCCATGCAGAGACTTAAATATAGACCTTCTGCATTCCCAGACCATAACTTATCATCTTGTTTCTCATTCGTGGTAATAAGAGGCTGAAAGGAGAGCATTGCTAAGATTGCATTCTAAAGACGAGTCCATAGCATTGGCCTTCCCATCATACTGTGGTGTATTTTAAGGAATAGTCCCTGAGATTGGGCTTTTACAATAGTTATTTATTCATATAAGACCCCCTCCCACCAACACACAAACCACCAGTTGTCAGTTAGGACACTTAAGGCGCAATCTTATGTAAGTTTAGACAGAAAAAAGGCCTACAACTCCCAACATGCCCCAGTCAGCTATGCTGTCTGGAACATGCTGGGAGTTGTAGGCCTTTTTTCTGTCTAAACTTGCATAGGATTGCACTCTTAATGTTAAATAGTGCAATATATTTGAATGGCCACTAGGGCTTTTATTTCTTTAACATATAATATTTGTAGGGAGGGGAATGGAGAGGGAGGTTGTAACAGCGGTTCCCCCTAAATGCACATAGAGAATAACATTGTCTTCAGGATGCCTTTTGGCAGCTGGGAGGAAAAAAGGCAACAATAATAATCTAGAGGAGGACAGATGGGGCCCGCTTAACGTTTAAGCCTCAAACGAAGAGCCAATCACCTGCCAATTTAAGGTACGACGACAGGATCTCCAAATGACAGCCACATTCAGATGCAATGGGCTGCAAGCATCCCATTTGCTCCCACTTGGCTCCTCCTGACAGTGGGAGTGGCTAAACTAACCACGCATTTCAAGCTTACCACGTTGTCCACACTGGGGCCACTGACAGTAGCAAAGAGAGGGAAAAAAAGATGCAGATGGTCTGGACAAACTGAAAGCTGCAGCAAACTTCACATTTCTGAGTTCTAGAATTAATTTTTGAAATCCTCTAGTTACAATGTAATTTGGGAGAAATTCATTATAGGGCAGAGAGAACTAGAGGAACAATAAAGGAATGGAACGAGGGTAACCTTCATTTCCATGCAATATATTACATTTAATTGGTCAATCTGCATGCAACCATGTGACCAGTTCATTTCTTACTGTCGCAGCATTGGCATTACTTCTTTGAGGTCTGGTCCCATGTGTGAGTGGTAACATTTGTAAAGAGGAACCACCTAGATTGGGTGGATGATGTAGTTCCTCCCCATGTTAGTGTTCTAGCATGGGAGGAAAGCTCATAATTTTGCCTCACTCGCATGGTTTCTCTTGACAGATCCTTATCAAGGTAGTGTGGGATCAATCAACACAGAAGTGTTTCCCATGCTCTGGCAGCAAAGTACGAATTGGGGCTGCAAACAATAAAGGAAGGTGTGAGATATACTATATTCAGAGTTGTCTAGATAGAGCTTTTTTTCTCTTTTCCTACCTTATTGTTACATCAAATTGGGGAAGATTAGGGCTGCACTGAATATTCCTCAGTTTCAACTTTTGTGTCAAAAATAGCTATTCTTGTGGGTAGAAATTTATCCTGCAAAACATATTTGTACAAATATTCACCTTTTCCAGGCTTGTTCAGAGCCATTACCCCTGACTGCATCTGTTTCCCCTTTAGTGTGGCTGGTGCTTTCTTCTTTCTGGGTTCATTGCACTGGGTAATCCCACCCAATCAGGGAGCATGCAATAAATGAGATGACTTCAGTGATACATAGCCAATCGAATTTGGCGATGTGATGACATCACTGTGGGCAAGTGGAGGCAACAGAGAGCAAGAGAAAACGAGTATGTAAATCAGTGTTCTCCAACCTTGGGTCCCCAGATGTTTTTGGCCTACAACTGGTTGGGGCATGCTGGGAGTTGTAGGCCAAAAACATCTGGGGACCCAAGGTTGGAGAACACTGATGTAAATGATATTTTTTTTGAAAGGAATATTGAAAAATCACTTTTTTAATGAAAAGAATGCATTTTTCAGTGATGCTGAAAATATGTGCAGCAAGTGGTTTCAGCCCTAGAGAAGAAGGAAAAAAAATGTCTGGTTTATTTGTCTCTGTGTTAAAAGATATTTGTATTAAAGTGTTAAGTTAACAAATGAGAATCATAAGACAATTTCCTGAACTGATCTTTGGATAAGAGGTTTCTAGATAAAAGAGATTATGCTGCATTTAAAATAAGATCACCACGAGAGGACTCAGTGCTGTTAAAGCTTGTTTCAAGAAGGAATATTCATACATTAACTACAGTTCCTTAAGTACTACAGATTTTTCTCCGCTATCTCTTCCTCCTCCCCTTCCTAATCAATGTCCCTGCTCCCCTCCCTAGGGTGGGATGTATGTCTTCCAGCTGTTTGACTACTATGCTGCTAGTGGAATGTGTCTACTCTTCGTTGCCATTTTTGAGACCCTGTGCATTGGCTGGGTATACGGTAAGTACAAACGCGGCAAGAAACATGTGCCACTTTCTTAAAATCCTTTCCATGCTCCCTGAAGCAGCCATGAAAGTACCAGTCTAGAACAACTCCTGGGGAACCAGGCATGGAGACACTGTGATTGCACTAAAGACCTGATGCCAATGCTGGGAATGGCATCATGGACGCTTTTCATTGCAAGTGTTATAGGCAAGCATCAGCCTGTGAACCGAATCTGGCCCATGGCTGACTTTGAAGTGGCCCGCTTCCCAAATTTTACAGCTTTTAGTCTCAGGACGCCTCTTCATATCTTGTTTGTATTTGGTTTCAGGAGGCAGGGGACACTGACTGGGTTTGCACGACACACCAAACCACCGTGGCTACGAAGCCATGGTGGTTTAGGGTGTTGTCCGAACCTGGGATGGCTTTCTCAGGGTGGCTTAAGTTTGGCTTCTTAGCCACCTTGCAAAGCCATGGCTTGTTCTAGGGTTTGCTTAACCCTCTGTGGCTTGCCGTGTCGTCCGCCCCGCCCCGCCCCCCCCTGCAAGCCCCACAACAAGCGAACCACTTGGCAAGAGTGGCACAATCCCAGTGCCGCTTTTGCCAAGCGGCTCCCAGCGAGCGCCGATGACAGCCACCTGCAAAGTGTCATCGGCTTCCCCGCTGCCACATGCCGCCTTCCCAAGACCCACACGGGGCTTGAGGAGGTGGTGCATGGCAGAGCCTCCTGCCGCAATCGCAGCGCGATCGTGCCGGTGGGCAGGGGGGAGACGAGGCAATCATACCGCCAGGTGGGGGGGAGTGCCATGTTCTCCTGCACCTCCTCTCAGGGAGACGCAGGAGAACGTACCTCCTCTCCCCCCCCCTCGACAGTGCGATCGCACCCACACCTGCCAGCTGGAGGAAGGGGCAGTTCTGTTTGTCCTCTCCCCCCCGCTGCCAGGGTGTGGGGGGGGGGAGGGGACATGTTCTCTTGCCTCTCCCCAGTGCATGGCTTAAGTTCCCAAGGGGTTTAGGATGTCGTGCGAGCCCCCCCCCACCACTGTGTGCTTGCAACCACAAGGCTTTTGAGTCTAATGGAACTATGGAAGCAAGGGAGAGAGAGAGAGAGGGAAGAAACAGTTTGTCTCTCCTCTAACCTGCCCTGTATCGTTCCATTGCCCGGACAAGTTGCTGATCATTGCTTTGCACTAATGCATTTTCCTTGCTTGCTCCTTTCTGTGTAGCCTGCCATAGCCTTTCTTTTTCCTAAACAGGTTCCGCGCTATCCTTTCCTTCTCCTCTCCATGTGTTTTTAGCAATCTGGTCCTTCCCCTGCCTGCAATCCTTTGTTTTTCCTTCTCACAGGAGCTGACCGTTTCTATGATAACATCGCAGACATGATTGGCTATCGGCCGTGGCCTGTCATCAAATACTGTTGGTTATTCGTCACACCAGCTGTCTGCCTGGTGAGTGAGGCATTTTGCTGCCCAAGAGCGCTCTTGGGCAAATGGGCAGAGGGCTGGGCTGTGTTGCAAATGACTAGTCCCAGGGCTGGTCCAAGACATTTTGCTGCCTGAGGTGAAAAACAAGATGGCGCCCCCTGCCAATTTCATGCACATAAGCCAGCTGGATTGGCAGTTGAATCTTACTTCAACACTAGCAATGGGATAACGTCCTCCACCGTACCTGAAACAACAGTAGACCCAGGAGAGGTTGTGTGTAGCATACACAGCTCCGTCCTCAGACTGGGGGGGAATTGCTGGGGAATTCAGGAAGAACAGCTGGGAGGCTGCCACTCCTGCCCCCCCCCCCAGCATCTGTTGCCTGAGGTTTCATAGATTTCATAGATATAGAGCTGGAAGGAGCCTACCAGGCTATCGAGTCCAACCCCCTACTCCATGCAGGAAACTAGAGGAGGGGTCTCCCATCCAAGTAATAACCAGGCCTGACCCTGCTTAGCTTCCCATGCTCAGACAAGATGAGCCAGCATAAGCCAGGTGATCACCTCATTCTGTCTAATGGTAGGTCCGGCCCTCACCAGTCCTTATCGATGCTATTTTGTACTGCAAAACACACTTCCTCAACAAAGTAGGGGATCATGATGGGTGTTTTATCTCAGGGCAACTGCTGGAGATGTGGAAAAGCTCATGCAGATTATATGCATGTGTTTTGGAGCTGTGATAAAATTAAAAGCTTTTGGCAGTTAGTATCGTATTATATTGAACAGATTATGGGCTATAATATTCCAAATGAACCATGAAGAGTATTATTAAATTATTTGGAAGGATGCATTGACATAGCTGATGTTAAGGTGATCACTATTTTATTAACAGCAGCTAAAATGTTTATTGCTATGTATTGGAAGAAGAAAGTGGTACCATTTCTCTCAGATTGGTTCTACAGGAGTTGAGATACAGCTATAATGCTTAAAACGTACATATTGTATTCGGGCTCATAGAAACCAAATGTATGAAAATCAATTTATAAGGAAGTGGTCAATTTAATTTCTGGAATGATAAATTTGAAGATGATGTATGCCCTTACTCATAATTTACATTGGCATATGGAATCAATCTCCTTTGTAGTTATTTTTTCTATGTTTATAAAATTAAGTTAACAAGTACCAAAGCTGTGCTCCCCCATGTTCCTACTCCATTATATCACTGTTTATTGGATATAGTGTATTGGTATCAACAAAATAGAATCCTCATTCCAAATAATAACTTTAAAGAAAAGTGTAGTTTTACTTTGTAGTAAGTAGAATATGTATAATGTACCACTACAGATATGATCACACTTTTCCAGTACTTGAAGGGTTGTCACACAGAGGAGGGCCAGGATCTCTTCTCGATCATCCCAGTTTGCAGGACACGGAATAATGGGCTCAAGTTACAGGAAGCCAGATTCCACCTAAACATCAGGAAAAATTTCCTGACTGTTAGAGCAATAAGACAATGGAACCAACTACCTAGGGAGGTGGTGGGCTCTCCCACTCTGGAGGCATTCAAGGTGCAGCTGGACAGCCATCTGTCAGGGATGCTTTGACCTGGATTCCTGCATTGAGCAGGGGGTTGGACTTGATGGCCTTGTAGGCCCCTTCCAACTCTACCTTTCTATGATTCTATATGCAAATTGGAAATAATTAAACATATTCATTTTAGAAGTTTACAGGAAAGAAGGAAGGAAGGGAGAGGCTTGGCAAACTTTACTGAGTCATTAACAGTCCCCTGGCTAAGCAGCCAGAAGTATAAAACAGCAGAGCAAATCAGGCCAGGCTTCTAACAGAATGAAACCACCACCACAGAGCATACTGAACGTGTTAGTCTTTTTATACCCAAGAAATCCAGGCTAAAAGGAACTGGCACTAGGCAATAACCCTCCCACCTTCTGACCTCTGTTTGCACCCAAGAATCTTTAATGCAAGCAGAGCTGTTAATTAGCTCTGCACCCTGACTGACTCTTGTCACCACACCTACTAACTGCTTTAACCCCCCCCCGAACAAATTAATAGTCAGCCTGCACCTTTATTTGGTGTGATCTCCTGCCATTGCTATTCCAACACTTCCTAATTTAAGTTGTCATCTTAGGCCTAGTTCTCAATGAGGTGGTAAACCTGTGCCTGGAATGTACCACTACAGATCTCAAGTAGGATTCATATGATTTAATACTTGTCCTTCCCCAAACCCCACATAAAAAGTAATAACAATCCTTCCACATAGAAAAGCAGCCTGTCAAGGGGGAAAGGTTTCTAGCCTTGCCTGTCTCCCGGACATGCTAGTTTTCCATGTGGAATGTTAGTGTTTTTTATATGGAGGAGCATTCAATTATGTGAGCTCCCACCTGTGGTCTGAAGCAGTCCAGACCGGATGCAGGTTTGCCATCTCAGTGAGAATTAGCATACCTAGACCAGCCTTCTCTAACCTGTTACCTTATAGGTATGTTAGACTACAACTCCCATAATCCCTCAGTCAGCTATGCTTCCAGACATGGATAGGCAGATGTGCAAGTGGGAAGCCCATGTGGAATGTCACTTCTCCAACTGCAGGTATTTGAAATACTTCCACCTGTCCTAGATTGCAGGACTCCCAGAATTATTATCTTGGAGTCTGAGGTGGTAATACCAGTTTTCATACATTGGGGGAAAGAGGGGTGATTTGACTGTAATAATTAACAACCGAATTAACCACGTCTTATAGAATCTCCTGGACTCAAAGGGGTCAGTTGCATGAGAGGTGAAAGATCCATGACTATTGTGTCACCAAAACCCCTATTTCCCTTGTTTTGCTGGGGCTTCAGAGCTGTGTTCAGTGGAACTCCCAGGTTTGAGCCCCCCCCAAGCAAGATCACTTCCAGAAGCCCCCCCCCCCGGCCACTCCACTCCCCCCACTCCCCCCTACTCCCTGGTTGGTTCCCCCCAGGTTTCAGTAAGGGAACAAATGTCTCCCTTTTTCTTTCTCCCCCCCAAAAAACTTTGAGTTTGTTGCCTTTGCTACCCAGCATGCCTGACAACAACCTCTGCAAAATGTTTTGAGAAAATAAAATAAAAGGGCTTTGTTCATTGATTCCCTTCCTAACCTGGGGCCCAGAGACACTCTGGAAATTGGGAATTAAGATGGTGGGCATGACTGTAAGGAGCTTTGTTCCTCAGAATACCTGCCTGACTATAAAAAGAAAAGAAAATGTTGCCCTCTATGCTGTGGGGCCCTAGACCTGTGCCCCATGGTCCTGCCATGGTGCTATAGGCTGCATTTAAGAAAAAAATAGAAACACAGGAGATCTGATTATGGGGATCTCCCATGTCTCTTCTGCTTTGGCCCTGAGTGTATCTATAGTATATTATGTCACGTTGGCAGGATCATCCGTGGAAGGACTTCCTCAGGCTGAAGGGGCCATTTTGCTCTGGGCACGAGTGACTTAGCAAAGCGAGTTAGCTGAAGTTTGTGTACCTGACTCTTCCCCCTTCTGCTCTACCTTTCCAGGCAACGTTTCTCTTTTCTCTGATTAAATACACCCCACTGTCATACAACAAGAAATACGTGTACCCGTGGTGGGGAGACACCGTGGGCTGGCTGCTGGCACTCTCATCCATGATCTGCATCCCGCTCTGGATTGTCTATAAACTTTCCACCATTAAGGGATCCCTGAGAGAGGTGAGGCTGGTGTTTTCAGACTGGGGCTTGGGGTGCAAAGAGGCTGCCTGGGTGAGGCAGGCGTGCTGGCCTCTAGCGTAGTGAGGCCTTTTGAGGTGGGTTTGTTGTGTTACACAAGATAATTAACGGGGCCTGTACATGAATTTGCCAAGGTTCACTCTGTTACTGGCAAGAGCTAGTGGCTTTATTGGATTTGAGTTGGCTCGAGGGCTACACAGGCTGAGTTCCTACTTGTGCGCTTGTTATTGACCGTACAACACTTAAAAAATGTCACCATTCAAGAGCTTTGCTTTGCAGCGCCTATGCTTATTGACTTCCAGACAAAACATGTATTTCCTGTGTGGTATTTTAAACTCCCGTTTCCCACGATTATAAAGACTGCCCTGGTCAGAGCTGTTATTGAAGGAGTTGCTGTGTCAAGGCTATTGGGCTGTTGTTGTTTTTTTGACACCATAGTTAAAATTGAGCTGTGCCTTCATAGGATTCAGGGACACCTTTTCAAGTTTCACCCGGGGGAGGGAGGTGGGACTCAGAGCAAGCTTCAAAGATCGTATTCAAGATTAAATTGCCCCAGAGCAAACTCTGTTAACTGTGGTTCCTATTTTATATACTTCATAATAGCCAGACATGTAGGTGATCCTCAGGAGTGGACAAGTGTGACCTGAAAAACATGGGTGTGTTCCACCGCTTGCATTAAAGATTCCCCCGATACATTTCTATATCATTAGGTGGTTGCTGTTTGGGTCAGTGGATGGAGCAATCTAAAGTCCAAGTGTTCTGGGCATCTGATCAAGGCTTTGTGTACGTGCCATGTCTCTTTATACCAGGGGCAGGGCAACTTGTAGGCCAAAACATCTGAAGGACAGAACTCCCATGATTCCTCACCATTGGCTAGACTGGCTAGGGCTGATGGGAGTCATAGGCCGAAACATCTGGAGGTCCACAAGCTGCCCACCCCTGCTTTAGTCAGAGGCTAATTGTGGGCCTCTCATCCTTAATCCATCATTCCATGGTTACCAGTTCTCTGTGGGTGCTTCCAGATGGAGGGCTTCTAGAGCTAACAATCAAAGAACATTGTGCAGCTATTCTGTCTTTTCCTTATTAATGATTTTTTTTGTGGAAAGAGAAATGATGGGAGAAGCAGTGGGAAAACATGGGAGGGTTATAAACTGAAGCCTTATAATCCTCCTGTAAGATTCCATGAATGAGTCAGGTCGACAGCATGATAAAACAAAACCTCATCTGGAATCACCCTAAGTGTGCAGGGTTCTTCCAATATAACTGAATAAGCATCGCTCTCATCTTTTGAGGTGAGAGTCACATTCCTTATTCCATGGAATGATTTCTTTGAGGTAATTTTGTGAGCTCAAACATGTGGAAAAGGAGACTCGGGATTAGTTGTCCACGTAATATATATATTATATGTGTGTGTGTGTGTGTGTGTGTGTGAAAAGGACCAAAGCTTTCTCTTCACAATATGTGTGTGTGTGTGTGTGTGTGTGTGTGTATGAGAAAAGGACCAAAGCTTTCTCTTTACAATATGTGTGTGTGTGTGTGTGTGTGTGTGTGTAGAATCTTGTGAGTAGAATCCTAAACTCTTGTTAGAATCACTGCACAAATATTATGGGGATATTCAGTTGTGGTGTGTATGAAACATGAGTTTGAAAATGAGTGCCAAGCAGCATGCTGTGCCACAGTTTGAGGGAGGAGTCATTCTCAATTGTTTTCTGGAAATCGTTATCTGAAATAGCAATGATGAACTCCCAAGAGTGTTATCGCATGTCATGGAGCGAGTGACTGTCTCTCAGCCATTGGGTTGACCATGTGAGGCTTAAGTGCATGTCTGTGTTGCTTGGAGGGTGGGTGTGACACAAATGAGACTAATAAATAAATGTATTGCTAAATGTTCCCCTCCTCCTCCTCCTCCTCCTCCTCCTCAGCATCCATGGTTGGAGCAGATGGAAGAGACGTAGGGAGGGAGGAGCGGGTTGGCTCTCAGGCCCTGAATATCTTACTAGCAATGCTATTTGTCGGGGTGGTGAAAGCAGCTCCTTCCGTCTCTCTTCACGTCCTGCCTGCTTTGTCTTTCAGAGATTCCACCAACTTGTCTGTCCAGATGAGGACTTGCCCCAAAGGATGTGTCCAGGTCATCAGCCCTTTCCTGCCACTGGAACTGGACTCCTGATGGCGCTGACGGAGTTGGATTCGCACTGTTAGAGGGAGGCGCACCCCTCCGCATTGGACAATCCTGGACTATGCCCATGGCCAAGGAGAGAGGGACCAGTGAGCTGATTCCCCTTCCCCCCCTCCAAAGGATCAGTGGTGACTGCTAGGGAAAGAGAGCTCTCCCGGGATGTTGTGGAGGAAGCAGACACTGCTGCTTCACTTTCTGTCTGGAAGCATATTTTCAGGAGATGATTCAAACCAAAATGTTCCTGTATGAGTTTTTCTGGGAGTGGAACAGGAAGGACAAGGCCCTGGGATGGAAATACTTCACATGATCACAGAAGAGTTTATCTTGTGTGGGTTTTAGCGAGCTTCCCATTCCATCTATAAAATCATTGTTCCTTCCACTGATTTGTTTTGTGCCTTTTTAAAGGGGTGGTGGACTGGTGGTGATCTGTAACTCGCAGTTGTGGGTTCCTGCTCCATCCCCAATTAGTAGGGACATATTTGTAACACCAGTAGAGTTTTTCTGTTGCTTGTACATTGGCTTTTGACTTCGTTACAGCACCGGTCACGATTTTGCCCCCTTCTCTCCTTTCTCTTTAAGGGCCAAAGTCAGGGGAGGCTGGTGACTCCTATGTCAGCGGGGCTCCTTATCCATTGCAGCTTTTATTCAGAGCTTTACAGGAGCTATTCATGGCACTCCATGGTGCTGAACCTATTTTGGGGGTGGAGTTCAGCACTATGGATGGTGCCTATGGAACTCAGAATAAAACCTGCAATGGATAAGGAGCCCCACTGACATAGGCATTGCCTGCCTCGCCTGGCCAAAGTACCAAGGCACTAGTGGGAGCACCCGCCCCCCCCCCAGGACCAATAGCTGTTTGGGGGCAATTGTTATTGGGCCAGCTGCAGAAGGAGGAAGTGTTAAAAAAAAACACACACACAACCATATCAATACTGTTTCCTCCCTCAACATAGCTATTTTTAAAATAAACTATGCACATTAATTGCTTACATGCTTCGATGTCAAGTTTAGCTTGTCCCCAGGACTTCCAAAGGAAAAGATGAAAAGAACACGGCTAGGAAGGCTCTCGAATTATCACCATTATTGTGAAGACAGATACAGCATCTTTTAGAATGTGAGGTGGGGGCCCGCTGGGAAGTGCCCTCACGGCAGTCCAGGGGTGTGGAATCTCAGGCCCCAGAGCCAAATCTGGGCCCCCTGGGGTCCTAATCCATCCCTCTGGGGTTCCCCAGAAGACCATGCCCCCTTGCCCTGGCCGCACTGCCTTTCTCCCACCCCCAACCACTAATCGTTGGAGGTTTCCTGGCTTTTGTGCAGGTTCCCCCCCCCCACGCACACAAGGCCTCTCCTAAGGCTTAGTTACTGGCAGTAAGAGCTTTAAGCTAAAACATGCTGGGATTTTGGGCCCACCTCCTTTGCCTTCAGCCCCGCCCACTACTGGAATGACCCCCCCCCCCAGAACTTCGCTGAAATGGACTTTGGTCCTCAGGCTGAGAGAGGTTCCCCACCCTTGCTGTAATCCAGTGTTCTCCAACCTTGGGTCCCATGCTGGCTGGGGCATGCTGGGAGTTGTAGGCCAAAAACATCTGGGGACCCAAGGTTGGAGAACACTGCCGTAACCAGGGCAAAGTACTCATTCCCCTCCATTGTCAACCTCTGGGGTGGGACGGGGTGACCGACGGACATTTTTTTTAAAAATAAGGTGACGAATGGATAAATGCATGAAAGTTCATGTGGAGTGATATTTTTTTTTAATTAAACAACCCTAAAAATAAGCAAGCAGACTGTTTGAAACACGGCGTGGTGGGTAGTGGCAAGCCTGACGACATCTGTGTGAGCGCTGTGCAGGCGCACCTGGCCGAACATCGACGACGCGCCTGGCACAGTGCTGACCCAGACCCCCGCGTGTCTCCAGTGTCGCCTCACAATGCTTGTCTGTAGGAGGCGCCCCTCCCCAAGGCCACCAGTGGCCACAGCTTCTCTTCCTACTCCTGCACCCCTCTGTGAGCTGCTGCTCCATAGAATAGTGGCTCTCTGACAGCCAGCAGAAGGGAGAGATTGATGAAAAGGTAGTGCTGCTCAGCTAAATATTCAAAGCAAACATGGCTTCGCTGAAAATGGCTATCCTTTTTTTTTTTTTGGATCCAAAAGGATTTCTTGCTATGATCTTTAACACAAACATTATTCTTGTAGTCCAAGCATGAAGATATTTGTTATTCAGTACTTCCTTATTCACCAACCTTGTTATTTGTCCATTATTCAGCCATCTTTTTTGAGATTTGTCAAGGTGTGGATTGATGAAACGGTGTCACGTGATGAAGCAAGAGGTACTGAGGAATTGTAGTATGGAATACTAACAACAATTGGCCTAACAGAGCGACATATACAGTAAATGGAACTTTGAAAAAGTCACAGATTCAGGTTTGCTTCGGGGCACACACAAATCCAGAACTTCATACATTTCAACTGACCAGTTTTCCAGCCCGCCTGTTGTTGTCTGTGATCAATTGCAACCTCTTTTGTGTGTGTGCTGCCTGTGATGTTTTGTTTAGTGTTAACATGTTGTCTTCAGTACTAGTACACTGTGTGAGCTGGTGCTGAGGCAAAATTGACTTAAAAGTGAGCTGCAGCTGGAATCTCATGTAGGTACAGTGCACTTGTTTATGCCCTGTGAGCTTGTTTACATCCACGGCGTTGAATCACAGAACTTCCATTGCCTTTGCTTTTGGCCATCTGATATTTAAAACAATGGCAGGCAATGGGTTGGATGTATATCTTAAATTGGCAGACTTCTGCTAGAGCAGCCTCCCGGCTGCAACCTGGTGCCATCCAGAGGTGTTGGGCTACAACTCCCAGCATGCGCTGGCTGGGGTTGCTGGGGGTCGTAGTGCCACCACATCTGGAGGGCACCAGATTGGAGAAGGCTGTGCTAAAAAAAGCCTTCCGGCCAAATGGATCTTAAACTATGTCCCTCAGCTTGTGGGGAGAGATCCAAAGGTGCTTTGCGTGAGCGGAAAGACACTTGTGCTCTTGCAAGGTTACACCCTCACCAGCTGTAGCTCCTGTGCCCCATCCCAAGAATTTGAGAGGCTCCTCCAGTCCTTGAGTGGCTTTTTTTTAGGTGGGTGCAGGGACTGCAGTAGTACTAATGCTTCTCCCAGTGGTGCAGCTAGGGTTGAACCCTCCGGTGAAAGCCTCACAATCCAGCACACACACACACACACACACACACACACCGGGGACACCCAGAAAGTGGCAGGTGCATTTTATCCCTGTCACCATGGTGGCGCTATTGATTTAAGTGATTTTAAATAAGTACACTTTTGTTGTTGTAACACATGTTGTTGTAACAACAAAGTTTTGTTGCTGCTGTAACGTATCAGGAATGTAGAGACTCAGTTTTAAAGCATGGAGGGAAGAGAAAAAGAAAAGTTAGCTGTGTACTTCACCATTGAAGTAATACACATGGTAATCTAAAGCAGTGTTCTCCAACCTTGGGTCCCCAGATGTTTTTGGCCTACAACTCCCAGCATGCCCCAGCCAGCACCCAAGGTTGGAGAACACTGATCTAAAGGGTGCCCCCATAAGACCATGAAGTCCAAGGTCTAAAATTCCCTAGCTGAAACCGCTGGTCTCTCTGGATCCAACCCAGAGGTTGCAGATATTGCAAGGACATGTTCTGCTGCGTTCTCCAGCATAGAGCATCAGAAGGGAGTGTTTGCGCTACCAGTAAAAAAAACAAAAAAACAACCCCAAACGCTTGGAGCTTCATAGGAGCTATCTATGTTGCTGAACTCCACCCCCAAAATAGGTTCACCACCATGGATAGCTCCTATGAAGCCCCAAATAAAACCTGCAAAACCTGTAATGGAAAAGGAGCCCCGCTGAAATAGGAGTCACCCCAGCCTCCTCTGCAGGGTACCCCAGTCACTATAACTCCTGGAATACCTGATTGGAGTGGGGTAGGTTTGTGGGTGCTGCAGGCAGAGTGGATATCACACAGTGACCTCTGAAAGCACAGTGACCTCTGGAAGCTGAGACCATCACCTCACCTAAGCCCTCCTTTCCCATATCATCTTAAGACTCTGACATCCTGAGTACAACATCCAGTCAGGCTCTTTCTCCTGCTCCTATCCCTCCCACCACCACCACCTTCCAACCTGCTTTTTTTTTTTTTTAAAAAAAAACATCTTGCCTGATGAAGAGATCTGGGAGTCTTGAAAGCTGGCACTTTTTTTTTTTGGGGTCATCTTTGAGTTGGCCTAATAAAGGTATTACAGTATATGGATTTTGGATTTTTCTTATGGCCAGCACACAGCCGCCTTTGTGGGGTTTTTTTGCACAGTGAAAAAGAAATAATATGCTTAATTCTAGCAGCCACAAGGTGTCCCCAGTACTTTAGCTGTCTGCTGCACAAACTTGTACTTCACTACCACTGCCATTGTGTCTGCACAGAGTTGCCCAGCAGAGCTTTCTTGGGTGGTCAGAGCCCTATTACACTTTGGCCCACAAGAAGAAAAGGTGGACCATTCGATAGCCTGCTGGGTCAGCTGGGATCAATTTACATGACACCTGGGAGATAAAATCAATCATATCCCTGCTGACTTGGGATGCCATAGTTGATAACAGGTCTGGTGGTGGATGTAACTTTGGCTCTTGCTCGTCCAGTTACAATGGATACTTTTCAGTTTGTACAGCCCAAGGAAGTGGACAGCATCCGATTCCTCAGAGAGGTGAGGCCTACCACTTGTGTGCTGGTCCCTTGCCCTTCCTGGCTTATAAAAGCAACTAGCAGGGGACTGGCTGAGTGGGTAAGGGTAGCAGTGAATGCCTCTTTGAGACAAGACATGATTCTGCCCTGCCTAAAAGAGGTGGTGGTAGGACTTTAAAAAACTTCCCTGAACCCCACTGTATTGGATAATTTCTGGCTAGTCTCTAATATTCCATTCTTGGGCAAGGTGCTGGAACATGTGGTGGCTTCTCAGTTCCAAGGATTTCTGGATGATGTGGATTATCTAGATCCATTTCAATCTGGCTTCAGGCCTGGTTATGGAACAGAGACTGCTACATTGTCACCTTGGTGGATGATCTACACTGGGAATTGGACAGGGGGAGTGTGTCCCTGTTGGTTCTTCTGGACCTCTTAGCAGCTTTCAGTACCATCGACCATGATATCCTTCTGGGATGTTTGTCTGAGATGGGACTGGGAGGCACTGTTATACGGTCTCAGAAGGTGGTGCTGGGGGATTCCTGTTTGATGCTGTGGCCATTGGCCTGTGGTGTCCCTCAGAGTTCCCAGCTTGTCCCCCATGCTATTTAACATATACATTCAACCAGTGGGAGAGATTGTCCAGAGTTTTGGGGTTTGGTGCCACTAGTATGCTGATGACACCCAACTCTATCTCTCCTTTCTATCCAAATCCAGGGAAGCTGTTCTAGTTCTAAATCGGTGTCTGATGTTGGTAATGGATTAGATTTAGGGCAGACAAATTGAAGCTTAATCTAGAGGTGCTCCTGGTTGGTTGAAAGACAGATCAGGGAATAGGGATGCAAGCTGTGCTGGATGGGGTTACACTCCCCCTGAAGACTGAGGCTTCAGGCTTGAGTGTACTTGTGGAATCAGCCTTGAACCTGGATGCCCAGGTTTTGGCTGTGGCCAGGAGTGTGTTTGTGCAGCTGAGACCAATGGCGGCCATTCCTAGAGATGTTTGATCTGGCCATGGTCATGCATGCCTTAGTTACATCCTGTTTGGACAACTGTAATGTGCTCTACATGCGGCTGCCTTCAAAAACTGTTCAGAAACTTCAGCTGGTCCAGCATGCTGCAGCTAGACTGTTGACCAGGGGCTTGTTACAGGGAGCATGTGATGTGATTCCCTTGTTACAACAGTTTCACTGGCTACTGGTCTGTTTCTGGGCAAAATTCAAAGTGCTGGCTGTGACCTGTAAAGCCCTATATGGCTTTGGACCAGGCTACCTGAAAGACCGCCTTCTCCCATACGAGCCTGCCCAGTTCTTAAGATCTTCGGGAGAGGCCCTTCTTTCAAGACCACCACCTTCAGAGGTGTGTTTGGTGGCAACGTGAAAGAGGGTCTTCTCGGTGGCCACTCCCAGGCTCTGGAACTCCCTGCTGAGGGAGGTGAGGTTCACTCTCTCTCTGCTGTCCTTCCACCAGCAGGCGAATACATTTTTATTCAAGCGGGTCTTTGGCATGTAAGGTGGTCTATTGGGTTGGATGGTGTTTTTATTCTGTTGTGTTTTTAACTGTGTTTTAATGCATTTGTTTTATTGTTTTAATCAAGTTGATATTTATGATTGTAAGCCGCCTTGAGTGTCATTTTTCTTGGTAGAAAGGCAAGGTACAAATCAAGCAAATAAATAAATAAATAGGGAAACATTTTATGGCTGAGAGAGATGGGTGAATTCAGTAGTGATGCCAAGTCTGTGGCAGTAACAGGCATACTGGAGTCTGAGATATCCCCCTGAACATCAAGTACTGTGTTTTCATGGCTCTCACCCCAAAGCATCATCCCATTTAGGGTGCATCCGCCAGGTTGAATGCAGTCAGTTCAAGGGTGGCGCATATAGAAATATAAATTAAACCTGGCAAGAGGTGATGAATCCTTTTTCTTGAATATGTGTTTGTCCGTTGTATGTCAGTGGTGCATAACACCATCCTTTGAGGAATGGTGGGGGAACAAGTAGGACCCTGCAATCAAGGAAAGCACAACACCTCCCACCCCGCCTGCTCTTCTCTCCCGGCCATGCCCGCCCACCCACTCCCATGATGATGATGGTGGTGGTGGTGGTGGTGGCGGCAGAGGCCGCCCTCCTCCCCGCACCCCACTGCTTTCTCTGCCCCCTCTGGCCACGATGGTAGTGGCAGCTACTTGCTCACTCGCCCACTCCCCAACTATAACAATGATGGGGGCAGTGGCAGCCACTGTTCTTTAAGAAACATTTCATTGACTGGGTTCAGACAACATGATAGCCCACACTCAAGGGTTGAGTATGGGTTGAGTGTGGGTTGTCATTGAAACGTGGGTTATTGTGTTGTTTGAACCCAGCCGCACTAACAAGCCATGGCTTGTTAACTACGATCAATGCATGAAGAGAACCCATGGTTTGTTTTTGGGCTGTGAACTGTGGGTTGTTCACCATGGTTTGTTATCTTGGCTGGGTTCAGGCAACACGATAACCCATGTTTCAACAACAACCCACGGTTCAATGACAACCCATATTCAACTCACACTCAACCCTTGAGTGTGTGTTATCGTGTTGTCTGAACCCAGTCATTGTTATGAAAAAAAAAAAAGACCCCTGGTTCAGGAGAAATTGATAAACATCTAGATTCTCCTTCTCTTCCCCATCCCTTTTCAGTACCGTAATTTGTTAAGATTGGTCAATATACTGATAATAGGAATGAAGGAGAAGAATTATAACTAAAAGTAGAACAAAAAAATCTCAGCAGATATGTATCATCCCTTCAGGAGTTAACTAGTAGAAAGAGGCTTCTATTCACTCAGGTGTGTCCCTGTTGTAGTGTGCAGTAGAAATGCCGGTGAAGTTTCATAGATATCATAGATCATAGAGTTGGAAGGAGCCTACAAGGCTATTGAGTCCAACCCCCTGCTCAATGCAGGAAACTAGAGGAGGGGTCTCCCATCCAAGTAATAACCAGGCCTGACCATGCTTAGCTTTCCACACTCAGACAAGCTGAGCCAGCATAAGCCACAGACCTCCAGAGCTAGGCTAGGAAGACAACTGGGGGCTCATTAAAGCCCATCTCAAGCTTTACAAGCCCTCAAATTCTTCTTCAGCTTGGACTGTATGTGCTGAAGAAGAATTGCTGGTTTCCACCATGTGATGTAATAGAGCAATGTCACTCCATTACGTTGAATAGGGGGAAAGTAAGAGACTGTGTGTGTGTGCATGTGTGTGGGGGAAATCATAGAATCATAGAAAAGTAGAGTTGGAAGGGGCCTACAAGGCCATCGAGTCCAACCCCCTGCTCAATGCAGGAATCCAGGTGAAAGCATCTCTGACAGATGTCTGTCCAGCCGCACCTTGAATGCCTCCAGACTGGGAGAGCCCACCACCTCCCTAGGTAGTTGATTCCATTGTCTTATTGCTCTGACAGTCAGGAAATTTTTCCTGATGTTTAGGTGGAATCTAGGTTCCTGTAACTTGAGCCCATTATTCCGTGTCCTGCAAACTGGGATGAACGAGAAGAGATCTTTGCCCTCCTCTGTGTGACATCCCTTCAAATACTGGAAGAGTGCGATCATATCTCCCCTCAGTCTCCTCTTCTGAAGGCTAAACATGCCCAGTTCTTTCAGTCTCTCCTCATAGGGCCTTGTTTCCAGTCCCTTTATCATCCTTGTTGCCCTCCTCTGAACCCTCTCCAGTTTGTCTATGTCCTTGTTAAAATGAGGTGCCCAGAACTGGACACAGTACTCAAGATGAGGCCTAACCAGTGCCGAGTAAAGGGGAATTATCAC
Source organism: Shinisaurus crocodilurus (assembly GCA_021292165.1). Taxonomy (NCBI): domain Eukaryota; kingdom Metazoa; phylum Chordata; class Lepidosauria; order Squamata; family Shinisauridae; genus Shinisaurus; species Shinisaurus crocodilurus. Next base: position 271,241,921 of record CM037879.1, on the reverse strand, counting down.
TTCCCGCGATTTGGAAGCTATACTTCTATTAATACAGCCCAAAATTGCATTTGCCTTCTTTGCAGCCACGTCGCATTGCTGGCTCATATTCAGTTTGTGATCTACCACAATTCCAAGATCCTTCTCACTTGTAGTATTGTTGAGCCAAGTGTCCCCCATTCTGTAACTCTGCATTTGGTTTCCTCTCCCTAGGTGCAGCACTTGGCATTTATCCCTGTTAAATTTCATTCTGTTGTTTTCGGCCCAGCGCTCCAGCCTATCGAGGTCACTTTGAATTTTGTTTCTGTCTTCCAGAGTATTAGCTGTTCCACCCAACTTTGTGTCATCTGCAAATTTGATAAGCATTCCCTGTACCTCCTGATCCAAGTCATTAATAAAAATGTTGAAGAGCACCGGGCCCAGGACCGAGCCCTGTGGTACCCCGCTCGTTACCTCTCTCCAGTTTGAGAAGGAACCATTGATAAGCACTCTTTGAGTCCGATTCTGTAGCCAATTGTGGATCCACCTGATAGTTGTTCCATCTAGCCCACTCTTAGCTAGCTTACTAATCAGGATATCATGAGGCACTTTGTCGAAAGCTTTGCTGAAGTCCAGGTATATAATGTCCACAGCATTCCCACAGTCCACAAGGGAGGTTACCCGATCAAAAAATGAGATCAGATTAGTCTGACAGGATTTGTTCTTGACAAATCCATGCTGGCTTCTAGTAATCACTGCATTGTTTTCAAGGTGCTTGCAGACTGACTTCTTTATAATCTGCTCAAAAATCTTCCCGGGGATTGATGTCAGACTGACTGGCCTATAGTTCCCAGGTTCCTCCTTCTTGCCCTTTTTGAAGATGGGAACAACATTTGCCCTCCTCCAGTCGTCTGGCACTTCACCTGTCCTCCATGATTTCTCAAAGATAATAGACAGTGGTTCTGAGAGTTCTTCTGCCAGTTCCTTTATTACTCTAGGATGCAGCTCATCAGGCCCTGGAGATTTAAACTCGTTCAGAGTAATCAGGTGCTCCTTGACCATTTGCCTATCAATCTCAAGCTGCAATTCTGCCCCTTCAGTCTGCATTTCAGGTTTGCCAGGGGCGTCATAGACCCTCTTTTGGGAGAAGACCGAGCCGAAGTAGGAATTGAACACTTCTGCCTTTTCTTTGTCTTCTGTTATCAATTTGCCATCCTCATTGCGTAGTTGAACCACCAGTTCTTTCTTCTGTCTTTTACTGTGCATGTATCTGAAGAAAGCTTTTTTGTTGCTTTTAGCATTCCTCGCTAACCTTAGCTCATTCTCAGCTTTAGCCTTCCTGACACTATTCCTGCAGTTCTGTGCTACCTGCCTGTACTCTTCCCCTGTAGCCTGTCCTTCCTTCCACTTCCTATACGTGTCCTTTTTTGTTTTCAGGTCATCTTTGAGTTTATTGTGAAGCCACATTGGCTTCTTCTGTTGCCCTCTGCCTTTTTTCCTTGTGGGAATTGTTTGCAATTGTGCCTTTAAAATTTCCTTTTTTAAAAACTCCCACCCCTCCTGGGCTCCCTTTCTCGTGAGAGTCATTTGCCATGGGATCTTACTAATCATTGTTCTGAGTTTGTTAAAATTGGCTTTCCTAAAATCCAGGGTACGTGTTTGGCTACACTCAGCTTTTGCTTCTGTTAGAATCAAGAACTCAAGTATAACATGGTCACTTTCCCCCAGAGTTCCCGAAACTGCCACTTTATCCACTAACTCGTCTCTGTTGGTTAGAATCAGGTCAAGGATAGCCGATCCTCTAGTTCCTTCCTCCACTTTCTGTAGGAGGAAGTTATCAGCAGCACAGCTCAGGAATTTCTTGGAGGGGCCATGTTTGGCTGAATAAGTCTCCCAACAGATATCAGGGAAATTGAAGTCTCCCATTACTACCACATCGTGCCTCCTTGAAACACTGGCAATTTGTTTTTCAAAAGTTCCATCCTCGTCTTCTCCTTGATTGGGTGGTCGGTAGTAGACTCCAACCGCCATGTTCGCTTTATTCTTTGCCCCCTTTATTTTAACCCAGATGCTCTCAATGGGGCTGCCAAGCTCCTCTTCCTGTATCTCTGTGCAGAGATACGTATTTTTAACATACAGTGCAACTCCACCTCCCTTTCTGTTGCTTCTGTTCCTTTTGAACAAGTTATACCCTTCAATTGCTGTATTCCAGTCATGGGAGTCATCCCACCAGGTTTCAGTTATCCCTATCAAGTCGTACTTGCCCTCATGTATCAAGAGTTCAAGTTCGTCTTGTTTGTTGCCCATACTCTGGGCATTAGTATAGAGACATTGAAGACTATGTGCTTTACAGTCCGACTTTCCCCCTACATTTTGTGGTAGACTATCAATGGGCACCGCTGGAGCTGTTCTCTCCATTGTGGCAAAGAGGCCTTCTTCCATTGGTACCCCCGAGTTTATGTCTCCCTCCCCTGTTGGATTCAGTTTAAAGCCCTCCTGATTAAGTTCCTCATGCTGTGTCCAAACACATTCTTCCCAGTCCTTGTGAGGTGCAACCCATCCTTTGCCAGCAGTCCATCTTCCAGGAAGTGTAGCCCGTGGTCCCAGAATCCAAATCCCTCACGTCGGCTCCACCTTCGTAGCCAGTCATTCACTCGGAGTATTTTTCTTTCCCTTTCTATGCCTCTTCCAAGTACTGGAAGGATGGATGAGAAAACTATCTGGGCCCCGAAGTTCTTGAGTTCCCTTCCCAGCTCTTCAAAGTCTGCCGTGATTTCTTTGTAACTCCGCTTGGCAGTATCATTTGTACCCACGTGGAAGAGAAGAAAGGGGTATGTGTCGGTGGGCTGCATGAGCCTCGGCAGCTGCTCTGTCACATCCTTAATCCATGCCCCAGGGAGACAGCACACCTGGCGAGTCCATGGGTCTTCGCGACATACTTTGGCTTCGATCCCCCGCAGGAGGGAGTCTCCCACTACGAGTACTCTTCTCTTCCTCTTGCTGTAGGCCTTGGTTTGATTGCCTCCACTTGACTGACCCTCAGCCTCTTGCTCGCTGTCACGTTGGGTGCCCGGTAATCCGTCCTCTGCAGGCTGTCCTCTGCTCTCGTCCTAAAGTACATGGAAGCGGTTCCATAGCTCCACTGCTTCCACAGGCGCAGAGTGTCTTGTAGTTATTCTGCTCCTAACAGTCACCCTTTTCCAGGGAGTTCCCCCTGCGTTATTTTCCCTTGCCTCTGCAGTCTCCGACTCCGCCTCATCCTGCAGTTGCCCTTCTGGCTCCTGTACTGTGCTTTGGTGCTGTAGATCCACCGTTCTGTCTAAGAACTCCTCGCTTTCTCTTATGCTCCTGAGGGTTGACACTTGCTGCTCCAGTCCTCTGACCTTTTCTTCCAACAGCGTGACCAGCTTGCACTTGTTGCACGTGTAGGCCATGTTGATCTCCGGCAGGAAAACAAACATTGCACACCCCTTGCAGGTCACCACCACTGCTGAGTCCTTTCCTTCCATAGTGCTCTGTTTCTGTCTTCCTAGAATATATATATATATATATATATATATATATATATATATATATATATGTGTGTGTGTGTGTGTGTGTGTTTTTTTATTTTTTTTTATTTTTTTTTTAGGGACCTCCCCCTTGACCTCCCCTGCCAAACTCCGCTGCCAAACTCCTGTTTGCTCTCCCTGTTCGCTCTCCCTGTTCGCTCGCTCTCTGGGAGCCTGCTTGCCTTTTCACAGTCCCAAAAACAGCTGGAGCCTCTCTCCTGTTGTGCTCCTGCTCAGCTGGGAGTCAGGAACAGAATGAGCTCCCAGGCCACGCCCTGCAATCAGCCCCACTTCCTGCAATCAATCAGCTGCAATCAGCCCCAGGTAGTTGCAGTCAGCAGGAGTATGGAGTACCCACATGGGATGGGCTTTCACCCCACACCCTGCTGCATTTTCCCTGCCTGGGTTTCCCCCCTGCCATATTCCCCCCCCATTGCTCTATTACTGCCATATTCCCCCCCCCCCCCATTGCTCAGGCTGAACCTGAGGTGTTTTATAGAAGATCTTGGATCATTTCCATGTGAACTTGAGAAGGTTCACCCATGTCCAGTTTTGGACGTCTATGGAATTATTGAATATCTTATCTATTTTCAGTTAGATAAGGAAGATAAGGAGCAAGATTGAAGAAGAGACAACAAGGAAATGGAGGATACAGCTATCAATGGCTACTAGTTATGATGACTATATGCTACCTCCAGTATCAGAGTCAGCATGCCACTGGATACCAGTTGCTGGGGAACATGAGTGGGAGGGTGCTATTGCACTCAAGTCCTACTTGTGGGTTTTCCATGGGCAGCTGGTTGGCCACTGTGGGAACAGAATAGATAGGCCTCTGGTCTAATCCAGCATGGCTCTTCTTATGTACTTAGGAAGCAAGACATAGGATGGTGGTATTTGGGGGTAAGCTTTTGTGTGTCAGTTGGGCAAGGAGTAGGATAAGCCATAGCAGGGTTTGGTTTTTTGTTTTGTTTTTGGTGGACAATATTGTAGTCAAAGCATTCCAGAGAAATATTCCATATGCCATTAAGTTGCTAAAGGTGTTTCTTCGTACATATGTCCCTTGCTCTCAAGAGGCCAAGCCTAGTCGTTCCCCTGCCCAGTCATCTCTGTCAGATGGAGAGCTGCATTTTGAAGCCCATAAAAGCAGTCACTTGGCAGTTAAGACAGCATGTCGCATTCAAGCCGCATGCAACTTATTTGGAGCCCATTGAGCTGGAATGCAGCCAAGCAGAAAGTGAACAAATGAGAATTCGAAGACTGTGTCTAGTGTGAGGTTGACTCTCTGTTTGGCATCTTTCCCAAAACCACAAATTACCTGACAAAATCCCAACAAATTGAAGATGGCTGACGAGACCCAAACCAAAGCCAAAGAAGTGAGGCGGTAGAAAAGACAGTGCACCATAGACAGAAGCACTACTGCTGGGAGATGACATTGTGTCACTGTGGACTTCTGTGCTGTCCATGCCCTTAACTCCAGCAAAGCACTCCATATGCCAGGAAGGGAGTTCCCTGGAACATCTCCCAACGGATCGTTTAAAAAGAGAGACGCTATAACAAATCAGGTGGAAGGGTCATGAGCTGGCCTACGCAATTCTATTAAAATCTCTGCACCTGTTTTGAGAAGAAAAGGCCAAGAAGAATAGGAGGCAGAGAAGTTTTGCCAGCTGGCAAGAAATGAATAGAAGATGAAGAGGGCATGCTGGAATAAGAAAACTGCTGAGATGCAGCTTGTGCCCATTGTTAGGGCTAGCATTTAGTAAGAAAGAAAGAGCAGGAGTGCACACCACACAGTGTAGAGCTGGAGACTGAGTCCCAACTCATAGGCAGGGATTAATCTTTTAGCCATGTCTGTTGTGGAATAAGCAGGCTGACACACAAGGTTCCAGATGGAGACGTTTTGCAAAGATACGCTAAAGAACCCCCGTGCTGGGAGTGTGTGAAGCCTGCTTCATCTTGCAGGCTTCACACTCTCCTAGCGCAGGGGTTCTTTAGCGTATCTTTTAAAAGAGTACATCTAAGACAACCTTCCGAATGTGGTGCCCTCCAGATGTTGGGCCTACCATCAACCCTGACCATTGTCCATGCTTTTGGCTGAGGCTGCAGCCCCAAACATCGGGAGGGCATCATGTTGGGGAAGGCTGATCTAAGATGTCTTAAGAGTACACTTAAAAATATAAGGTGGACATACACTTTTTTTTTAGTGACTTGCAACACAACTGAAGCACTGGCCTTTCCCATGTGGAATGGCAACATGCTATTGATGCACCTGGCAGTAGGTATGGCCTCTTGCCACATGGGATGATGCCCTATATCGAGTCAGACCATTGGTCCATCTACTCAGTATTGTCAACACTCATTGGCAGCGGCTCTCCAGGGTTTCAGGAAGGAGTCTTTTCCAGCCCTGCCTAGGAATGCCGGGGATTGAACCTGGGACTTTCTGCATGCAAAGCAGGTGCTCTGCCAATGACCTTCCAGATGTTACCCTTCTTTCTTATGCACACCTGTTCAGTAATATCCAGCCAATTTGTGAAAGCCAGGCATGCACACTCATTCAGCAAGTGTAGCTCCTTAGCCCATCTTAACCCTTTCCCTCCTAAATCCTGGGGCTCAAGCCCCACTGGAAATCTCATACTTTGGCCTAACTCTTTAGCTCTAATATGAGGAGTGAAGGATAGGGTGTATTTATGCAGCAATGAGAGGAATACATACTGCACATGCTCAGATGCACCCTGGTCTTGACTATTACCTTCTAGGTGCTAGGGTTTGGCCCTGACAGGCTAGTTTTAATAGTAATCCCAATGATGATCTCATCATTTTCAGAGATGAGTCCTGCCGCATGCAACATAATGGTCACCCTGATGTGCCCTAGCTGGATTGTGTGGGTTTCTTCCCCATGATCCACTGCCTGGGACACTAGGCTCTGCCTCCAGGCACACCCCGAAGTGTCCTTATATTAATCTGTCAAGTGTTGATGGGTATGAAATACTAATGGTAAATAAATAAATCAGAAAATTTTACAGAGAATTTATACAGCTGTATATTTATTGATTGATACAAACATTTGCACCCTGCATCTCCAAACATTCATTCTGTTGCATAACTTCAGTTCCAGAAATGTCTCTGCGTCAGATTGTTGCATCACTAACATATTGCTCTCCAAGCAGTTAAAAACACTGTAATATAAATCAGAAAAAGGTGTTTTTTCAATAACAGCTGTTCTGGAAACACAGAGTCCTTTTGAAATTAAGAAGAGGCAGAGCCTCATACCTTCTGTCCTCCATTCAGATCAAGCATCCTTTCCCACAGATGCAATTTAAAATAATTCTGAAAGAATGCCCATTTTCTCTGTTTTGCATTCCCCCTTTCCCTTTCCTGTGTGTTCTGAGTCAAACCTTCTATTTCATTCTAGATTGAGGCTTTGTAGGCCGAGCGGGAGTGGTGGAGGTGGAGCAAGGGACAGGGCACAAAAAGAGGTCATGGAGTGCAAAAAGGAAAATGAATGAGGATAAATACAAGAGACAGAGACCAAGAAGCAATGACAATTTACCAAGAGGGAAAAGAGGTATAGAAAGATTGGATAGAGAATAATAAGTTGCTAATTGCCTGTTAGACATCTATGGGGTCTAGGGTGGACAGGTTTATAGAGGACCTGTTTATAGAGCACCTCTATTTGAAGGTGTCCTCTGTTTGAAGAGCTGTCCAGTCTACATAAGAAGGGCGAGCGGGGGCCTTGAAGCTGTCAAACTATTAGCTAGGAACTTAGGAAGTTGAGTCAGCTGCTTCATACTGAGTCAGACCACTGGGCCACTTATGAGTGGATATAGTTATGATAATTTGGTTATGACTATGGCTCACAAGGAAGACCACAGCAGGCCCCAATAGGAGCTGGGTAAGTTTGGGTTCCTGAGAAGTGAACAGCCACTGGAGCTGGTGCACAGGATGCAAATGAAGGTTTGAATGGAGAGTGCTTGAGAGCCTGATGAATGAATAGGCCATGGCCAAGAGTCTTGCAATGATCAAATTAACACACACATAGCCTAAAGACAAGGGAGGAATTCTCCTGAAAAGAGCCTAAAAATAGCCCTGAAGAGAGATGGCTGGCTCTCCCGCCCCGCCCCCCCCCACTAGACAGACTCAACCAGAGGTTAAACTCATCGGGAAAGGTGAACCCACAAAAGTTTTCCTTATGAACCAAGGGATGCAAACACAAAAAAGATAGGGCAATCAGTGGGGATTAAGAGCATCAGGGGGACAAAGTGCCCTTGCTGTTCTCACGTTGAGGGCAGGAGAAAGGTATAAGGAAGGTGTCCATAAGCCGTCCCAAGACACAGACCTCTTGATCGCCCACCACCTCCACGGGGCTACAGCTGAGAATCCAGGGCAGGGAGCCATCAGCAGACAGTAATAACCGGGGACTCTTTTCTTTGACTATCCCTCTAGATGGAAGCCTTTCTCCCACCCCCCTTTCTATCTAGGCTACTAGGGCCCAAAGGGACTCTTTTTCCTCTCCAGAATATAGAGTGTGTTTGAACCATAGCGTAAGGATATTTTGCTGCCTGAAATCACTGGGTTTGCTGTACCAACAAATAAGATGCTGTACCTACTCTATATTTCATCTTTAATAAAACAACTCTTTTGTTTCTGACGTCTGTGTGTGTGTGTGTGTGTGTGTGTGTGTCAGGGATGTTGAAGAGTCCTTGGTCTCGAGTCACGAGTCGAGTCACAAGTCTTTGGACCCGAGTCTCGAGTCCGAGTCCTTGGTCCAAAATGGTGAGTCACGAGTCACTCCCAAAACTGACTCCACGAGTCCCTATTAAAATCAATGGGGGGTTTTCCCAACAAAATAAGGTTACTTCAGATTTATGTGGCTTAAATAAATTCTAGGCACAAGCGTGCCTTTTTATTTCAAAACTCTGCAACTGATTTTGGCAAGAACAGACCAGGCAGACAAACCCAAAATAACCAGGCAGGCAGAGGAGGCAGGGAACTCCAAACAGGCAGGCACAGGCAGGCAGGCAGGCAGTGCCCTTTGTCTTGGACAATTCAACTGTTGAACATGATCTTCACCGGCGATCGCGCTCCTCTCCACTCCTTCTGGCACAGTTCAGGGATGTTGACGAGTCCTTGGTCTCGAGTCCCGAGTCGAGTCTCGAGTCCCATTAAAAATATTGGGACTCAAGTCAGACTCGAGTCAGGGGGGGACTCAGTCCGACTCACGAGTCGAGTCCTCGAGTCTGAGTCCCCATCCCTGCATCTGTCTGGGGGGGGGAGAGCGGTCCCATCCAGCTGAGGTCCCTGCTTGTCCCAACCTGCAGCTCCGCCTCTGCCATGTGGCATGCCTTAATGAGTTTCTCTGAGCATTCGCAAAAGATCCTGAACGTTCTGCAGGCTGCCCTGCTGGAGCGACCGCTCTACGTTGATGGCCCCGGGAAGAAGGCCGTCTTGATTCCTTTGGCTGTAAGTATCGCTGGGGGGTGGGGTGGGGGTGTCTGAGCTAAATGGAGCTCCCAATTAGCAAAGTAGGCCTGTGGAGTTACCAAGTTCCACTTCTTTGCTAAAGTTGAGGGGGTGAGCACAACCCCCGGCTTGGAGCCATGCACTCCGATGGCACAGCGTGGCTTCCAGATGCACCTTCTTTTCTGCTCTGTTAGAAGCTCACAGGGGAGTGAGGCGCCTTGGGTAGTTGGTGAGGTGGTGGAATTGTGGATTCTGGGCCCTTACTAGAGGATGCTAAACTAGGGGTGTGCAAGGATGTATTTTTGTTTTGTTTCTTCATTTATTGTTGTCATAAAAGCCCACCTTTTGTCAATCCTTCACGTCCCACTCATTTCCCGTTTCTTTCTTCTTCTTTTCATTCTTCAATATCTGTTTGCCGCCCTCATCTTCTTTGGTGGTGTCGGCAGAGCTGCTCCCGTTCTTCTTTGTGTGTGTGTTTGTGTGTCTCTGTGTGCGGGTGAATGGGAGCTGCCACAGGAAACGGTGGCTGCCAAGCTTTCTCTGCAATGTCCCAGAACAGCAGCAGTGCTAACAGCATTCTGGGAAAATAAAATGGTGGACACCAGGAGCGGCCGCCAAAATCAGCTCTGTCCACCGCCGCCGCCACCACCACCGCTAGAGAGGTGACAAATGGGCAGGAACGGTGTAACAGAAACAAAACCCATTCCTCCTCCCTCGATGCATTTGTTTTGAAACAAATGGAGATTGAACTCGGTGGGCCCCAATCCATTCAATGTTACATTTATTCCAGAACAAATGCAACCACCTTAGCCCCAGGGGTATCAACTCCTTGTGCTTTGGACCCCCAGCAGAACGCTCTCCCTTGGATTTGGCCTCAGGGCCGATTTGGGTCTAAGACAGTGTTCTCCAACCTTGGGTCCCCAGATGTTTTTGGCCTACAACTCCCAGCCAAGGTTGGAGAACACTGGTCTAAGAGCAGTGCCACAGTGGGCCCAGGGCTCACAGGGACAACGTGGCACTCACACTTTTTGATGAGCAGGGATGCTGATGTCATCTGCCACCACCCCACTCAGTCGTCCCTGTTCCCTCTGAGCTTAGCTGCAATTTTCACAGTAGCTGGGGGGTGGTGGTGGTGAATTTTCCTATCAACCATATATTGTTCCCTGTTGCAATGCAAAGTATTTTGGGGTGGCTTGCTCTGGAACGGGCCATTAAGACCCATTAGCTTTAGAAAAGACCACCGGCTCCTAGCAGATGATGACCACTCCTGCAAAGCGTTTGTTGATATGGATCAGCACCGCTGCCTGAATTTTGGACTCTTCTTGGGGGTGTGGCTATGGGGGCTGTCGTGATTATTTGGATGGGAGACCCCCCTCCTCTAGTTTCCTGCATTGAGCAGGGGGTTGGACTCGATAGCCTTGTAGGCTCCTTCCAACTCTATAATCTATGAAATCTATGAAATCTATGAAATCACCGTGTGCCTGCACTTCAAAACTTACCACTAGACAACTGTCTGGGAGATGCCTGCGGCCAAGCAGGCAGGAGTGAGCGCAAAAGCGGGTGGGATTCTGCCTGGCGCTGGCTCCTCAGATGAGCAGCGTCGGCCGACCTTCCTTGCAGGCCACTGCAGCTCTTCACGAGATCCTGAAATGTCCATCCCCAGCCTGCAGAGAGGTGCTGAAAGCCATGTACCCCACGCTGTGCGTCGCTCTGCTCTGCCAGATCGCCTACACCGTGCACTTCACGGCACACGAGATCGACATCTACTGGAGGACCTGCCTGCAGCAGAAGATCCCCACACCCCCTGTTCCTTTGAGGTGCCCTTCCTTTTTGGTTCATAGCAACCGCTTTCCTGCTGAAGGACCAGATTGTTATATTGCTGCCACAGCAAATCTCCACTGTGAGCTTCAGCCGGTTTAAAAATTAATGGTAATTTCCTTCCCCAGGCCTGGGGAATGGTCGTTCTTCCTCAGCAGTGGAGATAACTGAGGAATGTGGGCTGCTGCTCCCATTTCTCTTGGAGCCCAGGATGTGCAAATGGGTGTTGTATTTAGTCCAGGACTCTCCAACCGTGGGTCCCCAGACGTTGCTGGCCTACAGCTCCCAGCATACCCAGCCAGCAGGGCTAATGGCAAGGGATTCTGGGAGCTGTCGTCCAGCAACATCTGGGGACCCACGGTTGGAGAGCCCTGGTTTAGTCCCTCCTTATGCCTGGTCCTGCCTTCTTTGAAGCAACCTTCCTCAACTTGGTGCCCTCCAGACGTGTTGGACTGTGACATCCATCATTCCCAGCCAGCATGGCCAATGGTCATGTTGACTGGAGATTGTGGGGGTTGTAGTTCAACACATCTGGAAGGCACCAGGTTGGGGAAGGCTGGCGTAGTTAAACTATGGAATTCGTGGCCCAAGATGTAGTGATAGATAGCCTCCAGTTTAGTTGGCATTAAAGAGGATTGGACAGATGTATGGAGGAGAAGGCTATCAATGGCTACTAGTCCCGATGGCTCTATATTACTTCTAAGATCAGATATGAGTTGCTGGGGAACACGAGCAAAAGGATGCTGTTCCACTTATGCCCTACTTGTGGACTTCCCACTGGGGCACTGTGGAAACAGAATGCAGGACTAGATAGGCCTCTGGTCCAATTCAACATGGATCTTCTTATGTTAACATTTTCCTTCTGCTCTTCTCTGAGCGGGCACTAGGGATACCTTAATGACAGAACTGCCATTCCCAGGAGTCTTTGGTGAGAAGCCATGACAATTAAGCTTTGTAGTGTTGCTATGCCCTTGCTTGAATGCCTGCCTGCTGGCCATCATTTATAGGGCCTTAAAGAGAAAGTAGTAGCTGATGTAGAATTACAGCAGGCTATTTTTAAAATGATGCATTTCTAATTCTTAGGCCTGCCAACATAAGCAATTCAGGCGCAACAGGCCGTCCAGACGAAAGGGATGCACTCAAATTAATTTTCAGAGCTTCATCTCGTGGCAGGATTCCAGAGCCATCGTCCCAGCAGCCATCTGCAAGCAGTACATTCAGGCTCGTGTCTAATATGGATTTGGTTCTGTGCGCAGGTCTGCCTTGATAACCTTCAAAGCTCTTATCAAACGGGCAAGTGATGAGGATCAGGCCCTCATCATGAATAAGAGGAGAGGCTCAGAGCTCCTGTCGCATCGTGCGACTTACCAGAAAGGACTCACGCTTTTTGCTAGGTAAGCACGTGGCAGCAGGTAAATATCAGGGATGTTGAAGAGTCCTTGGTCTCGAGTCACGAGTCGAGTCACGAGTCTTTGGACCCAAGTCTCGAGTCCGAGTCCGAGTCCTTGGTCCAAAATGGTGACTCACGAGTCACGAGTCACTCCCAAAGCTGACTCCACGAGTCCCTATTAAAATCAATGGGGGGTTTTCCCAACAAAATAAAGCTACTTCAGATGTGTGGTTTAAATAAATTCTAGGCACAAGTGTGCCTTTTTATTTCAAAACTCTGCAACTGATTTTGGCAAGGATAGACCAGGCAGACAAACCCAAAATAACCAGGCAGGCAGAGGAGGCAGGGAACCCCAAAGCAGGCAGGCAGAGGCCTTTGTCTTGGACAATTTAACTGTTGAACTGGTCAAGAAGAGACCAGGCAGGCAGAGGAGGCTGGGAACCCCAGACAGGCAGGCAGAGGCAGCCAAACCCAAAATGTCTGAAAGGTTGCATTTTAGAAAAATGATTTTAAAAAATAAACTTGCTGTACTTCCTAAAACTTATCCATGTTGCATTTGAGGAACATGATTTTTTTCTAAATGTTTGGCCCCCATTCTGGAACGGTGAGATCTCATCACAATTCCACCCTCACTGAACACCTGCTCCACTGGTGATGAACTTGCTGGAACCAGAAACACACTCAGAGCAGCCACACAGAGTAATCTCAGGTCCTTCTTCTGCCTCTCCCAAGTACGCAACACATCAATCAAAATAAATCTTGACACACTGTTGGGGCTGCACTCCTGGTAGCCTGGTAGCGCACCTCGCTTCCATGCGCTCTTCGCTGGCAAAGTGGCAATCACGCTCCTCTCCACTCCAGGGATGTTGAAGAGTCCTTGGTCTCGAGTCCCGAGTCGAGTCTCGAGTCCCATTAAAAATATTGGGACTCGAGTCCGAGTCGAGTCAGAGGGGGGACTCAGTCCGACTCACGAGTCGAGTCCTCGAGTCCGAGTCCCCATCCCTGGTGTGTGTGTATCTGTTTAGTGTAAAAGGACAAAGCGCATATTCCACCCAGCAGCGCACGTTTTTACTCCAGCCAAAGATCCCAAACCTTTCGTGAGAGTGTGGGGTTAGTCTCTCTCTCCTCAGAGGGAATCTAATGCCCAAATTGTCGTAACACCATCTACCTCCATACTATCTACACTGACCAGCAGTGGCTCTCCAGGGTTTCAGCTAGCAAATTTTCCAGGCCTACCTGGAGATGTCAGGGATTGAACCTGGGACCTTCAGCATGCAAAGCAGGTGATGTTACTCCTGGACTACAGCCTGTCACTGACCAAGTCACCTGGTCAGTCTTCCCCACTATGGTGAGATGTATTGTATTTCTATTTAAATTGTAGTTATTATTTCGAAATATGCATCTATACCTACAAATTAGCACAAGCAAATGTCGTGCAAATAGCTGTCCTCCTTTTTGATGATGCATTTCCTCTTTTTGTGGTGATGCAAAAGTGGCCACCCTAGTTGCAACCATGGAAGTTAATGAGTTCAGTGATGCAGCATTGTGCCCATCCAAACCCTCCATAGAAGTTTGCTCTTAGGGGATCCTCCAAGATGCTTATCAGATGCCATCAGAATTTCAAATGTTGTCAAATATTGCAGAAATAAGGAGATTTATTATATACCAGGCACAGGCAATGTGAAGCCCATGGGATGCATTGCATTGGTGTACCCCTGGGCACCTTTCTTGGCACCCACCAAGTTGCTCCACCCTTGCTATTTAAAACAACAACACATTTTCTTGCCAACAGCTGGGATTGCTGTGAAATAGGTTTCTGTTTGTGCTGAAAACTGTGGGTTTAAAGGAGTTGTTCAGTGTGTTGGGGCTCAGACCCCACCTCTGTCTTGTACTCAGTCTTTTGCTCAGGTTACGTGTTTGTTGCCATGCCTGCCATGGCAGCCATTTTGTGGTAGTGCCCAGGACAGTTTCTCGAATTGCCAAATGTTCCCACGGCCCAAGAATGTCACCTACACCTGTTATGTACAGAGAAGGCTTCAGGGTTAAGCATTGTTGAGCACCTGCCGAGGCCAACATTCCAGCAGCGGGTGCACTGTCCTCCTCCTCTCTGCCAGTCATTGCCTGATCCCCTGTCCCTGTAAATGAGACAGCAGTGATGGGAGGAAAGAGGAGTAGCAGCAGCCTCTGCTCGCCTTGCCTCTCCCTTTGGGTGGCTGTGCAGATTGGGCGCAGAAAGCAAGGACAAGCAAATGGGTAGTAGCAAGGAAGAGGTAGGCCCACTGATGGAGGGAGCTCACTGTGGGCATCTTGCCCGGAACCTGAAGTCGGCACTGATTATATTGCTAGGGGATTGGGGGTTGAGATGGATGACCTCTTGGGGTATTCCAACTCTCCCATTCCCTATGATTGTAAGAAGAGACTGCTAAAATGGTCGAGCTGGTTGAACAAGTTCAGCCTGGCAGATTCTTGTACATTATGGAGATTAGCTGATGGCTGTCCTTATCCAATGGTCAGAAAATATCTCAATAGGATGCCTCTTCTCCCATCCTCCCTAAGAAATGTGTTAATCAAGGTCTCTGTGTAAGCAGGAAACAAAAGATTAGTCTGGCAGGTTTTTTTTTGGGGGGGGGGGAGACAGATGCAGACTAGAAGAGACACAGAGGGCAGAGTTTTTCTTTGTAAAGACCTGAAGGTGCCAGCTGACGCTCTAGAAATCTGGTGGGAGAGCAGTGAACTTTGGAGTGTTGCTGTGAACTGTGGCGGAGTGACAGGCAGAAGCCCAGGGAGGGGCCAACCTGAACATTTCAGAGGCTCTGATTGGTTGAAGCAGACAGCATAGACCCCCAGGGAGTTGGCAGTTAAGGGGAGTCGGTTGTCAGTTGGGGAGAGAGTGGGTTGGAGTGAGAGAGGGAGTGGGAGGTTAGTAGAGTAGGCAGGGAAAGGTGGTACTGAAGAGAAGAGTTCAGACAGGAAATCTAGTACTAAGTTGTGAAAAAACAAACGTGAAGGTGTTAGTAGAGAACACTTCACAGGAGTCTCCGCTTAGGGAGTGAAGGACCTTCTGTCTGAGGAAGAAGGTGAAGCTCTGGACTAGTGAGGGGGACAGTTAAGTTCACTGGTCTGATACTGTAACTTTCAAGTAACCAAGCCAAGTTGATACACAGCAACCCAAAGGAGTATAACATCTGCCTGCCTTTTAACCTGAATCTAAGCAAAGAACAAGTTTGAATGTAACTGTTATCTCTGCCTGAGTTGAATATCAGTTTAGAGACTTTGTTAGAACAATAAATCAATTTTTCTATTCAAAGTTCTAAGTCTCCAGAGTCTGACTGGTAGACAGGAAAGTTAGAAGTGAATTAACAGAAGGGCACCCTGCTTCAAGTAATCAAATAAAACAAACTGCTCTTAATAAAGACAAACAAACGTGGGTGAACAGCTATATATAAGACCTAAGACACATAATTGGCTAACACAGTTTAAGAAGACAGCTTCAAGTCTGAAGTGAGCAGTACAAGGTGGCACTTGGTGAGAGCGAAGTACCCGTTAAGGGTGTGGGCTTTGGAGGAGGGGTCCCGTCTGCTACATGAAAATCGCCCTATACCCAATCTGTATATTGGTAAATAAAACACAAAGATTACAGAATGCCTTTAGCCTCCTGTGACCTCCTTCCAACGGAAAACAAACCTGGGTAAGCAGCAAGCACTGGAACTCCTGAAACACATCACTGCCCTGAGAACTGGGGTGACCATAACCCTATATAAGTGAATTACACCATATGAATTTTGAGTTACAAATATAAGGTTCTGAATTAAATACCCAGGTAGCTTTAAGAAATGCAAGAGGGGGGAAAAACACACACACTACGTTTGGGAGCTGTGATTAGGAACCATGCAGAATCTGTAGCTTTTGAGAGCATTTACAAACGTGTCACTGAGGCTTCAATCCCATGGGACTTTACTTCCATGATTACACTGTAAGGCTGGAGTCCTATGCACACACACTGACCTGGGAATAAGCCTGATTGAGCATGGTTGGACTTACACCTGCGTAAGCATGTTATAGGGTTGCACAACAGCATGGCAGTGTGGTTAATGAAGAACAGCGGTCCCCAGCCTGGCACCCCACATTGGCCATGCTGGCTGGGGATGATGGGAGTTGTAGTTCAAAACATCCCACAGCCCAGGCTGGAGTGGTGGCTTCAGCACCTGGACTGCATGGGCAGGCTGGGACCTACCAGGGCTGACACTAGTCACCACAGCCGTCTCCTTGTTTTTTTAAAAGGGGGTGGGCAACCAGGCAGGTACATGATGCTCATTTTATTATTTTTATTTTTAAAATGTATTCCATGGAGGCTGGTGGCTCCAATATCAGCGGGGCTGGGGCTGTGTATCCACACTGGATTTTACTCCAAACTTTTAAGAAGCTATCTGTGGCGCTGAACCTATTTTGGGGATAGGGTTCGGCACCGTGGAGAACTCCTTAAAAGTTCAGAGTAAAATCCAGAGCGGATACACAGCCACTAGCCTCTACTGAATATTATCCTTTTCTGCAACAAAATGTTGCTTATTCCCCAGTAAATGTGTTTAGTTTCAGGAGAGGAGAAGCAGGTTCTGGCTTATTCCTCTAGTTATGATGATGGTATGATTTAAGGTGCAATCCTATGCAAGTTAAGACCTACAACGGCCTGCATCTCCTTGTGTCCTCTATTTGATGGACTGTTCAGTCCAACTGTGGTCTAAAGTCAAAGAACCACAAGAAGGGCCACAGTGGTCAACCACATGGGCTCTGGAAAGCCCACAGACAGGACATGAGGGCAAAAGCCCTCTACCATTTCTGTTCCCCAGCAACTGGTATACAGAAGCATACCGCCTCCAATCCGGGAGGTAGCATCTATAGCAGTGTTCTCCAACCTTGGGTCCCCAGATGTTTTTGGCCTACAACTCCCAGCATGCCCCAGCCAGCGTAGCCAAGGTTGGAGAACACTGATCTATAGTCAGTCACTGTTACTAGCAACCATTAATAGCCTTATTCTCACTGAATTTGTCTAATCCCCTTTAAAAGCTGTCCAAATTGTTGGCTGTCACTACATCTTGTGGAAGTGAATTCCATAGTTTAACTATGCGCTGTGTGAAGAAGTATGTCCTTTTATCTGTCTTGATTCTCCCACCATTCAGCTGCATGGGATGACCCTGGGTTCTTCTAGTATTACGAAACAGGGAGAAAACCTCTCCCCCCGCCCCAGTTTCTCACAGCATACATAATTTTATGCACCTCTATCATATCCCCTCTTACTCACTCTTTTTCTAAACTAAAAAGCCCTGAACGTTAACCTTTCCTCTTAAGGGAGTTGCTGTAACTCCCTGATCATTTTGGTAGGCCTTTCTTGCATCTTTCCCAGCTTGAGAATATCTTTTTGAGATGGGGTGACCAGAACTGTACACAATATTCCAAGAGTGGTCACACCCTCGATTTGTATAAAGGCATGTACGATACTGTATTTTGTATTTCTATATTGCCAATCAGATATTTGATCCCTTTTCTAATGATCTAATGGAATTTGCCTTTTGCACAGTTGCCGCACACAGGGTCCATTTATTTATTTATTTATTATATTTATACCCCGCCTTTTTTCCTGCAAGGAACCCAAGGCGGCTTACATAATCCTCCGCCAACTCTCCATTTTATCCTCACAACAACCCTGTGAGGTAGGTACTTTCATTGAGCTACCCACCATGACTCCAAGATCTCTTTCCTGGTCTGTCACTCACTGCTAGCTCAGACCCCATCAGGGTACATGTGAAGTTCGGATTTATTTGCATCCGTGCGCGTCACTGTACACACTGAACTGCATTTGCCATTTAATGTCCATTTTTCTTCTGGGGTTCTTCACAATCCCATTTGTTTTCAGCACCTGGAATAATTTGATGGCCTTTGCAAACTTGGCCACCTCACTGCTCACCCCTATTTGCAAGATCATTCATGAACAAGTTAAAAAACACCAATCCCATTACAGATCCTTGGGGGACCCCGCTTCATATATCCTCCCATGGTGAAAACTGTCCATATATTCCTGTTATCTGATTCCTGTTCTTTAGCCGGTTATTTATTTATTAATTTTATTATATTTATTAATCACCCATCTGGCCGGCCACCCATGACTTCTAAGTTTACTCATGAGCCTCAGGGAAAGGAGTTGGGTGCCTGACTGGCATAAGCCAAGAGTCTCAGGGCTGTGCCCTCTGAGGGTGATGGTGATGAGGGCCTCTGCCTCCACGGGGTACATTACATGCTTCATAATCTGGCTAAGCCATTATCTCAAATACAGTTTGACGGTTGTGTGTCCATTGAACCTTATTATTGCCCTTTTGAACTCCCTTATCAGCAGCGTTTCTTAACAGATTGTGTAATGGTGCAGCGATTTTCAGAAAATCTGAAATGAACCTCTTATAGAATCCTACAAATCTAAGGAATTTTCTAACATCTTGGGTAGTCACAGGATCTTCCATTCCTGTGCTACCTTCAGTTTTTGAGTTCCTTGGCTTATTTGCAACACTGTGTATGCCATTCCCTTTTGAATAGTTTGTGGCTTTATACACAATTGACCATTCAAAAAACAAGGAGGAGTTTAAACTGATATTTTGGGGAATTTCTCCTGGGAATGCTGTTCCATAATAAACGTTATAGATGGATATCAGGACCGGTGCAAGGCAATTTGGTGCCCTAGGCAAGATCAGATATTTAGCGCGTGCCCCCTTCCCACTTGAGAGCGCTGTATTTTTTTTCAAGGCATTTCTGGCGCCCCCTTTAGCCCTGCACCCTAGGCAGCTGCCTAGTTGGCCTAATGGTAGCACCGGCCCTGATGGATATAGAAACATATATAGAGGTTAAGGGTCCAATCCAACACATGTTTAACAGAAAAATGTCCCAACTACCTGGCTGGGGAATGTGGAGTTGTACGACCTTTTTCTGTCTAAACATGCATAGGATTGCACCCAAATTAGAGTGGTTTCTGTCCCATTGAAGGTGACGACATGAGGTTGCTGTTGTTATTATTGAAACTGCTAATGTTTAAGCCATGCCAAAAAAAGAAATAGGACTTTAGGAACATTTCAGTCAAGATGAAAGTCATGGCCAATAAATTTGTGCATATTTTATGTTTTATATGTGCCATTAGATGTGGTCTAAACTGTGTATTTAATGTATCTTATGTGTAAATGGCCATACAAGTATATTGTCTTAATTTTTTAAAGGAAAACTGCTTAGAGAGATATTTTAAAATATGGACAGTGGTATATAAATCTATTAAACAAACAACAAACAAACAAATAAATCTTATACTTTGAGCTCATCGCCACCTCCCCTGTTGCTGTTGTTGTTGTGATGATTCTGATGTAATTATGCAAAGGAACCCTAGGGAATCCCCATGCATTTTTTTAAACTGATCACTTATATGAAACTATTGATGAAGTGTTTTAAAAGACCCCTAATAGATCTAAACTGACATAAAGCCAGTACTGAAGATTTGGTTTAACACGAACTATTTAATAATGTTATTATTCTGTGTGCATTTTAAGAATTATTATAATTCTAGCCCCAGTGCTTGGTCTTGTTCCTGGAATCAGTAGGTTATGTGGCAGAGGTCCTCTGATATTTAATAGTCTCATTTGCCAAAATCCACAATGAGTCTTGGACAAGTTTTGTTTAAATTATTTTCATTTATTTAAGGCTTACAGTGCATATTTTGTCTATGCTGGATTAACTCCATTTGATGCTAATAGCTCTATTTTATTGCTAAAAAATTCAGCACAAATCTTTTTGTTTATATAATGTTTTTAATACCCAGCAATATTTTGGGATATCTAATGTAGCCTTTTGCCACCCCCTGGAGCTAAATTCCCCATATCCACCAGCTGAACAGATTTTCTCTATTCAGTCCTGTGAGCCTTAATAACCTTATTTACCTTAATAACCCTTCTTACTTCCACTTTGCCTTTTATATTCCTAATCCTTTTACCCCCTTTTGCAATATTTTCCATACATGGACATACATCCACTGGATATTTCTTCCTTACTCTTGTTTTCCTCTTTCTTCATACCCAATACATAATTATTTATTTATTAAATTTATATCCCATCTTTTTTCTTTCAAGGAACCCCAGGCAGCTTACATCCTCCTCCTCCTCGTCCTCGTCCTCGTCCTCCTCTCCATTTTATCCTCACAACAACAACAACCCTGTGAGGTAGGTTAGGCTGAGAGTCAATGACTGGCCCAAAGTCACCCAGGAAGCTTCATGGCTGAGTGGGGACTTGAACCTGGATCACTCGAGTCTCAGTCCAGCACTACATCACACTGGCTCTGTGATTCCTTTTGTAAGTGGTGGTCTTTCCCTCCTTTTCATGTCCCATACCCCTCTTTATATTCCCCATTCTTCTCTTGCTCCTCAAAAATGACACTGCCTTTTTTATTTTTGTCATTATGTGAAGGAAGTTTGACTCACGATATCTGCCTACACTACTATTCCCTCTGAATTTCTGGCTATCTTCCAGGACTGTCAACAAGTCATGCTAATTGCTCCAGATGTGAGATGCACCCATGAAGGCTAAGTATATTCTTCTCCTCAAAGCTTCGCTTTGACTTTTGGATTCCTTAAAGTTTGAGACAAGTTTTAAATTGGACACGTGCACATGTAGTTGATTTAACTCACCAAGAGAACGTTGCTTCCAGTGTGTTTCTGTGGCTTTCTTTGTGTGCTGTATTGTTATATTCCAGAAAAGGTCATGGAAAGATGCACAGGACAAGGCACCATACATTCCTTGTTGCACAAATTCCCAGACTTCCCCCACTGTTCTTTAAGACCAGCAAGGTAGGAGAAGGGAGCTGCTATTAAACATTGACTTCTTTGATGGTTACTGGATGTGACACACCAATATGAAATGATTTATGGGACCTAATGTATAACTGTCACCTTGTAAAAGTGACAATACAAAGTTTAATGCACTGCACCCCCCCCCCCCCGAGGAACTGCTGCTGTGAGTTTGGCACTCACAGGAGTTGTTACTCAGCAACAGTTTAAAAAAAACAACAATTTGCTGCAGATAGAAGACAGAAGCTACCATTTTGATGGGGCAGGGAGTTGTTGCCAATTTTTGTTTGTAAAGTTGTAACCAACTTTCATTGGAATGTAGACAACTTATACCCAATTTGTATTTGTGTTTTATATCTGAATACTTCGGTGTGTGTGTGTGTGTACACTTCCATTATAACTTTAATCAAAGTAACTATGATACAATGTTTCTATTGTAAAAGGATATAATTTTGAATACAATGGTAGTATCTAATGGTGTCCCAGCACTAACGCTAATGATGTTGCGCTAGCATAAACCAATGCTTGTGCAATGTAATTACCACAACAGGAAAAAATGGGGATTTGCCACTGAATTTTGGTGCCAAATCAATACTTTCCCCCATTGCACTACTTACATGGCACCAGCATTAGTTTACACTAGAGCAGGGCTCTCCAACCTTGGGTCTCCACCCCAGATGTTGATAGACTACAGCTCCCAGAATCCCTTGCCATTAGCCATGCTGGCTGGGTATGCTGGGAGCTGAGCTGTAGGCCAGCAACATCTGGGGATCCAAGGTTGGAGAGCCCTGCACTAGTGCAATATCATTAGCTCTTGCACTGGGATACTATTAGATACTACCCTATATATTAAATAAATAATAAATAAAACCTCTGTGTGTGTGTGTGTGTGTGTGTGTGTGTGTGTGTGTGTGTGTTTGTGTGTTGGGGTGGGGTGGGGATGGCACTGCTATGGCAATTTTTGAGGTGGTCACTGAGTTCACTTTTTGGGATAGAGAGACATAGCCATAATAGATACCAATTTAGGCCATGTGTTGTTGGCCACTGACACATCTCTCCAAAAGAGGAAATACATCATCTAAAAAGAGGACAAAAGAGGGCATAGATCTGCATAGAGCATTCATGTACCAATTTATATATATACAGTAATACCTTGGATTGCAAGTAACTTGGTTTGAGAGCGTTTTGCAAGACAATTTTTAAATATTTATTTATTTTTTTACTTGATATACAAGCGACGTCTTGCCATACAAGTACTGTAGTACGGCTTAAATTAAAAATCTCTGTACAAATTTTTTTTGGGGGGATTTCGTTTTGATATAAGAGTGTTTTGGATTACAAGCGCATTTCCAGAACGAATTATGCTCTCAATCCAAGGCATGACTATAGGTAGACATTTTGAAAGAGTTATTATACTTTAAACAGAAATATGATACATCTCACCATAGTGGGGAAGACTGAGACCAGGTGACCCGTGTTCCTGCTCAGGTTGCTGTCCAGGGGTTCACTATTGCTCCCCCTTCTTTTGGTTCCTTATTGTTGACTTGGACTGGACAGCCCTTCAAATAGAGGACTGTAAAGTAGCACACATGGCCACCCTAGTCCAGGGGAGTGAATTTTAAAGCTTGTAATGGTCCTCTGACCTCTTTTGCTCCCAGATAGTTGATTTAATGAATTTGGCATGGGCCAGTGCTCCTTTTGGAAAGTTTGTCACTTTCCACCTCAAATTAATATTTTAAACTTGGCCCTTTATTTAATAGTCCTGATGTTTGTTTTTAATAATAATTTTCTTTCTGTTCTTTTGGATCAACAGGGAAGATCAAGCAGCTGAAGAGCAACTTCTTGATCTTCTCTGTTGATCCAAAAGACTGGTAGAACACCAAATACACCTCAGCCAGCAGAGGCACAGCAAACCTGTGGACTTGTAACTGGGCTGCAAGTCCGCATTTGGTTTGTCAGCGACTGTCAAAGACTGTCAGGTTGCCAGAGGAGGTGGGGAGAGCTGCAGAGTTTGTAGAGTTCTTATTTAAGTAGAGGTCCTCCAGAATCTGGCTTGTATAGCGAGATCCTTGAAACAGGAACATCCTCTGCTTTATTGCATCCTCTCCATTTGAATAGCTTGTGGCCATCTGTGCAACTGACCATTATAGAAACAAGGGGAAGTTTTAACTGATACTTTGGGAGGATTGTCCCTGTGTGTGCTGTTCCATAATAAAGCTTGTTTACCACAGATGAACTCGTCAATGCTCTGTGTTGTAGAAACATATGGAAGCATACACTGAGGTTAAGTTAGGTAAGCAGGTGCATCAGACAGTTGGGCAGAACCTAACCATTTGAAACAGATATGGCATGACCTGGGTTAATCCTGATGCACTCTCAAGGGTGAAGGAACTTCCAGTTGGATGAAGATGCTGTCTGGACCACTGATATGAATGTTATTTTACACCTGCAACCTCATTGTATCAAAATGGGAACATCATTTGTTCTGTTAGAGATAGTCAGTGTGGACTAGTCGACAACTGGACTATAGGTATAAAACTCAGGATTATTGGCATGAGGGCAATCAAAAGACCACCAAGATGACACCCCATCTATCTGTTTGTAACCAGACTATTAACATGTTGTGGAGAGCTGGCTCTTCTCCCATTAAGGATGGGAACACTGGTGATATACCATAAGTGTTAATCTGTCTAGTGCTAGATAGGAACATTAGATAGAAATTAGAAACCATTCTTCATGTCTGCAATATTTTATAGGGTGTTTTCTGTGTGTGAGCAAAGAATGCTTTCAATTTGCATACTGAGTAAAGTATTCCTTTGCATCAAGGGCTACCTGGCTGTCTTGGCGAGCAAGATAAATGATCCACAGATATCTGCAGGAAATCTTGCCTTTGGCGAGTAAGGTGACTTCCAAGGACATGTGTCCAATGGAAGGATTTGTGACTCAGCCAAACTTGAGCTTGTCAGGCTTCTCCAAATCCTACTTAGAAGCTTGTTCCACCTCATGTCCATATTGGATGTCCACGCCCCCTGATCCACAGTTTAAGAAACACTGATCTGGGCACATAGCAAACCACGCCTATTCCCATTAGTTGCCACACACTAATACAAACTTGGGTTAAAAAACAAACAAACCACCAAGCTGGTAACCTAACCACCTAGCAATTAACATTATAGCCGTACAGAAGGATATGACTTATTGGAGCGTCCTTAGCTAAAAGGTCTATCTCAAAACACATTGGGCAAGATTCAAGAAGCAACAGGTACTCTCAAGGAATAGGATATGCCTAAGGGAGAGATCATAGCTCAATGGTAGAGCACATGCCTTGCATGCAGAAGGTCCCAGGTTCAATCGCTGGCATCACTACTCACAAAGACGTAAGTAGCAGGTGATGGGGAAAACCTCTCTCTGCCTGAGACCCTGGAGTACTGCTGTCAGTCAGAGGAGACAAGGCAGGGCTAAATTAACAAATACGCTGACCTGGTTATAAGGCAACTTCTGATGTTCCTAGTGGGATTTTTAAAAACACCATCTCAGTTTCAAAAGTGCTGTATCATGCGGCATAATAGACTGCCGTTCTAGAAACACAAACCCAGAGCTTCCTTCACTATGCAGTGTCTTGTGTGGTTCTTTGGATCCTGGCCACTGAGAAGAAAAGCTGCTGTATTCATCATACAACTTCCTGATTTTTGTTTTAATTTTGCCTTTCTGGTCCTATGAACTGGGCCAGTCTCCTCCACCCTTATTTTTGTGTGTGTGTGGTCTTTTAATAACATCTATTGAAGTTTATACACTGAAGGTGCTCTAATGGTAGATGCTAAGAGAATAAAATGGGTGTGATTGTTCAGTGAGCCATACGGGCGCGGTGTAAGATGTACAATAATAAATAATGGGAATATTATATAAAGTATTTATCAAATCGGAAAGGCATGGGAGTGCCTTTATGGACAGATTATTAAAAAGAGCACAGTTTCTGTTTATCTAATCTACTGTGTTATTCTGGCACACTGCCTATAGGCGACATGGGAAAGCAATTGTAGAGTGCTGAGTATTTTAAGTAATCCAGCCCCAGCCCCCATTTGGGTGTGATGTTGTGGCTCAACCACTGGTTATGGATTAAGAAATCTAAATTCAAGTCTCTGATTAGCCATGAAGTTCTCTGAGTGGTCTTGGGCAAGCTACTGTACAGGATTGTTGTGAGCATAAACCCATATACGATGCCTTGATTTCCTTGGAGGAACAACGTGATAGAAATATAGAGCAAAATCTAACCAAAGTTAAGTACTTGTAAATCCTATTTATTCCAATAATCTGGTAGTTGTTTTAGGGGCCCTTGAGCTGAAAGGCGGGTCTAATTTAAATAAATTAGGTAATTATAGGGATGTATTGCTAAACACATACTTAATTCTCCCATTGAGATCAATGGAAAAAAAAGTTAGAAAAGTTTGGTTGGATCTTGACTTACGTTTGTATTATAAATCAGAGCATTTTCACACATGGGGCTGAAATTGGTCTCATCATCGCGAATGTGACTGCAAAACCTACATTGGCCAGAAGAATATTCATTAAATTTGACCCCTTCTGCACTCTGTCCTACATTAAGAACATTTGCACATGATGGTCACCTATCAGTTCACTGATTAATCAAGCTGGTTGGAAGAATAAACAGGTTAGTTTGGTAGAATTGGCTTAACAGCTGTGAATTGGGGGATGAGATCTAATGAAGATAATAGAGATTTGTATAACTGTCTATCCTACAGAGTTGTACTGTTTTGGAAATAATCTTACAGGTATTGCTTGAATCAGGCAATGGATACAGAAGGTTTACCCCAATGCCATCAACACTGGACACCTTTCTTCCTGTAGGGAAGAGCCCCTGTAAATATATAAATATAAAGCACTATAAATGCATAGCTTTCTTCTGCAAGTCACAAAGTCAACTGGGTAATTAAAGCTCAGATGCAACCCAGATACACACCCTGCAGTGGTATCTGTTTACCAAATAGATCACATAATGTCTTCATTGCATATAAAAGGTTCTGGAATTGCACCAAATTACTATGTAAGGAGGGTTACTTGCTGTCAATGATACTGATTTTGTCAGGCACAATCTTCTAGGTCTGACATGGAAATTTAATCTCACATCTTTACTAGTTTGCAGTACTGAATTTTAAAAGCTTTAAAACATGAGTATGAGCAAAGAGAATGTGTGACAATAAAAAGATACAGATTTATTACTTCTGCAGAACAATCTTATGCACGTTTACTAGGAAATAACAGTGCAACCCGAACCTGCAGATGCAGCAGCTGGAGGGGGTTTGGATGGGGTGGATGTGCCCCTCCACACATCTGGTGAGCCACTGAAAGCTCCATGGGTGTAGTTCTGCAGGTGGGTGCTATTTTTATGTATTTACTTTACATATTTATAAATCCCCCTTCTGGGTGCCCCACTGGGTGCTTGAGGCGATATACACCATTCAGATAAAACCAGCTGTAAAAGCAGAATAAAAGGAATGCATCATAACAATAAAATAACAATAAAACCTGGAACATTCATGCCAATAAAATCAGAAAACAACATTAAAAACCACTAAAAAAAAACCTGGTAGAAAAATATAGTCTTCGCTGCCCATCTAAAGCATAAGAAAGAGGTTGTAGTCTGGGGAGAGAGCTGGGGCATTCCAGGGGCATGCTGAGGGCATGTCAGAGGGGACCTTCAGTCTGCTGGACCCAAAGCCCTTTCCCCCCCAGGATTAGGCCCATCCTCTACGCCAGTGAGTTAATTTCTCCCCCATTGGTTTCAATGTGAGGGGAGGGAATTAAACACAACAAAGATCTGCTGAGTAGAAAAATGCTCTTCACCTCCCACCCCACCCCAGTGAGCATGAGCAAGCAGAGCTTTGGAAATGGCAGACTGCCTGCTTCTTCACTCCCCCATTAGGACTGCTCTGTCCATCCCACAATATATCCCATAAGAATCAGGAACATTTCAGGTTCAGCCTTTCCATACAAAGGCCTCCCTTCATTACAGCTCGCAACAGTAAGACTTGGTTATACATTCAGGGCCAGTGCCAGAGTCCAGTGGGCTCTCTCAGGATAGTGCTGCTGATGGGCCCCCCTTCTGCTGAAGCCCCCCACTGCTGCCAAAGCCCCCCCCCCGACTGCCACGGAAGTCCACCCACTGGCTGCACAAGCCCCCTACCAGCCCACTGGCTGCTGAAACTGCAGAGTTGTACAGAGTTGCATAGAAGAGGGAAATGTAAGAGATGTGATTTGCCATGCAGGGATTAGGAACTCTGAAGGAAGGGGGAAATTGCATTTTTCTTGTTCTCTTTTCCTTTTTTTTTTTTTTCTTAAGCAGTTTCCATCCCATTGATTCCAATGAGAGGGAAATGAACTATGCCAGCCCCGGCCTGGCATAGTTCTTCCCCCCTTCTGGGGACATGTCAAGGGCATGATGGGAGGGCTTTGGATCATGCAGATCCATAGCCTCTCCAGGCATGACCCCAGAATGCCTCCCTTTTGTGCCCTGCAACATTGGAGTCCTGATGTCGGAGAAGCACCACCGGCTCTGTCTCTCTCACACACACCCCATTCTCCTATGCCTCTTTTCTTGGACACAAGTCCCACTGAATTAACTTCCCAATACATGCATTTAAGACTCCAGTTCTAATACTCCCATGTGTGAAAAATCCCCCCTCAGTATTGTGAAATATTCACATTTTTGGCCCGCCTACTGGCATCATTCCTACCCACTCGCGCTCTCATTGTTTCATAAAGAGGAGTATTAGGAGATTTAGGAGATTGCTCCCCCTCCCTCCCTTTCAGAAACACACACACACACACACACACACTTTCTCCTAACCTTCCACCCACAAAAGAACTTCTGGTGATAATTTGTTTGCAATATCTCGTGGAAGGGGAGGGAAAGGAGGTGGAGAGAAAGAGAAAAGCGACGAGGGGGAGGGATTGTTTGCTCAGCCAGCTCTGCCTCCCTCAGTGGCCCTGTTCCATTGTATTCCCCAACCGGTTTCCAGTGACTTAGTGGGACAAGACGGAGCTCCCTGTGGGACCTGAGGTGGGTGACTCTTCCATTTGTCTGTCAGCCTCGTTCAGTGCCCGAGCTCGGAGAGGGAGGGAGCACACAGGGCAGCATGGGAAGTTGTCCTGAAAGCAGCAAGGCAGAGGGGGCGGCACGCAAGGCAGCATGGGAAGTTGTCCTGACCAGCGCTGCGGTCCGGCACATGTCTTCTCTGAGGTGTCGGCGTTGTGTTCGGCGGGGCTCGCGCTCCCGGCTCTGTGACAGTGTCTACAGCCTCAGAAAAATGAGAGGAAATGGGCAGGCCTTGTGGAGGGAACCCCCAAGTGGGGGAAGTGATGTGAGAAGGGGCACGGGCTGTACAAGAGAGACGCTGGAGAAGTCGCCGGCGAGGGGAAAGGGGGCGGGGAGAAACTGCGGGCACGAGGGGGCTCGGCTGCACGTGCCGCGAGAGCGAGAAGGAGGCCAGTGGCAGCAGCCGGGATGCGGAGGGGACGGGGGAGAGAAGAGGGGCTTGTTGTGTGGAATGACAGGCGGGGACGGACGGAGTCAGGCCATGATGTGCAGAACAGGCAGTGAGAGGGCGGCAAAACAAAGCAGCCCGGAGAGGCAGCGGGTGGGGAAAGGAGGAAACGGCGGGCCAGCAGAAGCGTTTGAGGGGGCGGCCCACTAGGGCTGGAGCCCCGGATCTCTCATCTGGAGCCCCGAATCTCCGGGAGGCCCTCTGCCCCACCATCCTGCTGCCCATGGGCACTGGCTGAAAGAAAGGTCCAGGAGCCTTGAGGATCTCTGCTGCATCCGATCCTCCTGGACGAGCTGGCTTTTTGCCCACATGTGGTTCACCTCCTGCTCCCCCCCCCCGAATCTTTCTGCTTGAGTTTTTTTTTTCTGAAATCAAATGCCCTCCTCTCCCCTGTCCATGCATCCCTTTTTACAAATAGGGCTGTCCTTGAGAGACAAGGTCCTTTCAAGACACACACAGACTTTAGAGCATATGTAAATTAGCATATGAAAAAAAAATTATATATTTTTTGTCCTGTGGGCCTGAGCCCTGGATCTTTAATGTACCTAGCACCACCCCTGGAGGCCAGGTAGCCTCCAGGAATGTGTTTACACTAAATTGGGGTTGAGACATCACATTTTTTCCTGGCACATTTTCTTTCCTGCAAGGAAGCAAGCTCTTTGCAGCATGGAGAGGCAGTGAGGCTTCTCCTCTGCACTTCTGCCTGTCAGACAGAGGTTAAAGGCACAGGAGCCTTGCCAGGGAAAAATGGTTTCAGGCAGCTCAGCCTGTGTGAGGAGAATGTCCTTAATCTGGACTCCAAATTAGATCTGAAAGCAGTGCTAGCCCAGGGTGCAGACTGGGTGTATGTCTGCATGGGTGAGAGTGTTGGGAATTAACACCCTGCAGGGAGAGTTAGAGAGATGAGTATGTATATATCTTGGCCTGAAATGCCCCCAGGAGGAGAAAACTGACAAGGGCCAGTGATGAGAGAGAGCCAGTGTGTTGTAGAGGTTAGTGTGTTGGACCGGGACTCAGGAGACCCGGCTTCTAGTCCCCATTCAGAGATGAAGCTCACTGGGTGACTTTGGGCCGGTCACTGACTCTCAGCCTAACCTACCTCACGGGGTTGTTGTGAAGGAGAGAGGAGAGAGGAGGAAGTTCATGTACACGGCGTTGGACTCCTCGAGGCAGGATATAAATTGACAAATAAAACACAAATAAATAAGGTCATTACCTCTCCACCTTCTGCACAGGTTCCTATGCCCATAGCAGCTGCATTTCCCTGTTACGGAGAGGCAGTGATTGGGGAGAGCTTCTTCTTTGAACTCCTGCTTGTCACACTGATGCTAAAGGCACAGGGGACTTGCCAGGAAAAATGGTTTCAGCCCTAGGTTGGAGCCAATAGCGTTAGGGACTCAGGAGGGGCAGATTTCTGTTTCTGGTGCATGTCAGTTTTATACCTGTTCATTCAAAACTCTGTTCTATTTCTACATTAACGTGCAATTTAAGAAACCCTGCACTATATATATATATATATATATACAAAACATGCCTTTCTAAAATTATTTTTAAATCCACACATTGCTATATGTGCTTTTGTATAAAATACACATTGCAAAATGCATTTTGGTGCATTTTTTGAGCTGAGAACTGCATCGCAAAATCTGATGAAGTGCGGACTCCCTAGGATAATTATGTTCCAATCCACACATTTAGTCTGGGAGTTGCAGATTGTGAAGAGAAAGTCAGGTCAGGTACACGCACACGCACACCCCACTTGCAGCAGCAGCTCAGGTATCCTCCTTTAACCCTGTTTACTGCACTTGTTTTCCTGCCCTTGAATGAGGCTCACAGTGAGACACATCTGCCTAACCCCAGGCAGCTTCCCCTCCCCTGGCAGCCAAATGAGCTGTGAAGCATCCCCAAACAGGTTATTCCTGACTCAATTCAAGCAATCACGAAGGGAGGGGACGCAAGAGGGAGGGGGAGCCAAGAAGAGGGTAAGAAAGGGGCCTGTGGCGGGAAAAGTTTTTGGTTGTGCACGGAGGTCCAGGACAGCTCCCCGGTGAAAGTAGCTGAATTCGCCTAGCTGCTGAGCTACTCGCTGTGGAGGAATCGGGCTACTTGCTCTAACCCATGTCAATTGCAGGCGGTGCTTTGCGTACTGCCTTTGTGTATGTTTTGATATACTCAATTAAACTCTGTTTACCTATAAACAGTGTAGTGGCTCCCATTCATAAGACTGCTTCTTTCACGGTCCTAGAGTTAAAATTGGCCACGGCTTTTGCCTAGGTGCCGTGGACTGTACCCGAACCCGCACAAAGGACCGGCTTTGGTCCTTTCCACACAGATCCAGTCAGTTCACATTGGAATTCACAAAGACTGAATTCCTCCAGCATCTCTACGAGAGACACACATGTTTGGACAATGGACTTTATGCTCAGATGATAAGAATGAGAGGTACATCTTTGACCCTAATATAACTGAACCAATTATGTACCCATGGAGCAATTTTATTCTGCCTGAAGTTAGCTGCATACTAGTCCTTGCTGTGATTGCACCATAGGTATGATGAATGATCATCTGAGGCAGCAAGTGTATACCCACTTACCTGGGAGTAAGCCCCATTTAACTCAATGGGACTTACTTCTGAGGAGACACGTACAGAATTGTGCAGTGACTCTTTCATCGCAAGCACAAATTACAACTTTACGAATGCCATCCTTTGACCTATCTTAAGAAAGTTGTGGCATGCAGAATCACAGTTTGTTTCTTCCTGGAATAATTTGGTTCAAATGTCGATGCATATGCATTTGCCACAACAAGTGCCAAGCCTTGTGCTGAATTACTGGGTGAATTAACTCAGAGGTTCTTAATAGTGCAATCCCATACATTACTCAGAAGGAAGCCCCATTGAGTTCAATGGGACCTGGGAGTAAGTCATGTATAGGATTATATCCAGCCTTTAATAATGGATCTTACTTTGGAAAAGGCTGATTTCCATAGGTTTCCATGTCCATGTGTTTGCACATCTGTGTGCTCACATCAACACATGTGTCATTTATTGGTGCATATGTAGATTTGTCTGAAAGTGAGCATGTAGCAGATAATTTAAAGGTGTTCATAAAAGAACTTCCTTATTTGTAGAGCTTAATGCTTGCTGTTGTAAATACAGTTGCTACATCCCTTCAAGCAGCAGTTTCTGATCCAAGAGGCTAAACCTTGGACTTTACCACTGGAATTGTACCGCAGCCGGGCTTGGCAAGCCTGTTCTGAACACTGGCTAAAAGACTTGCTTCCAGAGAGATCCAGGCAGATATTAACTTGGCCTGGTGTCATTTGGGATAGACTGTAAATGTGTCGAGTACTTGGCAAATTGACTTTCTTATCTGCGCGTGTATCAGCAGCAGCTTGGCAACCATTCAGAAAATTTCCTATGGTCCACCACTGGGAATTGTAGGTAGCTATGCTAGTACAGGCAGTCCCTGGGTTACAAATGAGATCCGTTCGTAAGTCTGTCTTTAAGTTGAATGTGTACGTAAGTTGGAACTGAAGCCGTGCAGTGTGCAGCTAGACAGCCATCTGTCAGGGATGCTTTTACCTGGATTCCTGCATTGAGCAGGGGGCTGGACTCGATGGCATGGTAAGCCCCTTCTAACTCTACTTTTCTATGATTCTATGAATGTTTTCAAAGTGTCGCAAAGTATAGTGCGTGCGTTCATAAGTACGAACCATTGTATTTAACTCAGATTTTTACACATATGGCGGTCTGTTCTTAAGTATGAGTTGTCCGTAAGTCAGGACGTTCGTAACCCGGGGACTGCCTGTACTACTCTCTGTCCCAATTCAGAGTGCATTGTTGTTGTTCTCATTCTGACCAACTTTATCCCCTGGAACTGGGTTCCGCCCCTCCTTTTTCCTTTTGCCAAACCAAAGGTTCAGGAATTCCCCATCAGCCTTACTTCCAACTGAGCCACTGAAAAAAACCCTACTGCCATATCCATATTTCATAGATTATAGAGTTGGAAGGAGCCTACAAGGCTATCGAGTCCAACCCCCTGCTCAATGCAGGAAACTGGAGGAGGGGGTCTCCCATCCAAGTAATAACCAGGCTTGACCCTGCTTAGCTTTCCACACTCAGACAAGCTGAGCCAGCGTGAGCCACAGACAGTGAATATATTCATAGAACAGATCGACAGTGCAATCCTATACATGTCTTCTAAGAAGTAAGTCCCATTGAGTTCAATGTGGCTTAATCTCAGGTAAGTAGCTATAGGATTGCATCCTAAGAGTAAGCCACCTCAAGTTCAATGGGGCTCACTCCTAGATAAGTGTGTACAGGATTCTAAGCCAAAACACTTTAATTTTTCCCAGGCCTGTGATGAGCAGGGATTTTTATTTATTTATTTATTTTATTTATACCCCGCCTTTTTTCCTGCAAGGAACCCAAGGCGGTTTACATAATCCTCCTCCTCTCCATTTTATCCTCACAACAACCCTGTGAGGTAGGTTAGGCTGAGAGTTAGTGACTGGCCCAAAGTCACCCAGTGAGTTTCATGGCAGAGCGGGGACTAGAACCCAGATCTCCAGAGTCCTAGTCCAACACTCTCACCACTACACCACACTGGCTCTTGCTTAATTGCTGGCCTCAACGTTATTATTTTTTAGTATCTTTAGTTTGCCATTTTTATAAGATTTTACTGCAGCTTATTTTTATTGTTTGTAAACTACTGTGGGGGGCAGAAGCACAAGGTCCATGTGACTTATATGTAACCCTATACATGTCTACTCAGATGTCAGTGCCACTGAGTTCAATGGGGCTTACTCCCAAGTGAGTGTGCACAGCGATACAATATCAACCAATCAATTGATTTTAATTAATGATCCTATGGTGCAGTTTTAATTAATGATCCTGTGAGGATCTGCTCAGGTCCCCTGCCACCCATTAGGGATGCTATTCTTTCCAGAGAGTAAGACTCAGCAGTAACTAACCTCTATACCTGAAACTAACCTCTATAACCTGTGCTTGCTTGCTTAGTCCAATCTCCACCATCCCCCCACTGCAACTTCCCTTCCCCAAGTTGTTGTCGTCCCCCCTTACTATTCCACAGGGTTGCACTCATGCATTTGTGTGTTTCAGGCCTGCCAACCTAGCAAAAACCAAAAACACAAGTGCCACGAGTTCATATCCATCCACGCCAAGGAGGCCTTTTAATTTTTTTGTGACATTTATTTGGGTATGTCCTTTTAAACCTCAGTGTGGCAGGGTGAGTGGCCGGCTATCCTTCATTAATCCTGACCTGCATGGATGAAAGAGAGCTAAGCTTCTAGGGAAACTAATTTCCCAGGATTCTTCTGCCTGAAGGAGAGAAGATTTCCTTTCAGAATTCCCTTGCAGATCCAGAGACTCACTCTTTGCAGGAATTGGAGGTAGGCTGGCCAGATGCAAAAGGGGAAAGGCCTCCTCCACCTTTAATAGTTGTGTAGAAGAGGGATTTTATGCAGGTGTAGCATAAATTAGCATAAATTCCCTCTTCTGCACAACTATTAACGTTGCAGGAGTCCGGTCCTCTTTTCATCTGGTCACTCTAGCTCAAGGCCTGACCAGTGCAGGCAGAGATGGTGTTTGGATGTGGCCCACTAGGGCTGGAGCCCTGAATCTTTCATTTGTAGCCCCAAATCTCTGGGAGGCCATCTACCCCACCACCCTGCTGTCCATGGGCACTTGCTGAAATAAAGGTACTGGGGCCCTGGTGATCTCTGCTGCATCTGTTCCCCCTGGTTTAGCTGGCATTTTGCCCACATATGCTGCCCCCACTTGAATCTGTCTGGCTGAGGTTTCCCCCCCTGAAATCAAATGCCCCCCTCTCTCCTGTCCATACATCCCTTTTTACAAACAGGGTCCTTTAAAGACACACAGACAGAGAGAGACTTTAGAGCATATGTAAATTAGCATATGCAAATGTGTACATTCTTTTTGTCCTGTGGGCCTGAGCCCCGGCTCTTTCCAGTACCTAGCACTGCCCCTGGACAGAGGGCTTCCCACCTACCTGTCAGTCACAGCAGTGACACTGGATGGGCCAGCCTATGATGGGGTGAATCCCCTCTCCCCAGAACAGCCAGTCCCAAGAACATAAGATCATAGGATGGCCAGGTGTCCTACTTTACAGAGGACAGTCCTCTATTTTGGAGAGCTTGCAGAGGGTTGCCCTCTTTTTGAAGGTGTCCTCTATTTACAAAATGGAATGTGACTGTTGAGCTTTAAACCATGGGAATTTGCCTTGGTATTTTCCCTGTTTAGTGTACATTTTTGAACGTTTTAACAAAAACCGATTGTAATTTTCTTGATACTGCTTTAACTGTTGGTCAGGTAGCAGAGGTGGGGATTCAGAGGCTGGGTGAGGAGTCTGAGGCCAGCAGTTGCTTGGGACAGTAACAGTCTTTGGGATTCCTTAGGATCTCATGCATCCCTCAGAGGGTGTAGGATGTTGGGCAAGGGTTGGGGGGGACTTCATGCTTACAGGATCTACTTTGTTTTTGTTTTACTAGTACAGTGTTCTCCATCCTTGGGTCCCCAGATGTTTTTGGCCTACAACTCCCAGCATGGCTTGGAGTTGTAGGCCAAAAACATCTGGGGACCCCAAGGTTGGAGAACACTGTACTAGAAGCTTGAGATCCACCAGCTGGAGCCAGGTGCAAAACAGTGGCTCAGTCAGGCAGATATATGCTAAGCATGAAGGAACATGGTGCCTCTGAGCGCATGCTCAGCCCAGGAATTTGTGGTCAGTACCAGAACCAAGCTCAGAAGTCCTTGCATTGCAAAAATCCACCCCTGGTTTCTCTCCAAGTGTTCTATTTCAGCAACCTAATTTAGAAGAAAAAAGCTTGTTAGACAACTGAGAGTCAGAAACACATGCAGATTACTGCAACTCACCCAGAAATCTACCAGTAGATCCTGATCTCCCTTTCCTCCTGATCCCTGGTATAGGGTACAACTGTCATCTCACAAAGCCAGCTGCTCACAACCCACAAGCTGCACTCTAGGATCTCCTGAGACAATGCAATGGCTCCTCTGAAGGGGCCAAATGCCCCATTTTGGGAACAACTCCTGCCATAGAATTAAACTTGCACACTCAGAAGAATCACCGAATACAATTCTCCAAAACTGTACCACTTCAGAAGGCAGATGTGGGACTGTGCATTTGAAATGCTCTCCTGCACACATAAACCTACCCGCACATAGAAAACAAGCACATTACCAAGAAGGCTAAGCTAGAATGTTTCTTCCTGATAAGCTAGCTTTTTACAGATGGGGGGGGGTATGGTTTATTCAATCATAATATCTTCCACCTGCTTTCTGAAATTCTTCAGTCCCCAAAGGGCTGTAACACAGGAGGATTCTCCGAAATGTGTAGATCAGGCCTTAGGTGGATGATAATTCTGCCCTGTCTGCTTTGTAGATTGTGCAGGGATTTCTAACTATTTGTATGGCAAGATACCGATCGGTTTAGAAAGCTCAGCAGTCCTGACCTAGACCCCTCCCAATAATCACTCCAGAGTAAAATGATACTGGTGAAACACACACACACACACACACCATTCATACTTTAATCGTACTGGACATATGACTTGAGACTGAGAGTGCTTTGCAAATGTCATGCTGTATTGCACAGTGTGCTTAAAAATGTACTCGTATCAATTTCATAGTCGTTGGTGAATGACATAGGATAAATAGATCTATTGAGCTCCCTTTTCCTCTCACTTAGTTTTTATAAGATATAAGATGCTGACTTATACTACACTCTGGCAAACCCCCAGGGTTGGCTACCCTGATTGGTCGTTGTTCTCTAGGGTTATGATAATTCTCTCTTTGCCTGTGGGTCTGTTGTGTGTGAGTGCATGTGTGATATTTACTCAGGATTCCATGTCTCAATAGGTTCTATTCTCAAGTCAGAACTCAGTAGAGAGAGTTAGGTTTATAAATAGCTTCCTCTTTATTAGGACCAGGACATAAAGACATAACTTTCTTGTAAGAAAGCATAGCAGCTCATGCAGCTTTCCACTCATTCCAGTACACACATACACCTGGAACAAAATAAGAACCTCAACCAGTGGGACTAAACCACACCAGGCAAGTATCAGAGGAGAAACCAGTTTGCTCCATTATAGGGCCCTTAAGATACATTGAATATACCACAAGGGTATCTCTGATGGAGGTGTTTCCCAACTCTTCCGATGTAGCTTTAACTTGCACTGGGAACAATTTAACTTTGATATATGTGGTACTCAGTGTAGGACACTGGATAGCCCCCACACCCCTGCTGGCTTTCTACCTTCATAACTGGTTTTTAATTGTTGTGATTGGGCCTGTTTACCTGGAAAACTAAGTTATTTACTAGGAGAAAGCAAGGAATTTATTTACAGTTATTTATTTATAGTTATTTATTAGGAGAAGGAAGGGAAGAGTCAATTGCCCTGCCTCCTCACCCTGTTGCTAAACTCACACAGGTGCTTAACTCATCTATGTGCTAAAAGACTTTTGTTTACCTTGATGCTTTGTCACTGGGGCTCTTTGCTCTCAGTGAGCTCTGCTCCTTCACACACTTGCCTCCTTATATAGCTCTAGCTTGTTTGCCCTAACTGCTGACTGCAGCCAATCAGATTAGAGGGCTTCATTTAAAAAGCAATGGAACTCAACTTCTGGTCTGCACTAGCTTCTGGTAACTGGAAATCTAGGTCAAGTTGAGCCTCCTGGGAATGGAGATTTTCTATTTAGGGGAGAGGACAATAGTTAATGGGTTGTTGGAGGGAACAATTGACTGTGAGTAGGTGATTAAGGAAGGGATGTGATTTGAGCTCCCCTGGTAATTCAAGCATGGCTTCAGTTTGCACTCAGTGTGCATTTTTTCACTCTGATTTGGTTTTGTTTGTTTAAACTAAAATGAAAATTTTATTTATTTATTTAATATGTTTATTCACTGGCCATCAGCCAAAAGGCTCCCTGGGTGGTTTACAAAACAAAGCAACACTAAAATAAAAACATCAACAATAATAATATAAAAACAGACATATTAAAATGTAACAAGCTAAAACCAAGCAGCCAAGATAAATTAAATCCAGAGGTACAGTGGCGATAATAAAATGAATAAAATCATTTAAATCAACCATTAAAATGTTGGGCAAATAAAAAGGTCTTCACCCGGCACCTGAAAGAATAGAGGGTAGGCGCCAAGTGCACCTCTCTGGGGAGCTGATTCCATAGATAAAACTGAACTCTCAAACTTAGGATGAGTCTATTTCTGAAGTCAAGTTTATGTGCTGCCCTATAAGACCTAAAACCTGAGCCTACACTGAACTCGAACTGAAGTTAGCCTAAAGCTAGGCCTGCACAGTGGCCCTTGCCAATATATTGCTATATATTAACTTTACTGCCCCTTTCCAAATTTGGGTTTAGTTTAAGTATGTGATTGAGGTATGTGCAAGCATGCACACAATTGATGCATGCATTTGGAAAAATGTGCATGAAAGTATGCCCAAATTTTCAGTGCAAACAGAAAAAAAGAAGAAGCTTATAATTGGATACGGACAAAGTCAAAACCAGTTCCAAGGTGGAATTCAGAGAACATTGGTTGAGTTTTGCTGATTCGCACACCCCTCTCACTCCAGTCACTTTCCTCAGCCTAACCTACCTCACAGGATTGTTGTGGGGATAAAAATGGGTGGTGATGGTGGTGGGGAATCGAGGATGCAAAAAGGAACTCTGAGTTCTTGTTTAGCCTACAGAGTTTGTAAGGTCCTTGGGGCAGGGATTGTACACCGCATAGCATGCATATATCAATCATATCATATCTGATAATATCAGATTTAATTTTTTTAAAATAAGAGCATGTTGCTAGTCCTTATGCTTGGGGATAATAGAGACAATGACCCTGGGGGTTGGGGGTTCCCTGATCTCTTCATTACTCCTTGTATCAGTAGCTCTTCCTCATTCCACAGTCTTTTCTCAGTCTCTAGGTTTCAAATTGGAGGCTTTGCAGGAGGGCCTAGAAGGGCCCACCAGGGCAGCTTGCAAGCTGAGGGAAAACTCTGTAGCTCTGCAGCACCACCACCGCAGCTGGTCAGATGGTGTTCTACAGTCTTCAGCCCAACAGGGATCAGGTGACCTGAAGAGCCAATACGGTCTCATCCAACTTTATGTAAACTGCTCCTCAATCCGAGCAACTTGTTTCTCTGTGCAGGCTGAGCTGCATGTAGACTATCGCAAGCCCTGCCTCTAAGTTGCCAGCTCTGACATCCAGGTCTTTATTCTTAATTCCGTTGAAAACCAAACTACTGCACGCAAAGAATCAAGCCTGGAACCAGTATGCTGCAATGAATAAGACAGCAGTGGGCAACAGAAAGTGTACACACATTTAAATGAATTACTATATGCAAACAAGCCAGCAACAGTTTAATTCAGCGTTCCAGGGGCTTTGATTTTGCTCATCATCACTTTAGGACTTAGAAGCATTGTGTTACCACCATCACGTTAAGTAAATGGTAGTAAAAAACAGGTCAGCTATGTAGATTTGCGTGGTTGTCATCCCTAATAAGCAAATACATTGGAGCTAAATCTTCTGCTGTCGGCCCATAATGACAGTGCTAATAAGCGTGGGCAAAAAGCTCCGTTATGCTTGATGAGTTGCATTTGGCAGTTGCAAAATTGGAAAGCAGTGAAGTCTGTGACGGTTCAAGGCAGGTTCTGTTACAAAGCACTGGCTTTCATTCACGACAGCCCGTGGAACTTTTGACGCTGATGAAATGGAGGAGGAGGAGGAGGAGGAATCTGTGCTGAACAAGTGCTTGGCTTCCCTGAGTAGCCAGATGGCATGATTGCAAGAGATCTGGTAACAGCAGAAAGACTCTCTTTTAGCTATCTAAGGATATTGGAGGATGGGAGGGGCAAAGCTGATCCTCCGCGCAACAGCTGGAAGTCCATCAATGAAAGGACTGAGGTGAAAAAGAAGGCTCGGTGGGTCAATGTCAGACAGCAAGTATCTCGACTATCTGGGGAAGGGTTGCCACTCACAAATGGAGGACACAACCTGGGGAGGGGAATATAGCTTGGGACAGGGAAGAGAGGAGGTTGGGGCCTGGGATGGATGTCGGGGAACTGGAGTGAGGGGAAGAGGATGAAAATCAGGACAGGGAGGAGGTGAACCCTTGGGAGGTAGGGTTCATGTGTGTGACAGGACCAGTCCTATTAGGAAGATGGTTGCCACAGGAGCTGAGTTTGGGTGACATGAAAGGGCAGCAAATGGTTAAATATTTAACTTATTCTGGTTGTATTTTTATTGGGGAGGGGGTGAGGAGAGACACTTTGTGGGATTTTCTGCCTCAGTTGCCAAAATAACTTGCTTGCCCCTGTGTACTATGCACCTCGATTCAGTGGCTGAGGGGGAGCTGTTTGCTGCTTTGCCTCAAGCAGCAAAATTCCTTGGATGTGCATGTGTGCTGGGCTGGGGTGGGCTGGGGGGTGTTTCCGTTGTGATTTAAAATCTTGTCTGACTGCATGTGGTTTTATGTATTGGTATTTTGGGGCATGTTGATGTTTCCCCTTCCAAATCCTTTAAAATTCAGAATTCGAATGACTGAAGTTCAAAAATGTTAAGGGCCAAAATTCTTGGATTTCTCATTTTGAATTCTAAATATAAATGCTGGGTTCAATTCAGGATCTGCCTTCTGCAAGAGGAAGGGCTCGGCTTGCAGAAGGACCCTCCACCAGGTCCACCAGATTTCAGGGGAATCTCTCCCCCCACACACACATAGCCCACCCCATTTGGCAGGGTCTCCTGACTCTCTGTCTAGCATTTGGGTGGGGGTGGAGGGGCTGCTGTGGAGAGGAGGGGGCGGGGAAGTCCAGCTTCCCCCAGCACAGTTGTTTCAGCTTAAATCTGGATTCAACCCTGTGTGTTTTGAATTCAGTTATATAAAATTTGGTATTTGGGCTGAATTAAATATTTGTGTATTATAATTGTGTAGATGGTGCCCACGGAGCCCACTGTTGTATGTGTGGGTGTTTGAATAATAGGTCCTTGGCTTTTCCCCTTTCAGCATTCCTGTATGCAGCATGCGCTTCTTGAGCATGTTGGGACCAAAAGGTAGTTTGATGCAAATCCTAGGACAACGTCTCATGTTTCGTGATCTTTTTCTCTATCTTTCCCCCTCCAGAGCCATGGGAAGGAAAGGAACTTGGGATGCGGAACCCAATGGGAGCATGATTGTGCCAGAAGTAGAAGAAAAGCAAGGGAAGGAGAAGGATGAGCTCCAGGACAGAGGCCAGTGGACCAACAAAGTGGAGTTCGTACTATCTGTGGCTGGGGAGATCATTGGACTGGGCAACGTCTGGAGATTCCCTTATCTCTGTTACAAGAATGGAGGCGGTAAGTGGCCAGTATTCAATATTCATAATTTTCCCAGTGTTGTTTATTTGCTTGTGACCATTGGTCATTGTGCAACAAACCAGAAACAAATGTTAAGCTGTGACACAGCAAATCATATGCAATATACAGATTAAAACATAAAACTGGCTATAAAATTTAAAGTGTAAAATGAACACCCTAATCATAAAATCATCAGATGGGCCAGCCTAGCCTATAAACCATTGGATAAGATCACACGTACTAATCACATTTTGTGCAGCAGTCTGATTTCTCACCTTTTGCACTGCCAATGCACCTTATGAGCTAATTTGTCCTGCTCAGCAAGAAGATAACAGATTTTCACAGGCTCCCACAGGCATTCTGTCCTGAAACTGTGCCAAAACTGTTAAGAACATAAGAAGAACCATGCTGGGTCAGACCAAGGGTCCATCTAGTCCCGCATTCTGTTCACACAGTGGCCAACCAGCTGCCCACAGGAAACCCACAAGCAGAACATGAGTGCAACAGCACCCTTCGGCTGATGTTCCCCAGCAACAGGCGTACATAGGCATCCTGCCTCTGATACTGGAGCCTTATCCTCCCTGAATTTGTGCAATCCCCTTTTAAAGGCATCCAAACTGGTGACCATCGCTACATCTTGTGCAAGTGAATTCCATAGTTTAACTATGTGCTGTGTGAAGAAGAACTTCCTTTTATCTGTCCTGAATCTCCCACCAATCAGCTTCATGGGATGACCCATAGGGTAAGGGAAATGTATAATGGGCAACATATAATGGACAAGATCCTCAACCACTGCAGGCCATAAATACAAATATGAATAAGTGGAAGATTGACATAGCTTTCTCCACAGAATATTGAAAGGGGTCTTTGCATATCTGCTCTCTTGGTAAGTGTCTGTGTACCCTTGCTTGTGTCCACCAAATTTTTTGAGGGCAAAATGAATGCTTGAGTTCTTTAATGGTATGATAGGTGAACACTCAGTCCGCAAAGAATTAAAGAAAACTTTTCATAGGTGTGGGGGAGGCGGTGGCAGTTGTGGTGGGGGAAGCTGTCAATGGTGATGGCACAGGTGCTATCCAAAACAAATCAAAGGACTGTGGGACTAATGATATTGTACAAAAACAAAATTGGATAACTTTACATACCAATGAATAATCAAAAGATAAAAACTTTTACTTTAAATGAATACATAGTGTACATACACTCAAATACTCA
Organism: Shinisaurus crocodilurus; assembly: GCA_021292165.1. NCBI lineage: Eukaryota > Metazoa > Chordata > Lepidosauria > Squamata > Shinisauridae > Shinisaurus > Shinisaurus crocodilurus. The sequence goes on along the minus strand of CM037879.1, from coordinate 271,199,702 downwards.
ACATGTATCATAAGCAATATGCTCAACAATGCTTGAAGGACACAAAATATTAAGTTAATGGTACCAAACAAAGGGGTGTTGTAACACACTGTGCAAATTGTATCTCTGTTTGACAAAATTAACCATTGGTAAGAATCTTTTCCATAACGTTTGTGCAGCTACATTCCACACACATTCCCATTTCAGATAGTGCACTAGCTGGTGGAGTGGGGATATCACATTTTCCCAGTAATGAAATATTGTGCTGTGAATGCTGGGAAAGATGATATCCCTTCAGCAGAAGCTCTTTAGAAATTCCTGGTGACAAAGGAGTAGCAACTACCCATTTGTTGTGCTCCAAACTGATGCTTTGAAAAGATCCACATAGAGAAAGCTTATTACAGCTGATACATGCAGATAGTACAGTAATACCTTGGATTGCAAGTAACTTGGTTTGAGAGCGTTTTGCAAGATAAGCAAATTTTTAAATATTTATTTAATTTTTTTTTACTTGATATACAAGCGACGTCTTGCAATACAAGTAATGTAGTACGGCTTAAATTAAAAATCTCTGTACAAATTTTTTTTGGGGGGATTTCGTTTTGATATAAGAGTGTTTTGGATTACAAGCACGTTTCCGGAACGAATTATGCTCTCAATCCAAGGCATGACTGTATATTCTTCTGCTATCCTCACTTAGTTGGTAGATTTCATAGATTTCATAGATCATAGAGTTGGAAGGAGCCTACAAGGCTATCAAGTCCAACCCCCTGCTCCATGCAGGAAACTAGAGGAGGGGTTTCCCATCCAAGTAATAACCAGGCTTGACCCTGCTTTCCACGCTCAGACAAACTGAGCCATCATAAGCCACAGGCCTGTAGGACATAAAAGAAGATACCCTGTTTTGGCCCCAAGTTCCCCATCAGCTATAGTTAAATCAGTGCCAAGAAAATACTAAGATCTGACTCTTAATTTTTTTAAATGTGACTGGCACTCTGACCGGGGGAAATCACTCCTTGTTGAGGCTTTGTAGTTAATTATCTGTCATGGGAATTAATCTCAGTCAGAATTATTGTTGCTGGCACTAGAGAAATGACCCTAGAGGGCAAAATCAGGGTCTCCTAGGAAACAGAACATGACTATTACAAACAGCTGTAAGTATCTCCAGAAAGTGTTGGGTCACTGAGGAGGAGAAAGCACATGTTTTCTTTCCTTTTTGCACACAGTGGGATTTCATAAGCTTTTGGACTCACCAATGAGACAGTTTATTGGTTGCTTTGTCCTCCATTTGATAAAGCCATGGAAGGCAACTTGTGGAATATAGGGTTTTCTCTATGGAGAAAACCTTTGACACTCCAAAACTCCTACAAATTCTTGGAGTACTCCAATTTCCTGGAGATTGCAGATTTCTAGTGACATAATGGCCCAGTTCAGACATAATGATCTCTGTCCAATAAACTGTGCTTTAGCAGACCTGAAAACCAATATTATGCCAGTGTGCTCCCTTTCCCCTTCTCTCTTATTTTTTAGTTCAGTGTTTCCAGGATTTCTTAAACCAGTTTCCTGCTATGGCTGAACCAGGAAACTGTGGTTTAAGCTGTGACTAAAATCTTGGCTTGCAAGCCAGAATCAAGCCATGATATGCAATTCTGGTTTGTAACTAGAGCTTAAACCACACTTTTCCAATTCAGCCATAACAGGAAACTGTTGTTTATGAACCCCTGAAAGTATTGAATTAAGGTGCAAGAGAGAGAACAGAGGAGGGAAGGAGAGGAGGTAGCATGCAGGCATAATGCTTGCCCATGGTTCGATAAACCATGGTTTATTGAACTGAGATAGTTATATCTGATCTGGGCCATAGTTTGCCTTCATAGGAATAAAAGTGTAGTTGGTTGTTTCTTTTTTGGTTTTTTAAAAATAATTCTCTTGGAGGAATACCTGTGGATAAGGGCACACTGGAATTGAAAATATATGTGAAATGTTCAAGAATGATCCATGAGTGTGGTAGAGTAGAAAATCCCATGGGCCACAAGTCTTCCCTGAAAAATCCATGTGGATTTCTAATCAGCAGTTCTCCACTTCTCTTTGGTTTGGCTAGGGACAGAAGAAGTAGTTTCTGAAATGTGAGAAGAAGGTGATGTTTGTAAAATGTCTGGGAGAAGAAAGAACAGCACTTAAATTGTGCTTCCCATATTTTTTTTGGGGGGGAAATGTCCCCCTTCCAATTTTTGCAGTCTCAGGCAGGTAGCAGAACAGGGAGTTCCTTAAACACCTGATATTAAAGAAACATTAATGGTGGGCTACCTTTGACTTGTGTAATTTTGCTTTAAATAAGCCTTTATAGACTTGGGAAGCAATTTGCGCGCAGGTCACACATTGATGAGATAAGATGATAAGATTTCATAGATTTCATAGATAGAGTTGGAAGGAGCCTACAAGGCTATCGAGTCCAACCCCCTGCTCAATGCAGGAAACTAGAGGGGGTGTGTCTCCCATCCAAGTAATAACCAGGCTTGACCCTGCTTAGCTTTCCACGCTCAGACAAGCTGAGCCAGCATAAGCCACAGGCCTGTATAGATAAGATAAGATAAGATAAGATAGATAAGATAAGATAAGAGATGAGCCAGGCTGAATCAGACCAAGGGTCATCTAGTTCAGCATTTTCTAGTTCAAATGCCCACCTAATCCGGCTTTCCCCAACTTGATGCCCTCCATATATTTTGGACTACAGCCCCATTCATCCCTGACAATTTACCATTCTGGTTGGGGCTGGTGGGAATTGCAGGTCCAACAACACCTGGAGGGCTACATGTTCCCCATCCCTGCCTGATAGCCCAATGACTCTGACTGTAAAAAATAATAATCATCAGATTTAGTGGGAGGCCCAAGCTGGTTGAACATGTTTAGCCTGGCAGACCCCCGTTGTGTAGCCAATGGCTCTTTATGGCAAATAAAGCAGTGGCAAATATCAGGAGGCATGCCTCTTCATCCCATCAAGGAGCTATCCGTGGTGCTGGACCCTATCCCCAAGATAGGTTCAGTACCATGTAAAATCCAGAGAGGATACACAGCCTCACTGACATTAGAACCACTCTGCACCCGCCGCCACTGTTTGTATATATGGGTAAATAAAATAAACCATTTATCACAAAAACCACCATAAGTGCATTGAGCAGGGGGTTGGACTCTATGGCCTTGTAGGCCCCTTCCAACTCTACTTTTCTATGATTCTGTGAAGTCTCCACAGTGACCTGAGTCCAAGCAAACCAAACCTGGATAAATTGCTTGTACCCCTGGAGTTCTCAGGGAATTGGGAACTCGGGGAATTGGGGTGTGAGCTCCTATCAACAGAGAGACATTACGATATTGGGAGTTTTGTTTGGAGACCTCCTTTTTTGCTGCTGCTGCTGCTGCACCACCCAGTGTGCATCACTTTAAGCTTACTTACATCCTTTGCTCATTTGATTCTCATTCACCCAGTTATTTATTTTTCATTTTAAACTTGCTTATCGGCAACAAAATAGGGTACAGATATTAAAAATGACTGCTGTTTATGTCTCTTAATAGAGACATAGCCAATACGTTATAAGCAAGGAGCAAGATGGCATCCTTTCCACATTTATTTATTTATTATATTTATACCCCACCTTTTTTCCTGCAAGGAACCCAAGGCGGCTTACATAATCCTCCTCCTCCTCTCCATTTTCTCCTCACAACAACCCTGTGAGGCTGAGAGTCAGAGACTGGCCCAAAGTCACCCAGTGAGTTTCATGGCTGAGTGGGGAATAGAACCCAGATCTCCCGAGTCCCTGTACTGCTTGTTACCTTATTTGAGTTTCAGGATGGTGAACAGTTTAAAATTAGGTCAAAATAAACCTGTAATCAGCAGTTATACGTTACAAACTGTAAACAAAGCTAAAAGGAACAGTAGATGAAAATGCATGGGGAAATAAAAATGTTCCCCCCCCCCCCCAGTGCTGATAAGATTGTAATGTAGGTGCCAGGTTGGCCCCTTTGGGGAAGGCATACCATAATTGGGGCCCTGCAGCTGAGAGAACTCCCCCTTGTGATAACAAGGGCCACCCAAAGAAGAGCCTCAAAAGAAGATGTTAATCTACAGGCAGGCTGATGTGAAGTAAATGCTCCTCCTTCTACTTGGGTCCTGAGCCACTTAGGGCTTTAGAAGTAAGCTCCAGCACCTTTAATTGGGCTCAGAAGTAGACAGGAAGCCAATGAGGTTCTTGTAAAATGCATGTAATCTGTGTGGACCTAGATGTATCAGTCAAAAGCCTGGCCACCATGTTCTGCACCAATTGAAGTTTCTGAGTCGTCTTCAAGGATAGCCTCACATCTAACACATTGCCCTGGGGTCCACAGCAAGGGCCTCAGTTTGGCAGGAACTTGTTCTGTAAAGTACTTAGGTGCTTAGTTACATGTAAGCTAAAGTGATAAAACGTCAAGGCTGTTCTTAGAAAAGCTGGTTAGGGAGGGGTGGGGTCAATTGAGAGAGGAGATGTGGGTGGGTGGGAAGGGGGCAGTGTAATTGCTCCCCCTAAACTGTTTCTCCCACCTGTGGGATTCTAAAAGGATGTTTGTGGGGGCAAACCTCTGGAACCTTGCAGAGGGGGAAAAGTGGCTTGAAGTGGGGGGCGATTTGGAGCAGAGGAGAAGCAGACAGAGAAGCAGCCTTCTCACCACTTTCTGTTCTCAATTGCCCCCACTTCTGCAGTGGCTCTAATATGTGCATTTGTGTGTGATGTGCAGTTAGTGATTAACATGATCGTTAATCCAGCCCAGCATAAGAGCATTTCCCACCCTTTTATTTAAAACAGGATGATTTAACAAATGCATTTGCTTTTGTTCTGTCCCTCCTCTCTCTTTCCCAACAGGTGCCTTCTTCATTCCATATCTCATCTTCCTCTTTGCCTGTGGGATTCCTGTCTTCCTCTTGGAGACAGCCCTTGGGCAATACACCAGTCAGGGTGGGATCACCGCTTGGAGAAAGATCTGCCCTATCTTTGAAGGCAAGTTGGTCGTACACGGAAAGCCCTGGTAACTTTCCATCGAGCACTCGGTGTACTTTTTGATCTAATTCCCTCTGTGCTGCCTGCTACAAGGCATGGCTCGGAGCCAGAGGCCGATGATGTACCTGTTCCAAACTTATAGTCTAAGTCAAAAGTGTGAGTCATCCCCAGGTGCAGAGATCGGAGGCAGAGGTAGTACTCTGCACACAGCCAAAAGATGGAGCCAAAGTAGTGGTTGGAAGCAAACCAAGTTTTTGGTTTTAAAAACCTGGAGGTAGGCCAAGGCGTGTGTCAAGCTGGAATGCAGTGTAAGCTGATGAGTGGAGCAGAGATGACAGGGCAGATATGCAGGAGCTGAGGCCTGAACCAGGAAAATAACTATGTCAATCGTTTGTTACCCATGAGAGTCCAGAGCTGGGACCGGTGCAGGATTATGACACAAGTTGGGGCAAAGCGAAGTATTTGTGAAGGTAACCTTTTTTTATTGCCGAGCAGCAGCAATAATCAGGCCCCGCTGAGAAGCTGCCTTGAATATCGAAACCCCTTGCAAAGGGCGGGGGAGATTCAGTGCTCAATCTACTGCTCCAAGGGGCTGATTCTGTTCATGCTGGTCAGACAGGATAGCTCTTCTCCTCCTGGCCAGCTAGCATAAACAGAGCGGGGATAAGCAGAATTGGGTGACAGCCTGCTAGAAGTGGCCGAGGCCTCTTTCCATCAAGCATGTGGTGCAAAAATGGATTAGGATTGTTTCCTTTTACATTCAACTCTACTGTATTTCTTGCAATATCCATACTCTCTCTCTCCCACCCCCAAATTTGGATATAACAGTTCTGGCCCACTGGAGTGAGGAAGAGTGTCAGTCTGGCAAGGGGAATGGCTCATAGCCAAACTACATAAGAGCCCTGCTGGATCAGACCACAGGCCTATCTAGTCCAGCATTCTATTCCCACAGTGCCCAACCAGTTGCCTATGGGAAACCCACAAGCAGGACATGAGTGAAATAGCACCCTCCCTCTCATGTTCCCCAGCAACTGATATTCAGAAGCATATTGCCTCTAACGCTGGAGCGAATATATAGCCAACATGGCTACTAGTTATTGATAGCCTTATCCTCAACGAGATGGTCAGCTGCATGTTGTTTTACCAATTGGTTCTCCACCCCTTCTTTTACAAAACACAGCCATGAAGCCTGTAGACTACCATGGAAGACAGATGTAGGGTTAAGGTGAGGGGGTGATTTTGTAAATCACCCTCCTTCAGCTAGGGATGGGCAAATCTGTCAATTTTGGTTTCTGTCAGTTTTATATTTTTCCAATCGTAACTTCATTCCATCTGATTTCCACATCAGTTTGCATTTTGTTTAAAAGGCCACAGTAAAACCTTTGTGCGTTTCTAATAATGTATTCATTTTTGTACACAATTTTGCCTAATTGCAAAATTCTTTCTTTGCAAGAATTTCCCTAATATAATGTATTTTTGTATATTATTTTCACATTTTTGTGTGCACTTTCCCCTAATGTATGCATTTTTGGATGCATTTTTTAAAAATTGGAATATGCAGTCCAGCACATCCTTTCCCACATTTCAGTCCATCTCTAGGTTGGGAAAGGCTGAGTAGGAGCGACAAAAATGCAGGATCTAGCTCTTTTCCAATCACCACTTCATAGGGGCTTGTGGTGGCCCTTTTCTGATTGTTCTTAACCCTTGCCTTTCTCTCTCTTCCATTCAGGAATTGGATATGCTTCACAAGTCATTGAATCCTATCTGAATATCTACTACATTGTCATTTTATCGTGGGCCTTGTTTTACCTATTTAACTCCTTTGCAGCTGTTCTACCCTGGGCCCACTGCAACAATCCCTGGAACTCAGGTATGGCAAACTTGGCAAGCTGCAGCCTCATGATTCATGAATGGCTTTCTGTAAAAGTGGACTTATGGCTTCTCTTACTTTGCTATATAATATCTGGCCCAAGATATTTTGGCTGCCAAGATGGAAAATCTAAAGCTTACCTCTTTGCATATCTATCTACGTATCTATCTATCTATAGTATCTAATACACACACACACACACGTACTGACAATTTAAAGCAGAGGTGGGCAACATGCAGGGCTGCTTGTGCCCCCCAAATCTGTTTTTGTGGGCCCCATCATGTTCCCCCTCCACACTTGCTGCCCTGCTGCCTTGTTTACAAGGGGAATTGTGCTCCTGGAAACCTCTTGGAAGCACAATTCCACTGCCTCTGCACCTTGTTTCCTGTGAAATTATTGCTTTTGGTGGAGCAGTGGAAAATTCTGCAGTGGGGGTGGAGTGTGGCCCCTGATGGGTTCCAGGGGAGCAATGTGCCCCCCCATGCCGGCAGTTGCCCATCCCTGCTTTAAAGGAACCCCAAATCTGCTGGCTGAGGTGCCTGCCTCACTCTGCCTAATGACAGGGCTGGCTTTGGACATCAGCTGAGTTAACAGTCATGATGTCTGTGTCTTTGAGGAGGTTGGAACTCCCTGTCCTCTTTTCCCTCAGCCTAATTAATATCACGTTACAAAAGTGGGGTGTGAACTTTCTAATGATTCACCCATACTGGTGTCTTTCTATTTGGGAAGAAAACTCCTTGTGTAAAGGGGCTCCCTACAAGAATCCTGCCATTTTAATCACATGAGTGCAACTCCTAGAGAGTGGGGTGGTTTTTTTCATGGTGTGTGTGTGTGGGTAGAACAACAGGTAATACACACTGCACATCCGCTTTCTGCTTTCCCAATCAGACAGACACATTGTAGACTGTTCTGTTCCTAGTAATAAAGTTTAGTTTTTATTCTTAAAGTCCTTTCTGGGCCTAACTTGATTCCTGGGTGTGATAGGCAACCTTTCTGAGAGCTGATCGCAACCTGCTGAACTCCAGAGTGTGTAGATAAGGATGCTGTAGTGCTGCCCCTTTCCACATGGCAATCACACAGCAGAGCCCCCGCGCCTACCTCTCGCTTTCAAGCAGCTGAAGTGACCTGAGTCCCACGCAGTGGGGCTGTGAGCTGGGCCTGGGCTGAGTCAGCCTTTGGTTTATTTCATTGTGTTCGGAATCCACCGTCCCCAGGAGGAAGATGGCTGTCCTACAGAGCAGTGTTCTCCAACCTTGGGTCCCCAGATGTTTTTGGCCTACAACTCCCAGCATGCCCCAGCCAACTACGCTGGCTGGGGCATGCTGGGAGTTATAGGCCAAAAACATCTGGGGACCCAAGGTTGGAGAACACTGCTACAGAGGTTCTATCCAGCCCTCTGAATGCCACTGGCCTTCTGTTATACTCTGATAAGCATACTCCTTTTTGCCTTTTTCTCCACAGGCTGGAACGAGGGTATCTGTGTTTGTTGTTCTGTATTTCTTTTCTGTATACCACACATTTAATGTTTTTGTATACCTGAAGGCTCCGCTTCCTTTTCCTATTCTGCAGGCAGCTTTCTCTTTACGCATCACAAGTAGGCAGTAGGTGCAGTCAGACGATTTTCGACTCTGGACTAAATAGTCTCTCTCCCCCCCCGCCCCTTTAGATCATAATATATCTTATTTCGCTTATTTCAACATGTGTTAAGCTAGCCCGGCTGCACTTAGGGGCCTTCCTGCTCACTCATTTTGCTGAGTGAGGCCCCAGACATCTGCCCCATAGATGGCACCACTACAAGTACAGCTCAGCCCTACCTCTCCAAATGATCTACAAACAAAAAGAGTGTTTGGGGGAGGATTCCAGAGGCTCTCCCTTTCTCCAAGTTGTTTATATTCTCTCATGTTTATGCTTTCCATTCCTTCCCCAGTCTTAGTCGTCGTCTTTGGCCTCTATGCTGCTTTTCTTAATACATTATCAGCCTCTGTAATGACCACCCCTAGGTGCTTTTGTGGCTTGCTCCCATTTCTTGGAATTTCACAGATACACACATGCTCCCAGAAGGGCAGTTGATGGGATGCTGGATTTGGCTGACTGCAAAGCAATGATAGAAGGTCAATGTGGGGAGGGAGAATTGAGATCGGTATCCCAAATTGCTACAGTCAGCATTACTTACTCTTATCCTGCATTCCACAGTCATCTGGATTTCATATAGATAATGGAACTGCCACATTCTTTTGGAACTCTGGACAGGGAGGAATCCAGCCAAAAGAAGGACAGATGTTTGAAGAGGGCCTTGGACAGTCACAGGGTACATTCTCCTTGGGACTGGCTGCCTCAGGAGGTAGTGGGCTCTCCCTTTCAGCAGAGCCTGGATGGCCGTCAGGACATGTCCTGCATTGAGCAGAGGGGTTGAACTAGATGACCTCTAAGGTCACTTCCAACTTTACGATTCCTCTTTTTGCAGATTATTGTGTGGACTTTCTGAACAGCTCCAGTTTGGCAAATGGGACACAGCCAGCGAATGCCACCTCCCCAGTCATTGAGTTCTGGGAGTACGTATTCTGATTTTTCAGATTCTTCCCCCTCCTCCACCCACAATCAATAGAGAAGGGACTTCTGAATTTGGCCTCCATAAAGCTCAAAGAAAATGAAGTTCAAAGGGCCACAAATAGCTTTATTGGTAATACTATTTTCTTTACCCCAAGTTAGAAGCAATTTGTTCCTTCTACTCAATTGCCATTCTCGCAGGAGCACAACCAGAGGGGCTCTGATCAATTCTGAATGAAGCCCCCCCCCCAAGAATGATATATTGTCTAAAAGGGGACAGAGCATGCATTATGAGAGGGTGGGAGGGTGATTTCGGGCTAAGAGGGGAATGAGCCTTGCCCGAGCCAGCTAGAGAAGTTAAAGTGAACATAGAGGACAAAGGAAAGTAACTTAGCACTGGCATGATAGAAATGATGGGATCCAAGTGCAACATGACTAGGTGAAAATAATTAGGAAGGGGCTGATACGGGCTGGCAGGGAAAAGTCAGGCTGGGACATCAACTTTCCCGTCTTTTAATCTGTACTGGCAGGAGGCGAGCTTTGGGAATAACGGATGGTCTGCATAATCTGGGCACCGTGCGGTGGGAGCTGGCGCTCTGCCTCCTGCTTGCCTGGATCGTGTGCTACTTCTGCATCTGGAAAGGAGTCAAGTCCACCGGCAAAGTAGGAGCAATCCTGTGCTTGCTAATTCTGACAATGTTTGGTTTTGTCCTGTCAGCTTCCCTGGGTCAAAGAAGGAGCAGAAAGACAGGGGGAGAGGACAGTAGGGTCAAAGTCAGATTTGGCATGAGCAGCTATACCCTGAAAACAGCAGACTGAGCCCACTGAAGTCGCAGCAGTTCCTCAAGAAGAGAGGAAAAGGGAGAGAGGGAGGAAGAGATGAAATAGAAACCCCAGGTCACCTTTGTAATGAAAACCTCCTAAACACCATTTGTTGCATCGCAAAGGCCAGGGGGGGTCTTAAACCTCAGGCTCATGAGCAAAATCTGACCCGAATCTGGCCCCACCCCCTTTCCCAGGCTTCCAATCATTTGGTAGCTCCCTGTCTTTTGTGCAGCCCCCCCCCCCAATTCTGAAAGGTTGAAATGTCTCTCCTAAGAGTTACTGGCAATCAGTGGAGGCTGGTGGCTCCCATGTCCAATGGTTTATTTCATTTATTTACAGTATTTTTACCCCACTCTTCAGCCGAAACAGGCTCCCAGAGTGGCTTAGTCACAAAGATTAATATTAGACAGTCCCTGCCCTCATGCTTACAATCTAATAAACATGACACAAAAGGAAAAGGGATTGGGAGGGAGGAGGAAGAAAGCAAAAACGCAGGCACTAGTTCTTAGTTATAAGGTTCTTAAACATTGGGTTTCTTTTCTTTTCTTTTCTTCCTGGCAGGGAAGGGCAAAACAGCTCCCTGCAGCTGTTCCTTCTTTGGCCGATCTTTGGGGTCAGGCTGCTCTCCCCCTTGCCCTGATGTTAATCCTGGGAGGCATGGGGTGCAGCCTCACCATGGCCCTTGGTTCTATGGCCGATGGATGAGGCCAGAGTCTGCCGCCCCAGGGAACTGTCGGTTGGAGCTGTGTGTCCCTTCTGGCAGGGAGGGGTGCAGTGAGCTTATCCATTCTGGTGTTCAGTCTGAACTTTGAAGGAGCTACCCATGGTGCTGAACCCTGACCTCCAAAGTAGGTTCAGCAAAGTAGGTTTAGCTCCTTTAAAGTTCAGACTACAACCCGGAGTGGATACACCACCCCACTGACACTGGCGCCACCAGCCTCCACTGCTGGCAATAAGAGCTTGAAGCTGAAATATGCTGGTATTTTTGCCCTGCTCCTTTGGCCTGAGGCCTCACCCACCACTGGGATGCTCCTTATTAGGACAGAGACCATGCTAGGACAGGGGGAAACAAGTCAGGACTGTTCCAGAGGTGCTTGGGAACTGGGGCAGCGGATGTACATTTCCTATCACAGACACCATCCAACAGATGCCACTGATGGGTACACCAACGCACACCCATCCGTTGCAGCGGTGTTGCTGCTCACGCCGCCAACTGTATGCTTGTTTAGACTTTTCCAAAGGACAAGACCAAGTGCTACAAAACTCTGCAAAACCGGTGGGGCACAACGCAATGAATATATATGCCGGGGCAATGACAGTTTGGCAGTATGGCCTCCAAATCTCTACAAACTGATTGTCTGTACACAGCCAAACTATAGACCTAGGATACTCGGCATGCGAGGCAGAGATGTTAAGAACGACTTCATCTCTTTCTCCTGCCAAACATAGTTTCAGTTTGTGCAATTTGTGTTAAGAGGTAATGTGAACAGCTTCAAAAGTGGATCGGACAAATTCATGGAGGATAAGACTATCAATGGCTATTAGTCCTGATGGCTATGTATTACCTCCAGTATAGGAGGCAGTGTGCCTACGTACACCAGTTGCTGGGGAACATGAGCGGGAGGGTTCTGTTACGCTCATGTCCTACTTGTGGACTTCCTATAGGCAGCTGGTTCGGTTGGCCACTGTGGGAAGAGAATGCAGCAAGGCTCTTCTTATGTGCTATGTTTTAGGTAGAGTGACAGTGTGCACCATCCCCATTTAATCAGTATAATATGTTTAATGGGTTGGGTTCTTTGTCCTCCTCCGATTGCACTGATGGGCAGTTCCGATGGCCAACCGGCCCTCTACTACTTTTCATGGCCTTTGTGACTGCATCCATGTTCTGCTTGCTCGCAGGTGGTCTACTTCACCGCCACATTCCCTTACCTGATGTTAATAATTCTGCTGGTTCGAGGAGTCACTCTGCCTGGCGCCACAGAAGGAATCATGTTCTACTTGAAGCCGGACGTTTCTAGACTGGCAGATCCCCAGGTGAGTGCGTGACTGGGTCTGATCTGATGAGGTGGATGGTGGTGGATAGATTACACAAGACCAGGCCTTTCTCCTAACTGTCTACCCGAGGGATCAAAGTGGGTAACACATGAACCCCTTGAGCATGATTGTGGGGAACCACCTGGACTCACACTGGCTCCTCAGTGCTCCAAATGGGGGCGACGGCTGCTGGAAACATGCTGGGACAGCTCATCAGTCCAGCTGGCTGGGCAGAAATACTGCAGCTTGTTAAGCAGGGTGGGGCTGAGACAGAGACAGAAAAGGCAGAGCTGGGACGTAGTGTGAGTGGGGTGGGGTGGATGGAAGGTGGAAGGAAAAGCCAAGCCAGGAACGATTGAAGAGTCTGGAGGCGGAGGCGGCGGCTGGGCGGAGAGGCAAGGGAAAGAAGAACAGAGAGGAGGAGCAGAAGGGACCCCTGGGAGAAGAGACGCCTCAGTTGGAAGCAGTGGTGTAGAGCAGCCAGGACTCATAGAGATGCAGCAGCACTGGCACGTTTTGATTGGCAGGGGTGCTGACTTCCTTTGCTGCCCCCTCAGAGTCCCTGTTCTCTCCGAGCGTAGCTGCCATTCTCACAGTAGCTGGGGAGCGATGCATTTTCTAAGCAATATATTGCTCCCTGTTGTAATGCAAATCATTTTGGGGTGTTCTGGCATTGAATGGGCAATTAAGACCAATTTGTTATATAAAAGACCTGATCCTGGTGGAGGTGAGAACTGCTAGAAGTTCT